>CM070734.1:5670136-6270136 GCA_036346275.1 Otatea glauca | reverse complement strand
GTCAAGCCTTGCATGATTATAATTGCATCATTGTTCCATACAATTTGCTGAGTACTCTATGTACTCACGGCTATACACATTGTTGATTAGTTGTTAAGGAAGGACCAGAAAATTCAGAATTCTATGATGAGTATTATAAAGACTACATGAATTAGGAGTGCATTCTCGAGATGATTGTTTGTACCATGTTGAATGGCATCAAGTTATTTATATTTACGCTACAATAGTTTATTAGTTTCTTTAACCAGTGAGACATAGCTTTGTAAACTTTGACCATATGGTCCATTGCTACAATTTAAATAATAATTTGCTACTTAGCTATTTCATTGAATAGAATGATATTTCACCTATGTTGCTATTTGTGTACACTAGCGTGATCCTCAATTAGTATAGTATATACAGAGGGTTTCAATCAGATTTGGTAATCTGAGTCCTAATATTCTTTCCTTTGAAATAGTCCTTGTCCTTTTTCTTCTTATTGTTGGAGTAGCTCGAAGAAGATCTTCACTTTTCATAGTTGTCATCAATGGTGTTCATCTTTTTGTGGAGACACATGGTCTCCTTCATGAGCAAGGCCAAGTCATCCGAATCATCTACTCTTATCATCATCAACTTGATCATCTTCATCATCCTTGGCTTTGAGAGCAATGTTCTTCTTGGTAATTGGTCCATCTCCATATTCCTCCAAGAATAGCTCATGTGTGATGAGCTTCCCCAAGAGTGAAGTAGATGTCAACTCGTTCAAGTCTCTATTTGTGAGAACCACCATAAGCATCTTGTATTCCTTGGGTAGCACTCTAAGCATTCTTCTCGAAATCTCAAGGTTGGTTAATGTTAGTCCAACACCCTTCAACTCATTCACAATGCAATTCATTCGAGAGAACATATCGATCGCCTTTTCATGAGATAGCATTTTGAAATAGTCAAATTGATCCTTGAGAACGAGCAAAGGAATACAAAGCATTAATTAAGAATTTGAACTTTGCTAGCCAACCTAAGTTTTTAGGGTTTCCAGTTGAATTTTGCAACGTAATTTCCCTACACAATTCAAGTAATCTAGGAATGGAGAAACAACAAAGTAAATGAGGAAACATAAAAGAGACAAAGAGAACAAATGACTTTTTACTAAGGTCTAGTGATTCGGCGATCTCCCCTACTCGTCATTGTAACACTCTTGCAAGAGTCTTAGCTCCTACTCAAGACTGCGCAAGGAATCAAACCATTCACTTGTGGTGGTCCTTCTCCACTACAGATAGATGGATTCCAAACCTTCATAAGTCTCCCAGCCCCTTCCACAATCACCTCCAACGTAGTCACCAAGCTAAATGCTCCAAGGCATGTAGGTGTCATCGATCTCCAAGAGTAATAGGCCCAAAACGAGCACTTGAACCCCTGCAAGGCCAAGCAACTAGAAGTGATGCACAAACTACGCCTATCTACTCTCACAAGCACTCAAAGGATATTCAATCCAAGCTTCAAAAACTAGCCGGTAGACACAGATATTTGAAAATTGTGGAGACCAGATTTCCAATTCCGAACCCTCTGTATATAACCTGTGCTAGTCCAGGAAAAGCTAGCACACACAATGGAAACAGTGATGACAACACATCCATATCACGAAGCATATAATATTAATTAAGCAAAATGGTATTAGCCTTATGTCCAATTATTACAAATAAGCAGCCTCATGGCTTGAGTTCAATAAGAAGCGGCGAAAATGAAATAACAGCAATAGAGTAAGCTCATCCATTTGCCCAACAGGCAATCGACTGGGGTACGCGTCCTAGCATTTCGGATCAACTTCGTCGTAACCACAAGCAAAGAACTCGTAGTCACCTTCAGCTTCTGCGCACTCCTCTATGGAAAGTTGGGGATGTTGCAAGGGTGAGCACAAAATGTACTCCGCAAGTCTTGAAAACATAATGCATGATAACTATATGCAAGGCTAAACAATTGAAGGCATAATATGGCTCTTTTAGCATAAAGCAATATTTCACTGTAAATACCAATAGTAATTTCATAAGCATCATTTGACCAAAATGTAATAGCATATAAATTGGATTTGATGTCAACTATAATAGGTTCTATCCACCTGACTGGCTCCATCTGCCAAACCATAACCCGAGAGTTCCATCTGATCACGGATTCCCAAACCATCATTTTCCTTTAAAACAAAACCATGAACTCTACAATGTGCAAGCGTACCTCGCCTGCCCTTGACCATGGGCACGGCTACTTAAGTAGTTTTAACTCTGCAGAGTGTGTACAGCTTTACCCACAAGATATGATCGACCCTTGTTGCCACGCAATTAACACACTTCCATTGGTGTGTCGACAGAGAGATTATGACAAGGCCTTTACAATGTACAACCCTATTATTAACCTCGCCCGCTAAGGTTTCACCACCGATGGGTTCTAGCTGCCCAGTCGGAAGCCCCCTCTTGCTCCTGTCTACATCTAGTATCCACCAACTGGTGAAGCTAATAATGAGACGCACAAATTAATTAGCCAGGTCGTACCCATATAGACTTGTGGTTGGTGGATGCTAGATGTACACAAGGGCTTGTGGTTTTCATTAAATATGGGCTTGGTCCATGATAACACATGCTTCAGTCCTTAATTGACTAGGGCTAAACATTCACATACCCAGGTCTCGTGCTTCTACACCCGCCAAACATCCATCTGCCCTGGTCTAAACCATTTTTCCTCTTTATTTCATTTAAATAATAGCAGCAACACCGATTGCCACAACTTCACAAATAAGTTTCAACAATGTTTGAAATGATTCCCATAATGACATAATACCGAAACGTTTAAGCTGGACTAAGCAATTCTACCATCCCATACTAATCTACTGGTTATCACTAAATAAAATAGGTAGTACCATCTAGGGTGACAAAGGTTCGACATAATCAATATCAATGAGGGTATAACAAATCTGGCATTTAACTATACCTTAAACCATGTTTAAAGTACATTGCATAAAAGTAAGTATGCATAATTTAAAACAACATAAGCTTTTCATTAAATTAAGGATTATTATGTTCAAGGAAGACTTGCCTTCGTTGCCTCCTGCTGGATCTACCTTCCACTGTTTATTCGACTGCGTCGTCTACACGCGAAACGAGGGAAATAAATAAAACAAATTCAAAAAATTCAAAAATTGAAAATAATGGTACTAGAAGATAGATCATGAATTTAGAAATTTTAATCACTGGAATTGGAGCTCGAACGAAGGAGAATAGGCTCCTGGAAGATCCTAGATCATAAATTCAGAAAAATCAAAAAGGCTGACACATGGCGAAACGTGATTGGTTGGACTTTTCGCGATTTCTGGAAAGTCGAAAAAAGAAATTGGAGTTTCACCGACATGTGGGGACCACATGTTAGCTTCTGGATCACGGTGGACTGCGTCGATTGAGGAGGGGAGATGCCGTCGTGGCGGACCACGCTAACGTGGATGCCACACGGCGGCTAGGGCTGACGTGGCTGGGCCACGCGGCTGTCGACGCGGCAAGGGACGCGACGCGATGCAAGAAACGAGGGGTGCTAACCGGGTGGGATGCGGACCGACGCTGTGCCGAGGTGGCGGCCACGTGGCGGCACACGATGACACAGGGCGCTGACCCGTGCTAGCGCGGCACGGGCGGAGCAAAGTGGAGCGGTTCGGCGATGGCGACGCAGGCATGCTGGAGGCGAGGAAGACAGCGTGGCTACACGCAAAAACGCGACGAGACGCGATCGGATCTGGGGCAAAAGAACGAGGGCAACACGGGGAGTTCGGCGATGCACACGACGGTGGCGGAGGCTCACCGGTGAGGGAGAAGGACTCGGAGAAGCTTCTTGGGACGTCAGAGGAACTTCGGCTAGCGAGATCTCCGCGACGGATGGCTCTCGGGCGACGCGAGATGGGGCAAAATGGGCAGCGACGCAAGGGGAACCTCAGACGGTGGTCCTCAGGGCTTTAAATAGCCTCGAGAGGTGTGCAATGCATGGACGCCGAAAACGGCGCGGACACGAAGCCGACGCGATTCGGGCGGCGGCGGTGCGACGTGGCTGCATCGCAGAGTAACATCCTGCCAATCCAATAAAATAAGAAATCAAGTAAATATTTAAACCAAATTTCATTTTTGCATTTTTCTAATTTTTCCTGAATTTTCTGTGAGTTTTCTCGATTTCCTTTGATTATTGCTTAAAGGGAAAATCCCTTTTGATAATCATCCAAATATTACATAAGTAATAAGAAAAGATTTGTAAAACAAAAAAATAAGAAAAATCTCTATAAAATTTGTGGAGCTATCCAGAACACTAAAATGTAATTTTAAAGTCATGTCAAAGTATTAAAATATGAAAAGAAAGGTAATTTAATGAATCATGACTAACAATAGTAAAAATGTCCGAAATTAAATTTCATAATTTCGATGTGAAAATTTTTATATTATCTTCACCCTGGGTACATTCATCTACAGTAAAAATATCAGGAGATAATCTCTATATTTGATATTTTTAAAAAATTCAAAAACTTAAAATCTCGAGACATCAATGTCAGAATTTTATTAAATAAAATATCAAGAATCTAAAGTTAAAATTTTACAAGAGGTTAATGTATCCATAAGGAACCTGCACAAAAAGTTTCCAAATTTTTGAATAAGATATAAATACCTAAATAAATATAAAATAGAATGCATAAATTTGTGCGTAGTGCACTGTCAGAATTTTTGTAAAATCTACAGGCGTCCAATAGGTCTGAAATTTTTATGGTAGATTCTAATCTAGCTCTAGTACACTCAGTAGATTCCTCATTAATTTACCGATTAGATAGGAAATGGATTCAGTGAACCCAATTCAGCCTTCTTGCAGTCAAAACCGGAGTTCTCTTCCTCTCTCGCTGTCGCGCGGACCCAATCCACTGTGCAGTCCCACCTGTCAGCCGTGCAGCCACCGCCTTCTTCCTCTCCTCTCGCAGCTGAGCTCGCGCGCGTGACCGGAGCAACTTCGCCGGCTGTAGCTCGCGCCACCGCTGCATCTACGCACCGCCCGAGGAAACCGCCTCATTAAGAACTTGCCACGCCTTGTCCTTGCTCTGATTTCCCGCAATTTGGCCCATGCTTTCTCCTGTGCTGCCGCCGCAAAACCGCGCTGAGTTCACACTAGATGTGAGCTTCTCTACAACATTTCCCCCGACCTATAAATACCGGAGCAAGATTGTCAAAGACTACACTTCAAAACCCCTCTAGTCTCGTCCATCCTACTCCACTGATCACTGCCAATTTCTTGTTTTCCCGAATCAGCCGAAGAAACCTAGCTTTCGGTTCGTGATCAATTGAAGGTGATGCAAGCTACCATTCCTTAGTTCGTTTTCGTTATAGCATCACCAACTCACAAGAATCGAAACCCCTCTGTTATTTCCAGGGATCTTCAACCGGAGCTTCGCCGCCACCGAGCCCCCTTCTTCTCCAAAACTGACAAATGGTGGTGAGCTAATCCGACACTCCTCTGTGCTCTCTATTGATAAAAATAGAATGCTTAGGATCCCCTGATGTTAGAACTGGAACCGATTTCGTCGGAGATGCCCACTGTCGCCGGCACGGTTCACCGCCTCTTCCTCCACTGCTCGGCCACGGTGGCGACCCATCTCCGGTCGTCACCGAGGGCCTTTGAGCTATCCCCTAGGTGCGCGAGATCATGATGAAGCCGTAGGTGTAACCCATTCCTCCTGACCGGAGCTAGTTCATCAGTGGCGAGCCAAAGCCGTGCGCGCCCTGTTCTGTGTCCCTGAGGGTGGACCCGGCTTGTCAGTGACCCGGCGGGATTCAAATAGAATCTGGCGCGCCGCGAAAGACGCTTTCAGATCAGTGAAAGCGTATTTCGTTATTTTCTTTATTTTCAGAACTAGTTCAAATTCAAACTTGAATATCTTTCGCATTTGAAGTCTAAATAAGGTGAAACCAATTTATAAATTCATATAAAATCAAGAGCTTCCAGAATATGCAAAAATATTTTGAAAATCTACTCTGGAAAAATATTTTAATACAGAGGTATATAAAGGATATGAAAATGGACTAAATATAAAAACTTTGCAAACAAAGTTAGATATGTATGGAACCATTTTTATTATGATCCTCATTCTGCTAGGACTTCATACATAAAAAAATATTTCGTTAACTAGTTGTTTTAGGTCTTTTCTATTGAAGTCTAATATTATTAGATTGATTATGCAATAATAAATAAACTAATAGAAAAGAAATTCAGAAGGTTGCTAGATATATTTCTTTTTTAGCATGATAGCAGTATGATGTTAGGCTAGGTAAAAATGGGTGAATAATGGTTTAAGCATGCAGGCTATAATCTAGTATAAAGAATATAAATAAGTATATATATATATATATGATCATGCATGCATCTAGTAACCAGTACACGAAGTTTTGGTAAATAACTTTATGTGTTATGCATCCATGATAGAAGTATGACGATAACTGTTTAATTCAAAAGTCTCTAAACACATTGCTTTGCATCTGAATCCCATTAACAACATATTATTTTATGTTATCACTGTAAGACAAATCTTTCTACTTTAAATAATTTTAGCATCTAGAATTCATTAAAATAAAATTAATAATTCATATGAAGCAAGAAACACTTACTATCATTTAGTCCAAAAATAGTAAAGGTAAACATAAACAAAAAGACAGTATAACCACATAAACATGAATCATAATCTTAGTAATAAACACTCATGTTTCTCTGTATAAGCTTTTATTTGGATTTTCTATCTGTCTTATTTTTGCCCTTATTTTAGTTTGTTGTTTATTGTATGTTATTCCTGATGATCGACGAGTAGATTCCGACGAGACTGAATTGGCAGGCGATGACCTCGCCGACGACCCAGACTTTATACCTGACAACGATTAGTAAGGCAAGCACCCCCTCGATCATGTTGATCCTATTACTTCAAATAATTACTTTCAATGCTTGCAAAACTATTATGCATGCGCATACTTGTCATAAAAATGCTATATTGGAATATTGGTAGATATACATGATATTTCATGGAACTTCCTTGATAAGTATGGACATGTGAACCTTGATAACCATAGAAAAAGGGATAGACATTACATAATGTCAACTTGGGTAATATACGATTAATAATCATGCTTAGCCATGCTCATTTTAGCAACGAAGTAGATGATCAAAACAAACTACTTCTTGTGAATTTGAAAATATTGGATTTGCTATGATGTTGATTGTGGATATTTTGACTAAAAACTCAAAATAAAACAATGGTTTAGATGCGGGTAATTATTGGCAATAGCCGGTTGCGCAAGAGATGGACTTATACGTAGTGTAGGGAGGTGTATTGCCTGTATTGTTTTAAGGACCGAGCTATGGGTTGTTTTCAAGCCAAAAAAATCGTACAACCACAAGTGCTGGTATGGGACAACCTTAATCTATTATGTTGCTTAGATCTAGCTTTGCACATTGGTAGGCGGGAGATAGTATGAGCAATCCTTTCTGGGCTTGCTTGTGAGGGGCTTCCACACCGAGGTGTGGGAAAATGCATATCAGTATAACGATGTACGCCTTGTTGTGGGAAGAAACCGTTTCTTGCAGAGATGGACTGTCAAAATTAATGATCTACATACAGAGATGGACTGTTATGTTTTACCTAATCATATTTCTTCTCCATAACAAGGATTCAACGTCATCGGGCTGGTGCAAAGTTAGGTCTAGACAATGTAACGGTTATGTCATGATCACCATGCCGACACCCCAAAGGAAGAGTGTCAACTGGTCTGGCAAAAATGGCAGATCATTTCTTGTGGGTAACGTTGTACACCTCTGCAAAGTGTAAATCTAATTAATTAGCCGCGCCTACGGTCAAAGGCACTTGGTAACGTCATCACATGGTTAGAGTTTTAATATTTCCAAAAAGATTTGGTGGGGAAATGATGTTTTGAAATATACTTCATGTCAGGGGATGACATGGGAATGGATTGAATCAGCCGGGTAGACTGCACTATGATCTTATCACTATATTAATACTTGGTTATTACACTAGATGCTCTTTTACAAATTTCGGTTGCAATCTAGTATATGATTATGCTTCAATTTGCTAATGCAAAATAACTGTATAAACCTTTCCATTGCTATAACTTGCATTTATTTATATTTGCATCTGTGATACACTATAAGTCTTACTGAGTACACAATGTACTCAATCTTGCTATCGATGTTGTTTTTAGGTGATGATATCGAGTACCCTGACGATAATTATGACCATACAGGATTCGGGGGTTATGATGACATCTTTTCTAGGGCTTTACCTTGTCTGTTGCCTGAGGGTATATGGGCATACTACAAGACAAATAAAGTTTCCGCTGCTGGTTTCAAGTTTTTGGCTTGTAATACTATTATGTAATATCAAGACGCTTAGCGTATGTAATATTTTTGTGTATGGATGTGATTTCAATTTGTAATCTATACGTACTAGCCACTAATCATGGGACTAGTACAGTATGCACAGGGAACCCATTGTTGGCATTCAATATTAAAAATGGGGGCCTTACACACAGCCACACGCGTGGCGCGGATGGGACGGTCAACATAGAATGGATAAACGGCTCAACGAGGAGCGTTGGATCGAGATCGCACGGCGACAGTGTGCGGCCTGGCGAGGACTAGGACGAACGGGCGAAGCTGGGCCAGGCAAAGGGAAAAGGGAGGCGCGGAGCAGGGAAAAGAAACGGGCCGCAGAAGGAATTCGGCCCGCGTGGGGAAAAGAAAAAGATTTTTCTTTTTAGAAAACTCCAAAAATTGGGAAAAGCCACAATAAATAGCAAATAAATTAGGAAACAAATCCAATAAAAATCTCAAAAATATTTTGAAGCATTTGGAACCCAAATAAATTATTTTGAACTCATTTTAACTTAAACTTTTGATTCAAATAATTTGCTTGCACTTGAGAGCTCAAATTTAAAATCACAGAATTTTAAAAACTTTAGAGAAAATTTTGAAATGCTGAAATTTGGAATGTTACGAAAATATCTTCTTGAGTCAGATCATCCGACTTACTCAGATTATCTAGCTTAAACACTTCCAATGGTAAACAATATAGCTATTATGCACAGGCGCATTGTCTGGGTTAGGTCAGACTGACCCACTCAGATTATGCAGCTTAAACACTTCGAACAGTCATAAATATAGCCATTATGCACATTCAAATTGTCCAGGTTAGGTTGGATCCGACCGACTCGGATCATGGGGGATTGATCCGACTGATGGTTTGACCCAGTGGGATTGTCTGACTCTCATGCAAATCATCCGGATACCATTGAGACCTCAAAATGTGTCCTTTGTTAAATTGATCCGGCCCATGCTCTGGGTCACTCGGTTTGTCCAACTCCCATTTATACTTCTTCACCATATGTCCTTTCTGAAATGGATCTGACCAATGCCCCAAGTCACTCGGATCATCGAACTCCCATTAAAATTTTCAGGACATACTCTCTATTGAATTGATCCAACTGATGATCTAACTGAGCTAGAGTATACAACTCAAACTGAAATTTTCAAAACAAGTTTGAGCCAGAATATACAACTCAAACTGAAATTTTCAGAACAAGTTTGAAATATCACACACATTCAAAATATAATATTCTCGCATAGTTTCTTGGCTTCCTCTAACTATATATAAGCCAGAGGGATCTAGTATGCGTCATAACTAGATACCCAAGCTCAAACTACTAGCCTTAAACCCCTCTTAATAGTACAAGCCAAAATAAAAATGAAACCTATTACTAAAATGATCCAAACTCAACTCCTCAAATCATTTCAAGTGACAAGGACTATGAATTATACCTTTTTGGGATCCATGAATACCAAGAATTTCCAAAATACCAACGTTAAGCACTAACTCAATTTGAAACCTTGAAACATGATTAGTCTTGATAATTAAACATCATTAATCATTAAAAAAATAAATCATTGAAATTAGAGGTCTAGATGTGTAACGACCCCCATTTTTGCATAAAATGCAAAAATAAGATTCTTATGTGTATACAGTACTACTCCCATGATCAGTGGCTAGTACGCACATTTATAACAATTGGAATCACAACCATACATCATATTATTAAAGCGGAAGCTGTTTATATATTGTATTTTACAAATCAGAGTATATATATATATAGTGACAGAAGAAGCAAATTCTTGTAGTGTGCCCATCCAACTCTCAGGCAACTGACAATGCATAAATCCCTAGAAAGATTGCTTTATTGAAATTCTTGCATCCTGCGACGAAAAGTATTCTTTGAAGCTTCGTTTTCTTATCCACCTAAAACAACATAATAAGCAAGGTTGAGTACTTTTGTACTCAGCAAGACTTAGGTGGTATTTGCAAAATGCAGTAATGCAAGTTATATTAAAGGAGGCTTCTATGGTTAATTTGCATAAAACGAGATTGAATTTGTAAATCAAGTTGTAGTTCACAAACGAAATTGTAAGAGCAAGTTTGACTGATATAAAAGTAACAGGTAAGTAATAACTCACAGTCCTCAATTATGTGAGCATCGAGACATCCAATTCCTGCCAACACCATTCTTTGCCAACACGAGGCAAAACAGATGAAACCAATCCATTTTAAAAATAATAAAACATCTAACTATGTGATGACATTATCAAGTGCCCTTGACCACGGGCACGACTAATCAATTAGATTTACACTCTACAGAGGTGTACAGCTTTACTCACAAAAAATGATCTACCTCTTTTGCCAGGCCAGTTGACACACTTCCTTTGGTGTGTTGGCAAGGAGATCATACATAACCGTTACATTGCACAGACCTAACTTTGCACTAGCCCGGTGACGTTAAACCCTTGCTATGGTGGTAGAAACACATATATAAAACATGGTATCATCTTCACAAAAATAGTCGGGCGTCGTTTCTCTCCAAAGCAAGGCGTACATCATTGTATCGACATGCATTTACCCACACCGAGGTGTGGAAGCCCCTTCCAAGCAAACCTAATTGGAATGCTTGTACTACTCTTGCCTACCAATGTGCAAAGCCAGTTCTAAGCAACTTAATAAGTTAAGACTGTCCCACACCAGCACTCGTGGTTGTACAGTTTTCTTGGCTTGTAAGCAACCCATAGCTCGGTCTTTAATCCGACACGGGCGATACTTCTCCCTACACTACGTGCAAATCCATTTGCACAACTGGCTATTGCCAATAATCGCCCGCATCAAAACCATAGTTTACTTTGGGATTTTAATCAAAATACTAGTAACCATCAGTGGAATATCCAACATTTTTAAATTCTCAAGTGATAGTTTGATTTGACTATCTAAATTGTCGGTTCTATGTCATGGCTAAGCATGATCAATATGTAATCGCATATACCCATGTTGATATTATGTATTGTCTAGCCCTATACTATGGTTATCAAGGTTCACATGTCCATACTTATCAAGGAAGTTCAATGCGCTAACAGGTATATCTACCAGTACCACAAAATAGCGAATTTATAGAAAATAAGCGCATGCATAAACAATTTGATAAAAAAATAAAAATTAAATACTGGGATCAATATGATCAAAGGGGGTCTTGCCTTGCTTATTTCTCATTTACGTCGAAGTCGTGGTCACAGCTAGCATTGTTGACGACGGAGTTAGTGACATCGAGTTTTACATGTCGTTCAACAGAAATATAGCAAATAACCAACTTTAATAAGGGCAAAAAGAAGACAGACAGAAAAACCAAATAAAGACTTACTATAGAAAACAGGCGTGTTTTAGGGTTTAGGTTGAATGATTTCACGTTCTTGCATTTTTAGTCGAACATATTTATATATAAATATATATACTAGCAGCTTTCGGTTAAGTGATGACACGATTTCTTTTATAGATTATCTATTCTTGTCTTGCAAATTCAAAAGGCTAAAATTATGTATTTTTATATTTATAATTTCAAATTCTAGATGCTAAAATTATTTGGATTAATATAATTAAGACATTAGTCATTATATTGCATGTTATGTGTGAATAGTACTTAATCCTTAATTGATTTTGCATAAGAAGTAGATTCGAATATGTTAGGTCTGCAGGATTAGGCTACTGGCTGCAAATACATGCTTACATGAGGATTCTTGCGACACAAGTACTGTAATATCCCATTTAAAATTTGAACTGTCGTGGGCTGTTTTTGGGAATGGCAGGTTGTTGTGGGCCTTTGGGGGATTAATTTCCTGAGTTTGGGCTATTGGGCCTTGTGAGGGCTAGTTTTCCTCAAAACCCTAGGCCTTTTCCCCTCCCACCCCCTCCTAGCCGCCCCCCTTTTCTCCCCCACGCACGCCCCTCCCTGGTCGTGCCCCCCTCCTTCCTGGCAACCTCCCAGCTTCCTCCCTAGGGCGCATCCCATCCTTCTTGCTGCAAAAATCGAGTGCACTGCCCTAGCCGATCTCATTCTGGGTGTTGATCGCGCGATCCGAAGAGTTTCATCGTTGATTTCGCGGGTCTTAAAGAAGGTATGAATTTCTTTTAGTTAGTGGTGGTTTTCGATGCTGCAATTTTGATTTGGCCATGTTAGAACTACATGTTCCATTGGTGTGGATTAGGTTTAATTGGAGGATCTATAGTTTGAGGTTATTCTGTGAATTCGAGCAGAATAGATCTCGGTTTTAGGGCTATAATTCACAAACCCTAGAGTCTGTTTCTGAGGGGTTGGCTGTTGTAAAAGATGTATATTGTTGTCTTAACTTTCATTAGACCAAGAACACGAATTTTGGTTCAGTCGTTTAAAAGTTATGGTTGTTTTATTGCATGCTGCCCAGAATCTGTTTTTAGTGGCAGTTGCTGCATTAATTTGCATTTTAGGGCTAATTAGAGGCCGAATCAAATTTTCTCAATAAATAAAGAAGGTTGGGAAATTTCCTTTAGATTTTAAAAATGTCCTCGTTTGCTTAATTTGGTGTTGTATCAAAATAGTTACGAAAATGTGAATGCTGCTTTCCAGAATAAGGACAGATCGGTTTTCTGGGTCGAATTCGAGGGACTGAGTGTAGCCATTAGAAGCGACGGGTAACTATAATAATGTTTGTATTTTTGTGTAGATTATATAAAGTCTATTAATTACTATTTTTGAGCTTTTGGGTTAAAAATGATGGCATTCTGACTGTTAGGACAACAAGAGGGTATTTTGGTTGTCAAGAAGGGTAGTTTATCCCGGGGATGGTGCACAGTTGTGTAATTGTTATTTTTGGTGTATGTACTGTTGTGGCATATTTTTTAGGAGGTGTGTTTGTTATAGGTGGTGTGACTCCGGGTGTGGCCTCAAGCTCATGCCCCTCCTCTTCGCGTGGTAAAGAGGCAAGTATATCGTACAATTGAAGGTGGCTCGAAATGAGATGTGGTGTTTGTTGTTAAAGTGGCTATCTTGATTTATATGAGTTATTGTAATTGTTGGTATTACTTGTGATCCATACTTGTGAAGATGATTCATGGCAAATGTAAAATTTAGTTATTATATTACATCATTTGCATTCATGTCATGAAAAGAAAACGAGCCAGGTCGGTGAGAAAGTCGTATGTGGACATATGACTAATCCGAAGTGCTCTGTTATAAAACCTACCAAGTAGTCCCATCCACGAGGATGGATGGGAGTGAGAACTATTTGTAGGCCCCTCCACTGGGATGGTAGGGAAAGAAAGGGTGCGACATGGACAGGTGTGCACTCAAACTATACCGGTATAGGCTATAAAATGTACATTTTCGAGCATGGAAACATTGTGTATTGCATATGAGATTAATAATGTGGTTAAATGTTATATGATGCTTTTGAGTAACTAATCGTATTTATTCCTTGTATGATATGCTTTGCTAAGTTTTGAACTCACGCTTGTTTGTCTGTTTACTGTTTTAGGTAAACTGATGGCGGCATTTAGAGATGGGACTTAGCTTCACACTTCACACAATGACATGCTTTACTTGCTAAATAACTTTGGGGCCATTTGTTTCTCTCTCTGAATAATTAGTAGATCAAATTTAGATCACCCTTAGAGGTTCAGTATGAGAGTGAACTATTTGGTTAAATTATGTCATGTGTTGGATGTCATCTTGAATAATTTTGAGTTGTGGTTGTTATTGAAATTATTTGCTAGAATGCCAATCTAGTTGTTTTGTGTCCAAGAATATTGAACTCGTGGTTGGTTATTTACTTATGCTCATGATTGTGGTTCATCGTTTATTATTAACAGTGAATTGCCTTTTAGTATGCTTGCTGAAATTTATGTACATTTCAATGATTTTGTTGTGGTTGAGCTGGTTGTAGTAACATTCAGGGCACGTTTTGTGCTGGGGTGTTACAAGTACATTAATTAAAGGTTTCTTAAGTTCAACTATTCATATAATGTGTTTTTGTCGACCATAACACTTAGGGTTATTGCACTAGCAGGATTCATATGAAAAGCAAGTTATAATAAGAATGTTTTTCCAGATTATAGTAGTCCATATTCTAAATAGCATTTCTAGGCTAATCTTCACAAAATCTGCATTTAGACGAGATGTTTTACGAGCTGCCGAAAAGGCTTAAGTGTTTCTAAAATCTACGCGATATAGGTTCGGTTTTAGTTTTAAGTTTGTGACTGCACTTTATAAGATTATTTAACCATTTTTCATATATTATCAAGGGATGATTCTAGAAGTGTTTTAGCACTAGTTTTGCATTATTTTGATTTTAGCCGCGATACTCTATATGCACACGAAGAATGAAGTCTTTTATGAAAGCAATCCAAATTAGTTCTTTTTGCCGACTATCAAGAGCTTAACTTTACGGGTATTTTGGGATTAACTCTACCTGATCCCTACATTCAAGTTATGACATTTTATACATTTTAAGACCTCATATTTCTTACATCATGTGAAGGCATGTTTCGGCTAATGGACTACAGACAACTATTATAATGATTTTTGCCGTATTAGGTAGTCTGATCATATAGGGCATTCAGAAAATAGTTTTTCATGGATTAGCATCTACTTATGACATTTGATTTATACTTGCTTGTTTACATTTTTGGTTCTTTAAGCATACTTTATATGGAAGCATATTATGGTTAAAGATCTAAATACAAATTAAAACTCATTATAGTTATTTTCATTATAGCAGCAATTCTGGTCCTACAGAGCTTCCCTTTTATTTTTGCACTTATTTATGGACTCTGTCTATATACTAGTTATCTATTACCTATTTGAGATATGCATATATTATCTTTTTATTCATAGCAAACCAAGCTATCTAAAGATCTTAGTTCAGATTGAGCTAATCATTATTTAGTATTTTTTTATTCTGGAGTTACAGTGAGAATAAATGGATTTTCTATTTAAGAATCTATTTGAGCTATTTAGGCATACATTAACACATGAGCCTAGTACTTACGACTTATGATAAACTAAATCCAAACTTAATTAAGTCTGAAATGTTTTTGCATATACAGAGGTATTAGGGTCCTGAGGAAGCATAAAAATTGGTTTTACCAAGTTTTGAGTTTATATGATCCAAGTTTTAACTATTTTCATTTCTATGCATTGAAAACTAATTATTTCTAAATTTGATAAAAAATAGATTCAAATATAAATATTTTTGCATAAATAGAGAATCTCAGGTGTTATAATTTCCCATAATTAATTTCTTGATTTTTGAAGTAATGTTTTATGTATTTTTAGTAGTAGCTTCATTAGGGTTTTTCTAGAGTTTTAATCCAAGTAATTCAAATTAAGTTTGATAACTAAATATTTTTGAACCAGTGAGTTTATTATGGTCTCAAAAGCTTACAAAAATTATTTCATATTTTTAGAAGTCATATTTTTCATATTTGCAATAGAGGCCATTTCAAGGTCTTACACAAACTTAAGTTCAAATAAATTAAAATGTGGTGAAAAATTAATAAATTATTGCATATTCTGGAATTAAATGATTTTAGATGAATATGTAAAATTTTTTTCATCTTATTTGGATTAAATATGCGAAAGATATAATCAGTTTAAGTGGCTTGATTAAGAAAATCCTTTGAAATAGAGGAGTACGCTTTCATTACTCTGAAAACGTATTTTCCATACACCGTGGGTTTCATTTAAATTTAGCTCTGGTCACTGACATCGGGCTCCGATGTCAGTGACCGAAGGAGAGTGCGTGTGTGAAGCTAGCAGAGACTATCGAGTGGGCCCCGATCGTCGGCCACACAAGACAGGGGACAGGCTAGGGCTCGCCGGCGTTACCATACCGGCGGAGCTCCGGCTCAGGTGAGCGCAGGAGAGGCTATAGCTCACCACACCGCACTCATTGGTGGGTTTCATTGCGGTTGATAGTGTTCGGAAAGTGCTTGCCACCGGGACCAGCGGTCGGCAATGGTGGATGGCGGTCGGAGGTGATAATGACTAGGTTTTAGTTTGAATGGGTAAAGGAACTAGCATCTAGGCTACTCTGGCGTTACGTTTTACCTCAGTTTTGGCTTCGAGTTCTAGTGGTTCGAGCTAGCACCGATTGGTCGTAGAGGTAGGAGATGACCCACGAGGCAGCGGCGAATTGCTTGATGCTTACTGCAATTACATGAGGGAAAATGCTCACTAGAAGCTTTAGATGCTAATGTCTAAAGGAATTTGAGATAGAATCCCTGTACCGCTTCAATTTACTCACGATCCAATCTCAGAGCTTTTCGGCCATGGCGGAAATGGAAGAGATTAGGATGTTTCGGTTGGAGAGAAGTGACTGGAAGGAGAATGGAAGTGATGTGCGACCTCATGCGCATGCTGGGATGGCTTTTATAGCTGGCGAGGTGTGTAGATAAAAGCCTGCCCGAGTTGTGAACTCGGCGAGATAACTCTCGGCGCTGCACAGGAGAAAGGATGGGCGAGGCAGTGCGAAACGCTGGTAGGGCCGCTGCGTGGCGACGGATCGATGCCACTGGAGCCATGGGTGGCTCAAGATCGCAGAGATAAGGAGGGCTACAGCGGCAAGGCTCTGCTTCAGAGCACAGAAGGCCAGAGGAAGAAGAACTGAGCGACACGTACAGATGATGGAATGGCTGGGAAATGATGAAGCAGAGCATGGCCGTCATGTAGGCCTGGCAGGGAGGGGTGCTAGGCTAGGAGACTTGAGTTGTGCCATTGCTCGGCGTGGCAGCTATACAGGGATGCATGCATCGTCGAGACGGTCTCTAAACAGAGGTGAAGCAACGAGGAAGAAGGGAGGAGGAGAGAAAAAGTGAGGCTGACATGCGGGGGCCAGTCCCATTGGCAGAGAGAGAGCAAGGCGTGGATGGAATAGACACTGCCAAGTGGGCCTCAAAAATACTGTTTCAGTGATTTGAAGCAAAACTGCCTTATCCTTTCGCAGGACAGATGATGATTCTCGCTATAAATGAGGGTCTATCCTTGATGGGAATTTAATGATAATTTTTTTCTGATCTCTAGAGACAAGTTTCATTATCCTGTAAATTTTTTAAGTCGAAATAATATGCACCGAATTTATAAAAATTCTGACAATGCACTGTATTCAGATTTCGATTTTCTGTTTTGATTTTATTTGGGAGTTTTTATCTTATCAAAAATTTCTGAGACTTTTTGTATGAGTTCCATATAGCAATATAATCCTTCAGTAAAAAAAAATAAATTTAATATATTTTATATTTAATTTATAAAAATTCTGATATTCTGACTCTGGTATCTTCAGCTTTTTTATTTTTGAATTTTTAAATATATCACAATTTGTTATTAATTTTTCATATTTTTAATGTTGATTTATTTATCCATCTAGAAGACAATATAAAATGTTTAGGTCGAGATAATGTAATATTGTTTTTTATTAAATTCTGATACTATCACTGTTGTTAGTCAAGAATCATTAATTTCCTTTAATTTCATACTTAATTGCTTTGATATGACTTTTAAAATTTATAATTAAGTCACTAGAGGTTTCCTGAGCTTAAATTAAATTTATATATATATATATATATATATATATATATATTATTGTTATAAACTTTTATCCTTTTCTTTTTTCTATTACTTAAGTTTATATTAAAGGATTTCTCCATTAGAGAACAAATCAAGAAAATCCAGGAGAACATCAAAAAATTTCAGAAATTGCATCATTAAATATAATTAAATGTTAAAATTTAATTCCTTATTGTATTTTAAGTTTTGCATTGAAGAGAATATGAAATCAATATGAATAAAAGATTTTCTTCAGAATAAAAATTCAGGAAAATTTCAGACTTATGGAATTTCAAAATAAAATTATATTTCCAATTATTTTTCATAGTTTATTTAATTTGGGAGGAAGAGTTTTATATTGCAACTTATCCTTTTATTAAGGTTGGTTTTCAAGAAAATGATAAACATATAATATTTTAAATCAACTATTGATTTTAATTTAAAAGTTTTTATTTAATTTTATTTTCAAAATTTAAATTTTTATTTTTTTTATTTTGAATTTTTCAGGAAGTTACAAGATGTTTAGAGACCTTCAATAAATATCAAGGCGGAGACAACAGCGACCTGCTGGCATCATGAGGCCTGGCCGTGATTTGTGATGAGATCTTCACAGATTAATTCAGTACAATGTGTGTGATTTACAATCAATAACTTTATAGTGCAATCAGCATGTTTTCAAAGCTAGCTTTGATATATCAATATATAATATGTGCACTTCTTTTGCTATATAATTAGTACGATATTTCACAAACAACGTACGGACATTGAGCTCGTAGCACCAAACTCAAATATCAAATGTGCAATTATTTTTGTCGCCACAACAGAAGAAAAGGGAAGTACATCATAATGAAGGACAGGCAATTAATGTCTGATAGGTGGCAAAGGGAGCAGAGAATTAATTGAAAAAAAAATTTGTTAGAAGGCACATCTGTCCACGCACGGATCTCAGAGCGCCAATCAACTGTTGAAACATGTGCGGTACCGGTACGTACCACGATCATCTTATATCTTATGATATGACTTTGTCCATGAACAGCGATCGACGAGCTAGCTAGCTTGTTACTCAGCATGCCGCTGTACTGCCGGAGAATTAATTTTGCAATGGGTCAACAGAGAGACCAGCTTGCCTTGCATGCATGCATGGTATTGTTTGATCTCATTGGTGATTGTTTCTGGATGAAACTACCGGCCTAGGTGCATGTATTACTATTCAATCGACATGTGAGAACACAAAGATTCTATATGTACTTGTTTGTCAGACAGGAATAAACAAAGACAAGGATCTTACGATCCATCACAAGCTACATGCATGTCTCGTTTAAAGGAGGAAGCTTCCTATGTCACTGCTAAATGCATTCAACGTTAATTTGCGCGTGGTCAAACAAATTATGTATGTGCAGTAACAATTCTGTAACCACTCTCGTGCAAATAATTAAGGTGTATATATATGAGTATCCACTCCACTTTAGTAGACGAAGGGTCAAAATTAAGGATGGCAAGAATGCATGCATTTGGACAATGTACACACATGGTCGACACTGCATAGACAAATTAAGACAGGGACGTAGACAGTGACATTGGAGTACTTAGCAGCCAGAAATAGAGCTATTAATTGTTCCTGGTCCAACTTCTTTCCAAACCTAGTCCTCGGGATGCCTAGCACAATATATCTGCACTGAGATTAGATGTACGTGTCGTTCACGACAACACACCATGTCAAATTATATATCTCTAAATTTTGATATGTTCTGATCGACTACAATGAAAGCATGATCTTTAGATGGATCAAAGGTTAGACCAAATGCAAGAACTTGTTAATGTTTACTCTTATATATAGCCTAGCTTGTCTAAACTAGTTTCATCTCTTCCAAACCGAACTCAATCATAGAAGCCTATACCCTATGCTCATTGCAACGTCACAACTCTTATCTGAATCAAACTCCTATAACTTCTTGGATAGTTTTAGCGCAAGCCATGCCCATGCAGTACAAGGCAATAACATCAAGTGGCCACGCACCACAGGACCACGAACCAGATGCATGAGATCACATGTGTCAAAATTTTGGCCTGTAAACTGGTTGCCGCTTCCAACTGATTGTTTTATTTCTTTGGTTGCTTTCGTAATAAGATACCAAAAATCATATTTTCAAAAGAAAGATGATAATAATATAGAAGTCCAGATAGAATGATCATACTTAGAATGCATTTAAGATAGAGCACTACAACTCTGCAAGGAAGAGCTAAGCCCACGATTCTACAAAAAGATCGACATCACGATATCGACACCACTGGAAGAGAAGAATTTATTGAGATGGTATAGTAGTACAGATATGGTTTTCTTACCAAGATAATTGAAAGCCCTAAACACTAAGAATCCTAGCGAAAGATCAAGTGATGATCCACACCGTGAGTTAATCCTTTTATGTCGCACTACATTCGCAGTAGTTATATATATAAGTATGTTATTCCCACTAGGTATATATATATATACTCCACAAGCTAATGCACTGCAAGTAAGAGGCAGCCAATGAATAGACCCACGATTATGTAGAAAGACATAATGCCTTCTGTTAAAAAAAAAAGGAATTTGTCGAGTTGGAAGTATAGAAATCATCTTCTTATTGAGATAATTGGAAGCACTAAACGCTAATAATCCTAACGAAAGGCCATATAATGATCCACATCTAGTTTATACTTATATTTCAGCGCTATATCAGCAGGAATAGTATATATGTCCCATGTGACACAGTTTTTGTATGTTCAGAGATCGATCTAAACGGCAAGTTAATTTCCTTGTCTACAAACCTAAACCACAATTACTTTAAAATTACAGGAACCTTAATTGGGTTTAATTTTCTACATGTTCAGTAGTACTCATAATTGATAAAAAAAAAGTGAAGAACAAAAAAGCAAGGCAACCAGCCAATTGATAAGATATTTCCTTAACATTTCTTTTCCGGCCGCTTTGAATGATCTCATAACTGACCAAAACAGTGTGTTATTCTCTTCCTGCAGATTCTACTCACGAAGGATGCAACGTAAAGAAGCAGGTCCAGAGACTATCGAAGGACGAATCTGTTGTACTAACGACGTACGAGGGCACGCACACCCACCCGATCGAGAGAGCCAGCGACAACTTTTGAGCTCATACTGAACCAGATGCAGATATACGCGTCCGGCCAGTTCCACTGAAGCCTCGTATGCAGAACCATGAAGCGATGAATTTACAGGTTTCAGTATCTTTAGTTTGTTCCTTCTGAGTTTTCTTTTCTTCTCCTCTGTTTTGTACATGAATTAGCTAGCTTCATAACATAGATGCATGAGACATAATGAGCTCCTCCACTTATTTCATGTAGGTCGCAGTACTTGATCCAGAGTTGAGTTTCATCCACTTGTACTGTGTAGCTCGACATATCTATCGATTTAGATTGGTTTCTTTGTTCTGTCTGAGTAGGCCCCACTGCTTACCTCTGAATATGAATTATCTACTATTCTCACTGGGAAGTGCTAGCTGGTCTTTTCCGTAGCTCCATGCGCACTAATCCTCTTGGTATTGAGTGGGTAGAGTTTTCAACCTCACCTATTGTTGGCGTCAAAAACTTGAGGTAGGGTTTCTGACAGCAGCACACCAGACGAACACCTGGTTCAAGAGCGTGCCAGTCGATTTGACCTATAACCGACAAGGTAAAATATAAAATTTACTCAAAAGCCGATCGTAACGATCAATCGGCTTAGACCCAATCAGCTTGAAGCCGATTAAGATCAAAGTAACAAGGTAAGTCTAATTAGCCGATCAAGGCTAATCAGAGGATAAAGGTAGATTGATTCTGAAGAAGGCGATGCGCAACAAAATCAGAATAAATCAAACCTGGGGTGTAATTGAAGAAGATCAACAATCGGCGATGCGCAACTTTATTGATCAAGATCGATTACAAAGACTAAATTACAAGAACTACTCCTAGTCGACGGAAAAGTAGATGAAAAGTAGACGCGAATTGGTTGGTTGGCTCTGGACCGCTTTTCTGATCACCTCTAGACCTCTTTTATAGCCATTGGCCGATAGAGTTCTGGTACAACACGTTAGGAATAGAATCCGTATCGGCCTCTATTTGGAGGGTGCTTTCCTTAACAACTTGTTTTGTTTCCAAATATCTTGATCCGTTATCCAATCGTATCTTGTTGATCTTGGACTGCCGATTTTGACCCTATCTGCCAAATTTTGGTGCAAACATATGCCCCCCATTTTTGGGAGATAACATGTTATCTTCCAAAAATTTTCATCATCAGCTTGAACATATTTTCTTATCATAGCCAAATTTTTAACTGCATCGAGTTAATTTGGCTTTTAGGTCGGTAATCGGCCAACTCGTATATTCGTATTTGAGTTTTAGCCAATCAAGACCTAACCAGTACCTTGGACAAACCGATGCACACTACACGATCCCACGTTGATCCTTTACTAAATCGGCTATCACGAGCTGACGGGTGGTATGATTTTCCAGACTAGATCGGCTTCGTCGAACAAAAATCATTGGCCGAATCCGATTTTTTCTTCCTCCACTCTTTTCTCGCAATCTTAATCGGATGAATCTCATTAAAAGTTTTATCCGTTCGTTTTTCTTGTTCAGCTTCCCTCATCTCTTGTGTCCTTAGCCGCTGAAGCCTTCTTCTTTGTGATCGGCTCAAACTTGGAGGACACTATCTCGGCTTTGGTTCGATCGAATTATATACTCTTCCTACCAGATTCATACTAGCCGCCGAGCTAGATCCTTCATCTTGATCTCGTTTCTGACTTATGGTCGGCTTAGAAATTCTATCTTTAGCCGACCACCACTGCCTATCACCTTGGCATGGGTAATACTGCATCGGACATGTGTTTGGTGATGGCAAAGCTAATCCCTTCTCCCAGCAAAATTGCCAAAAAGGGCACCGTCGGTGAGCTCTTTCAGGGCCGCTTAGCCGATATTCATTAACTGGCCGATGTGGAGGACTTCGTCGTGGCCTTTCATTCCTCCTTTCATATTTTGCTAGTAGTTGGGAAAAAGTGGGCTTCGACTTCTGTATCGGCTTACGTAGTGGCAATGCTCTCTCAGCCTGATAACTCTTTGGTGTGATTGTTTTAGAAAAATTTCCTTCACGGTCGGCTTTTATTTGTATAGAGCCAGCAGTAATCATGGGTGTCTTATTGCCATCAGAATTTGATTGTATATCGGCTTGACGTGTCATTTTTATAGCCGATGATATATGAATTTGATCCTTAGGCTCTGCATCTTGTGTCGGCTTTTCCTTCTTTTTAGAGCAATGAACCATGTTAATTGGAAAAGGATCGTCGCCCACCGCATCGTCGCTCTTACGCAAATTTTAGTTGGTCATCCTCTATAGCCGATTGTATCTTGTCTTTGTTATTCTTCAATTCATCTTTGAAGCCGTTATCATCGGAGAAACGGCTTTCTTGAGCCGATACTCGCTGTAAGAGATGACTTAAATTGGTGAATTCCTGCCCGCCGAATTTTTCTCTTAATGGGGGTATCAGCCCCTGGAAAGCTAAATCGGCCAACTGATCATCAGGCAGGGTAACACTAAAACACCTATTTCTCACTTCTCTGAATCTCTTAACATAATCATTTACCGATTCCCCAGTCTTCTGTTGGACAGAACTTAGATCTGAAATCCTGAGTTCCAGACTGCCGGAGAAAAAATACTCATGGAATCGGCTTTCCAAATCGTTCCAAAAATGAACCGAATTTGAAGGTAAACTAGTAAACCAAGTGAAAGTAGTACCCGATAAAGACAAGGGGAATAATCTAATTTTCAGCCCGTCGGACTGAGCTGCTTCGCCACACTGAGTGATAAAGCGTCCGACGTGCTCTAAGGTCGTGACTGAATTATTCCCAGAAAATTTGGCAAAATCAGGAACTTTAAAATCATGTGGATATTGCATGCGATCTATATAATCCGGATACGGCTTTCTATAACCGATGACTTTACCCTTAGGTTGTAATCCAAACTGATCACGCAGTACGACGGAAATTTGGTCAGCCCAGTTAACATCACCAGCGGACCAAGTGTTTGGGTTCTGCCAATTACCATCATAATTAGCACCCTGCCCCCCGAGCGCAAACTCGGGCTACCGATTTGTTTTGGCTCATGGATATTGTGCGGCCTGGTCGTACCCATTGTATCTCCTAATGGGTGGCTCTGGCAATGGGACGAAAGGTTCCGTGTAGGTGACAACCTTATGAGGAGCCGGATTCTGAAGCAGAATCGGCTGTTGATGTAGAGGATATCTGTTAACCTCAATTGGCTGTGGAACCGATCGCGGAAAAACATTAAACGGGGCTGAGGGCGGCAAGACGGCCGACACGTTCAGTTTAGCGGCATCAGTGTATGCCTGATAATGTGTGACCCCGCTAGGGCGTGAGTCTCGCGGTAATATGACGGTAGGTTGAGTCGGCATCATGGTTAGGGGTGAAGCTATAGCCGATGGTTTAGGATCGACTGAGGCACTCTGTGTATTTTGTGCTATTGAAAAAACAGAGTAACTTGGTAGGGCTTGCATTGGGTCAAGCAGACCTCTAGATGATGCCAACTCCCGAGCTATAGTTTTCACGCTATTCGTGATCATCGGCTTAAGTGTCGCAACGAGAGCCGATGATTGATTTATCATAGCATGGTGCACAGATTGATTTATCATAGCCGATAATTCGGCTTGGGCGGGCAGGTATTGACTTACCGAACCGTCGGTGACACCTGCATCGCCGAGTGGATTGAGCGTCGGCAAAGTGGTCCGCTGCGTGATGCCGCGCCGAGTTTTTTGGTAACAACCCAGCATCATCTCCTCCAAAGCAGCTTTTCGATCCTCAATTTCCTTACGCTGCTCTGTCGTTAAATCGTCCAACGTGGGGACGATTATAGCTTCTGTGTTGAGATCGGATGGCGGAATTTCTTTACTTGATGAAACCATCTGTCCCACTGGGCGTGCCAAGAGTGTGTTGGCGTCAAAAACTTGAGGTAGGGTTTCGACAAGAAGACACCGCATTTAACACCGTTCAAGAGCGTGCCAGTCGATTTGACCTATAACCGACAAGGTAAAATATAAAATTTACTCAAAAGCCGATCGTAACGATCAATCGGCTTAGACCCAATCAGCTTGAAGCCGATTAAGATCAAAGTAACAAGGTAAGTCTAATTAGCCGATCAAGGCTAATCAGAGGATAAAGGTAGATTGATTCTGAAGAAGGCGATGCGCAACAAAATCAGAATAAATCAAACCTGGGGTGTAATTGAAGAAGATCAACAATCGGCGATGCGCAACTTTATTGATCAAGATCGATTACAAAGACTAAATTACAAGAACTACTCCTAGTCGACGGAAAAGTAGACGCGAATTGGTTGGTTGGCTCTGGGCCGCTTTTCTGATCACCTCTAGACCTCTTTTATAGCCATTGGCCGATAGAGTTCTGGTACAACACGTTAGGAATAGAATCCGTATCGGCCTCTATTTGGAGGGTGCTTTCCTTAACAACTTGTTTTGTTTCCAAATATCTTGATCCGTTATCCAATCGTATCTTGTTGATCTTTGACTGCCGATTTTGACTCTATCTGCCAAATTTTGGTGCAAACACCTATGGAAATATATGACTCCTCGTGTTTATCAGAATTTCTCAGGTCGATGAACAGCGACGAGCTTAGTCTGCGACTTTGCGTGCATGTGCAGCTATTCTCAGAGAAATTAGCTAATGCTTGGTCAACACTCAAATTAACCAGGTTGGCTACAGGTGAATGTTTCTGGAATCTGGACGCATGTATTGCTTTTCGGCGACATGGACGAACACCTAGATCCTGTCTCTTCTCTATACTACTTGAACTATAAGAGAAACAAACTTGCAACTTAAGAGAAGCTTCGTATGTCACCAATAAGCAATGAGCTCAGTCAAACTAAGGGTCTATTTAGAGAGCTATATATCGTTTTTAAAAAAAAAAACTATTTTTTTTTACCTTCTGGATTGAAAAATAATTGCAGTTTTTATAAGATATCGTTTGACAAATAGCTAATTTTCCTCAGCAATAAACTACAAAAGGAAATTTAGCCCTGTTTTCAGTTTTTTTTTGGCTTTTATTAGTTATATATGGTTTTTAGCTTATGCCAAAAATCATTTAAAAGCTGAACTGTTTAAAAGATCTAACTGGTTTTTCGAAAACTGAAGCTGACTTTAAGCTTCAAACAGAGACTAAACTATAATGCAACTGTTCCGCAATGCTCTCAACTCTTCTCGAAACATTGCATCAAAAGTTAATCGCGCACGTGCTTTCAGAGTAATCAAGGTATATATATATTTACATCCACTTCAATTCACAGTTAATTTTAAGCTCGTAATTAAGCAAAGAACGGTAAAAAAAGATTACAAGAACCAATCAACGCACGCATGGACAGAGACGTAAAGAGGGACAAAACACATAGCAGCCGGAACCAATTAAAGCTACTGTTACTGGTCCAGCCTTTTTCCAAACCTAGACCCAGGGATTCCACGCGCAAGATCTCCATTGAATAACGTGGCGTTCACGACATCCTCGCATCTCTTTCAATTTTCATGGTTCTGACTCAATTGAAAGCTGCTATGCTTTAGAACGATCAAAGCTTAGGTTGTTTGTTTTTACTTCTAATTCTGGACTTTGACCCTAAAAGTAAAATAAAAAAACAAATAGCTCGATTCTAAAATCCGATTCTCACAATACAACCCACCTATATACACTAGAATCCACAATCCATTTCATATGTGCTTTTAGATTCCAACTTTTAGAGAGTCAACTTCTCTACAACCACAATCCAGAATCAGCTTTTAGAAAATCCAAAGCTGAAACAAACAGGCCCTAAGACTCAGACCTATTTGGTTTGAAGCCAATTTTGTGATAAGTAAGTATGGCAACAAAATTCAACGCTACAAATATGGCAAAGTTTGGCAAAAAAAATTGAGCCTATCATACGTGGGACATGGGGCTAAGAAAGTACGGTAGAAACTACAGTTGTGACAACGAACTAAACACCCATCTAAAAATTTATAGCACGCCTGAGTTTAGATATGGAAAAGTTAGCTTCAAACCAAACGGGCTAGATCTTAGAATTGTCCTATTACTGTTTACTGCTATATATTGTCTTGCTTCTCTAAAGCTCTCTTGGTTCCATCTCTGCCAACCTCAACATACATTTTACTGGCCATGGAGAACTACCATACGCTCTTCGATACAACACCCTTATCCTCTACCTCTATCTCCTACAACTTCTTGAATCAGTTTAGTACAAGCCATGACGACCATGCAATACAGGGCAATAACATCTCAAGGAGATTGTTCTTGGGGGAATCCAAGGAAGACATGCCCAGCACTAAGGGTGGTGTTACAAGTCCGCAAGGCCATGGAGAGTCCTCAGCAGTGCCGGTTGTGGGTGGGAGGAAGAAGAAAGTTGCGAAGAAGGAGAGGATGCCGCGGTATGCCTTCCAGACTCGTAGCAGTGTCGATATTCTTGACGATGGATACCGGTGGAGGAAGTACGGGCAGAAGGCTGTCAAAAATAACAAGTTCCCAAGGTTTGTGTCAACTGGATCCTAGCTAGCTAGTTGCACCGGATACACATGAGATGTTAGAACTTTTTTTTCTTTTTGAATTTTGGCCGAGAGCTCTGGCATGCGCTGTAGAAGAAGAACAACAACCGGCTATAAATGCGCACACACCCACACACGCGCACACACCCCACGCACACCATGAGCTGCACCAGGCGAGTCGGGGATTCGAACCTGAGCGGGCTGCTCGTACACAAGCGCAGCTAGCCACCCAAGCATTTGCTCGTTCGCAAGATGTTAGAACTTTAACCTCTGAATTGCCTAGTTATCATATAATGTTTTGGTCCTGCTATTTTTCTTTGGTGCTATATAGCTAATTTCTTTGGTGCTATATATGAATTCTTGTGATGTTATGTGAAACTGAAATACTTGTAGGTATTGTGGTATTTGAATGCATGCATATCTTAGCATGTACTTATGTAGTGTACTGAAATATCTTATATCATCTCCATCTTGTATATGAACAAAAGATGATTTTTCACATGATTTGGTAGGCATTAGTCAAAGAATAATGTTCTTGTTTTTATCAATTTGACAAGGAATAACTTTTTGCTGCGAGGGTGTGACTAGAAATAATTTGTATACCAAGTTGGTATATGCTGCACATACTACATTTTCCTAACTTATCAATACTTTATATCAATTGTATAGCACACGTTTGGTCCTTCTATCTGGGACTCTATATTATTGTTTACCTTATTAGAATAATTCTGTAGATTTCTTATGATATTGATTTTTCGATGAACTTATTCAAATTAGTATAACCTGGGAGTGACAAAACATAGCTATAGTTCTATAGAAGACTTCAATTAATCATATATTCCAATAGGAGAAAGGGAAAATAAGTAATTAGGTAAATGGTTCTAGGAAAAAAAAGTGTTGAAGAGACCAAGTATGAGGTAGATATCGGAAACATCAAGTTATTAACCCTTGCATAGTCACTTGACAGAATTAATACACCAATGGCGATCATCAAAAGATGGGTATTTTCATTTTAAACTTTTGTTATATAGAAGCTCAATTGCTATTTTTTTTCTTACTTGTTGAGAACTGTAGAATTTGGAAGAAAAATTGTGTGTCTCCTACTGGATCTCACACTCTTTATTTATAGCAAGGATTACAATCATAAAGTAATAGGACTCCATCTCTAACTTCCTAATATATCTCTAATTGAATCGGATTAGATTCCGAATTCTTATCCCAACACTCCCCCTCAAGGTGGGCTAAAAATATCAATCATACCCATCTTGTTACATATTGTAGTACCCTCACTAGGACCTAACCCTTTAATGAAACAATCAGCCAACTGTTCATTAGACTTGACATACTCCAGCTTCAAAATTCTATCATTCAGCTTCTCCTTGATAAAGAACTGATCAATCTCAACATGCTTGGTACGATCATGCTGTACTGGATTATTAGCAATGTTGATTGCAGACATTATCACAATGCAATACCATGCAAGGGACCACTCCTCAAAACTCGAAATTCAGACAATAGTCCCTTCATCCAGATCATCTCACTCAAACTTAACACTATTGCTCTATATTTTGCCTCTTTGGTAGATTGAGCCGCAACTTATTGCTTCTTACTCCTCCATGACATAAGATTACCGCCCACAAAGATACAATATCCATATATAGACCTCCTATCATCTATACTGCTTGCCAAATCAGCGTCACAATATCTCTCCTCATTCAAGTGTTGACTCTTCTTGAACCAAAGTCCTTTTCCATGGCTATTCTTCAAATATCGTAGAATCCAAAAGACAGCATCCATATATCCTGTTCTAGTATCATGCATATATCGACTTACCACACTCACTGCATACGAAATATCATGCCTTGTATGACACAAGTAAATAAGACACCCAACCAGTCTTTGATAAGCTTCTTTATCGACTGGATCACTAGACTCAGCACAGAGTTTGTGATTCCTATCAATAGACGAAGCAATAGGACGACACCTAAGCATTCATGTTTTTGCTAACAGATCAAGAGTATACTTCCTTTGAGAGAAAACTATCCCTTTCAGAGACCAACCAATCTCAATTCCAAGAAAGTACCAAAGAGGTCCAAGATCCTTCACGTTAAATGTTCCTCCTAATATCTCTTTTAGGAACTTGATTTCTTCACGATCATCTCCGGTTATCACAATATCATCAACATAGACTGCTAATATGGTGATATGTGATCCTCTATGTTTGTAAAACACCGTATGAGCCCTATTGCACTTAGAATAGTCCATTCCACAATCTGCAAGCCTGAACCTATCAAACCACGCTCATGGAGACTGCTATAGGCCATATAAAGATTTTTCATGAAGAAATCTCCATGGAGAAATGCATTCTTCACATCCAATTGATGAAGAGGCCACCCAAAAATAATAGTACAAGAAATCAGTGTTCTTACTGTGCTCATCATTGCTACTGGTGCAAAAATCTCATCATAGTCCATTCCATACGTCTGACTATAACCTTTTGCAACCAACCTTGCCTTGTATCTATCCACCTTACCTTCAGAAGTTTGTTTCACTGTAAAGACCCATTTGCAACCCACTGCTTTCTTTCTTGTCGAAAATGGAACAAGATCCCAAGTCTTGTTCTTCTAAAGTGCACCAGCTCTTCTTTCATAACATCCTTCCATATAGGATCCTACTTAGCAACCTGCCAATCCTTTAGAACAGGCATTGTCTTAAAAGATGCAATGAATGATTTGTATGTAAGATAGATATGGGAGTATGAGATGAAATTTGCAATATCAAGCTCAAAGTCATACCGCGTCGGTGCCTTTCTAGCATTGGATCTAACTGTTATACGTTGTGCAAGAGGTAAATCTAAATGATCAGAGGAATTAAAGGGAATATTACCACTTGCCCCAAGGGGAGGCAAGGAACTTAATGGAGAGATACTTGAGAAGAGATTTGGGACTGGGATTGAATCAACTGGACTGGTTGGTTATTCAGATTATGGTTCTTCTAATAAAACTGATGACAGTTGCTGTTTCTCCCCTTATCTCCCTAGTTCAGAACTTGCTCAAGTGCTGGACTGAATCAACTGAACTAGCTGGTTGTTTAGGTTATGGTTCTTCTAATAAAATTGATGAGAGTTGCCTCTACTAACTCTGGTAGAACTTGCTCAAGTGCCAACAGATGTTTCTCCCCTGTTTTCGGAAGCGTTTTCTCTTATATACCTTTAATTCTTCTGAGGCTGTAACATCACTGGCACATTTTTTATCCTAACCCGGAGAGGGACATAGAATTGTCTCCACAACAACTTCTTTTCTTGGTTATCACTCCCACTATCTTTTTTCTCCCTCTCAACTATATATCACCCTCAATTAAGGAGGGAATTCCTCTAAGAATTGACTAAGATAACCACTACTCGTGTAGTATGGCTCAAAACTCCCAAAAGGTTATACCCATACTCACGAACAATTTTTTTCTATTGGGTTTCAGCACGTATATCCCTTCTAACTAGATAAATATCCTATGAAGACACTCTACAGCCTGACGATCCAGTTTGCCAACTGTTGGCTGGTGATTCCGTACAAAGCACACACAACCAAATACCTTAGGAGGAATCTTGAACTCTCGTTGACCCAAAAGAAGTTTAGCACGCGTCCCAATTATTCGAGACGGTATGCGATTGATAAGATATCCAGCCATCATCACTGTCTCACTCTAGAATCTCTTCAGCACATTTATCTAAAACATGAGTGAACGTGTTACCTCCAACAAATGTCGATTCTTTCTCTCAGCCACTCCATTCTTAGGTGGGGTTCTTAGACAAGTGGTTTTGATGAAGTATCCCACTCTTCGAGAGATATGCCACAAACCCCTTATTGACATACTCAGTTCCATTGTTTGTTTGATGAATTCGAACCTTCGCATCAAATTGCGTTGCCACCAATCAATAGAACTCTTGGAAACATCGAATAACCTCACTCTTGTGCTTCATCATATAGATCCAAGTCATACGAGTATTGCCATCAATGAATGTGACAAACCACTTAAAACCACTCATAGAGGTAACCGAGTAGGGACCCCAAACATCATAATGTATTAATATAAAAGGTTCATAACTCCGAAGACCAATACTACTATAAGTAGATTGTGTGTGCTTTTCAAACTCACAAGCATCACACATAAGTTTACTTTTATTAACTTATTTAGGGTATATCAGACTCAAACTTTCAAACGAAGAATGTTTCAAACAACGATGATGCAGCAAAACATCTTCCTCAACTCCTCTTGCAACCATAGCCAATAATGTATCCACCTGATCAACATACCATAGTCAATTATGCCTTCTTCTAGTTCTAATTCTCTTCCTAGTTCTCTTCTACTGGAACACACAAGAATCCTCATCAAATAAAACAGTGCATTTGAATTAGTCGATGATGGAACTTACTAAAAGGAGATTCACCTGAAAGGATGAGACAAATGTAAGATAAAGGATAAAGCAATGGATGGTGTGCACTCTATAGATCCTACTCCCTGAATAAGCTAAGAGGTTCCATCAGCTATCTGAATAGTTTCAGAGTGTGTATATGGAATGTAGGATGCAAATGCCTTGAGAGAACCTGTGACATGCTTAGATGCTCTTGAATCTATGATCCAATCAATATGAGGATGCTTATATGTGGATGCAAGTGCCTGTGCCTAAGTACCTTCGTCCATGTGGGTGTAGTTGGTAATGTTACCAAAGGAGGTGGTAAGCGCTACCATAGAATCATGAGAAGACTAATGCTTTGCCCTTCTGCCATTGTTCTCACTGTATAGCCTACTCGCCTGTTAGAGTAACTGGCGTACTTTCTTATGCCAAGGCCATATTGGCTCTGGGGCCACCCCTACCTCTGCCTCGACCTCCATGATCTCCACCTCGACCTCCACGACCCTGATCTCCTCCTCGTCCTCTATGACCACCGCGATCTCCAACTCAGCCTCCACCATACCGTGGAATATGATAGACATGAGTCAGTTGTCCTCTTACCCTACAGTAACATTCCCTATCATCAGGTACAGTGTAGGCAGATCTGACTAGATTGTTACCCCCCATCACTCGTAGTCAAACTTCCTCCTGCACCATAGCTGAAATAGCCTCCTCTATAGTAGGTAGAATCGCCAGGTGAAACATGGCAGCTCTCATACTCTCAAATTCTGGGTTTAGCCCTTTGAAGAAGTGTGTAACCTGTCTGCGTTGCAGCCACAGTCTATCAACTTCAATATCACCAGCCCTTTGAGACCAACTCGCGTAAGTCTTGCTTCTTTATAACTTCACATCTTTCGGCATCAGCTCCAGCTTTAGTTTAGATGGTCCTGTATCAGCCCTCGGACCAATCATACCTGTCGCTAAAAGGTCTTATAATATGCTTCTCATATCACTTTATGTGATTAGCGATGAAGTTGACTCAACAATCGACCTCTTCTTTTCGGACGCCTTCATCATGGCTTTCTCCTCCTACTTCCTTATGGCCTCAATGTCCTTTGGAGTCATCTTGTACGATGAACTAGAGCAATGCCGATCACAAATCTATGCTTGGTATCACTATGGTCAGGGCAGTCCTTCAAGTATCAATGTGAACGCAAATCATATATGTGCATCTGTACGCGTGCTATATATAAAAAACACAGTAAACTCCTATTTTTCCTTCCTTATTTCCTTTTTCTTTTTTCTCCTTTTCTTTTTCCTCTTCTTTTTTTTCTTTTGGCCGAAGCACTTCTTTCGACTGAAGTCGCCTTCCGCTCATTGCCCCCGGTGGCTTCGGCGAATCAACACCTCGGCGGCTCAAACCCCCCCCCCCAGCAGAGGCAGTAGAGCGACCCGGCCTGACTAGACCCGGCTACTGCACATGTAGTAATGGCAAACCCATGCACATGACTAGGCCTACCTACTCCCCACACGATAGCTGCGGCGCGGCCCCTGGTGTCCCAAAGCTTGGCGCCCCCGAGCGCGGCAGAGGAGCAAGACTGAGAGAGCAATGGTGGTGGAGCGGTTGACACTATCGACGGAAACTAAGGTGAGTTTTCCGGTTTAGGGTTCGTGGGATGGCTCTGACATCATGTGGAATTTGGAAGAAAATTGTGTATCTCCTACCAGATCTCACACCTTTATTTATAGCGAGGATTACAATCCTAAAGAAATATGACTCTATCTCTAACACCTAATGTATCTCTATCTGAATCGGATTAGATTCCAAATTCTTATCCCAACAAGAACTACACGAGAAATTATTCTTCTTCACCTTCTTACGAGTGTTTCATGCACCGTTCCTAGGCACTTAAATCAATACCGTCGATGTGATTTGAAATTCGCAAGGTTTGACGTGGAATATACCCAAGAAAAGTGTATTTGAAATGTTAAACACCCAGAAAAAATAAATTCATCTTCAGGTTACTATTTTGAGCAAGTTTCATGTTATATAATCACTCATATTGCATGAAATTTTAAAGTAGATTAAATTGGTTTAAACTGAGTTCAAAACTCACTCACCGTAAATATATGAAGGGTATGAAACATTTCATATCCAAACCTCACATTTCATATCAATCATACACATGTATTAGACGGTTCATGGTGTGGGTGCCTATGCGCCGAGGTGCCTTATGTAATTTCCTTAGTAGTAGTTGAATACCCCATGCTATTCTAGGATAAAAATATCATATCACCCGATCATGTTGAGTCGATATCGTTCGGCTCGAGCTGCTCAGTCTACGGCCTTGGCTCCACCTCCACACTCGGCCAAGTGTGTTGTGCCTCCACACCCTCGACTTCGTTGCACAGCTGGTCGAGCTTCACTAATTTTTCAGTTTTTTTTGTTAGACAATCTCCATGTACGTGGAATTTGTTATTGGACATTGTTTAAGTGTTGAGTATATTTCACAAAACTATAAATTTGTTGTACAAACTAACAAAAACTATTGGTTTTAGGATATATTTTATAGAACTACATATTTTAGGAACTGTTGTATCATAAAGCTACATGTTTAAGCAATTTGTAACTTGTAATAGGTTTGACTCTTAGTCGTACATGGCACCCTCATGCCTTGGGGCAGACTGTTGCTCGGCGTGCGCGTCATGCTGCAGGATTCGATGTCCAGTCATGTTAGGAGCATTACGTGCCTTGGGGCAAAGCCTAAAGGGTTCCGACTACGTACTTAGATGTTGCATGGCTAGGAAACATGTGGCACATGACGTGAATGTGTCTAGCTGTGAGACTGTTACGTGGGTCTACGGTGATATACTTGTTTCATGCTTAAATTTTTAGCTTTGTGTTACAACAATTTGTAAAATCTGTATATTTGCTAAATAGATGCAAAAAAACCTACAATTTTTTGTTAGTTTGTACAACAAATATATAGTTTTGCAAAATTTACTCTTAACTATTTTTGTTAGAGATTTTTTTTTTGGAGAATGTCCACAACCACCACTATTAATTCCTCTATTTTAGGTAGTAGCACAAGATGATGATGATTACTACTATTATTGGAGTACTGCAATTGCTGCTTTTTTTCTATTACAAATATTTACAAAGCAACTCACCCTGCAGAATATACGTGACATTTTTAATTTTTAAATTAGTGTAATGTCACAAATACTATGGTGCATATATAGGACATCGATTCAGTGAGCATAAGGGCAACCACTCACATATATTATATTCATCCAAATTTACTCTCGATAAGTTGCAATTGTACACAGCATCCATAGAAGTGCGTCTACTTAATTAATTTGCGTATATCGTCAAAACGATGCATCATGAACTTTACAAAATGCGGACTTTAAAAAATTTCTAGAATATTTATGTTTTCAGTATTAGTCATAGTTTGAAAGAGAAAGGAAAATAATAAGGTGCCATATATATATATAATCAAGTTAGTAGTTGATCAATTAGTTTCCTATACATGTTGAGAGGACTATCTGACCATGAAGTTTGTTATTCCCACTTCACGCAGATGCTACTACAGATGTACTTACCATGGATGCAGCGTGAAGAAGCAGGTGCAGAGGCTATCAGAGGACGAAGGCGTTGTGGTGACGACGTACGAGGGCACCCACACGCACCCAATCGAGAAGTCTAACGACAACTTTGAGCACATACTCAGCCAGATGCAGGTATACTCGTCTGGCCGGTTTCAGCACTCAAGCCTTGGATCGATGTTGCCATGAATCAACAAAACTATGTACTCTATTTGTTTGTTTGTTTTTTCTTTTTCGCTTCTTGGTTTGATTTCTTCGCTTTTGTGTACATGAAACTACCTTCGTAGCACCAGAGAAATAAATGCGCATGAATGTACACTTAACTTCACGGAGGTCGCATGGTAGACTTGATCTAGAGTTTAGTAATGGAATTTGGGTCAGTACTGATGTAAATGTACTAGATAAAATAACATTGAACAAACTTGTTCGCGCTATAGATTAATGTTGTTTTCTTCTCTACTTTGTTTAAATTACTATGTTGAGTGTGGCAACTCGTATCTAGTCATTTAGGATTTGAAAAAGTGTGCTATAAGGAATCCTAGATGAATATTATGATTTCTGCTTTCTTTTCGAGTAGGATTCCTATTTCCATTTGGAAGACTGACACATCTATATAAACCCATGAGGTGATTATAGAGAACCCAAGTGACTAAGAAGCCTGAAACCAACTCATCCAAAGCAAGAAGCACATGTGAGGATTAGATGCTAAGTTACTCTTTAGCACTAGATTCTTTTATAGGGTAAAGATCAGATGATCCTAAAAGGTTCTAGAGGGTTGTGAGTGATCGACAATCCCTTGTACTCTTTTGAGGTTGTACTTCAAAAATTTGCGGTCGGGTTCGTCAAATCTTTCTCTCTCGTCGTGGTTGCTTCAACGCCATTATTTGTTTTTCTCTACGAGATTCATCTTCTTAGTTCTTGAGACCGTACATTCACGTTCTGTATCTCACAAAACTCCGATTTGATCCGGGGGCTATTATGCATAAGAAGGGGTATCGAAATATAACAAGTGGTATCAGAGCTAAGACTGCATTAATCAGATTTGTGAGAAGGTGATAAAGCGTCAGGTGGTACAAAATCAAGATCGATGTCAATGATATGGAATCAAGTAGAGAAATTTGATGGCGGAGAAAATTTTAGCATGTGGCAATTGTGGTAAAGGATATCCTTATCTAGTAAGAGTTAATCGCTGCTCTTAAAAGGGACAAACAAAAAACGTCAACTGAAGACTAGAAATTGACGGAGCAAAAGATTATTAGTACAATCCATCTATGTCTCTCCGATGAGGTAAAGTACTCGGTGATCAAGGAGAATTTACCAAAAAAATTTATAGAATGATTTAGAAGAATTGCATATAGCAAAGTCACAAACAAAACGATGGGTGTTGAATGGACAACTGTATAGGTTACGCATGAAGGAAGATACATGTTCATTGACCATCTCAATGTCTTCAACAAGCTAATCATGTAGATGATTAATGTAAATGTGAAAATTGAGGAGAATGATAAAGTCATCATCCTGGCATCATCTCTACCACAATTATAGGAGTAATTGTTAATGAATATTCTCATCGAAAAAAATATTCTCAACTTTAATGGGTTAGTTGCATATCTATTGGAGATACAATCCTTGAAAAAGGCATCAAAATCTTTATCCTCTGGTGATCAAGCGTAGGCTGCATAGGTATTGTAGACAAAGGCAAGTCACATGAAGAAAAAGGGCAAGAGTAAGGGCACATGTGATTGAAAGCTATCTATACGACGACGAGGAAAGTCATATGATAAAGGAAAGTCTGAGTTCAAAGAAAATGAAGGGCCTATGCTCACTGACGGTAGCAAAAGATGATTCAAACATACTTCTCATCAATCAATTAGGTACTTCTCATAGATAGATGTTAGATTTAGGTTGTTGCTTTCATATATATTCGGCGAGGGAGAGGTTTGACAAAGGATCTCTACCGCTGATGTTTGAAACTGTTCACTTGGCATATTGCAAGGAGTATCACTACTACAGAACAGCACATCACTGTCGGTTCCAAAACCCCATCACTGCCGGTCATTGGCGTCGGCAGTGATTGGTCGGCAGTGATACTCGAGGATTATCACCGCCGCTCAGAACCGGCGGTGATAAGGATTGTCACCGCCGGTTCTACCTACAACCGGCGCGATATCGACTATCACCGCCGGATCAAACCAAAATCGGCGGTGATAGGATTATCACCGCCGGTTCTATCTACAACCGGCAGTGATGATAATTATCACTGCCGATTATATATAAAACCGCAAGTGATATTGTACTAGCAATCGCCGGGTTGTACCATAATCCGACAGTGATAGATACATATCACTGCCGGTTTTCTCCAAGAACCGCAAAGTGACAAGCTTGCATATTTTTGTGCAATATATATATATATTTTATATAATTGTTTACAGTGTCCATATGTAGTATATAAAGCATCGTTCAAATCATAATTCAAATATATGCATGTATCGACTAAGCATCGTTAAAATCATAATTCAAATATATTAAATTACGCATCACATAATTTGTTTTTACAATGATTTATTTACAAATGTAGCTCTACTACATGTCATCCCGTTCGCTTTGATTTTACAAAGAGTCGAAGTAGACATGTCACGCGTCTAGGCCGTAGGAATGAGGCGATGAGGCTACTCGTGGAACTCGCCGCTTGGATTGATGATCTCATCATGAATGAATCCGCGATCCGTTCTTGAATTGTTATAATTTCACAAGAATAACTTATTGGTTCTCGTTTGGGCGCTGTTTTTGAACAAAAAGGAAGTTACTTAATGATGATATTTGTTAAATAAAAAGGGCATCAAAGTGTAATTACGTACCATGGCTTCGTTATAGCCGACACTCTCCGTGACAACCGAATGCATATTTGTACATACATAGAATGCACATAAATTGTTTCGGGTTCTGCTTCATGCATGGAAAGTCATTTATTATTTCAAAATTTTTCTGTATGGACGATACTGAACACTTTTCTTGCAAGATCGTCGAAAGCCCCTGTGAATGATTTTGAATAGTAATTAAACTTAAATGCAATAGAATGGAATTTTGCTAGAGTAATAACATAACGATCGAGTTTACCTGTTCAGCATGTCCCAAAGGTCTTGGTACAGATTAGTTTGTTTTCTCCGAGTCCAAGACAAAAATCTCGCTAGCATCTAAGCGGATGACGAGGAGGACCCAGTGAAACCTGCACATATATGTCAACGTAGTCAATTACTCCCACATCGTACGTGTTACGCAAAAATAGTAAAACGATATTAGAAGTCAGGAGATACGTACTTGAAGTTATAGGGTAAAAGTACGGAGGTTTTGTATTGCAGCTTCAAAAAAGTATTAAATAAATAGTCTTCAACGAACTGTGGATTGTCGTTCACAAGTTTCTCGTTGACGAGCCCCGGATCTAGGAATGCTAGATTGTCATTCTTATTTCTTCTACATGTCTGTACCTCCATTCTACATAAGAAAGAAGTTAGAGATGCAATTAAACAGTACAAAAATGCTCAACGATATACGGACAGACTTACAAAGTCCATAGTCTAAGTATGTTCACGTCTAGGGCATCTTGCTGGTACAACATATACAGCTCCGAGAAAAGAACCCAGCAGATGTTATCCCCATTGTGAAAATCTTGCTCTGTGTATCTGACTGGGAACGCCTCCATACCATCGTTGGACTGCTGCATGTACCACTGATGGACGCGCCGCAGTTGAGTTGTAAGTGTGAGACCCTGTTCTGATGAACAGGAAACTCCATGTGATTACTGTGCTATTCCCTGGATCAATAGCTAGCACTCACATGTTTACAACATTTGTATCAAAATCATACACGCAAACATACAGAAGATCTTACATAACTGATTAATTATACAAACTTCAGTACAAATTTAAACCATTTTAACAGCGGAAATAAAACAGAAACCAAAAAGGAACTAAAACTCCAAACAGCCTTGTGGTTGCCCACTAAACCCTCAGGCACTGACTAGGCAACCTAGAAGAGGCTATCGTCAAAACCCCCGAGACCTGCCTGAAAGAACGCGTCGTCCGAAAGATCGCAGTCTTCATCCTCTGAGACAGCAGATGCAAGATTGAGTACATTGGTACTCAGCAAGACTTATATTGGTTCACAGATGCAAATAAATAATTATGCAGGCTGAGCAATGGACAGGCTATGGTTATTTTGCATTTGCATGAAACATTAAAAGAGTAAGCATAATAGATTGCAACATCGCATTTTAATAAAAGCAATTGAAAGACAGAATGATAAGCAAATATTCCAGATTTTTAACCCAGTCTACCCGACTGCATATAACCCCGGTGTCGATCCTTTGACACAAAAGATGGTTGGAAAACAGTTTCTCAAAACCCCAACCCATTTTGGAATCACCAAAACTCTAGCATTGGGAGGATTTTCCCCAAGTGCCCATTACCGCGGGCGCGGCTAATCGATCAGATTTTTCACTCTGCAGAGGTGTACACTTTACCCACAAGGAATGATCAACCTCTTTTGCGTGCCGCTTAACACACTTCCTTGGTGTGTCGGCAAGGAGATCATACAAAGCTGTTACATTATTTAGATATGGCTTTACACCAGCCCGGGACGTTAACCCTCGCCCTGAAGACAGAGACACTCACCCAAGCCGTGGATCCACATTTATCACACACACACCACGTCTCTGTCCAGGGCAAGGCGTACACCGTTGCATTGGTATGTAGAAACCCCTACAAACAGACCTGACCGGACTGCCTGTGCAATCTCCCGCCTTCCATAGATGCAAAGCCAAATCTAAACAACTTATTAAGCTAAGACCTGCCCATACAAGCCCTTGTGGTTGCACGAAACATGGTTCTACAACATCCCATTTGCTCGGTCCTTAATCTGACACGGGCGATACTCCACCCTAGCTACGTGCAAATCCTTTTGCACAACCGGCTAGCACCAAATAACCACCCGCGTCAAAACATAGTTTTGTTTGAGGGTTTTTAGCAAATTATCATCAACCAGTTCCCAAAAGATCATATGACAGTTGAAAAGACTGAAATTACCAATGAGAGACTTAAGCAGGAATATTATTATGCTAGCGGTTATACCCAAACATGACATTAAGTATGTCTAGCTCAAACTAAGGTTTACAAGGTTCACAAGTCCATACAGATTGAGACAAACCATAATTTACAGGATTAGCTACAGTTCTAACCCAAAATAGCACTTTTAGGGGGAATTATCCGGATGCACTGTACATAAGCAAAAACAACATATAGTAGGTGAATTATCGGGCTCAACGTGATCAAGGAGTTGCTTGCCTTGCAAATCAACGTCAGAATAAAATGGATCTGCGAGCAGTCTTCTTCTTCTTCGATGATGTCGATCTCTACTGTTGTAACAAGAAGAAAAAGAGGATATCAACAAACTCCAAATGGCAAAAGAAAGCAGACAGATAAGCAGTAAACACAATTTCGAATCAAACAGGCAACTGCTATTCAAGAAATATTCGAAATTAAACATCGAATTATAGATGCTAAAATTATTTTGAAATAATTGATTGATCATTTGCTTCTTTGGAGGATGCTACACTCAAAGAAAACAGAGCTTCTCTTGTTTTTCTCAAAATTTCCAAGAAGAGAGCACCTGAAAAACTATATCATCTAGGGTTATAAACCTAACAAGATTGATGTGCATTAACTACAGAAATTAGAATGTAAGACTTGAATTAGCTAGAGCATACTTTAATTATCAAATCTAACAACTTCTTTTAGCTTTTAGGGTTTGGATGAAACTTGAAAACTATTGATGAAAAGGCTTGGTTGAATTCTAGACTTAGCTACAAAACTGGCTAAGGAAAGAGGGCTAAATCATATCACTTAAGGTTATTACACTTATGAAAACTAAGTGAGCCAAAGCTCTAAAACAGAATATTTTTCTGGAATCTGGCAGAACAAACTTTGGTTATCATTTCTACACTATTCTTCCAAAATCTCTTACTTGGATGAGTTATTTTACCCATGGTTGAAAAAGCTTGATTGTTTCAATCATTCAGCAAAACATAAAAAGTAGACTCATACCCTTAACTTGTTTTGCATACAAACCTTAACAAAATGTCATTATCTTCCCAGAATCTACTAGATTATACTTTTTGAAGTATTTCTATACCATTTTTACATTCTTCCTTATTCATATAATCCATTTTATCATATGTTGAAAAGGGCTATATGAACATAAAAACTAACTTATAACCTTTCAATTTTTCATTTTCATTCATTACTAAACTATTCAACATCTTTTATCCATTTTCTTCCTGAAATCAGGGCATGATCTTAAAAACATTTTAAAAGTGAATTTGAGTTATTTTGAACTTGTTCATAGCCAATTACATCTATTTTGGTTATAACTAGTATTGTTTTTCTTAATTGAACAACTATCACAAATACTTTTCCTAAGTATTTTCACATGAGCAACTCCCCATGATACATACCTAAATAGAATGAACTTTTAAACATTCAAACTTTGGTCCTATCTTTCATTTACTCAATTTCATTTTTCATGCTTAATATTCATTTTTAAGTAAACATGATATATAATAAGGTATCATGGAAACATTTTGTTTATTTGGAATACTCATAATTCAGAGACTCAACAAAAATTTACCTTTCCTTAATTGGATCATCCCAAAAATATTTTATTCATAACACCCTATTTACACTTAAGCTTCTCTTTAATTTTTCCTAAAATCACATTTTACTTATCTACAGAAATTTTTATATATTCAGAAACTACAGAATTTTATACGAATTTAGAAACTAGTTTCACTCAATTTGGCCAGATGATTCAAAAGTTACAAGCGTTTGAATTTTGGCCGGTTTCTGAAAATCAACTGAAATTGCAAAATACGCTTTCGCTCACAGAAAACGGCTTTCGCCCCGCACGCCAAAATTGGGTTCAAACCCGCGGCCTCGCTGACATCTGGGTCCCATCGGCCAGTGACCTAGAGCAGGGCACCGGGGACTCTTGCTCGCCGCCGGCGAAGCAGCCTCGCCGCGGCGGAATGGGCAGCGGCATGAGCACTAGCACGCTAAGGCGAACCTAGGAGAGGTGTTTGCTTGCCGGAAGAGAAACGGAGCAAGGCTGCCACCGTGAGGGTGCGGCGGCGCCATGACCGTGACGGTGGAAGCTCGACTAGAGGCACAATTTCCGGCGGCCTAGAGTTTGTACAGCTATAGTGGAGCAAGGGAATGAAGACTCACCGGATAGCTGGGTCGGAGATGGGCTGGAATGGCTTGCCACCGTGCGCCGGCCGTGAGGAAGAAGAACGGCGGTGCGGCGGCGCTATGAGCAAAAAGAAGCCAAACTAGCGTGTGATCAGTAAACCTGGGACACTAAGGATGCTTCGGGTGGAATCGATTCGATGGATTGAGGGAGAACTCACCCGATTTGACAATTTCCCCTCTTTTCAGGTTCTTGCGGACGAACGGGGAAAATGACGCCCCTTGAGGCTCTCGGCTCGACAAAATGGAAAGGTGAGGTGTGCGAGGGCACGGCGACGCAAGTGCAAGGCTTAAAGCCAACCGAAGATGATCACAATCGCGGTTTGGGGTGCATCAGATCGGTCGGCCGCCTCTGGCTTGAGTGCAACCCGAGCTCAGCTCGCCTCAAAGCGGCTCGGTAGGGATCAAGTAGGTACTGAGCGAGGAGGAGGTGGCCGCGACGTGGAGGGCGAGCTGCGTCGGACGGGAGCGGTGATGGCCGGCGCGAAGGACGGCGGAAGGCTGCGACTCGCCGACCAGGGAGAAGAAAGGAAGAGCAAAACGCATGTGAGATCGACATGGGACCGGGCCCATTGGCGGAGAAGCCTCGCCTCGGTGAGCGGCTCGTCAACGAGTCAACAGGCGGGCCCACTTGTCAGCGAAATAACGATTTTAATGTGACAAGACAGAACGGGAAAGCTTTGGATTTCGGATTTGTTTAAGCTCTAAACTAATCCCAGATTTTTCCAAACTTTCAGGTCGTTACAGTAAGGTTGTCGAAATGAGCTGGTTCAACCAGCGGTTTTCCCATAACGAACTTCCACCTGAGACCTTGCGCCAGAGCATCTAGTTGAACATCATCTGCTTGAGCATCCCGCTTTAACGTGTCGGCACTAGCCGCCTGCAAGTATTGCTTTCTGGATATGCGCTCGTAGTCCGATATTTTGCAAGGTTCAGAAGCCTGCCCCGTCTTTTGCACTTTTGCCATACTCAAGAAAAACTTTTGCGCGTCAGCATCAACTTTAGTCTTCTTACTTGATAGCACCTTTTTAAAGTGAGATGCTACACAGGCGCTTACATGCTTTTTCCGCTCTTCCTCAGTCATGTCAGCTGATAGTTTCTTTTGTGGTTGTCCTGGGTTCACAGATGGTTGAGATTTCTTCGAGGACGGTGCCGACTGCCGAGATGTTCCCGTTGTTCGATTCTTTACAGTTTTTGGCAGAGGAGTCGGGCTTTTTCTGGTTGGTGCCGGCGGAGGAGTTGGACTTTTCCGGTTGGCGGAGAAGGGCGGAGGTCTCGTGTGGAGAGTGCGGCTGATCATCATCGTCGTCGCCCTCATCGTCCGAGCCAAACTTAATCAAGCTCTTGCGCCACGCGAGGAAGCCATTCACGTTTTCTCCTAGCTTTTTGTTCCCATCCTCACCAGGGATCTCTACCTCCATTTTTCGGTATTGGCGGATGACACTGTCCACTTCGACCCTGGCGAATCCCTGCGGTATCGGGCGACAGTGCAAAGTCCGTGACTCCTGGCATGGCCAAGCCCTGCCCTCAGCCACCTTTATGGTAATGCCATGTGCGGCCAAATGTAGCTTGCACGGTGTCGGTTCTTTGATGTCATCTACAGGAAAACGCAGTCCATGCTCTTCGGGAATCCCTGTGGACGCGCAGCTGCTCTTACGAGCACCGGGACTGATGAGCTCAGGGCTTTCACCGGGTGGCGGTCATGAGCTGAGAGCTTTCTGTACGGCTTGCTCCACAGCCTTATCTAGTTTCGATCTTTGTTCCTCTAGCGCTCTCGCGACAGCATCTTTTATCTGACGTTCCAGTCGATCTTCTCTTAATCTCTTTGAACGTTTGTACATCCATGCATCTGCGGGGAAGGCTTCTTTCCACATGACCAAACCAACTCCTCTGGTGCGACCTGGATGCTCCTTGTTACCCAGGGCTATGGTTAGCTCGTCATTCTCCCTTCCTGGCGTGAAAGATCCTTGGGAAGACCGCATGTGAGCATCTCGTGATTCTGCGCAAAGACTTCCTCGCTCTCTATCGCCACGAAGCTTAAGCCGCCATCATCGGAGATAGAAGCACCCCTCCTAAGCAAACGCTTGCTCGATCGTTCGCAAGGCGGCGTTGTAGAATTATACCCTTGCGGGTTATTTCTTCTTGGACCGATCCCATGTCGGTATTTTCTTCACGCACCCTCCTGCTCCTAGTTTGTGAGGGTGAATATTCTTATCCGCGTTTGCTTTGTTCCTTTGACTTACTATGTGAGCTTCTTGGACCTCTGTACGCATACAAATTCATCCCGTAACTCCCTTAACTTTGGGTACGTGTCAAAATTCGGCGTTTCATTCTTTTTCACATAATTCTTGTTTAGTGTTGTCTTCCAATTCTTTCACGCAGATTGCACATGATGCTGAGTGCTCGTTTCTTTGCAACCAGCTCGGTCCCTTGGGGAACTGGAAAACTTGTTTCACTTGTCCCATAATGAGTTCTTCAGTCATTGGGTACCACCCATGGGTCACCTCCGCGCCAATCCATGATCTATAGTGATGGGCACATCATCCCTAGCAATAACCCCGCAGCTGTCTGCACGGCCCCAATGATGACTCTGGTATAGCAGGTTCCCCGATCGCCGAGAGCTCCACTATGTTAAAAATTCCCTTAGGCATCTTGTTCGGACCACGACTTGCGCGCTGCCTTCGTTGATCAGACGCCTGAGACTACAAATTGATCTTCTAAATTATTAGTCGTCTGGGCCTACCATATTTTGGGAACCACAGTGTACTAAAACTTTACCTCGCTTACGTGAGTATCGTCAGGTTGGTCCATGGCTGGATCCTACAGGTTCAGATAGGACGTTGGGCTATTATTCGGGCTACTCCTTCCTCCTTCGTCCATATTTGAGGGCCCAACTCCCTCCGGCACTTGTCCTTCGTCGGAGGCCATTCCTAGCAAGTTTGTTGAAAATTTCCAATTAACAAGGTCATTTTTAAAGACACATACAAACGAGGATTGACATTAAAGTTAATCCCGTGAAAGGATGTTTACATATCCCAGGATACATACACATATACATCTTTACATTGATATTGTAGAGAACTACTTGAAATTGAGAATGGTCAGTTGAAGTGTTGCTCTCTTTCATTTTTCTTTATAATTACGTTGTTACAGACTCTTTATAATTGTACTGCTGCCCCAAATTCCAAACTAAATCAAGCAATTCTACTGAATAGAAAGCTACATGGCATGTTTATTGAAAGGAGTACTCAATAATACACATCTTCAAAGAACATGTACACACATATTTTTTTTATCTATATACACAAACATCCTTGAAGGACACATACACATATACATCTTTTTTTGAATCTGCATTCTCCAGAATATTTTGACCATGAACACAAATATAAGCATACACGTACACAAGATATATACACATCTGCAGGAGATGTACACATACATATATACTTTGTCGATGTGTTAGCACATATTTTCCGAATAAGCGCATATGCACATTACGTCTCACGGCACAAATCAAACATACAAAGAATAAACATATGCACGTTACATACAGTCCAGGTAACCATACACATATACATCCAGGTAACCAAGCCCTCGGACAATAATCCGAGAGAATTAGCCATTCCCTCTGTTTTGCCTTCCCTTGCAAAGTAAAACGCATCATTCGTATCGAGAAATTCTTTGCAATCTAGTAGGAAATTAAGCAAAAGCTCCCTTTTTTCCCCTGTCTAGTGGCCATTTGCAAGCAATTGATGCTTCTGTCTGTTTTTATCCTCAACTTACAAAATGACATGTGAAACCGAGGCATGTTCATGCTGATACTGATAGTACTACGTGTGGTTGTATAGACAAATCAAAGAGCAACTTACCATGACAAATCAGGTGTACGGCCGTCATGCTAGTGTTGCGGTGGGGTTTAGTCATATAGAGCTATCACAAACTAAACATTGGTTTCAACATTCACTTGGAATTGACGAAACTTTCTATGGTACATGCCAGACAAAAACATGAACCAACAGACCGCAGATTCGACATCACAACTACAAGTAGTTACCTTACAGAACCACATGAATGTACACTCACAACTACAATACCATCAGCAAGCATACAGGAAGACGAATCTACTATATCCTCTGATGGAGACACAACTCATCCCAAACTACCACATTGTTTACCTGTATGTTCCCCACCTGTAGAATCCGAGAAGTCAGCGCGGCGGTGAGGTCGAGGCGATGCGAGGCATCGGCGCGGCGGTGAGGTCGAGGCGACGGCCGGGGAAAAGCGAAGCGTCGGCGGGGTGATGCGAGGCGACGAAGTGGCGGCGTGAGGTTGAAGTGGAAATGAGGGGCTGAGTGGCGCGGCGTTCGAATTTATAGGGTTAGAGTATCACCGCCGGGTCACAACAAAACCGGCGATGATAAACTATCACTGCGGATAATAAATAGAACCGGCGGTGATAGTTGAATTATCACCGCGGTTCAAGCTCAACCCGCAGTAATATCTATTTTCACCGCCGTCCAATCTAAAACCGGCGATAATAATTACCTTATCACTGCCGGTTGTGTCTACACGGCGGTGAAAGTATTTATCATCGCGGTTCAAAACAAAACCGCAGTAATACTTGATTATCACTGTCGGGTTAATACTACAAACCGGCAGTGATAAATCACTTCACTGCCGGCTTAATGATACAACCGGCAGTGATAAGCTCCGGTCAGTTATGTCAAAGTTTTCAAAGGATGATTGCTTTGGAATTTTTTAAATCCTATCAATTTTTATCCAAATTTTTCGCAAATTTTGGAGGAATACTTCAGACATGTAATATTTGATTTAAATATTTCCCCTAAGTTTTGACAAAATTGTAAAATTATAAAAATCCAGATTGCTCATTGTTTTCATAGTTTTAATATTTCAAAGTAAAAAAATTCAAATTGCTCACTGTTTTGAAATCCTATCAATTTTTATCCAAATTTTCTGGAAATTTTTGGAAGAATACTTCATGACATGTAATATTTGATTTAAATTCAAACAAATGCAGTAGACCAACCATCGCTTCAAAAATTCACACAAATACAAAAAGAACACATATGAAGTTGAATTCACACAAATTGATACATATGACAAAAGAATACATTAATTGTTACATATGAGAAAATAAAATGTATTTAATTAGGACAACTAAGCTACGATTCGACCTTCGTCATGATCGCGGCGTATGTATGTAACTTCGTCCTCACTCTCTTCCATGAGACCGAGGTCAACGTCCTCTCCGAAAGGAGGAAGCTCATCGAATTGGTTGTACTCTTCCTCGTCGACAACATTCTCAACCCCGACAATCCTTCTTTTCCTTGAATAACCACGTGGCGCTCCTTGTTATTGGATCGGTTACAAAAAGATTTGTGTAACACAATTAGCAAGTACGAATGGTTCTTCTCTCAGATCCAGACCAGTTTTAGGTCCACGGTAGTGATACCGTACTTGTCGATGTTCATGCCCTTGGAAGTCTTACCCATTGGCACCGAAGAGAGGGACCTTCAAAGGTCCGTAATCAAGCTCCCAAATCTCTTCTATGAATCAGTAGTAGGTTTTCCTATCTCCATTCTTTGTCAGAGGCATCATACGGATACCGCTGTTTTGGTTGGTGCTCTTTTATCTTGTGCTCTTGTATAAAAAGTAAAACCATTTATATCGTATCCTTGGAATGTTCGAATTGTAGTGGACGGTCCACGAGCCAACACTTTCAATCGAGCGCACTCTGTCTCCGTATGCATCATGTGCCTACGCAACCAATCGCCGGTTATGTCTATGCTCTCTCGCGACCCAACCCTCGACTTCGTTGGGTTTGTTCTAGATAGCATGCTCTTGTGCATGTTGACATACGGGCCACCACAACCGATTGTCCTAGGCGCAAAATGTGCTTGTGTGAATGAAGCTAGATTGTTTGTACGGAGTGATTTCTGCTTGATGTCCCTTTTCCTCGTAGCCTACCCTCATGTCGTGATGTAGGCACACCAATCGGTTTGAGATCCATGTAATCAACGCAGAACTCAATGACCTCCTCGGTTCCCCAACCATCTCGCAATGCAACCTTCCTACCGATGTCGATTCTGAACATATTTCTTTATGACCCCCATGAACCTCTCAAAAGGATACATCTGATGTAGAAACACGGGACCGAGAATCCGTATCTCTTTCACGATGTGAACAATAAGATGGACCATAATATCAAAAAAAAGATGGAGGGAAACACATCTCGAGCCTACAGAGAGTGTGGACCACGTCTTCCTGTAGCTTATCTAGTTTCAATGGATCGATGGCCTTTTGTGAAATCGCGTTGAAGAATGAACACAACTTCACAATTGGGTCTCGGACTTTCTCTGGCAGAACACCCCTAATTGCAATTGGAAGCATCTGCGTCATCATCATGTGGCAATCGTGAGACTTCATGCCAATTAATTTTAAGTCTTTCATTGAGACTAGTCTCTTTATGTTGGCAGAGTATCCGGACGAAACTTTCACTCCGTGCAAGCATTCGCACAGGCTAATTTTTTCTTTCTTGCTCAGAGTGTAGCAGGCTACGGGAAGGTACTTTTTCCCTGTATCCATGTCTCTGTGATGCAGCTCCTTCTTGAGTTTCATATCTTCAAGGTCCATCCGTGCTTGGAGAGTATCTTTTGTTTTGCCAGGTATATCCAGTAAGATACCAAGCAAGCTGTCACACACGTTCTTCTCTATGTGCATGACGTCGATTGCGTGTCGAACTTCCAAGTGCTGCCAGTAAGGTAGGACCCAAAATACTGATCTCTTTTTCCACAAAGGAGCCTTATCACGGGAACTCGGGATAGATGTACTGCCTGCTCCCTTTCCGTGGATAATTTTAAGATCCTTTACAGCTGCAAATATCTCTCTCCCAGTGTGATTCTTCGGAGCTAAAGCGGTCTCCTTTGTCCCATCAAAAGCTTTCTTATTATTGCGGTATGGGTGATCCCTGCGGAGGAACCTACGATGCCGCATGTAAGATATTTTTCGACAGTTCTTCAGCCACCGACTAGCTGTACCATCTAAGCACTGGACGCATCCATTGAAGCCTTTTGTCGTCTGGCCCGACAGGTTACCAAGGGAAGGGTAATCATTGATGGTTACGAACAACAATGCGCGTAGGATAAAGTTTTCTCTTTTATACTCATCCCATACCCGTACTCCATCGTTCCACAAGATTAGAAGATCTTCAACCAATGGTTTCAGGTACACATCGATATCGTTGCCGGTTGCACGGCCCTTGGATCGATCTTGGCATCATAATGTACTTCCGCTTCATACAAAGCCAAGGAGGAAGGTTGTAGATACATAGAGTTACCGCCAAGTGCTATGACGATCGCTCATGTTACCGAAAGGATTCATCCCATCCGTACTCAACCCGAACCTTATATTCCTTACATCATATGCAAAGTGCTTCTTATATTTTCGTCGATGTTCCTCCATTGCACGAGTCGCAGGTGTCCGAGCATTCCATCGTTCTTACGCTCTTGACGTGCCATCGTAGCAATTGGGCATGCCTTTTGTTCGCAAACAATCGATTCAGACGGGAATTATAGGAAAATACCACACCACCTTACGGGAGATCTCATCTTCTCACGCTTCACCCGACATCTTTATTATCGATGTCATCATCGTTGCCCTTATACCGCTTTGCTTTGCAAACAAAGACGACCATCCAAGTCCGCAAACTCATTGCGATACAACATGCAATCGTTTGGACATGCATGTATCCTTTGTACTTCCAATCCCAACGGGCGGACAACTGCTTGGCACGGCACGTACTTGTAGGCAACACGTTACCCTCGGAAGCAAATCCCCAAGAGACATAAGAGCTCGGTGAAGCTCTTATCGGACCAACCATTGCTTGCCTTCAAGCTGCGCAGAGTGTAAGCACGGTCGCAATTTTTGTGCTCCTCCTGCACACGGGTACAATGGTGTCGTGGAGTCTGTACCATATGTTGGAACTTTTGAAACTCTCTTTCACTCGTGAAGTCTCCTCCCATCACGCAACATTTGATCCGGATCGTCGTCGTGGCTGTCGACAAACGTATCTTCAACTGCCGTCATACCGTTGTCTCTGTCATCTTCAATAATGTGTTGCCCTTCATGTACAATCTCATCTTCGTCGTGCTTGGTCCAACAAGTATAGCCAGCCTTGAAACCTCTTCGAAGCAAGTGTGCACGTATCGACTCTATGGTAGAAAACAGCTTCTGATTTTTGTAATCAACGCATGGACAGCACATGTAGTCCGCCAGATTCTTCGACTTGTATGCCGCAGCCACGTTTAGAAAATAACTCACACCATTAAAAAACTCGCCCCACAACGGTCCGTGTCATACATCCACCTTCGGTCCATCTACAATTAATTAAATCAAACATTACATACGCATATAATTGCAAATAACAAATAATTGTAAACGATTAGATTTAAAAACATATGTAGCAATTTTGACTATATTAAAATACATCAACCTTTTTCCGTTATGTAAATATCCATGTAGCAATTTTTTAGTATTGCTAAAAATAAAAATAATTGTAAATAGTTAGGATATATTTAGACTATATCAAAATATATCAATCTTTTTTCATTGCGTCAATATCCATCTTGCAATTCCTTATTATTTACAAATTTGGAAAAATTGTAAGTACTTAGGATATACTTTGAGTACATTAAAATATATCAACATTTTTTATTAGGTAAATATCCATCTAACAAGTTTTTATTATTTCAACATTTGAAAATACACCTTTTTCATTATGTAAAAATCCACGTGGCAATTTTTATTATTTACAAAAATATAGATCAAATTACTAACCTTGAAAAGAAGTACAATACAAATTTTAACAAATTTTTTGCAGCAGATCGTTGCAATCTACAAATCGAGCAAAGACAAAGCGCCTCAGTATTTGCTCGATCGGTCGGGAGGCGAGGGTCTCGATTATATAAAGACTTATCACTGCGGTTCTGCGCGAACCGCAGTGATAAGCTTTGAATCTTGTGGGAAAAACATATTGCGTGGGAAGATAATATCACTGCGGTTCTCGCTTCCACCCGGCAGTGAAAATGCAAGTATAACTGCCGGTTTAAGAACGACCCGGCAGTGATATATCTCTGCCGGTTGTTGTCTCAAACCGGCAGTGATATCTTGCTTTTTACTGCCGGTTGGTTACATGAACCGGCAGTGATAAGTTCTCCCCCCCAACTTAACTTTCGAACCGGCAGAGATACGTTATCACTGCCGGCTCGGTCCTAACCGGCAGTGATATGCCGGCAAGGATTGGCTGTTCTGTAGTAGTGTATGCATATACTGAGGTGGAACCAGTACATTGAAGATATATGATAGAGCACATCACACATTGACGGGTGTTTGGTATGTTTCCAGCATAAAGAAAAATCTAATATTTGAGAGGTTACTTGAACTCGAAGGTTGTAAGATATTACTTCAAGATAAAGTCATGTGAGTTACTTGCAAAGGTCAGGCAATCATTGTGTGGAGCAATGAAGGATACAAATTGATGGGTAAAACAAAATGAAGGGCAACCAATGGAAGGTCTGAAAAAAAATATTTATCAAGAGAACGAAATCGTGTCGTCAATGGTACGTATTTAGATCTCAACTGCAGTTATACACAGAATTGCAAAGATAATTGTAAAATCTAGTAGGTACAAAGGCGAAGGTACGAACTATTGGAAGAAGAAAGTCTTGGTGAGACCCACCACGTGGTACCAACGAGTAAATGGAGCTTGGAGGCTGTACAAACCTACAATATGGAGGGTAATAGGAATAGGAGGTGTAGTTAACCAAATTACATAAAGAATGAGCTCTCGAATAGAGGGTTCGAGCTGCCAAGCCTGAACATCAACATGCATATTGCAGTGATGTGTATGAGCCCTTGTGGTGTGGGTACCCAAAGGTAAGAGAAATAAAATAAAATAAAATTAGGAGTCGACTTAGAGCGAGTTTTTGAAGGAGCATAGTAACTTCAACCGATAACATTTAAGGTAGAGATTGTTAAGTATAGTGACTCATATCTAGTAATTTATTATTTGAAAAAGTGTGCTATAAGGAGTCCTATATGATTTGGAAAAGTTCGAGAGGGTTTTAAGAGAGCGATAATTTCTTGTACTCTTTTGAGGTTGTGCTTTAAGAATTTGAGGACGGCTTTGCACTACTACAAAAAAAACCCCTTTTTTGTCGGCCTATCACTGCCGGTTCATAAGCTAGACTAGCACAAATGCTCGACCGAAGAAGAACCGGCAGTGATAGTAACTTATCATTACCGGTTCTAAAACAAACTGGTAGTGATACTATCACTGCCGGTTCTTCTTAAGAACCAGCAGTGATAAGTTATTATCATTGTCGGTTCGTGAGAAGAACTGGCAGTGATAAAGGAGGAAGTATCGCTGCTGGTTCAGATTTCGAACAGGCAGTGATAATATTTTTGAAAAATCATAACTTTTTCATAGGGAGTCGGATGGAGACAAATTTTATATGAAAATTATAGCTCTCGATGAGATCTACAACTTTGTAGTTGAAAACTTTTTTATTTGAAGTCATCTAGATGTCCAAATAATCGTTGAAACTTTCGGATACGAAGGGACAAAAGGAAAATATATGTTATATAAGTTCAGAAGTGTATGTTGGTGAGATGGTAAGCGCAGTTCGCGCGGAGCAGTAGGTCTTAGGTTCGACTCTGAGCAAACGTACGTGCGCATATTTCGTGTGAAAATCACGTGACTTATGACTTACGACGCGAGAATCGTGCGTAGTAAATACAGGGTCGTCAAATAAAAAAAAGTTTTTTTTATTTTACCGAGTGATTTTTGGATTTACGACTATCACTGCCGGTTCGAATGTGAACCGACAGTGATATCTGTATCACTGCCGACCAATCACTGCCAGTTCCATATCTGACAGTAATGAGGATTTGGAACCGACAGTGATCACGTTTTCTGTAGTAGTGTCGCTAAATCTTTATCTCTTATCGTGATTGCTTCAAAGCCGTTATTTATTCTCTATGAGATTTATTTTCTTCGTTCTTGAAACTGTGTATACTCGTGACATATCTCACAAAAGTCGGTTCAATCTGAGAGCTGCCGCGCATAAAAAGGGTATTACACTGTAACACCCGAGTTAGTTAGTTAAGTGCTTTTAGCAGCCTAGCTAGCTTCCCGAGTGAAACCTGATGGATGGTGTGAAATTCACACACGCAAGTGGTATACATTATGGGGGAAAATTGAGATTTTACCACTCAGTTTGTTGCCTGTCCAGAAATGCCATCCCTGACTTTGGCTTCTGTGATTTGCCATCCATTTCATGGATACAGTCAGCATTTAACTTGCAACCCTTTACGCATTGGGAAGAACTAGCATTCGGACGTTCTATCTGAGCATGTTGCATTGGACGCTCAGTGCAACATTTTTTTCTAACTTTTGCAATATTTTTTTTCAATGTGTGCTACATTTTATTTCACGCGCACATTTTTACTGTTATTGAAGGAAAATGTTTCACACGTAGAAAAAAATATTTCACGCGTAGGAAAAAAATATTGCAGCGATCCAGCACGATATTTCTACTGTTATTTAAGGAAAACATTTCACGTGTAGGAAAAATATGTTTCACGGATAGGAAAAAAAATATTGCATCGTCCGAAAAAATCACACGTCCGACTCCTAGTAATTCCGTTACGCATTCCGACGTTTCTTAATTTTATGCCAAAATTCCGAATGTGAAAAATACTACTTTCCCATTCTTGTTCTTCCTCAATATCCTTCCCCTCCACCCGTCGACCGCCATGCATGGCCGGCACCAAAACGAAGCTAGGCTTCTCTCCATTTTTTACCATCCTCTACTGGAAGTCCTTCCGATATAAGCATGGCATCTTCTTTGCCGTCTCCCCGCCCCGAAATTTGTTGAGTTCCCCAGATCAGCCATTTCCCCACCCAACATTTCTGTGACACTCCAGAAATGACCTTCCTGCAGGCCGACTCTTAATGCGATGCAGCCGGCCGGTGATGCATTGCAAGAAGTAGGTGCCATTGACTAATTAATTGCATTCCCGGTTTCTGGTATTCGATCCAATGTCGTTTGTGCAGTAGCAACACAAGGGTCTCCTGCTCAATCTGACACCGTCTTCAGCTCCGTGCGAGCGAGAGCTTAGCGCACTGGCAACGTATGGTGCAGCGGGGCTACTGTTCATGAGCTCGTATGACACGTCAGCTCAACCTGCGTTGGCGACGAGAGACTGAGATAGAAGGAAATGTCAGGTAAATGCTTGAATTTGTGCTTCAGAGCTGATGTACTTGAGATTTGGCAGCTCTGCGAGGCGTTGCGGCGGAGGAAAATGGAAAGGTCGAACTGCCCGCGGCCTTAATTGGACCTTAGCTCGTAAATTAGGAAATTAACATGGCCTACTGTTAGTTCAGTTTGATGATTACGCATCCCTTTAACATCTTTCTCACGAGACTTTGCGATCAATCTAAGAAGAAACCAGGAACTGGTATCCCAATTTAATTCAACATGAACTGATCAAAAGATGACCTCCCTCCTCTGACTTATACCGGCATGGGATTTCTTTAGGCCCCACACGCAGTCGTGCAAGCAGATTGTGTAGGTGCCAACGACCTCGACCGACACTTCAATCGTTGACATTTTGACTCAGTTTTCACCTGCCTCGAGATCCGCACACGCGAACAGTGGCCCACGGTTCGAATGACCTATGCTAAGATTCAAACAGCACACACGAGCACGAACTCGTCTGCTAAGTTTAAACAAAATTCACAGGGGCAAAAAGACCACAAAATGTCATCTCCGGATTATATAAAAAGATTGTCTTTTTATTAAGCGATTGAGATTTTGCTCACTTTTCTCAACACTCAGGTGAAGATCCAATCATTCCCATCTCTCTTATCACTTTCGATATAACCCACCCTCTCATCTTAGGACAAAAATTTACTCTAACCAAGAACAAAAAAAAAATTAAGTTTGGCGAATCCCTATAAAATAGACAAAAAAAACATTATATCCTAGAAAAAAAAAAGTGAACCTAGATGAACCCTACAAATATAAAAATAAATAAAACTAAAATTACAATAAAGTTATGATAAAATTATATATTACATAGTACTGTAATTTTATTCTTTATATCGTGTGATTTTAGTTGGAAGAGAGGTTTGGAAATTGAGAGATACTTTTATGTTTTTTTTTAACAGTTGTATAAATATTAAACCATGAATGAATGTTAGATGATGATTACTTACCCATTTACTTACTTCAAAATTTATACAATTTGTATTGAGAGAGAAAGCATTGAAACACTCCTAAAAAAATTAAATAGAACCGATTATAAAACCCAATCTAGTTGACTAAAGTAATTTTAACACTTAAACAAAGCCTGCCCAGCCCCCGAGGTAGACCAGCTTGCCTCACGTACAAAAGCATCAATCACATGGCATTCCAAGGCACGCACACACCACATTACATTTGACAACAACTCCACGGGGGAGCAATACCGAACTACAGTTGCTGCTAGCTTAGCACAAGATCCATGGCGCGCTGTCTGCGATCTGCGGCAGCGGCTGCGGTCGCTGCCTTCGCCGTCATGGCTGCGCTGGCGAGCCCGGCAGCCGCCCAGGGGGCGCCGGCGGCGTCTCCGGCGCCGCCTTACAAGAACCACACGGTGGGCGGCGCCGCCGGGTGGTTCTTCAACGCGACGAGCAACAGCACGTCCGGCAACTACTCGTCCTGGGCCGCCACCGAGACATTCTACCTCGGCGACTACCTCAGTATGTACATGCCAACTGCTCACTCCTCTTCCCATTGACTACATATTTCTAGAAGATTTTTTACCATTCTTAAAAAGTATCAAAATTTATACTGAGATAATATATTATTCTTGTAAGTTATCAAAATTTATAGTGAGAGGAGGAGAGAAGCAGATAGTGGTTTTTGCTTCTCCTTTCTATTTCCTCTGAACATGGGCAGCAAGTGCTGGTTTTTCAAAGGTCAAAATTGCAAATTGAAGAATGCGCCGTTCTCCAACACCGTATCCTAGGAATTTTGTTAAACTGATCATTAACAAATAAACATATCAGAGATCAGAATTCAGATCCATATCTGTGCAGATGCTCCCAAGCTCCATGCGTGCAGCACCAACCGGAACCAAGAATCTTTCTGTTGTAGACACAGGAACAATGTGACATGTCGTTTTTTCTCTTTGAAACTTTATTAGCAGTTTACCACCAGCCAACAACAATGATTGAATAGTAAACGGGTTAAACTCAGCCAATCCTAAAAATTTCGTATAAAAATACATAGAAAAAATATACTTTTTAGATTATGATGCCCAGGCACCATAGTGACACACACATATATATACATACTCCCACCTTCAATATAGTACTTGAACGAAAGTGTTATACTTCTTTATCACTTTCAGTATACTCCAATAATAATTCTAAGATACTCCAACGCGACATGGTTGAAAAAAATTCGAAGCCCTTTATTTTTTACTATATACCCTTTTACATATGTAAAAGGAATATATACACAAATTATGCTACAAGTGTGGACTTTGATGAAATTTTTCATGAAACTCACTTTAGAGTATCTTATAATTAGTATCAGAGTATACTCAAAAGGATAAAAAGGTATAACAATATTGTTTAAGCGAAATACTAGAGGTGGGAGTACGTACTCCTAGGAGTATGAAACCATTTTCATATATATATATATATAAGAAGTCTCTTTTTGAAGGACTGGAAATGGCGATCAGAGAGGTGAATGATCACAAATTAATTTTTACCCGCAAAGAAACCAAACCAAAGCCCCTAAAGATCAAATGAAAGTGAAAAAATCGATTTTCAGAGTTTTTAGCCTGGGGTCAGCACTATTGCCCATGTAGGGTCGGTACTACCGCTATGAACAATAAAATCAAGCATATAAATAGTAATTTCAGTACGAGTTCAAATCAAAAATTGATGTAACTTTTAATTGAATGATCCAAAACTCGTGAAACTTTGTATGCACTTTCCTAAGGATGTCAGGAACCTATTTCAACCTTCAATCGTAAGGATTGATTTCAAAGTTCTGACATTTTTCAAAAATGCCGAAGGTTGCACTAAAATCGACTAAAAACCAAAACTTCAACCTGAGATTTCTCATAGAGATTTAATAATCAAGATGACCTTAGACGACCTCCCACATATCCCAGCAAGCAAGAACACCAAAGAAATTGCTCATAAATATCCAAGATCAAGGTCTACCTCAAAATCTTCCTTCTCAACACAAAAACCGATTTCTTGAAGTAACTTGGATGATCAAGAAGTGACTTGCCTAAATGATTGAGAGATGATCTACAAATGATACATCCATCAATCGTTCATTCTTGGCAGGTCAAGATCAAGCAAGAAAGAAACCACAAATAAAGATCAAGAGTAAAGCAAGAAAAAGATCAAAACTTGAGGTAAAAATTTGAGCACAAATTTGATCTTTATTTAAGAGTAAGATAGATGATTACAAAGCTTCTCACATGAGAGCAAAGCTCCCAAGGACCACTCTAGTGACTAAGTCTAAGGTTTGAAGTCTCTCCTCCCACCACATCTTCTTACATAGTGGAGGCAACCCTAACCCTAAACCTGGACACAACAAGTGGATACCATCCATATTTATATGGGCTAACCCGAAACCCAACACTTTTAACGGGTTTTTCACTTACACAAGCACGCTTCTCAAAGCAGCCATTACATGGACGCCAAATCCGCTCCGCGAGCCTGAATTTGCGTCCAACTCCACTTTGGCATGACCTAAACCACTTAGGCCACCACCGCAGTTTTCCAAACAGCCTCGATCACGGTATTGAACAAATTACCGATTTGCCCCCAATGATTGGTCTTCCTTCTCTTCGAATCGTCGCCATGCTTCGCGCTTTCCACGTGGTCCCAGTGACTTGCCATCAAGCCTCTCATGCGTTCGGACTCTCCCAAACCGTCCTCGCTTGCAAATAGGCCCAAGTCACTTGGTGCGCCACGTGTCCTTGACTGAATGACCATGACGGTATCGGCTTCCTTGATCGTTCTAGTCCTCAACTCATCCCTCAACCTAGTCTCGATCCATACCATTGCCTGCCATATCCATCACCAATGCTTCACGCTTCGATTCTTGTCTTTTCGGCTTGCAACCATTTCCCGATCTCAGTCATCTACTAACGTCCCTTAACCGTTCTGGACCTCAGCTCTCCTATCATATTCCCGGTCTCTCCTTTGCCTCACCATGATCTAGTCCTGAAGTCCTGCAACCAACACAGACAAGCAAACCATCATATAGCACTGTTCACAATATATGCATTAATCACCACATAATGCAAACATTAAACTCAAATCACAGTAAAATCGGCACTACCACCACCTAGGGCTGGTAGTACCACACCCCTAGCACTACCGCTCCTAGTTGGTCGGTAGTGTCGTTCGCACTGATCAGCCCTGAGAGAATTCTCTCTGGAAAATAACTACCTCCACTAGAGACCGGTAGTACCGCACCGTCGGTACTACCGCTTAGATGTTCGGTAGTACCGCTTGTGTCTAATCCAGAGAAAACACCTCTCTGTAAAAAGATTACTGCTCCCAAGGCCGGTAGCTCTGCAGGCTGGCACTACCGCCAACCCAGACCGGTAGTACCGTCTGGCCAACACTATCGCTCCTACATAGCTGGTAGTGTTGCCCTTGACCTGACAGCACCTTAAGCTGCTTCAAATTAAAAAAAAAATCAAAATAAACTCAAACTTGAGCATCATATGCTCAAACGCTTTTAATAACTTATCACAAATCTGGATAGACCTCCACATGGTCTTTCACTTTGCTATTCTAAGAGTAGTACTCTATATGCCGTATCTCATAATGTATTAAGTATCTCGGGCAAAAGAGAGTATGACATGTAGTATACGAGTATATAAGACTATTTAGGTGTTATGTACATTTTTAGACATTCTCCTTTTTATGTGCATACACGAAAATATTTGCAAAATAAGCTAAAAACGATGAACTCTCTTGCAATTTTTTCTTATAGCTTACATTGGAGTATCATGTAATTAGTATATGAGTGTATTCAAAGTGATAAAAATGTATTTCAAATATATGAGTATATTATAGGATCAAACATGACCTTAGCTTTATCCGACATGGAGGGACTTACAAACTTACAATCATGTTGAATACAACTGGTGTGGAAGGACGGAATCGCTTCAGCCCACTGAACCCAGTTACATTCAATTGAAGCTTGTTGGGCACAAAAATGTCCAACAACATTAGCTCCTCTAGGCACATAATATTTTTTTTAAGATAATAGAAGATTTTAACTTTCGGTCTCTGCATCTTGAGATGCACACAGCCAATCAATTATTACACAATTACCGTCAATTTTGTCAAAAGAGAAATAAAATAGTTGCAACAAGCCATAGGAAAATAAAACATAAGTTCTCAATCAACATGCAGCCTGTTACTAAATCTTTATCCATGCCCAATGAAGAGATCCCTCACCACAATCGCTTGCACGCTGCGTCCCAATTACACTACATCTCGGGCCTCCGAAAGCTGTAGCATAGACCACGAACGCAACTAATTGATGCAAAAGTAGATAACCTGCAACGGATTAGATTTTTTTTAAATAAAAAACATAAAGAGAAAGATATAAAACCCCCCACTAAGCTTCTGCTAATTCTCAACGAATCACGAGGATCTCCGTCTTGGGTTCGCAATATCGTCAATAATCGCTCGAATATCACGATTATTGACCATACTAAGCCGGTTCGGGTATCTAATATCGGTCGGTAAACCGGTTAAATTCAAAAAAATTTATGCGACGTAAATATCACGATAATTGCTGAATATCGCTCAATTTCGATGAATATTGAGCGAAAATTATCAAAAACTTGACCGCCGAAGAATTTCACTTGGTCGATGATTATCGAGGCATATCGAACGATTATCGGTGAAAATCGATTTTTTTCTTCAAAAAATTTGATTTCGAAACCCGTCAATTTTTGACGATTCTTGAGCGATTATCGATGAAAATCGGTACAGGCCGGAGAGTGATTTTCAAGGTCAAATCAATAACGTAAACCCTGCTCCGGTCGGTGTTTATTCCTATCTAGTACTCACCAATTTGGCAATTTCTAACCAAACCATTTGATTACCAATCAAACAAATCAAAGATGGCTGAATTTTGTAGTGTACAATGCATTTTCTGTAGCAGAGGATCCTGCTTCATTGTACATGGTGCCTTGTTATTTTGAGTTCAATCATATTTGATCAATTCTGGGCAAACACTCTCTCCAGTCTCCATTACTAAATAAATGAGCCATTTTATAAAGGAAAATTTTAAAACTTTAACCACGTATATACAAAAAATATTACATTAATCACTTGAAAATGATATGACTGGATTTCTCATAAATATTTTTTTTATAACACCATATCATTTTTATAACCTTTACCGACATATAACTAGAAAAAATAACGATCAAAAGCGTATATTTGACTATTTGAGCAATCAAGTGACCATTAAAGAACATCTAGGAAATTAACTGATATCTTTGATTATTTTTGTCATAATCCAAATGGTTGATTTTGTTAACAATCATAATCCAAATGGTTGATTTTGTTAACAATCAACCAGCTCAGCCAAGACGAAGTTATCAGTCCAAATTTAGTCTGACCACATGTGTCTGCAATTTTTGCCTACCAGTATTCAAGACGAACGACAACTCGTCGGTGGTGCAAACCTCCAACGCCACCACCTACTCGCTCTGCGACGCCAGCGACGACGATGGGCCCGAGATCTCCATCTACGGCGCGGGCAGGGGCGGCGGCGGCGGCCTCGAGGAGACCGACGCCATCGCCGTCCTTCTCACATTCGAGGGCGACAACTACTTTTTCTCCGAGGCCGACGGCGGCGCGCAGTGCGAGCAAGGCATGCGCTTCGAGATCAAGGTCGCCCACGGCCGCGGCCTGCCCCCCGCGCTTGCGCACCCGCCGCCGCCGCCCAAGTGGCGCGTCCTCGCGCCGCCGCCTGACGGTGCTGGTGCGGTCACCTCTCCGGCGGTGGTCGGCGCCGGCGCCGGCGCTGGTGGCGACCTCACGGAGGGCAAGAACGCTGGCTGTAGAGCGGTTGGTGTGGGCGGTCGTTTCTCGGGTATAGTAGCTTTTGGGGTGGGTCTAGCAGTTTTGGTTGCTGGCTGAGTGGGTGGGGTCGACCTGTCAGTGAGATAATAGTTTTATTTTTTGAGAGGTGCTTCAATGTTTTTCTTTTTTTACAGTTGCACAAATATTAAAGCATTAATGAAGGGTAGATGGAGATTACTTACCCATTCGCTTGCTTCAAGATTTGTGCAACTTGTATTAGGAGGGAAAGCATTGAAGCATTGCTCTTATTTTTTGCTGAATTTCTGAAGAGGGAATTACATTTTATTTGTAACATTATTTCAGTTCGAGCAAAAAACTGATCATTAAATTACATCTGTCGAAAACATTTCCTTTTTATATTAAACTAGTTGCGTCGTGCGAAATTTCGGCGCGTGACGCTGCGACGTGCGAAATTCGGGAAATTCGGTCATGCAACGTTGTGCCGTGCGAAATCCTGTTTTTTTTTTTAAAAAAAAATTATCGCTAGAACCCGTCGGCAAATCTGTGAACTGCTATGAATCTTCGGTGAATCTGTGTTTTTTTCTTTGAGGAAACCGCAGACGTATTTTTTGTTTTCTTTATTTTGGTTTTCGTGTTTAAAAAAAAGGGTCGTTAGGATCTACCGGCGAATCTGTGTTTTATTTTTTTGAGAAAATCGTGGACGGATTTTTTCCCCGAGTCAGAGGGACCTAAACGTAATTTCATTTTTCCCAGGGTTCGTTCTGCTAAAAACCATCGGGTGGACCTGAACGTAAACCGTAGAGGGACCTAAACGTAATTTCGAATTTTTTCGGGTCTATTTTGTTAAAAAAACTGACCAAAGGACCCGAACGTGATTTCGAATTCTTTGAAGGGGCTTTCTGCGAAGAGGGTGACATGGCGGGGCAGAGAGGCCGGCATTCTCTCCACGCTTAATATAAAGTATTTCGAATTTTTTTGGGTCTATTTTGTTAAAAAAACTGACCAAAGGACCCGAACATGATTTCGAATTCTTTGAAGGGGCTTTCTGCGAAGAGGGTGACATGACGGGGCTGAGAGGCCGGCATTCTCTCCACACTTAATATAAAGTATACATTTGAAAAAGAAGAAGAAAGGATTACTTGTGCTGTTGTCTCCTAGCCATTTTTTGAGAGTATTATCCTAAATTCTACAATACAAAACCATTTTTACAGTGTTTTCATTTTTTTTTTCCGTTTTCACAAGATAGGAGCACTGAAAAAAAAATGCCAGTTAAATAAGGGGAAAAACACAAAAGATGATTGGTTTGCGGTTTGACTCCAAAAAATCTTGTTCCACACTTCTAATTGCATTAAACATTGTTGTATTGTAAACTTTAGTGGCATTGTTTGTTTAGTTGTTTTTACACCAACGACTAGAACAAAACAATAATCTATTTTACTTTGACGAGACTTAATTTTGGCTCTGATTGAGAGTTTTAAGCCAGCTTCAGCTTCTGAAAAGCTAGCAAACTCTCTAAACAGCTCAACTTTTAAGCGGCTTTTGGCGTAATCTAGAAATCATATATAAAAGCTGAAAGCTAAAAGGTGAAAGCTGGGTTAGACCTGTTTTTGCAGTTTATTGTTGAGGAAAACTAGCTATTTATTAAAACGATATCTTATAAAAAGTTAAAGCTACTTTTTATTTCAGAAAACCAAAAATAGCTTTTCAAAAAAACTACAGCTCCTCCGAGGAGGCTCTTTGTTGGCGGCAATAGCAGCTTGTCAAAGCATCCACAGTGCAGGACTAAAGATGTTGCCCAGGGAATCTTTTTTGGTTGGTATTGGTACTTTACAGTAGAGAGGAGAGGAGGCAATGAAAAGAAGAAGAATAATTCGTTCCTCACCAGGTACCGGACTACCGGTACCTCAAGTAAGAAAAATATTACAAAGCTGACAGGTCACTGTTGCTCACGAGCTCGAATGAACTAGCCGTTGCCACCAAAATACAAAACATTATAATACCAAAATTTTCCCATAGATCATTCATCGTCTGGTTTCAACTCTTCGAAGTTCTAATCACCTCCAGATCAACATCATAGAAACAACCATCGCAACAAATTTGACATCTTATGATAAAGCTAAATCATCGAGAAATATCATATTTTTGTTATAACAAATATTTTATGGCAAAATTTTGTCGTGGTAACAGTAGTCATGGATGTGTCGTCACTAGAAGTACCTTACGACAATTTTTATGTATCGTCATAAAACTGGGGTGACCAGGGGCAATTTGAATCCATGACAAAACCTTGATCGTCCTGAAATAATCTCTATTTCGTGACAGAAAGATTTGTCCTATTCTTCGTGCACTTGTTTTTCACAAATGAGCAAGTTACCAACTCCCTATAATAAAATTTGTGACAAATACAATCGTCTTTAGAGATACGATTTTCACAAATGGGTGTAAATAAATAATTCTACAATCCTCTTCGATTTCTCACAAAGAGGCTAGGTAGTTATTCACTCCATAGTTAGTTTCTTGATCTTCAAAAGCTACAAAGCACAAGAGCAAAATTAAAGATGTGTAAGTACCAAGTAGTTACCAACAATGTTCAAAATTAGTACTCAATGCACATTCACACCAATTAGCCCTTTTTTATATGCAGACTTCGCCACAGAGGGAAAGTATACATTACCACTGCATTGCATTGCATTGCATTCTTTGCAGCAGCACAGCGGGCACGACTACAAATTTTTCCATCGATAGATCAGTTCAAATAATGATAGATCTGTTCACATAAAGAATCTAGAATCTGCTATTGTGTATTCATCCAGTTGCATCGTTCTATACTAGATCATAATCAGGATTATACAAATTAGTAATTTATGGATTAGCTCAGCATCAACAACCCTATATGCTCTGTTTTTCCTCAAGAAATCGGTGCAAAAGTAATCAAACCGTTGCAGACACTAATAGCAAACACTTCGTGTTCAGGTAAAAGAAGATTGCAAGTGTTAACGGACAAAACATATCTTATAGGCATAGTGTCGAACAAGTTATGTGCACATAAGACGCGCATATGAATCAACACATGACTCACCATGATAAGCCTCGCCATATCCACCGACATGTCTAGAAGAGCCGACTTCAGATGCTCCTGGATGAACTCCTCAGGACCTCCTGCACAAGATGGACCCCCTGAACCGCCACCACACCCAATCAATGTCTTTTCCTGATGAAGGACCGAGGGGGCTGAACGATCACAATTAAATTTTTTCTCCGTTCAATAGATACAACAAAAACCTAACTTGAAACACTCAAACGCAAAGAAACAAAACAGAAAAAACCTTGGTCTTGAAATTGATTCGTGGGGTTGTGATGATCAAGATGATCTTGGATATTCTCTCACTTGCCAAAACAAGCAAGAATACAAGAAACAAAAACCTCAAACGTGATCTACAAAAATTTCTCAAAGATTAAATAAAGAGACCGAATTCTTGCAAAGGATTACCTAGATAATGAGGATATGATCTAAAGAAGATTCATCCATCAATCATACATCCTCGGCACAAGAAGCACAAACAAGTAGAAGGAGAGGAGGCAAATCTAACTTGCGAGAATGTAAATTGCAAGAAATTAAATTGCATAATTTAAAGTGCGAAATTTAAATGCTGAATTTAAGATATAATGTAAATACTGAAATTAAATTCAGAAAAGTAAGAAATAAAATTTTATTTCTTTGGAGAAAGATTTACAAAGCCTCACAACAAGATGGGCAAAGCTCAAAGGAGCACACAAAGCCTTTAAGAGGGGAGAGCTACCCCTACCTCTCTATTTATACTACTCTTGAGTCATCCTTCACCTTTGAATGAGTTCTACTTGGCCCTCAAGTAACCTCATCAAGGGTTGAGATTTAGTCATCCTCCACTCTTGGATGAGTTCTACTTATCCCTCAAGAAACCTCATCAAGGGTTGAGATTTACTTAAGCTAACTTGACCGCTACTCTTCTCTAAACCACAATCCAACGGCTCTCCTTGATCCGAGCAACCCAAGTTAGCATCTCAGCCGTTTACTTGTCTTTTAGGCTCGCAGCGACTCCGTCTTCGGTCATCCTCTGGCGATCTCTGACCGTCTGGACCTCTGGTGCACCTCGTCTAGTCCCGTTCATCCTCTGCCTCACAAAGACCTAGCACAGTAGTCCTACAACCATCAAAAATAAGGAAACCCATCACATAGCAGTATCCAAAATGATATACAATAATTATCTAATTGCTAAAAATAAATCAGATTCTTAACTCAAATATAGTCAAATACTTATCACCAATATGGGTAGACCTCCACATGATCTTTCAATCTCCCCCTTGATGAGTATATTGACAAATCATCCAAAAGGCATAAATTTGAGTTAGAAAAAGATGGAAGAAAGCAATTTGATTGCAAAGCCAAACTTGGTCCAAGAAAGATAGAATGAGATCGTGACAAAGTTGACAAGAAGAATTTTGGAGCAAAACCAAAGAAAGAGTAAGTTTTCCACAAACACTCTAAAAATCTAATAAAAACTCACAAAAGCTTAAACATGCTTATGATTATTAAGGATTAGCACGATTTCACCAAGATCATAAGAACCAAGATGCATACACATTTTTACCTATTGATGATGCATTTTCTATGTTTTCTCCCCCTTTTGACAATATAGGCATCAAGAAGGCTTCATTTTCTTCCCCTTTACATATGTATGCATGAAATGCATGCTAAAAGAGCTTTAAAGATTATTCAAGTGACTATAGAGACAAAGTATGACACCAAGTTATTCAAGTTCAGATTATGCTAAACTAAGACATGTCCAAGTGCAAATGTCAATTTTGCTAGCAAGCACAAATAAGTCTATGTCATTTTTGCATGATTTAACAAGTGTAACACTTAGCATAGTTTCCAAACTAGAAGCAAAGCCATTTAATGGATCAAATGGAAAACCTAGAGTTCAACCTACTCAATACTTTGGAAAAGCTATATGTGCATACAAGGTCCTTCGTGCTCAAGCATCTTTAATGCAAACTTTTGTTTTAAAGCATTAAATTACATAGTTTGGTGCAAATGTTTGATATTATTTGCATTCTTTACCCACTTAGTGTTTATTTGCATTTTTTAATTTATTGACTCAAGCCATTATCGACCATCTCAAGAGAAACTCTTAAAAGAATGATCTTGATCATACATAATAATACATTACAAGTTTATCCTAAGTGCAATGGGAAGCAATCTCGTAAATGTAAAGTGTTGAGTTCAATTTGCACAAAAAGAGTCAATTTTTCTTAATTTAGCCATTTAGATTTATGAGCATTTGAAGGACTCTAGTATAGATCAACCTAGCTTCACCCAAGTTGCTATAGGGACTCTAGTAGAAATTCAAGATTTCACAAAACATGACATATGCACCTAGTGAGGAAACATAGCAAGTAAAAGCTACAAGTTTCATCAAGTTTTTATTAAAGCTCTATTTTTATTTTTTTAGCAAGCTTAGCATGATGAAGCAAAATGAACTTGGATATATCTAAGCTAGCAATGATCTTTAGAAAAGTAGCAAGGTGCATAGCATGAAAGATAGCTCATTTGTATAATAGACAAAGCTCATTAAAATAGAAAATAAATTCTATATGCAATGCATGAAACAGCTCCTCAAACTCCCCCTCAACAAGTGAATCAATTTTAAGTATAAATCTGGTTCAAATTGAGTTATTAGCAAAATTAAGCTCAAGGAAAGTCCAAAAAAACTCAACAAAAACCAAAAACACAGAATGAGGAGAGAAAAATCGAGAAACTGCAAACTGAGTAGCTATAGAGCATAGAAAAGATAGTAGAGAACACTATGGCTCAGACTCGCTCTCATCTTCCCCATATGACTGACATAGGAAAGCTGACTCGAGAACCCAAGCTAGGGAGCGCACACAAGCCATGTCTACCCAGGGGGACCAACACCTGCTAGACCTACAAGACTGTGAGGGAACTCAACCTAGAGAGAAAAGAGAACAACTAATTGTGCATATAGCAACCTATAGCATAAGATGAGAGGTTCATACAAAGCATATCAGAAGTCTAAGTGAAGTGAACTTAGAACTCTAAAAATAAGCCAAATATCACCAGAAGATGCAAAAGAAAGGAAATGCTGAAAGAAAATCATATATAGTACATATTATACAAACCAGCTCCCCCTCAAGATATGTCGTAAGGGCACACAACTCTAAACTCTCTTCTCAAGGCTACAAGCCTAGAGCTATCCAATGGCTTGGTAAAGATATCGGCAATCTGGAGGTCACTCTCTACAAACTGAAGTACTATGTCACCCTTCTCCACATGGTCTCTAAGGAAGTGATATCTAATGTCTATATGCTTGGTCCTGAAATGCTACACTCGATTCCTAGCAATGCAAATAGCAGAAGTGTTATCACAGAAAAGTAGAACACTATCCATTAGTGGCATGAACTGGGAAGTTGGCTTATCACCTAGACTGGCCTGAATCTTTGCATGGAGTGCGCATTGTGCTTCATGTTTCCATGTTGAGAAAGTTCTTGCAGGTTTTCGAACGTAAGCTATCATTAGAGCTGTTGGTTTTTGAGAAGGCCGTACCTTTGAGTCTTGTCCTGTAAAAAAAAATCTAAAGAAGTCAAGCTGAGTGTTGTGTCATGAGACGTTGAAGTATGTTAATATGCTTATTCGCATCATCTGAGTGAGAAGTATCTAGAGATGTTCCTATCGAGTATGTGATGTGGTGTGATTTAATTTCCCCGATGATTATGTTTTTTTGTGTAGTTGGTGTGCTAATAATTCGGGGTCGAATTCTATTAAGGAGGAAAGAATGTAATAACTAAAAAAGAATACAAATAAAAGGGGAGTTTTTATCTGTCGTGGGCTGGGTCGGACAATTTGGGCCAGTTTGGCCTAGGGGAGAAACCTTTGGGCCAGGGGGAGAACCTTTGGGCTAGTTTGATCCGAGGGAAGTGTCCAACAATTCTTCAGGTGGAGGTTTAATTTTTTAGGTTGCTTTTGGTGGAATTGGTACTGTGTTTGGGTGGTGCCATGGTAGTTTTCCCTGTATTAGTGTTGTGATTAGGTTTGTTTCGGGGAGAACTCTGTAGGGGGTAATTTCTGTTCTTGAGCATCAGTAGGTGCGATTTTAGGGTAGCGTTTTGAGGTAACTATGGTCCTTTTCAGAGGTTATGAATGTTGTGATATGGTCCAAAGGAGGTACCTCTGATTTTTTTGCTGTAAGTAAAATTGGAAAAACTTATTTTAGACTTGGGCGAGTGGTTGTTGAGACTGGCGCAGTTACACGAGAGGTGGGATGGTGAGTCTCACCTAGGTTGCTAAGGACCAATCTATTGTGCTATAAACCTAAATATTTTTGTACAACCACATGTGACTTTATGGGAAGGCCCTAGTATAATAAGTTGCTGTGTTCTAGCAATTTAACCGCATGTGGTAGTTGATACGTGGAAATCGGGCTAGTACGGGCATGGTAAAGGACCTCCATGTTTGTAAGGGCTTTTGCGAGGTAAGCAAATCTTACTAGCACAACTATGAGGTACTAAGGATAGAGTGCCCTCCACACCTTAAGATGCAAATCATAGGGCGGTGATTGTTATAACTGACAATGTAAAAGCCTTGTCATGAAACTCTCAAATAGATGACTTCGATATCATGTGACATGGTTGATATGATGGGATGTTTATATCGTGTGAGTAAAGTTGTACATCATCTACAAAGTGTGAATCTATTTGAATAGCCGTGTCCCCAATCATGAACATCGCTTGATTATATCCCACAATAAGTAGTTTTATATTTAAAAATTAGTTGGAAAGTGTGTGCATATGGAGTCCATATGTGCTTTGATTGGCAAAAAGGATTTTGTCGAGATTTTAAATGTTTATGTTCGCAAGCCACATGTCTATTCATGTTACATATGCAAGCCACTTGTTATCAAATGTCAAATGTTCTTACAACTTTTTGATTACAATCTACCATTCAATATTGCAAATGAAAGCTCGCTTTATGTAAAATTGAAAAACCTAGTAGGATAGCCATTTCCTTGACATAACCTTGCATGCTATATAACATTTATAACATTTTCTTAAAAGTTTTGCGGGGTACGATTCTTGTACACATCGTTGCTTGTTGAACATATTCAGTGGATAAAGAAGAGAACCTGTTGTATGGATAATTTTATGTCGGGATTTTAATGACAACGACGCCGATTGCTAAGGATCAAACCCTAGTCAGTTTCCTCTAGATAGGAGAGGCATACTAGATGGATCTTATTGCTATTCACTTTTGCTTCCGCCATAAACTTTTACTTGTGAAACCATTTGGCCGGTCGGCCCAATAGTTGTAAAAATTGGTCATGTCGATTTATGTTTAAATGCTACTTGTATATGCTACTCTGAATTTTATTTATCGAGTATAGATGTGATATGTTAATATTAAATGTGTGTTATAGCAATTGATTGTGAGGCTAACATGGTATACACATAGGAGCCGAATTAACAAACCGGTCCCGACATGGATCGTACTCTGTGGTAAAGATGGGTGGATCAAGCACGCTGCAATATAAACTTGGAAAACGTACACATGGACCATAAAAGCAGATACATTAAGCTAACGGGCCGATTCCACATCGGTTGTTCATGTTACAAATTGGTGTATAAACGACGAAAATTGGCGTCTAATAAGGACATTCCTTCCACTGAGACAACCACCACACCTATGGCTTCTCATCAAGATGTATTTGGACCGATCACTAGAGTGCGTGCTCGTCAACTTAGTTATCAGGTAACTTCGTTTCTCGGAGTGCACTCATATTCTATGAACTCTACGATACTGCCTGATGCACGTGATGTTATTCTAATTAGGGATCAAAGTCCTTGCATGGCAATAAGACTTGAGAGTAGCAATGGAGATGATGCCTACTACACTCAATGATACCACTATGAAGCCACAATGAAAGATGGGCGAACTCTCATGACACTTTGCTTCGGCCACTACCTCCAAACATCTAGATTTATTTTTAGTTCAAAGCTATGGTGTTGCGCCACCTTATTTAGGCCTAGTCCCATGTATCTAGTCAGAGTCCTAAGGGGAAATGAGTCTTTTTCAGTTGCGGCAAGAGTCTTTTTCGGTTTTCCATATTCTGGCCGCACCCCCTTTTCTCCTCTTCCTTTATAAGCTGGCCGCAACTCTAGAGAGAGGTGGGTTTTGTTTAGTCGTAGTTTTCCTTAGTGAAACTATTTGGTATTCTCTTGTTCGGCTAGATCAACAGCAATATTGTGCTTTGGAACCCCGCATCAATACTTCAATTATATTTGCAATTTCATATTGCTCTTTACTTTGTTTTTGTTTGTTCTTCGATTGCTTGTAGGAATTGATTTTCGTGATCAGGTCGATCGTGTTTCTAGCTAGGTCGATAACAATCCCGAAGTTGGTTCAACGATTGCTTGGCGTATCAGTCATGTACAGTTGGTAGCCGGATTGCGAGTCATCTCCATAAATCAAAGTTACCCTTCTCATCGAAAGGTCGAGACCAACAACCCGCATCAGTTGGTATCAAAGCTCAAGTTTATCGGTGAGAATTTACTGTTTTTATAGATTAGATTATTTTTATCCTAGAGTCTGGAAAAGGCCACACACAAGAATATTAGGGTTTGATCATCCTCTGTGTCCAAACCAATCTGTGCCTCGAGACTTCTTTTTGATTTTTGCATTGTTGAATCTTTGGTTTCACCGTCGTGTCGAGTTGCTGGTCGTAGTGTCTAGCCTTTAGAGTTTCGAGTTTTGGTCACCCTCGTCTTCACACCACTGTAACGCACCCCCACCATCATCTCGCCGCACCATCGCCAACATCTCGCCACTCCGCCAACCATCATCTCACAGTGCTGTCTTTGCCTGCACTTTGGCCGCATGCCATCTCTTGTCGCGTACTAATTGCGATCTTGGTTGTTGCCGCACGACGCGCTTTGGTTTCCCAGAAGACAGAATAGGAAAGGTGCAGATATGATCAGGAAAGAGTTTGAGTTTGAATCATTTCGGAACAGAAGAAGCAAGGTTTGTTCGGATAAAAAAACAAGTCAAAAAAGGGAAAAAAAAAGGAAAGAATCATAAAAGTACAAAAAGAGAAAGAAGAATTCGAACTAAATTGCTTTCGTGTTGGAGTTGAATATGTTGTCCTGATATTAGAGAGAGAATATTTTTTAATTACCTTTTTACCCCTCCACCTTCCGCCCTCACGCACCATACCACATTGTGCCACAGCACAACCTTGGGCAGTACTTCATATCTAGCGCCGACGCTTAGTGTTGCAAAAAAAATTGTAGCAAAAAAAGTGTCACTTCTTTGTTTGGGCTATGTCGCGCCGTGCTTTCCTTTAGTATTCTAAGCTCGTGTCTCTAGTACGAACTAGCTTAGGACCAACATACTATTGACTAGCACCGTGAACAATTTTTCAATTTTGCATTCTCTAATTTGATTATTACTAATCCTTGTTACCATATTTGAGTCTTTTCAAGCTACACTTTCTACCGTCGTATAGGTACCGGTCACTTGCAATCGCCCTACCAATTTTCGGAGATCGTTTGACACCGACCCTAGTTGCCGGTCACCACCAGTTTGCTTGGTAAGAATTGGTAAAACCTTGAGTGAGAGATTTGAACCACCAGCACTTAATAGTTGATAGGAACATATACTTGTGATTTATTTCTTATCTTCTACTAACAATGGTAGGTTCTTCTGATCATATCAAGGAGGATACACCTCTCACGCCGCGAATGAAGGGAATCGTACAACACTTTTCACGTATGCTGAATCATCATTCAGAGCGTCTTGAGGAGGTTCTAGATCGCACTAATGGTGAGCTTGTTGCGTAGGGTAGCTAGAAAGAGCTCACCCACCGACTGCCCCTACTGCTACCGACGTACCACGACAACACCGTACCCTCTTCCGTTGCTCTCTCATGGGCTGACAAAGTAGAAGTCGTTGATAAAGGAAACCAATATGTTGCTGATACGGAGTCCAATGAAGGATTCAATCCCAACAATGATCATGATCATCAGCAACGTCGTTTCAATCGCCAAGGTATGAAAAGATATCCACCACCACGAGAGATATGTGACCGTGATAACCCACTTGGTAAAATTAAATTCACTATGCCTCCTTTTGCTAGAAAGTATGATCCTGATACTTATCTCACATGGGAGTTAGCCATAGAATAAAAATTTGCTTGCTATGCTTTTTCCTAAGATAAGAAAGTTAAGGCTGCTACTAGAGAGTTCACTGATTTGTGCATCGATTTAGTGGAGTGAGTATTGTCGTAATATTCAGAACATACCTAGAACATGGAATGCTTTGAAGAAAGCTATGAAACATAGATTTGTATCTTCATATTATTCTCGTGATTTGCTAAACAAATTGCAACGTTTAAGATAAGGTAGTAGTTCCATAGAGGATTACTATCAAGAATTGTGATGCGCACAAGATGGCCCGATCTTTCGGTGAGGGGATATCTTCGATTTGGCGGAGGATGACTTTGACGATCTGACTACGAACCACACAAAGATAAGTGCCCGCAATCGCTAAACCACACTCATTGTTATCAACCATGCCAAGAACACGGATGACCTGACCATGAAGGTCTATTCTTGAAAGCAATTGAAGAAATAGCAAGAACAAGGATGAAACACACTCACGTTGAGGTTTCGTAACTTGTTTACTGCTGTTCTAGCCGAGTCAGGAGAACAAGAATAAAGTTCCACACGGGAAACTATTCTCAAAACAAAAACCTGAGAAATGAAGATAGCTTGTCCACTAATTAGCCTAGGAGATGGCTGATAGGAGGTGGACTCACGCCACTTTGATTACATGGGAACTCAGCCTAAAATAATGGTGGCACAGCACCCAAGACATTGAAGACTATTTCTGGATGTTGGAGTTTTTCGACGATATCTCCCAGTTCAGAAAGAATTTGATGGCGAGGTCAGATCCGTTGGAAAGTGTACGAGATAAGCTTTTCATCAAGTGCTCACACGCCCCAAACGGACTCTGTTTGCATTCTCTATACCCATTTAATATCAAACTGGTCTTTGGAGACCGAGTTGGATCCTTTCACATTCTGTGTTGGCGAATTAAAACTCTCTCTTTCTGATCCGTGCCAAGGTTCCTTAGTATGAGAATATTATAAGGTAGCGGTCTTTTCTCCAAAGTGAAATTATGCAACCTAAGAAACTAATTTACCTGGTAATTTAGTTGTCGCGCACAAGCTCGGGTAATTGGTCCTTGTATATTAGTCGAAGGTTGTTGATCACTAGGATGAATTTTTTGGTCGTTGGTGCCATGAGTGTATCCGACGTAGCTATGCCCTCATCAAATTGCAAACTAGATTATTACGTTGTGGTTTAGAAGAAACTGAAGATGCTAAAATGGCTAGATTTTTTGATGGTTTAAACCGTGAAATTCAGGATATACTTGATTATAAGGAGTACAATTCTATCACTCACTTGTTTTATCTTGCTTGTAAAGCTGAAAAAGAAGTACATGGATGATAATCCAAGACGAGAGAAAATTTTGGAGGATCTTTTGCAGATCGTTTCAGTCAAATGCAATCAAAGACTCCATACAATACTTCCAGTCGAACCTCTACACTAAGTTCCTCCTATAAAAGCCAACGCCCTAGTACTTAAAGGAAACATACATAAACTGAGAGAGAAGGCACCGTTTCATATATCAAACTGAGCTGTCTAGCCATATCGATGCAACTGCTACAGCAGGGGCATACACAACATTGATGCATCTTATTTGTAGGTTCAATCATAGGCAAACACAAATAAGCAATTCTAGCTGCCTCTGCATAATGTCTTCATGCAGACTGCAGACAAATATTGTTCTGCTGAAAAGGACATTTTCCTACATTATATTACATGTTCAACTGATTGATAAACTAGTATTTGCACTTCAATGCTTACCGTTCTTTGTCTGTCTCCAAAGACATGGAAGTCAACCAGATGTAGACAGGAGTGACACGTGACAACTATAAATAGATCAGGATCATATTTCTTCCTTGCAAAATGGTGCAACCCCCAAGAATAGCTGAGCTAAAATGAAGGCAAACTTGAAGTTACTGAATCCATTCCTAAAGTAGAATGAAGGTCCCTCTGTTCCATAAAAGCTTTCACGAACACCAAGAACGCTATAACACAGAAAATTGAACACCAATAATGTCCATCAGCAACAAACGAAAGAACCTAGCATACATATGTCATAAGCAGACAAATTTGAACTTGTTCACATCGTAAAATATGGAAATTACTGAAAGCTGTTACACAGTGAAGTCACATACTTGTAACTCCAAACAAAAATAGTCTTTTCAAAGGACTAACAAAAATATCACTGTGGCTGCCTTCACTTGAGAGTTGAAGCAAACCAGTCTATGAATCAGTTATTCCATTTGTTGTGCCAAGTAACAGAATTACAAAGAATTTGTGTGTTTAATTATTAGCTATTTCTACAACAATGACTCAAATGGCATTATCAAGATTTTCATCAGGATACATATTGACCTGACCATGATGAGTAAACACTGAAAAAAAAATGTAAAAATAAACCTCTAGGTAAGACTGATTCTCTTAAACTTGCCTTGCGCCAATTAGGGACAACTTTCATTGACGAAAAAATGGAAAAGAAAATCCCATGGCTGTACCCTCATCCTCATCTTCTGGAAAATGTATGACCGATAATTTGTTCAAAGGAAAACAACTATAGGCAAATGTATCTGACTTCAGATCTGTTTCCTTTATCCATGTTGCACACCCAAATTGTAAATCCACATGAAAATAGCAGACATGCTGCAACACGATCCTTTTGATAATATCTCAAGAGCTCAATGTTCTCCTGCCGAGCAGAACCATGCCATCAGAGGCCTCCCATGAAGAACAAGGCATGCTAGGTTTCTTGGATAGATTGCTGAACGTCACTTGTATGCATCTGTATGTGCAAAGTATCACCTCAAACATTTCTGATCCAAGAGAATCTTAAGTGGCTTTGCACAAATACACCCGAGGATTCACTTCGTGGCTTCTTGCAAGTTGCAACACTGTCTTACATGTGGGTTCACAACATAGCATCCTGTATCTGGCTAGCCACCCACTACAAAATTGTGCAGCTCCAAATGATCTATGGGTGCATACTGAACTATTTTACTCCGGGTTCACTGTGCTTGTCTTCTCTGCTAGTTAACTTCAGCCTTGACACCAGGTCATCCAAGATTACATATATTTCCTGATTCTGACATTGCCTCTCACCAACTTTGAATTGATGAATAATCTCATTTAAGTCCACCAGACGATGTCCAGGACTGAACCTCTCATCTCTTTCCTTGATGATAGTCTTCACCCTTTGAGCATCTTCCCATCTTCCCGCGGAAGCATATACACTGCACAGCAGTGCATAGTGAGCACAATTGCATGGTTCCAGCTCAATCAACCTGAGGGCTATCCGTTCCCCAAGTTCCCACTCCCCTCGGAACCGGCACAACCCGAGCAAACCACCCAATGCCCGTGCCTTCAATTCCTCTGGCACACTCTTTAAGAGGCTCTCGGCTTCTTCCAGAAGCCCAACACTCCCATACAGATTTGCCATGCACCAATAGTGTGCAAATGTTGGCCTGAGATTGTACATAGTGCTCATCTGCTCAAAATATGTCTTCCCATCGTCCAGGAGACCTAAACGGGTGCACGCACAGAGGACACCAATGAAAGTGACTTCATCTGGTAGCAGTCCCCATTGATCATCTGAGCCATTCCCTGAAAAGGCAGACGTTAAATATATCAAAAACTTGAAATTGCATGGAGCCAAAAGTACCACCATATTAATGTCCAAACCAATCCACCCACCTCCTCCAATCATCTCATGGAACAACTCAATCCCATCACCAGGTTCGCCATACACGCAATGCCCGATGATCATTGCATTCCAGCAAACAAGATTCCTCATTTTTAGCTGATCAAACACCTTCCTCGCAGTCTCCACCCTCCGACACTTGCCATACATATCAACTAATGCAGTCCAAAACAACAAGTTATCATCCTCAAAACGGCGCAAGAACGTGCAATGTAACTCCTTCCCGGACCTCAACCTCCCAAGCCTCGCACACGCAGTGGCCACCCCGACCATTGTCGTTGCTGTACCCCTCACCCGGATCTCCGCCATCCACCGCACCACCTCCAGTGCCTGCTCAGGCCGCTTTGCCTTCACGTACCCATTAATGATAACGTTCCAAGACACCACATTTCTCAGGTGCATTCCATCGAACAAGTGGCGCGCAGCATTAATGCCGCCCAAGGTGCCAGCATAGGCAGTCATCATGGTGTTATAGGAGGCGATGTCCCTGAACGGCATTTCGTCGAACAGGTGGCGGGCGATGGGGAGGCGGCCGGCGGAGGAGTAGAAATGGAGGAGGGCGTTGGCGGCGTGGGATGGCCGGGTGAAGAGGAGGCCGCGGCGGAGGAGCTGCGCGTGGAGGGCGAGCGCGGAGGGGAGGTGGAGGCGCGGGGAAGCGGAGGCAGAGGCGGTGGAGAGGAGAGGAGGGAATGAGAAGTGGTCCGGGAAGGTGGGGTGGTGATAGCGGAGGAGGGCGGCGAAGAGGGAGAGGAGCGCGGAGAAGGGGAGGAGCGGGGAGAGGGCGCGGAGGGCGGCGTCGATGGAGAAAAGGGGGAGGGGAGGGGGGAGGTGGTGGAGGAGGAGGCGGATGATGTGGGCGGGGGGCGAAGCGGCGGCGGCCGAGGAGGAGAGGAGGAGGCCGGAGGGGACGGGGTGGCCGAGGAGGAGGCTGCGGCGGAGGAGGAAGGCGTGGACGCAGAGGACGGCTTGGTGGGAGCGTAGACCGCGGCGGAGGAAGGCGTGGAGGTCGTCGAGGTGGGCGGTGGTGGAATGGGAGGCGGCGGCGGCGGCGGAGGTGGCCGCCATCGGGGTTTAGCCGCCGGGCCCGACTAGGCGCGAGGTTAACTGGGTTTAGGCATGGGCTCGTGTCGCCGACAAGTGGCCCACCGAAGGAAGCTGGGTTTTGTTACTTAGGCCCTGTTTGGTATAGCTCCAGATTCCAGCTCTACCTCAGAGCTGGAGTTTGTAGGCTAAAATAAAGTGAATTAAATTTATATTTTTAGTCTAAAATGTAAACAAGATGACCCATCTAAACACTTTTAATGTACCCACAGCTCCAGCTCCATAAATTTCTGGAAGGGCTCTAGCTCCTGCTTCTTCTAAATTCTGCTTTGACTATTCCTGATTTTGATTTTTTGAGAAATCGGGAATAGTTTCTGAAAATGTTCGGCTAGCTAGTTGGCTCTAGATTTAGGGAGAGGGAAAAGAGGGTACCTTCGAGGTGCGGGAGGTGGGGTGGCAGCGAGGAGGCGGCGGTGTGTGGAGACGACCGAGACGGCGGTCGGCGCGGGAGGCAACGACGGTCGACGCAGGGAGGCACAGGGAGACGACGATCGGCGCGGGAGGAGATTGATTCGGCTATCAGCGTAGGGAGGCGACGCGGGGAGGCAACTGTCGGTGCAAGAGGCGGGAGGCAGGGAGGCGCATGCGGGGAGTAGACGGATTCTCGCGGGGAGCAGGCTCGAGGCCACTCCTTGCCTCGCGTGTGTTTTGAAGAATCACTCCGACGGATTCTGATTCTCAAGCACTTGGAGCCGAGGCCGTTTGGTAGAGCTCCGGCTCCTCCGAACGAGAATCTGGGAGCCAGAGCTCTACCGAACGGCTCTTAGCAAAGCGAATCTACCATGTGTTGGTTAATCACACCGTTGTGTACCGTTGAGATCCAAACATAATCACGTATCTGTTTTTTTTTAGGAAAAAAAAAGAGAGAATTCGATGATTTCCCACTATCAATGATTTCTTGAGAGAGAGAATACAAGATTTCCTATCAGAACAGTATGTTGGTGACAATATTTGCACGAAGAATGAAATCAGGGGTTGATCTAAGCCAAAACCTTAGTTAGTTGAGTTCTAACCAAATTGGCTACAGGACTTTTTTTTGAAGCATTTGCATTAGAACATCGTTTTTTTTGTGCTTATGCTAAAACATACTAAACTTTTGTGGCTTTTTGTTGGTGAACAACAAATCTATTAAAATATCATTTTTGGCTAAGTTGGGGAAAGAATTTTTGTAAATGACAACGGGTGGCCCTAAACTTTACAAGCTGCACCCTCATGTCAATCTTTATATGTTCTTCCCCTCTATCTTTCTCTCAGACTCTGTCTCCTCCCTCCTCTATCCTGAGTTCCTGACAAGCGGTACAACGGCGAGCTCTAACAGTGAACAAGCGACGAGGGTGCAAACATGACGTGTTCCCAGCTGATACGGACCAATTTGAGGCGGAGAGGGACAACAAGGATGACCACGGCGCCAAGATGACGGACATTTCTACATCGAAAGCTTGGCTCGAGACACATGGTAGAAGGTTGGCAGCAGTGATGGCCATGGCGGTGCGAAAAATGTCGGCAGTTGGAAGCTACGGTAGTAGAGATGCTTGGAGAAGGTTAGGGATGATATCGAGTGGAGGAGGTGGTCCGCGTGACGCAACTAGCACGGTGTGAGAAGAACCGAGGTGGTGAGGACGTTAACGAGGCAATGCACAGTGGCCTAGCTCGACAATTGGCGACTTCATTAAGGTGCGCAACGGTGGGGCAACATCGGCATTGACTTCGACAAAGACGAAGATGGATGCGGCAAGCGGCGCGACGCTCCAACGCCATGGCTTCGGCTTCGAATACCGATACGGATTCGATATCTAACTATCAGCTGGATACGGATACGGTTCCGAATAATCTGGATATGCATGCGAGCCAAGTCTACTCTTTTGGCCTCGAAGGTTTTTGAATTTCAAAATTAATTTCTAATTTAATTAATCTATAAAACAAATTTCAATTATTAAAATGGGCAAACCACCTCCAAAAATTACAAAAATTTTTAGGGAAGTTCTTGATACAATTTATCCTTTAGAAAAATTATTTTTAAGACTCTATCAGCTTTTAAATTTTCTCAAAAATTCAAAAACTGGTGTCCTTAATAGGAAAATATTTTAAATAAATAGCTACAAATTCATAAAAACTCATAAATACATAATTTATTATTTTAAATATAATTCAACAAAGAATACAATCTTGGATTATTGCATGTTCTTCGTGAATGTTTGAGCAAATAAACTAGTAACTTTAAAAAAAAAATTATGTGTACAATATAAGGGGTTATCGTGTTCCGATAAATATCTGTGACTGTATTCGATTCGAATCGTATTTGCTCCATATTTGTATTTGACATTATTCATATTCGTATTCGTATCCGTATCTGCATCCAAGAAAAAAATATGAAAACAAATATGGCAGAGCCATTATCTGTCTGTATCTAATCCATTTTCACCCCTACGAAGGAAGGTAACAGTGAACCGAAGCTGCAGCTGCACGCATTCGATTAGGGGTGGACATTTTAAAACTGAAATAGAATTATCAAACCGGACCGAACCGAATTAACCGATTATTTTGGTTTTTCGGTTTTGGGTTCGGTTTTTATTTTGGTATAATTTTGTTTTCGGTGTTCGGTTCGGTTTTTCGCTTCTAAAAACCGAAATAACCGAATAGCCCATGTACAATACCACATTTATAATGTTCGTCCTAAAGCCACTAAACAATTCTCATATTCTAACATATTTCTGTATATGTTTGGTATATTCATATGTTCTATTATACTTATATTGTAATGAATTATGAATATTGTGTGGATTTATCACTACTCTGTATTGCGATATGAGAATGACTAAATCTAATCTACCTAGTGTTTATTCATATTTCGGTTAACCGAATTAACCGAACCGAAATATTTCGGTTAATTCAATTCGGTTTTTCATTTTGGTTCGAGAAATTTGGTAGAAAATTTCCAAAAATTGAATTATTTTAAAACCAAAAAAACCAAACCGAATAGACCGAATGCCCACCCTACATTCAATCCTGAGGAGAAGATGAGGAGGGATAGAAGAGTAGGATGAAGAAGGGTTCAGGGGTAGAATGGGCTTTTCAACCACCTTCTCTCTCCTTTCTCAGTTGGATATTTTAATGGATCTGATGTTCATCACTAAAAAGCCACAAAAAGTTTAGTGTATTTCAGTGAAGACAAAAAGAACGGGTGTCCTGAAGTAAATGCCACAAAAGTTCAGTGACATGTAGCCAATTTTGTCTTAGTTATTTCATTCTGAGATTGACGTAGAGCTATCTAAGGATTAGTTTTTTTAGAAATTTGATGCACTTAAGGATAAGAGTAAATTGCTTGAGGTGAAGCAATTGGCAAAGGACATTGCCTCAAAACTCTGGCAACATTTGCTAACTCATCACTCATGCATAGCCCACTTGATTTCTCCTCACTAAAGCAAACCCTACACCATGACACTCTTGGACGATATGTTTAATCCGCTGGATAACGTATACTTTCAGTAATTAAGCTCAATTAATCTCGACTGGCTAATTGCACAACGGAATGTTACAACAAAGTATGACTTTTTTTAGATAAACAGCAAAGCTTGCTGTAGCTAAGCAACTACATTATCTTGTGGCAATGTTAGATTCCCTAATTAGAGGGAGTGGTGTCTTGCTAGACTCCTGCATTAAAAGGAGGAGAATTAGTGCATGTTTAGCTCGTATACTAAGGATGGTATAGTTTGTCATAATTTGTTTTTGTCAAATTTACTTAAGGAGATCATTAAAATTGAAGATACACTGTAGCTAGCAAAAACGGATTTTTGCTACGCTTTTTTAGTCATTGAAGCATGTGACCCCGTTGGTAGGAAAGAAATAGTGCCACACAGATGTGACTATAAAATAAACAGACGTCAAACTCTATCAAACTTATGCCCTTCTTGATTTACAGGCTTGCAGCTTGAACACTTTGTTAGGAAGATGATGGAAAGAGAAAGAAGAAAATGAGGGGAATGTGGGTAAAGTGTATAACCTTTGCAAAGTGTAAATCTATTCGAATAGTCGTGTCCCCGATTATGGACAATGCTCGAGAATTTCAACCAAGGGTTTAATTTTATGAAATAAAACTTGGGAAGGGAGGCTGTGTGCCAATAGAAGTGATGGAATATGGTTAGGGCTGTGTGCCAATTTACTTTGAGAAATACCCATAAGTTTATTATTATTATTGATATTTGCTTTACCATTACTTCAATCTAATTATTGTATTTAGTTGAAAATACTGCTTTATTGCAAAATAACCATGATAGCCTTTCGTTTGGAATAAACCTTGCATGTAGCTATAATAGAATTGCATTATATGCACAACTTGTTGAGTGCTTTATGTACTCACCCTTGCCACAATAAAATTATCAGTTGAAGAGAAGTCTACAACTACTTTAGAGGAGGAGTACCAAGAGGAGGCGAGTTACTAGGGAGTTAACCTTGTCAGTTGCCTGTGGCATATTAATGGGTTATCTATGAAGTTTCTATTGTGTTGATGTTTTATTTATTAGAGTTTAAGCCCTGTGTGGCATAATCATATAAAATCGATCATAAGGTGAAAGGACAGGGGATGTCGCCTAGAGGGGGGGTGAATAGGCGAATTAAAAACTTTGTAACTTAAATGCAGCGGAATAAAATATGCAGCTAAATAAAATCTCCCGAGTTTCCTGAACAATCCGGAGTGTCCGGATATTCAATCCGGATACTCCGGATAGTCCGATCCCGAGGGTCCTAACCCGGAGTGTCCGGGTTATTCAATCCGGATACTCCGGATAGTCCGGATTGTCCGGGGTATTCAATCCGGATACTCGGATTATCCGGATCGTCCGGTTCGTGGATTCGGATACTCGGATTGAGGACTTGAATGGAGATTTTAAATCTTTGCAATTTTTCAACAATCTACTTGAATACAAAAGATCTAAATACCATCGGTACATGGGGATCTTGTAGATCTAGAGCCAAACACAACAAAAGAGTAGATCGGGCTCCCAAAGATTCAAAACCAAATACTAAAGCAAGAGTAAGAAGCAAACTTGGAGACAATGATTTTCACCGAAGTTCGGATCCTTGAGGATCCTACGTCTCCGTTGAGGCGGCTCGGTCACACTTGAGCCGGGTCTCTTTCAACCCTCTTCCTCCGGTGTTGCACAAATGCACTCGCGGTCTTCACTCCTTTGATTCCTTCCCTTACGGAGGCGGAACTGCCTTCACAAACTTCCCACTGCCAACCACACAAAGCTCCGGTGGCTCGTAGGTGACCTCCTAGCCGTCTAGGAGTCCTCAACCTCCAAGAGTAACAAATGCTCACGAAGAACAAACTTGGAGATGAAATCAAGTGCTCAATCAACTCAAATCTCACTCAACAAACTCTTCCCAACCCTTCTCACAAGGGGATCACTTAGATCTAAGGGTAAAAGCTCCCTCAAAGCCCCCCACACAGCCCCTCAAAAATCCACTCCAAAAGCCTCACCAAAAAGCTCTATCAAAAAGAGGGAGGAAGGGCTATATATAGACCTCCCCAAAAACTAGCCGTTGGGGGCAGACTGCGCACAATCCGGAGACTCCGGATTTCAATCCGGATACTCGGATTGGTGAGAAAAGGCTAACAGAGAGACTCAACCCGGAGAGTCCGGATGAATATCCGGATACTCGGATGATCCGGATAGTCCGAATCAAGACTGAGCAGCTCGGACTAAAACGAGCATAACTTTTGACTCGGACTCGATTTCAGAGATTTTGGACTCTCCCCAAAGCTAAGAACGAGGGCTACACAAATAACAAGGTCTCACTACCCAAAACTCAAAGGATAACCACAGATTTCACAAAGAAACCAAGAGAGACCTACAACCCTCACTTTCCGGCACTACCAATACCACTCTCTTTCTAAGATTCACAAGGATGGATCACTTGAGCACTTGACACATCTAAAAGTCATTCGACATCGCATCCCTCTTAATAGTACGGCAATCCTTAGACTCAAATTAAATCAAAGATAATATAAGTCTAGAACTAGTCACTTGCCGTCTTCTTTCTTGATGTCGATGCATGAAGACCTTCACCATATAATTGATGACATCTTCGCCTTGTCCAACTCGACTCGATTCACCTCATGAGACTCTCGTCCTATCAACCTTGACTTGATCATCCTCTCTGACGATCTCCACGCCAAGTTGCTCTTGACTTAGTCCTCAGCTCTTGGTGACACCGCCGTCTTGTTGACCTCGGCTTAATGATCATCCTCCAAGATACCTTGGTCATCATACACAGACGGGACCTAATTCTTTCCAAACTACTCATGAAAGACATTAGTCCCAAAAGCTCAATAGATATGAATAAGTTGATATTTGTGAGCAGTTGATTACAACAAGTGTTTCATATAAAGAAGCACAATAGAAATGGAAACACTTGACATAAGAAATATTCTCTACTAAGTACATCATGATGAATATGTAATTGATCTATATGCACTAGAGAGATAATTGCCAATATGATGAATCAATTAAATCATGGCAAGGATCACAATCTTTACTTAAATGAAGCACATGATAGAATATACACGAATTGTACATGTGCAAATAATATTTGGAGTAAGAGTAAATATGTGATCCAACACTAGATAAACTTCACTAAGAGAATTGCATGAGAAGATATACAAATAAAACATGCATGCACCAAGTCAATCTATAGCAATATGAAGTTTAACTCTAGTTAATACATGCATACTATAATGAACTCAAATGAATATATATGCACAAATAAATATGACATGAACCAATGTGCATATATATAATCAACATGTTACTTGGAGTTCACTATGCATTTGCACGAAAGGAATGCAATAACAAATATAGAATAGATACCAAAATTGCATACCTTATCTTTGCTTAACCTTCCTATTTGATTTTCCTCTAAATAGATGAGACTGATACTCAACTAGGCAATAACAAGTTAGTCTCATAGCAATATAATCATATTAGAGGTTTGTCATTTGCTAAGCACTAAGTTAAGCATTTACTTAATTGCATAGATTGTCATTATGAGTGTTTGTCATTAATCACCAAAATAACATTCATTAATCACCAAAATAACATAAGTGCCTAGATGCACTTTCAATCTCCCCCTTTTTGGTGATTTATGACAAACCTATTATCAATTGCACCAAATGACAATATTAAGATATTTTAACATTAAAACAAGCATAAAGATACAATAAGGGATCATACTTACAATTCATCCCTTTTTGTCAATCGATTAGGGGACAATTGATAAATCCATAAATTCTCCCCCTTTTGTCATTAATCCCAAAAAGGTGCTTAAAAGATTCTTATTGTTTATTCAATAAAATCTGTTCTCCCCCTTGATTGCACACTCAATAAAAAGATTAGGGAGAAAATAAAATAAAGATAAGGAGCTAGTAGTAGGACAATAATATTAAGCTCCCCCTAAATCTAGGCAAGATATGATACCAATTATTTCAAAGATTTAGGTAATAGATTTTTCTAATTATACCAAATTAAAGAAGTCATGATTCACAGGATATAAGTGATGCTTAAACATGACACACGAATATGATTTCACATGGAGAAGATTTATTCTTTAAACATCAAGATCATATAGCAAATTTATATAATTTAAGCACATGCTTATGATCAAATCAAATTCTAACAATCAAGATCATATAAAGAAGATTACACAAGAAGGAATTGCTTATATGATCACAAGATGTATACAAGATCATGAATCAAAATTGTATAAGTAAGATGCACTTTCATGATCAAGAATTTCATAAACTTATCAAGGGCATACCTCTTTGCAATGTGTCACCCATATGTACCTTTTAGTTCTTGATAATGCCGAATGCAAGTTAGATGACACTTCAAAACAATTTAGGATTAGAGGATACCTCTTGAAAGATACCAATTAATCATACCAATTGAAAGATACAACACCATTTAGAATGACACAATTTAGCATAATGGTGTGCAAAGACATTATTGAATATGGTCAGAAAAGAAATACGTCCCTTTGTCGATTCTTGTCCACCGCATGTTCGAATTGGTCATGATCACCGCGCCCGGTCTTAGATCCCTCGTACTATGGAGCTCCTCTCCATTTCCTTCATCCCACCGTCGAAGATGACCCCTTTTCCAATACCTTGAACATCAATAGACAAGCACACGATTTCCGGGAACAAATATCTTTTAATTTGACCCAAGTTAGTTTGATAATGTCTAACTACAACATGCATGATATATATGATATACAAGACAATACTCTTTGCATGCAATTTAAAACAATTCAAGATATCAATTAAAGATTTTATTACATCACTTTATAATGAAAATATTTGAAACTCATTCAAATTTAATCTTGACATCCACTTGTAAGAGAGACAATGAGTAAAACACATTCAAACTCACTCTTGAGCTTACAAGGGAAATTTTCTCTTTTCCATAATAAACTCGAAGTTATGCAAGAGAGAAAATATTTTGAGGCTAAGTTACAATTAAATCCAATTTCCAAAATAACTTAGCCAAAAGATGCACTTTCATTGGAATGAAAACTTAAATAGATATGCTCCACTTAGAAGCTTGGAGCAATGAATAAGTTCACTTAGTTTTCATCTTGAAAGGCTTGCCAAGATTCCAATTTAAAACTCTTAAAATCTCGAAAAGATGCAAATAGCAGCACAAAGTCGATTATAACTTTTAAACCATTGCTCAAATACAAAAATCATCAATGCGGAACAGATCCGACTCGAAATCCTCTTCGAGGGCTATGAAGACCGAATATTGATTTGAGCAAGGAGAAACCCAAAAATAGGATGAACAAGATATTGCAAGAAAGTATAGATAGCAATTTGAATTTGGGCAGTGTACAACCGGATACTCGGTGTTTTTGATCCGAGTGTCGGATAATCCGGATACTCCGGATATATTACCCGGATACTCCGGGTTGTTCAGCTTCATCCCTAAAACTGAACATTTTGAATTTGGATCAAATCTTGATCAAATGAAATCCAATAGCCATAAGATTTTGCAGAAATGATCCATGAACATCCAAGAGACTTTTTCCAAAAGGATTTTCTCAAATATCACCCTCCAATAAAAAATAGATCATTAGAAGCATTGGAGGTTTAGTTTTGACACTAAGTCAAATAAAGTCAACAATCTTGCAAATGAGTTCAAATAAATTTGAGAATTTTCAGATATGAACTCCATATGTGAGAGAAGGTTTTCCAACAAGGATTTTCAATAAATAAATTTTATTTCGAGAAATATGATGAAATATGCATATGAAACACATAAAACATTAAGATTTTCACCAAATCCTCAAAATGGAACCAAATGAGTTTTGAATGGTAATATGCACTTATATGGCTTCATATGATTTAGAGAGATGTTTATAAGCCTATTTGCATAATTAAATCCATTCAAATCGTAAAATCCAACTTAATGCAAGAGTATGCCAAATAAGATCGAAAGAGAGAAAAAGGCATAACTATTTCAAATTAAGTTGAAATTATTTGAAATTAGGCATAAACATTATTTAGACTCCCAAGAAACTTTTCCAAAAGAATTTTCCAAAAGGAGTCTCCAATCAAAAGATATGCCAAATTTTGCTTTGTAGGCATGATTTTTACTCAAAGAGAAGAAAAGTCAAAACTTTTTCAAATTGAGTCCAAATGGTTTGAAGCTTTCCAGAAATAAACATTGGACTATTTAGAAGGTTTCCCAATAAGAATTTCATTAAAAGGAATTTTCGTTCAAAATATATGACAAAGTGCGCTTTGAAGGTTTGAAAAGAAATTGAATTTTACCAAATGTTCAAAATGCATTCGGATTGAAATTTATGGAGATTTGAACTTTCATAGCTTTGTATGATTTAGAAATACTATTTCAATCCAAGATATGCAAATAAATCCAATTCAAATAGCGAAATCCACAAAATGCAATAATGGGTCATTTTGGGTCAAATGGATGACTTTGGAAAAATTCAAATGGCTATAACTTTTGAACGGTTGGTCGTTTGGAAAAACTTTGAACTAAAGAAATGCTTAAAATGACCAACCTTATGAGTTTTGTATTGACCACTTTTTCAAACTCCAAATAGATATTGCTTTAGAAAAATTTGAAGTTAAATGCAAAAGCAAGATCACAAAGATCTTTTTAGGCCAAAGTTTGACTTTTAGCTTCTAGCCAAGGGTTAGATACTTGAAAATATTTGAAATGCATTTGAAAACATTTTTGAAGACTATTTTCATAAGATTTTGCATTTCAAACAAATATTTTGCTTTTAACCCTTTTTGAAGCAAGTTAAATAGGAAATAGTTTTTCATAAAAAGCCTCAAAATACAAATCAATTTGGATTTCATGCAATTTCAATTTCCATGGCTTAGAATTGATTATCAAGATGGTTTCTAGCCAACATTTATGATGAAATCCAACTTGAATGCTAAGATTTGAGCAATATGCTTAAATAAGCTATTTTAGTTCAAACCAAAAACTTTTCGGGCTAAAATTGATTTCAATATAGAATTTTCATTTTGAAAGCTTGTAAAATATTTGAAATACATATTAGAATACTTTTACAAAGCTTTTCACAATTTTGGGCCTTTTAAACATAAGATTTGACTTTTGACCAAAATGGTCCTTTTGAAATAGCTATTTGTAAAACAAAGCCAAATATTTCAACACAAGATTCAAATGAAGAATAAGATGAGATATAGAGATTTGAATTTTGTGTATGAGTCTAAGATACCATTTTGAACCAAGATACTACACAAGATCCGGTCCAAACGGAGAAACTCACTAAGTGCAATAGTATGACAATTATGGGTCAAATATAGTTTTTCGGCGAGTTTCAAAATCAAATAACTTTCACTAGGTTGGTCTTTTGAAAGTCTTTTGAACACAAGAATTGTTAAGAATGACCAACTCTAGGATTTTTGTTTTGGAATTACTTTCAAATTCATTTTACATTTAATTTTATGAAAATTATAAGTTTAAATCCAAAACAAGATACTACTATCTATATTTTGATCATGAAACTCATTTTCTTTTCAAAATAGATTTTGTGAAGCCAAAACCTTTGAAAGACGTTTCAAATATATTTGTATACATTTTGCAACTAGTTTTTCACAAGAATACTAATGGTATAAAAAATTTTGACTTTTGGCTAAATGGCTTGATTTTGAAAATATATATTTGCACTTATATAAATATGGGCACATGTAGGGATGCAATATACATGGATATGAATTAACACTCCCCCTTAATGTGCCACCATCCCAAACTTACTCAAGATTGCAATCAGAACAACTAATAAGCATGAGCAAGCATATAAACAAGCAATCTAAATTGATTTTCATGAATAATGCAATATAACCTACACAAGGCTATAAGCTATAAGAATCAATTTAAATACTTGTTACCCGAGATGTCATTGGTTTATGATTGAAGTGAATGTCTTCAAGCTTGGCTTCTTTTTTCATATGATGAAATCATCCTCTTGATTGAGCCAAAGCTTTCCAATGCATCTCCAAGCACCTACAATTCTTTTAGGCACTTGTTGGTACCCAATTTTGTTGGGTCCAAAATGTTAGTCACAATAGATTTAGGAACCCAAATGGCCCTAACATTAATAGTCTTAGGTGAACTATCATGACTAGCAATGGATTTGCGATTGTTATTACTCCTAAGCGAATTATTGGAATTGAATTGAGGAGGCTTAGGAGTTTTAGCATTTTTAGCAAATCCATTTCTAGTTTGATCCTTTCTAAGCACATAATAATCATTACAATGCAAGGGCTTAGAAGATCTAGCAAATCTAGCAAATGGTTTGCTATTGTTATTTTCCTAAGCACATGATCAACATGATTTTTCTTGGTCTTAGGAAGTCTAGCATTTTGAGCAAACACATTTCTAGATTCATTTCTCCTAAGCAATTGAATATCATAATTTTGCAAATACTTGGGAGAATCGACAAACTTGGCAAACACATTGCCATTTTTGTCTTTCCTAAGCAAATAATGATCATTGACAATAATTGGCTTAGGAGTAATACCTTTGGGACAATCCTTACCGATGTGTCCCTTTTTCCGACAATTGTAGCAAGTAGGCTTTGAGCGTCTCTTCTTCTTCTTGATTTGCTCTTTGTCGGTTCGCCTCATTGTTGATGGTTGTGGCTTGATCTCCACTTTATTAGGGCACACGGAGGCGAAGTGTCCCTTGTTGTTGCAAGCAAAGCACTTGATGATCTTCGAGAGTCTTTCGTTGTGCCTTGTCTTGCTAGTCTCCCTCTTGGAGATGTAGCCGAGTCCTCGCTTATCTTGAGGCGCCCTTGGCTTGCTCAAGATCTCGTCGAGAACGGCTTTTCCCTTTACGCACTTCTTCAAGTCATTTTCTAATCTAATGACTTGGGCCTTGAGCTCATTGTTTTCCTCTACAAGATTAGTCTCAACATGCATAGAGGAAGTGGAAACATTTGAATTTGAGCAACAAGGTAAATCATTGCAAGAGGTGGATGTGTCAAATTTTGATGAAATATTAGGATTAACATTTAAGCAAGACATTTCATCAATTAAATCACATGAGATTCCTATATCCACCTTAGGCTTATGAATTTCTTTGGAAAGGAGGGATTCATGATTTTCTTGAAGCATATTATAATCATTTCGAAGTGATTCATGTTCAAGCTTCAAAATTTTATATTTCTTTTTCTCCTTTCCAAGACATTTATTGAGCTCCTCAAGCAAATTCATAAGTTCATCATAAGTGAGCTCATCATCATCATCGTCACTTACCTCACTCTTACCTTTCGCCATGAAGCAACGGATTTGTGATGGAAGAGCATCTTCATTGTCACTTGAGGCGGAGGTTGAGGTTGATGGAGATGTCGGTTCTTCATCACTTGAGCTTGAGGTGGAGCTTGATGTTTCATCTCCCGACATCTCTTCCTTAATGCAATCCTCAATAGAAGTGGATGATTCAAATAGTTCTTGAAGCTTTATCCACATTTCATGAGCGCTCTTGAGATTGCATATTCTATCAAAGATTTCATCGCTCACAACACAAAATAAAACATTAGTAGCTTGAGCGTCGAGATGTAGGCATTTCCTTTCTCCTTTAGTTGGAGCAACTTCATTCAATGGAGAGGAAAAGCCGACATCTACGATCCACCATATTTGGGGGCTCATGGATTTAAAATGAGAAGTCATAATTAATTTCCATGAAGCATAATTTGTGCCATCTAGCACAAGTGGATCATGTGAATGCACTAAACCTCTAGTCGACATCCTTTACTCTCTAGACGGTTAAGTCTAATAAAAGGAGAGACCTTGCTCTGATACCAATTGAAAGGACAGGGGATGTCGCCTAGAGGGGGGGTGAATAGGCGAATTAAAAACTTTGTAACTTAAATGCGTGGAATAAAATATGCAGCTAAATAAAATCTCGAGTTTCTGAACAATCCGGAGTGTCCGGATATTCAATCCGGATACTCGGATAGTCCGATCCGAGGTCCTAACCGGAGTGTCCGGTTATTCAATCCGGATACTCGGATAGTCCGGATCGTCCGGTATTCAATCCGGATACTCGGATTATCCGGATCGTCGGTTCGAGGATTGGATACTCGGATTGAGGACTTGAATGGAGATTTTAAATCTTTGCAATTTTTCAACAATCTACTTGAATACAAAAGATCTAAATACCATCAGGTACATGGGGATACTGTAGATCTAGAGCCAAACACAACAAAAGAGTAGATCGGGGCTCCCAAAGATTCAAAACCAAATACTAAAGCAAGAGTAAGAAGCAAACTTGGAGACAATGATTTTTCACCCGAAGTTCGGATCCTTGAGGGGATCCTACGTCTCCGTTGAGGCGGCTCGGTCACACTTGAGCCGGGTCTCTTTCAACCCTCTTCCTCCCGGTGTTGCACAAATGCACTCGCCGGTCTTCACTCCTTTGATTCCTTCCCTTACGGAGGCGGAACCGGCCTTCACAAACTTCCCACGGCCAACCACACAAAGCTCCGGTGGCTCGTAGGCGACCTCCTAGCCGTCTAGGAGTCCTCAACCTCCAAGAGTAACAAATGCTCACGAAGAACAAACTTGGAGATGAAATCAAGTGCTCAATCAACTCAAATCTCACTCAACAAACTCTTCCCAACCCTTCTCACAAGGGATCACTTAGATCTAAGGGTAAAAGCTCCCTCAAAGCCCCCACACAGCCCCTCAAAATCCACTCCAAAAGCCTCACCAAAAGCTCTATCAAAAGAGGAGGAAGGGCTATATATAGACCTCCCAAAAACTAGCCGTTGGGGGCGATGCGCACAATCCGGAGACTCGATTTCAATCCGGATACTCGGATTGGTGAGAAAAGGCTAACAGAGAGACTCAACCCGGAGAGTCGGATGAATATCCGGATACTCGGATGATCCGGATAGTCGGACTAACTCCGGATAGTCCGAATCAACCTCGAGCAGCTCGACTAAAACGAGCATAACTTTTGACTCGGACTCGATTTCAGAGATTTTGGACTCTCCCGAAAGCTAAGAACGAGGGCTACACAAATAACAAGGTCTCACTACCCAAAACTCAAAGGATAACCACAGATTTCACAAAGAAACCAAGAGAGACCTACAACCCTCACTTTAAGCACTACCAATACCACTCTCTTTCTAAGATTCACAAGGATGGATCACTTGAGCACTTGACACATCTAAAAGTCATTCGACATCGCATCCCTCTTAATAGTACGGCAATCCTTAGACTCAAATTAAATCAAAGATAATATAAGTCTAGAACTAGTCACTTGCAGTCTTCTTTCTTGATGTCGATGCATGAAGACCTTCACCATATAATTGATGACATCTTCGCCTTGTCCAACTCGACTCGATTCACCTCATGAGACTCTCGTCCTATCAACCTTGACTTGATCATCCTCTCGACGATCTCCACACCAAGTTGCTCTTGACTTAGTCCTCGACTCTTGGTGACACCGCCGTCTTGTTGACCTCGGCTTAATGATCATCCTCCAAGATACCTTGGTCATCATACAGACGGGACCTAATTCTTTCCAAACTACTCATGAAAGACATTAGTCCCAAAAGCTCAATAGATATGAATAAGTTGATATTTGTGAGCGTTGATTACAACAAGTGTTTCATATAAAGAAGCACAATAGAAATGGAAACACTTGACATAAGAAATGTTCTCTACTAAGTACATCATGATGAATATGTAATTGATCTATATGCACTAGAGAGATAATTGCCAATATGATGAATCAATTAAATCATGGCAAGGATCACAATCTTTACTTAAATGAAGCACATGATAGAATATACACGAATTGTACATGTGCAAATAATATTTGGAGTAAGAGTAAATATGTGATCCAACACTAGATAAACTTCACTAAGAGAATTGCATGAGAAGATATACAAATAAAACATGCATGCACCAAGTCAATCTATAGCAATATGAAGTTTAACTCTAGTTAATACATGCATACTATAATGAACTCAAATGAATATATATGCACAAATAAATATGACATGAACCAATGTGCATATATATAATCAACATGTTACTTGGAGTTCACTATGCATTTGCACGAAAGGAATGCAATAACAAATATAGAATAGATACCAAAATTGCATACCTTATCTTTGCTTAACCTTCCTATTTGATTTTCCTCTAAATAGATGAGACTGATACTCAACTAGGCAATAACAAGTTAGTCTCATAGCAATATAATCATATTAGAGGTTTGTCATTTGCTAAGCACTAAGTTAAGCATTTACTTAATTGCATAGATTGTCATTATGAGTGTTTGTCATTAATCACCAAAATAACATTCATTAATCACCAAAATAACATAAGTGCCTAGATGCACTTTCATAAGGTCAATCAACTATATTTTATTTAATAAATAGAGTCTTTTATTATGTTTCCGTTGTGTATGATTGTGATATTTCATCTATGTTGCCACTGTGTATACTAGCGTAATCATGGACTAGTGCCGTATACACAAAGGATCTGGATTTGCATATTCGGATCCCCGATAGAGAAGAATTACATAGGATGCAAGAGATAAGCACATAGCCAAGGTTGGAAAAATTTAGAGCGGTTTTATCGCTTGATTGTGGAATTCGTTGTAGACGTAATAATGTGAAGTGACATTTAATAATGGAAGAAATAGAATGAAGGATGACATAGCATTTCGTAATAAAGGTGGGGAGTACATAGCGCATACAGTTCAGATCAGTGCCGATATTGACTTTACTTGTTGTATGGTACAAATGACGACACAATGGACCCATGAATGTAAATTATGTGTAAGATACATGTGGGCCTTTTGGAATTGAAAACAGAGGTAGATGGATGCCATGTTCTGGGTGGAGGCCATTCAAGGTCAAATGTGTAACCGTACATCACCCACATAGCTCAGATTCCCACAGCAGCAGTAAGTAAGATAGTCGCTATCAGGTGGACCACCTCTTTGTTGTTCCTCTCCCTGGTCCTTTAACACCGGAGGTCGTCGTTCTGTGTATAGGGCTCGATGTTCGGCCTTTGGAGTATTTCGTTGTTGTTGTTCTCCACCTGTAGCTGATGTTACACTTCTTAGAGGCGTATTAGGAGGGTTTAGATGTATGTGTCCTGGAGGTTAGGGTCACGGCCTTGAGACCATGTTTGCCTACCTCTCGCACCCCTTGAGCTGTCTGCTCTATCCGCCATTGTAATGGCTTGAAGAAGTTTGGTTGAGGCTCATGTGTTATATATAGGCCGAGTAGGATGTGGGGGGCGGACTTGGCAGAGAAATGCGGTAAGGCTGGTGGCAGTGTGTTGTCACTTCGGTCTTACAAAGCAGGGGACAGCGTGTTGCCACTTCGGTCTGATAAAGCAGAGTGACAATTGTAAGGATGAGGATGCCGACTAGAGGGGGTGAATAGGTGGCTTTTAAAAAAAACTCTAGCTAATTTCTACAAAGCAATTCACCCCTAATTATCCTAATACCAAAACTTAACGAATAATAATGCGGAAGCGATAAACTAAGGTTTTGACAAAATAAGAGAGCCTAAATCAACTAGGCTTACTAAGTGCACTAACTAATTATGTCTCTAACAATAATTGCAATTCTAAAGATAAGAAATTAATCAATTTAATTCTATATGAATATAAATTGCTTGAATATAAATAATGAAAACAATGATCACAAGAGACACGATACTTTTTACCGTGGTGTTCGGAGACTTGCCGGTCTCCCCTAGTCCACGTTGAGGTTAGCCCAAACACATTGGACTGGCTCCACGAATTGAGCACCCACCTCGAATCCACTAGTGGTAGCTCCTTTTCCCTCCGGGTAGGCGAGCTCCAACCTTCACAAACTTTGCCGGGACTTCTCACAACCTCCGTTGAGAAGCTCACCGCGCACGACGCTCTACGCCGTCTAGGTGTCGGCAAACACCAAGAGTAACAAGCCAAGCCTTCCCGCTTGAACTTCACCTAGTGCAACGCATGCACTCCGGTGATCACCAAGTGCAACACATGCACAATGGCTCCCTCAAGTGCAACACATGCACAAGAGGCTCTCAATCCACTTCTAATTGCAACACATGCAATTAGAGCTCACTCTTAGCTCAAAAACCAAATGAGAGTGTGCAACACATGCAACACCTCACCCAAATACCCAATGGAACCAACAACACTTTTCCTTGCCCCCCATGGGGTCCTTTTATAGCCCTCTAAGAAAAACTAGCCGTTGGGGGGCAATTCGGGCAAAAAGGTCTAGAAGGTCCGGCCATACCGCCCTTGGGCCGGTATGACCGGCCTCAGAGGTATGACCGGAGACCACCCGGTCATACTGCTCATCGGTATGACCGGAGGTGGTCCGGTCATACCGCCACCTCTGCGCCAAAAATCAGTCTTTTGTGATTTACACACCGGGGAGGCCCCGGTCATACCGACATCCGGTATGACCGGTGAGGGTCCGGTCATACCGACCCTAAAGACCTCAAAACTGATTTTGCGCAATCTTTTCTCCAAACTTTTCAAAATTTGTTTCTTTGAGCTATGTGATGATCAACACATGATCACAACCCTATGCAAAACACATTTGCACATGTTAATCACATACTCCAAAGAATCATTTTAAACTCCAATTTATTTGCAAAACACATTCGCAAATAAACTACAAACCTATGAGATCGATCCTCTTAGCCATGTGATGATCAACACATGATTAAGTCAATTTGCAAAACACATTTGCAAACCCTATTCACATGCTCTAGGATCAAAACCCATAACTTCTAGTTCATTTGCAAAACATATTTGCAAATTAACAGCTTCAACTTATTTGCAAAACACATTCGCAAATAAACCACGAACATATGAGATCAATCCTCTTAGCCATGTAAGGATCAACACATGATCCCGACACTTTGCAAAATACATTTGCAAATGCCAACACATGCTCTAGGATCGAAACCCATAATCTCGAGATTATCTGCAAAACACATTTGCAAATAACAAATACATTCAACATTTTGCAAAAACACATTTTGCAAACTCAAACCACAAAGCACACTTAGCCTTGTGATATTCAACACATGATCCAATCACAAGCTAAAACACCAAAGCATGAGCTCTCTATTTGCAACACATGCAAATCTTAGCATCATGCAAAACAAGCACTTATTCAAATCAAGTTGCATGAGTTCTCTCCTTTTGCAACACATGCAAAACTTAGCTCCAAGCAAGAACTAGAGCGAATAAGATTCAATAAGAAGCAAGCATGAACTCCCTTATTTGCAACACATGCAAATACTTAGCTCATGCAAAATCCAACGCACGAGCTTCACCCATTTGCAACACATGCCAAATGGTTAGCTCTATGCAAAAACCAAATCAAGAGAGTGAGCTATAGTGAACTGGATTTAGTTCATCAACACATGATGAAGCTCAAGCTAAAAGACTCAACCCCTTTTAATAGTACGGCAACCTATACTAGCAATCCGGTCTCCCTTCCAAACACCGAGACCGGTAAAAGACTAGGAACACATCCTTAGCCCTAGCTAGTTATACCTTTGCCTCTAGCGATCCACTTGGAGCTTTTATGATTTCCAATCATCTTCTCTCTAGGATCACATCTTCTTCTTCTTCTTGTTCATCAACACATGATGAACCTTCTCTAGCCCTTCTCTTTACTTCGGGATCACTTCTTGAAGCTCATCAACACATTATGACTTCTTCTTCCCGATTCTTCATTTTCTTGGATTCAACCTACTTCACAACTCATGGAAGATGTTAGTCCAACAAACACGGTTGTCTCAATCATCACCGCACTCCATTAACACATAATGGATGCCTCCAAGATTGATTGAGCACAACCCAAATCAATTTGAATGAATAATTATGTCTTGAGTACTTTGATGCAACTAATGCTTCATTATAATCAAGAACTTTCTGCTTGTATTTAATCAACAAGGAGACACCATCAACACATGATGAAATATTCTTTGATTGATTAAAAGACAATCGAACTCAATTTAAACTCATTTAAATTGACATGAGTATATATAACTACACAAGTTTCATATACTCAATTTGATGGTTAGTAATGATCCAATATGTTTGACTGATGGAAAGGGATCAATACATTTAAACCGTCAACTATAGAATAAACTCTATTGAGTATGTGCATATAATTAATTGAACATGGAATCAATATGCACATAATCAATCTTAGATTGCATATGAGTTTATCCTATATTAGTATGAGTATATTACAACTACACAAGTTATATATACTCAAAAGATTGTTTCAAGGTCTTGATCCTTTATATTATATGACAAGAGGACATGGATCAATACAATTGAAACATCAAGTTAAATTATCAACTCCCCCTAGATGTGTGCATTCATGTATATATGAATTAGAAACATAATGCACATATTTGGACTAAAGCAATGGAAGAGTTCATAATTTAACTTGAGTCCTAAGTATGCATTAAGACAATAGAGTGAATACAAGTGCATACCTTAGGTTTTCCATTTTCCATCCGAATATGAGACTAATAAGAATAAGGCTCAATTAAACATGTTAGTCTCATAATGACTAGATTTGTCATTAAACAATGATTAAACATTAATACTAAACCAATCACCAAAACTAATGGAGCTTGAACTGACAACAGTGTGTCGTCACTTCGGTATCATGTAGAACATGGAAGTGTGTTGTCAATTTTCGTATGGTGAAGCAGGTTGCAGCGTGGTGTCATTTCTATGTTATAAAGCAGATGACAGTGTGTTGTCACTTCGGCCTGGTGAAGCAAGTCACATATATTTGTTAGTAACACGAATTATAGCAGTTAATCGCATGGCAACAGTAATAGGATGAAATGAAATAATTAACGAGGAAGATATGTTTACAACACGAGTATGTGAATATAGTCATCCACATAAAAGTAGAGTAACGAAGACACTACAAACATTAGCCACAATTCTTCTATGGTGCAACACCTCGTGTGGTGCCAGGCCTACGACGTCGTTATACATGTCTAGATGGGTACGTTAGGTGGTCGACTGGGACTCCCGATTGGTCCTCACTGGATGTACCGGTGCTGGTGGAGTAACGAAGGCGCCCTCGGCTGACTGGCTCGGTCTTGGCATCATCACCGTAGTCCTGGTCGCCAGAGTGGGTCACTACGTCATCGTGGGGTGCATAGTCCGTTGCTAAAGAAATACATGACACATTTTATATTAGTATATAATAGAATGTAGGCAACATAATAGATGAAATGATAACGCAATGTGTACTTGGAAACATACGGGCATACGGTGTCGTACGCTACCAACCGGAGCCCTTTGGCACGTCGGGAGGAGGTACGCTCTGTGTGTGCGATGTCTCAGTTGCGGTGTGTGGCGCATGTCGATCGTGTACAGAGGAGGAACACGTTTGGACCTGTAGCACATTGTCCTCCCTTGGCCTCCTGCAGAACATAAGATGGACGATGCGCACCATCTTCTCGCGAAGACGCTGCAACGCTGTTCTCAAATAATCCATTCTAAGCTCCAACCTGTCCCCTAGGCTGACTCGAGACCTAAAGGAGGTGAGCTCCTTGCAAACCTCCATGGCAAGGTCTCTCTACGTACAAATTGAAAGTCTTGTTAGCTATAAACATTGTATGAATGGTACATTAGAAGACATGTTAGTTGTAGTACTGACCGAGCGACAGAAAGCGGAGCCTAGCTAGGTGGGGTACGTGTGTCATGGAGGGAACGTGCCTTAGAGGATCATCGATGACACACATGACTCAACACCTTGTGTTGTACCACCGGATATGGTCGACGTACGTTGCGTGGTCGTATGGGGCAGCCTTCTCATGGAATCCTCTAATACATGCATCCACTGCTCAGCGTGATGCAGCATGCGTGCAGCCCATGTCCAATTAACCCTTTCAGTGTGTGCCTGCAAAAAATGATTCACAAGTCTACCTCATTATTAAGGACATACAATGTATGCTGCAATGGATAATGAAGTAAAGGAGAGCTCACGTGTGGACGGTTGGCGGGACGACGTCACCAGTAGGGACCAGCAATGGCTACCAGAGTCCGAATTGCCGTATCACATGGTGAAAGGTGTAGGTCTTAACGAACAGGTCGTACACAAGGTGACGACGAGTGAGCCGGAAGGCGGCATCACGGGTGCACTACAGGGACAGACCCAAAGGTGCTTGCACAGTGACAACCTCTGGGATGTATGGCCTCCAGATGGCAAGATCATCTGCAAGCTAGTCAAATATCATGACATACTCGGGGTACGATGCATGGGGTGTGACTGGTGTGAAAGTTGGCTACACAAGTAGCAAAACAGGTGAAGGTTAGTAAGGAACATGCCAAACTGTACTATAATTAATGACAAAGTTAGAGTACTAACCCGTCGGTGATACCACAATGTCCTCATGGTAGGACGGTCGATGTCATCCCTAGGGGCCCTGTAGAGGACTAACTCGTAAGGAGCCAATTCAATCTGTGGTTGTTTGATATGAAATCACTTGAAGGACCACAACTGAAGAAGTAGAGGGCATCCGGTGAGAGTGGAGCTGTCCCCCACACGATGACACCCATTGCAAAGGGCATGGTAAGTGGCAAGCAATATAGCTAGGCTCCAAGCGAGGTGTGGGATATCCTCTAGGTCTGCTTCTGCTATCATCCTTCCATACTGGATCATGTGTTTGATCAAGCTATCCCCATGGGACGAGCAGAACACGACCCAGCTGAAGAACCAAAGCAGGTACGCCTCAAAATGGTGATGCACGATGTACTTCCCCTCACCGTAAGCCGTCCTCTCTGGCTACAAAACATGAAGTTCTGTTGGATAATGCAAATGAAAAACCAAATGAAAATCTAGAAATGAATAATCACTTACATAGAACTTCGTGAGCCACTTCTAAGATGATCCATGGACACTAGAAAAGGGTGTGTAACGTGTGTTGACGGGTAGCACGCCCTCGAACCTACCAAGTAGATCAGCACGCCACTCTGGGTCAACATCATAAGGCACAACCGCGTCCCTGGCGCATGTGCAGGTTTGCCCTTCATACCTGTAATTGAAGTGTTCACTGCTAGTACAACGAAAAGTGAGTTCAAAGATAAACATGTTAATAGAACATATTACAAACAATTCGGCACACAAATAGGCCGAGTCTTTCTTGCCATACAATAATTTAACATATAAATTCCATGATAGCACTACATGCATCAACACACAAGGAATGACATACAAATAGAGTTACAATAATTTTGACATGGTTCGTAATGTCTGCAATATTATATAATGTTTGCATCAACACACATCATGAATGACATATAAACGGCATTACAATGATACAACATTTCATGTCGTCTGCAACATTGGGCAATACTTGCAAGTGCGGCCCATTTTCTTGCAAACAGAACATTTTTTTACACGATACCTACATTCCGCTGTGTCCATGTCATTCCTGATACACCTTATTTGCCAACGCCTATGCCCTTTAGCCTGCCCAAGTCAAGAACCCACCATGTATACTCCCAGCTCCGATGCTCCGTGAAGGAACCGACCACACAGAAACCATATATTTCTCAACTTCAAGCTGCCATCACTACTTCCTTCATGAAGAATTCAGACATGAAAAACCTAGATCCATATGAATTGTCGAATAGGTAGCATCATGTGTGCACATGGACTGTGTAACAGACGGGGCTTGCTACATGTTCAGACACAAGTTTGCCTCTGAACAGTGCACTCCTGAACAACTTTACAACAGTTCGTCCCACGATCACCTTTGTCTCTACAAATATCTCAAAACGAAGCTCCCTCGTACCCATCTTGAATGTTCTATGCATCTCCCCCTTCTTGCCTTTTTCTTTCATGTATGTATTGATCATATTGGAATATTTTACAACAGGATCATTCATACCAACCAATGCCCTAGCATGACGATCTACAAAGTATTTCATGATGTCACGAAGAACTCCCTCAACTATAGCTGCTAGAGGAAGGGGCCTGAGTCACCGCATGACCCAATTGTATACCTTGGCCAAGTTTGTCGTCTTGACACCGTACCTGGCGCTATCGGTGTCATAAAGCAGAGCCCACTTCTCCCTAGGTTTGTGCTCAATCCACTTAGAGATGCATTTCGTGCCCCTTCTATAACTTCGAACCAACTGCGGAAGGTCTATAGGTAACTCATCAAGCGCTACGGGGACCTCCTGATGTAAGGTTGTGTCCCGATCTTTCGATGAGAGCGATAACTTCGATTTGGTGGAACTGACTTTGACGATCCGACTACAACGTACGACGATGATGCGCCTTAGAAATTACTAAACCAACTCCGGAAGGTTATTGATCTTGCCGTTGGCACGATCAACCTAAACACGAGGTTCAATTCTTGCAAGCAACCAAGAACAAGCAAGAACAATAGTAAAAGCAATCTGAAATTGCGAATATGAATGAAGGCAAAAACAGGGTGGGGTTCTATTGATGATGTTGACAAGGTGGCTGTTCAGCACAGCTAAACTAATCAAACAAAACCCAAGTGTGTAAGGCGACGACTACTGAGTATATAAGAGGGAGGGACATGAGAGGGTTTTCCTAGAGTTGTGTGTAGCAAGGGAGGGCACACACAACTTGGGCTTGGGCCCCTACACGCTTACAAGGCCCGAAACAGCCCAAAATATTGTTATAGTGTATTGTTTCGATGATTCCGACTGATCCACGATGAATCTGGAGCTGGGACCAGACCCATTGGAAAGGTCTTGTTGTAAGCTTTCAATCAATTACAAGAACTCTCCATTCGAACACCGTATGCAAAAGTTATGCTTGTTTTACTTCAGACTGGTATCCGGAGGCCGAATTGGATTCCAGAATGTGATAGATTTTATATCTCTCTCTTCTTTGCCCATGGATGACATGTTAGAGTTGGTACAACCAGGTGTGATCGTATCCATAGTAGTGATGTCCTCATCATCCTCCCCTTCTTGAATTTGAGTCGTCGTCGTCTCAAGCTCACCTTTTATCTCGTCCTGATAATCATCCACATAGCTCAACACTTCTTTCTGGCATATAAAGGCATGATGAATGCTAGCACTCTTAGATGCTTCCTTCCATCCTTGAAAGAAAACCATCCTCGGTTTTGAACAAGCTGGAGAAGAAATAAGCAACAAAAAGAATGTGTATGCAGCATATATGTATATATCCCATATTTCTTTGTTTGTTTGGTTTTGCGTAATGCTATTTACATAACAGCAAATGAGGAAATCAAATTTAAGCAAAGCACCTTTCCTCAAAATTTTGCAACTCAATATGTGATTATAAGTGAAGCATATAACATAAATATTAATATGATTCAGTTTGCAACTTAATTTGCAAATATAAGTAAAGCATATATCTATCTCTATCTTTGGATAAATAATACTCTTGTTTTGTAAGCCAAGTTCAATAACATAGAGGGGCAAAACTACAAGTTTTGGCAACAAGCATAGCTTATTCATATAATCAGATTGTAAACAAGCAATATCAAACCATTCCAACAACGGTGATATAATTTTAACGGGCTTCCATTCATCAAGTACAACATGCTGATTTGTAATACAAGTCAATGTACTAAAATTCAAACAATGAGGTAGCAAGCTATGGGTATCACACATATCAGAAAAATTAGATAGTGCCTCAAATGAAACAAGTTGTTGCATACAGCTAGGATTGCCCAAAACAACAAGCTTCAATTCAACGAGTTTAACACAAGTTATGCATATTCTGTAAACAAGAAACTTGCCAACTATGCCATACTCCCCAAATAAATTGAATTTAAAACAATAGGCATATGTGCTAGATAAAGACTTAAAAGATAAAATTTCAGAAATCTTATCCATAGCACAATTCAAGCTAACAGCCTCATTCAACATGATATAGCATAAAACAGTGACAAGGGATATTCTAGCTATCACTTTTTTATGCGTAATCAGCACCACATGATCAAAATTACAAGCATACAATTCATCACATGGTTCTACAATTGTGGCACAAGGTGGTAACTCACTAGAATTAAGTACAGCAGGAATATTCTCACAAATTTGCTTAATTTCTTGCTGTAAAATAAGATTTGTACCATGGTCATTAGAGTCCTCAGAAGAAGTAGATATCAAACTTTCACTTGATAATGTAGGTTTTTTTAGCTTGTAGCTCCCCTTCTTCAGAAGTAACCTGCATATTATATGGAACAGCAACTACAGAAATAACAGAAGTAGATTGGATTATATTAGTAGAAACATCCTCATGTGTGCTATTCTCTACTTCACTCGAATTTTCTGGTATTTTTTTCGCATACTCGGGGTGTATGCTCTTATTAAGGTTTGGTGTAGTGTGTGCAACATGAGTAGCATTTATCTATGTAGGAACTTGAACTGTAGTTGATTGTCTTCTCTGTATTTTTCTTTCAGCTTCCAATGAAAGACTAAGCAAACATGACATAGAATTGAATTCTTTATAAGATATAATGATCTAAATATCAAAATCTAGTCCAGAATAAAAGTTGTTCATCCGAGTCTTTTCGGTTTCTTCTAACCCAGAACGCAAAGATCTATTCTGAAATTCTTAGTAGTACTCATTCACAGTTTTACTACCATGTTTTAGACATTGCAATTCATTCCGTAATTGATGAGCAATATATGAAGGAACAAATCTAGCACTAATAATTTTCTTCAATTTAATCCATGTGTTAGGGATGTTCTGTTTTTTACGCATATAATCATTCCACCAAAGAGCAGCATAATCAGTAAATCAACTAGTATCAACCCTAACCTTATCATGCTCAGGAATTCCATCTTTATCAAATGATTATTCTAAATCTAATTCCCAAGTAAGATAACCTTCAGGATCATATTTGCCACTAAAAATGGGTACGGTGAACTTACTTTTGGTACGTGTGCTATGTCGTCGTACCTCCCATGGTGATGAAGCTGTGCTCTTATGTTCTTCGTATCTCGGAGTGCGAACTACCTCTTCTCCTAGGATGTTGTTGGCCCAAGCACTACGATGTTGAGAACCTGCCATTGTTAGTGAAGACAATAAACAAATCATAAGGATATGTCCCTACCAACTACTAGGATGTGCTGAAAAGTCGCTCAACTCTCACGCTTTAACCAAAGCTCTTACAAGTTCTTACCGTACTGCAGGAGTTGTCGGCCGTTGGCAGTGTCAAAAGTTCTCCGAAGCTTGGATAAAGCGATTGCCAAGGCACCGAACAAACGTACGAGGTAGAATATGTGGAGTTAGGTAGGCTATATTTATTTCTTATGCAATCTGATAATTCTAGTTATTGTAATGATAAGTAATGACCCAAACTAAAATTCACAAGTCCTAATTGCCGATCACAAGGATATAAGCGAATTTCAAGACAACATACGCGCAAAGATAATGGTACTTATGCAATCAAGGAATGAGCTATAAAATATAAGTGAGGTACCAAAAGCTCTATTGCACAAGTCGTAGAGAGACGCTAGCTTATTACTTCAAGAATGTAAAGAGGGCATAAGATTGCACAATAATTAATACAATTGCACAATATGAAAATAATGAACATAAATTAATGTTTTGCTCAATGTAGTGCTGCCGGCCACTATTCTTTTTCCTTTTTTTTCTCTTTCTTTTTTTGGCCTTTTGTCTCTTTCTTTCTTTTTTTTCTTTCTTTTGGTGACTTTCGGCCAATACTAGCATCAGCAAAGTTTTGAAATCCCTAACTTGATATCACAAGACAATATGATATGATAATTCAAGATTATGCAATGTATCAAGTAGAGCAGCCCCAAGCAATATCAAATAGCTAGTCTCAATTGGGGTCAAAGTATTCGCAAAGGATGAATTGGCTCCCAAAGGTATGTGTACTGATATTTTTGGGTTTTATGGATTATGGATGCTACTGGACTCAGCCATTTCAAACGAACAAGTTAGAGCACAAATTGAAGCAAGAAACCAAAATTCGGCTAGAACAGAGCGGCAAAATTATCGCTGCAATTAAGATATGAAAAAGATCGAATCTAGTTTGCTCACAATGTAAGAAATTGAAGGCAATGTTTTATGCTTTAAAACAAGTACACAAACACATAATTTAGAGCTTGTATATAGAAGTTATAGCCAAAACACCGAGGTGCACAGATTTGACCTAAATTTAGTCGATTTGACCAAATCCGAATCCGAATCAAATTCGGTTTGAAGGAGTCTGAATCACAAAGGACACCCAAAAACGTTTTTGTTGAGGAAGGATTCAGGAAAGTATAACAACTTCCCAATTGGAGTTCGGATGTGAGAATTATGATCAAAATACCGAACCGATCTGGACTGGAAGTATAACTTGCTTCAATAACTTTGACGTCCAGATTAAATAAAATTGGATCCAGAATTAGAGTTCGTGCCCAACTAGGTTTTTGTAGAGCTTGTTCCCAGGTTTTAGGAAAGTGCAAAAAACATTAGAATCCGAGCTCGTATGCGAAAGTTATGAACAAAACAAAGTACTGGACAGATTGAAAGAAAAGCTACACGAAGGAAAAACGATCAGCAACTAAAACAAAGGACTCTAATTGATCAAAACCTAACGAAACTCACTAAAATACCAGATTGAATCTAAAGGTTGAATTTTTTTGGAGTAATTTTCAATTTAGGACAGAAAACAAAAACTAATCTACAGTACTGAATCTCTCACCGAGCAACTTGGCACTCTGATACCACCTCCCGATCTTTTGATGAGAGCGATAACTTCGATTTGGTGGAACTGACTTTGACGATTCGACTACAACGTACGACGATGATGCGCCTTAGCAATCGCTAAACCAACTCCGAAGGGTTATTGATCTTGCCGTTGGCACGATCAACCTGAACACGAGGTTCAATTCCTGCAAGTAATCAAAGAACAAGCAAGAACAATAGTAAAAGCAATCTGAAATTGCGAATGTGAATGAAGGCAAAAATAGGGTGGGGTTCGATTGATGATCTTGATAAGGTGGCTGTCCAGCACATCTCGAAGACTCAAAGTTTACACTTGGCTAAACTAATCAAACAAAACCCAAGTGTGTAAGGCGACGGCTACTGAGTATATAAGAAAGAGGGATGTGAGAGGGTCGTCCTAGGGTTGTGTGCAGCAAGGGGGCGCACACAACTTGGGCTTGGGCCCCCACACGCTTACAAGGCCCGAAACAGCCCAAAACATTATTATAGTGTATTGTTTCGATGATTGTGACTGATCCACGATGAATCTGGAGCTGGGACCAGACCTATTGGAAAGCTCTCGTTGTAAGCTTTCAATCAATTATAAGAACTCTCCATTCGAACACCATATACAAAAGTTATGCTTATTTTACTTTACGTTGGTATCCGGAGGCCGAATTGGATTCAAAATGTATTAGATTTTATATTTCTCTCTTCTTTGCCCATGGATGACGTGTTGGAGTTAGTATAACCAGGTGTGATCGTATCCATAGTAGTGATGTCCTCATCACCTCCTCTGAGCTAAGCATTGCATTCTTCACTACCTCCGCCGTATACTTTGATGTCTGTTCATCCAACTTCCTCTAGAGTGCATTGAATTTCCTTTGCTAGTTCTAATCGCATAACCTCTTGAAAAGCTTCATAAGATCCTTGTTCCTAAATTGCTTCTAGAAGTTGGCACCCATGTGGCACTTGCACCATTTACCTTGCAAATCAGGCCATGGATGTGCCTCATCTGGCCCTTGTTGTAGCTACACGATCATCTTCAACAGCCCGGGATGCCGATGTATGACACAAACTCCAGGCGACTAGTCGACAATGTCGGCTTTCACGTTCCTTAGAAACCAGAGTCAGCTATTAGTGTTCTCACTCTCCACAAATGCCAGTGCTACGGGAAGAACCTGATTGTTGCCGTCTACTCCTATGACATTCAATATCTGGCCTTTGTACTTCCTAGTCAGAAATGTCCTGTCCATGCAAAGCATCGGACGTCAATGTATGAACGCGTTGATGCAAGCATCAAAAGCAAAGAATGCTTGCCTCAGTACCATCTTCCCAGGAAAGCGTTGCGAATGCTGCTCGCAAATATCGATGTCTCAGCATTCTTTTCTTGAATCACTTGAAGCATACCTGATAGGTTCTGATATGAGTTTTCATACGTCTCGAACCTAATTTTCATGGCCTTTTGCTTCGCCCTCCAGTCCTTGGCATAGATTATGGTGTATTGGAACCTTTGCTCTATTGCAAGTATGATGGCACGTGGCTCTAAATCCAGGTTGCTCATAATCTTTCTGTACATTGTATTCACAACAAAGACTGAAGATATGTTTCTATGCAATTACATAGACTTCGTCAGCACGCATGTGTATGGAACGACTATAAACACTTCCAAAGGGTGTCCCACTTAGGCTGGTACATATAGCATTTCATAGGCAACCCTCCATCTCGCATCTCACATCATACACCTATGGATCTAACTTGACAACCTTAAATGTTCTCCGCAGAGACACTGCCCATGCTATCACTACTTCCTGCACCTACCACTTACTCTTATAAATACCCTCTTGTCTCACCTCATTCTAATCATACTCCCATGCAACACCTTCACCCTCGTTGACCACCAGCTTATCAAACTGGTATTCCTCCCACTCTGCAGGGAAAGCCTCTTCACGGCCAAGCTCCCCATCATCATCACCTTCATCATTAGATAAAGCCTCATAGTCATGATTCTTAGCCTCCATTGCTTCGACCAACCTTCAATTTGTTTTCTCTCGTCTGCCATGCCTATCAGTTCCTACACCTCCAGCATTGCAACATCACTTTCCTTACCTTGAATTACCTTCTCACCCAAACCTACATCCTGCCTCAATAAGCATGCTCCGCTTCTGCTTGGACTCCCCAACTTTGTCTGGTTCATCAACTATAGTCTCCTCTTGCGTCACAAGGCCAGCATCGACTTTCTGAAATGCTTGCGCTAACAACAGTAATGGCCATCCTCGCTCATTCGCTAATCTTACGTATGAGCTCCATGACTTTGCCCCCTTCAATTCCACTAACTCCTAGTATGTGTACTCCTGTGCACGACAGTCTACCCCGCACAACTTCAGATCATGCAACTGACGGTCCAACCAGAATAGGTGGTACAACCATCTAGTAACCATGCCCCATGGACGCTCCCCTGCACGTGACAAGCTGGCCATCACACTTGGAAAATGACCTAGTTCTACTCCTTGTGCACCTATGAGTGGAACCCCTTCTTCATAGTGTATTTTAAATTATACTCACTCATCTATACTTATCGAGCATTTCATCATGTCAACCAATACATACTACACCTCATGAATTCTAAACCTAACTACACCGCTATGCCTATGTATCACAACGAGCTACTCTACACTACAATAAAACAAGTACGGCAAATATCCATAAAATTTATTTTTCAACTACATACTACCCCACATAATTTCCATAATTTTTCATATCTAATCCAATCCATTCTAAGCTATACATAGACCACTACATATCTAAAAATACCCACATATCTACACAATCATTAATACTTCACACAACTAAATAGCTACAATCTAATTACGTCGGTTGCTAGCCTACCATATCTTCAAAACAAAATTAAAGTGATAAAAAATCATATCTCCAAAATTTGCAGTAACTTCTTCTTCCTCGTCCTCCTCTTCTCTTCCCCTTGCTCCTCTTCCCTTCCCCTTCCTCCTCCTCCCCTTCCCTTTCCCCTCTTCTCTCTTCTCTTCCCCTCTCCCCTCTTCTCTTTCTTTTGTTCCGTTTTTTTGGCCATCGGTCGATTTGGTCCCCACGGTCATGCGAGGCTTTAAGGCCTCCCTGCTGTCGTCATTTGAAATTGCGATAGACGGGCAACACTATCGCCATTTCTGTTATTTTTTGTTTTGGCCTAATATTTCTGCAATTAATTTTAAAAATATTATTATTTTAAAAAATTCTCTCAATCTCTCTCATGTCCGTTTGAACTTTGAATGTGATGTACTTGCACTGTGCACTTTGGAGGGAGACACATGTATTGTACACTAAAGCATACTACTTATCATGTAGTATACAAGACACAATGTATTATACATATGTTTATACAATAACTATTCTCACAATGGGTATTTGTATATGTACTATTGTACCCTATATTGTATAGGGGATGTAGAGAGAGTAGGTGTACAAAACGCATACCCATGCATTGTACATGTGTAGAGAGGGGAGATGTACACGGCGCTGTTGTATTTTTCACCTTAATCGACAACGATGATGGCCATCCATGGTGTACATCTGCCTGGGAGGAGTACATGCCGGCAGATAAGTACATGATGGTGGAGGAGTACATGACTATGGCGTCATCAGCTGAGGAGTAGATGGTAGTGGAGGAGTACATGGCACCAGAGTTGAGAAAGAAGTATGGAGGAGGAGCATTTCATGGTAGAGAGTAGGTGTACCGGTGATATAACTAGGTGGAGGAGGTGACAAAGCAAGTACACGTCGAAGAAGATGTGTACCTCGACAGTAAAGGGGAATAATGATAGACGAGATCCTACGAGATCTAGTGGTAGCGGTCTCAAGGGCAGTGTATTTGGCGGTGGTAGGCTTGAGGGCAGCGGATCATGCACCTGCACCACACAAGGACGAGGTGCACTATGGTGGTGGAGAACCTCGTAGGAGAATATGGTGCCGATGCCATGCAAGGTGGATGATGACGAGGACTAACTTGGAGGGGACAGATCTGAAAGCACCTAGGTCGGGGATGGCTAGATCCAGGCTCGCTGGCACTAGATCTGAGCATAGGTGCACTGCTGGGTGGACCGCCTCCCCTTGAGGACACCAGAGGGTGAAGAGGATGATCGTCATGGTGCACCGGTTGGGGCCGCTGCGCCGCCACCTTGTCCTCTGCTTATCGGCTATCACCTTCAGTTCCGCTCACTACTCATCTCCTCTTGCTCCAGATCTGGTGGTGTCCCTTGCTCTAGATCATGGAGAGTGAGAGATATAGTGGGATGATAGAGAGACGGTGGGATGCGAGAGGTAGTGATAAAACGAGAGAGACCATGGGAGAATAAAAGGATAAAGATAGAATACATGGATCCTATTGGCGTCAAAAACTTGATGTAGGGTCTCTGACAGCAGCACACCAGACGAACACCGGGTTCAAAGCGTGTCAGTCGATTTGACTTGTAACCGACAAGGTAAAAATATAAAATTCGCTCAAAGCCGATCGTGGAGATCAATCGGCTTAGACTTAATCAGCTTGAAGCCAATCAACATCGAGGTAACAAGGTAAGTCTAATTATCCGATTAAGGCTAATCTGATGATAAAGGTAGATCGATTCTGAAGAAGGCGATGCGCAACAAAATCAGAACAAATCAAACCTGGGGGTGTAATTGACGAAGATCAACAATCGGCGATGCGCAACTTTATTGATCAAAATCGATTACAAAGAGAGATCTAAATTACAGAGGCTACTCCTAATCGACAGGAAAAAATAAGAAAGTAAAGGCTGGTTGATTGTATTGTGTTGGATCCTTTGCAGTTTGCTTCGACCCTCCTTTTATACCCATCGGCCGATCGTATCCTTTTACAACGCGTTTCCGTATCGGCCTTATCTCGGACGGTTGTTTCTTAAAGATCTTGCTGTTACCAATTACCTTCAAATCTTTCCAATCCTGTCCGTTAATTTCCACGTGTCTGACTTTATTGCCGATTTGACTATACTTACCAAATTTTGGTGCAAACATATGCCCCTCATTTTTGAGAGATGACTTGTCATCTATCAAAAATCATCATTATCGGCTTACATCCCATCGGCTAACTGTTGAACTTCTCCTAATAACTGCTACTTTATTTGCGCCATAATTTTCTGACACAAGGGTAGTGCGTTTTAACTGCTCGTGTCTTTTGATATTCGCTTCTCGCCGTTTCAAATTTTTCACCGTGCTATAAATACATGGCTCCCCCGGACTCATTCCTCACGCGCACGAGCTCTCGAGTTATCTGCAATCGGTTTCTGGTCTTTAAGCTTCAGTTGCTCATTGCCTTCAATCGGCTTTTGTCAAAATCGCCTCAATGGATCCTTCCCAGGTATTCATTCCGATCCCAAACAGCAATGGCCAATTCTATCTGGGTCCAGTAGGAAATTTAGAAGCCAATTCTGTAATAAATGAAGAGATTCCTCGTCTACCTTTGTCGGCTTCGGGGTATAACATAGAGGGTTGGACTAAGAGTTTCAGGGCTTGGCCGACGGCTCTTAAGGGGTGGAGATCGTGGTATATTCGTGTAGCATCTCAAAAGAGGGTTGAATGGGAAAAAATGGGCATAGCCGAATGTCTCCCTCTCTCTTTAGCCGATCCAGAGGCCAATGAGCCCTTGGTAGCCACGGCTTGCTATTTCTGGTCGGATACCTTCAACGCTTTCGTATTCCGCACTGGTCTTGTCGGCCCAACTCTTCTGGACGTGGCTCAGCTGTATTGTTTAAGACCTGATGGAGACCAAGTATCGGCTTATAGCGCCAAGCCCAAGTACAAGCTTATCAAATCCAAGGGTGAAGGATGGGCTAAATATATCAGAAATAATAATAAGGTCAATGGGCTAGTATCGGACGAAGAGCACGCTGCTTTCTTGAATCTCTGGTTAGACCGATTTCTGTTCTGTGGCACTTCTTTAGGACCAACTCAAGTATATCAAACCATAGCAGAGCAACTAGTAGAGGGTCGTCGGCTGGCACTCGGAAAGATGCTTCTGGGAGCAGTCTATCAGATGATGCACATAATAAGGTGTCGGCTTTTTACTGGTTTTTCGAAATTCACTGTAGGAAATGTCGGAGGACCACTATGGTTTATTCAAATCTGGTTATACTGTTTGTTCAGCCGATCCTTTGAGTTAAATCCTTCTGAAGACACGGCTTTTCCCAGAGAAGATACTCCAGAAGGCATGGTACCTCAGTTCATAGCCAGCCGATCTTACGGGGAGAGGTTTATGATGTGCTCTGGGAATGAGACAAAGGTGACCCCCATCGGCTCTAATAAATACTTATCATTCTTTCTGCAGCTTGACAGCAATGAATTCAAACAAAATAATTTCTTCAGTTATACAAGTACAGCCGATTTCCCATGGCCTTCTTTTCTTCACTTAGATGCCGATAGTACTCTGATGCCGCAAGATACTTTGGACCTGTTCAAGCGTTTTGTTTCGCCAAGCATTTTGCATGTTAGCCTTCATACAAGGAATCGGACTTTTCAACCTTCATATGAGTTCTATAATCCGTCAGTTTATGCTAGGCAGTTAGGGTTTGGTCAAGTCATTCCTAGTCTGCCATTGCTTGATCGGCTTCAACCACGAGCCAGAGTTTGCAATGCTACCGCGGCCAATCTTGTCCTTGAGATAGCCGATGAACTTCAGATCAAGGACTTGCCTCATTTTGTGCTGAATACTCGTCGTTCAGAGCGCTTCTCTTCATGGTGGTTATCTATTGCAGTTGTGCTTTATTCTGATAAGTCAATGTCGGCTATTATTAATGAATTCTTCCCAAATCTTCCTGAGCCGATAGTAGACACTAACAGCGATTCAAGCGACGAGACTAACTCTACGGGGTATACTAATACAAGTCTTGTAGATACTGATAAGGTATTGGTTCGAATAATATCCCTTTATATATCGACTTTGCCAGACACATTTTCTTATTTCTCTTTTTCTATTTACGACTAAGGCCGCCAGGCAAGAAGCGATTTCGCCAATCGAGCAATGGCTGTTTAAAAGGCCACTTCAGATGACTGGCCTCACAGGGTATACTTCAGGTACCCTAGGAGTTCAAAGTCCGTCCTTATCGGACATTGAGAAAAAGCAACCAAGTAAGCATAAATATAATCGACTGATATTATTTCTTCGTTTTTCCCAACTGACCTTTAGCCGATTATATTTTCAGAAAAGAAGAAAACAAAGTACACCAAAGCTCCTGCAAAAAGGGGGTCCAAGCCCCAAGAGCAGAGCGGCGAGAGTTCGCCACATGCATCGACTACTGGAGAGGTAAATGATCGTACCTTAAGTAACTTATTTCTCAAAATATCGGCTTATCCTATATTTGCTTCTTTTAGCCGACGCAGTCAGCTCAAGTTGCGAAGATTCTGGCCAATCTTTCAAAGATTTCAACTACGCAACTCTCTCCTCCACGGCCTGCACAGACAACTCCAGTTGCCGACCGCGAGTATCGACCGACAAACTTGTTGGGTTTCTCCCTGGCCGACCTTGATGACCCCGAGGTCATGGCCACCGACCACGATGCTGATTTCAGAAAAATTCTTGAGGTTTCGAAGGAAGCATCTGCGGCCATTACCTCTGCTTCGGGTATAAAAGAAAGGCTCAACGAACTCTTCAGTTTGGTGATGAAGCCTCAATCGGATATTCTAGCCAATAACCAACGGATCAGAGATGTCATGTCTGCAATAGAAGCCGATCTACCTCCAGAAGCCATGGAAGCCCTCCTCAACGTCTGCCATCTAGACGATAGGAGATCTAAAGTGGAGGCAGCTTAGGCGAGGATAGCTCAGCGTGAAGCTCAAGAAGCCGATCAGAAGATTCTGGATGAGCTAGTAGCTGATGCCAAGTCCAAGAAGCAGAAGTTTGATGCTGACACCGAGCTGATGAAGACCACGAGGAATTCCCTTGGTCAGCTCGAATCGACTAAGAGGTTTCTTATGGAAGAGTTGGCCAAGACCGAACAGCTAATCACCGAAGGCCAAAAAACCTTGGAGAAGATTTCGTCGGCTATCAAGGACCAGAAGCTTGGCATCGCAATGGCCGTAGTCAACGTCAAAAAACAAATGGCCAAGGTGGCTCCAGTGCCAGGGAGCGCTAAGGAAGACGATCGCATCATTGATAAAGTTCAATGTGTAATCGCAAAGGCCGCAGGTGCTCTATCGGCTTTAGGTGCAACTCTTCCTGACTCAGGCATTCAGTAATAGATTGAAATGTAAAACTTTGCTGGTCATTTTGGAATACTCAAAATATTTGTAACTCTTGCTATGCTTATAATCGGCTGTTTAACCGATTTAATTTTACTACCTGTAATTTATTTCTAAGTCTACAATCTCTTTTAGCCGATTAACAGCACCGTGTTAACTTGGCTTTTTGAACGTGATCCTTAGTCGGCTAAGCTCCAACCCAAACGCTAGGATAATACCTCTTTAAATATTTCCCGTTAATAGCTTTAGGCAAAACATATCCTTCCAACGTCTCTATTACGTATGAATTTCCACCGACTAGCCGATTAATTTTGTATGGTCCTTCCCACGTAGGTGACCATTTTCCGAATCGGTTATCTTTCGAACCAACAGGCAATATCGTTTTCCATACCAAATCGGCTTGATCGAAAGACTTAGGCATGACCTTCTTATTATACGCCCTTGCAACCCTGATTTTATTCTTCTTAAGCCGATCAAGTGTGGACAAACGTAATTCTACAACCTCATCCAAATTGTCGATCATCAAATTGTTATAATCCTGAGCCGATAAACCGTTTTGTCTGGCCACTCGTATAGATTCAATATTGATTTCAACGGGTAATACGGCTTCTTGACCATACACCAGTTGGTAAGGTGAAAGTTTTGTTGCTCCGTGGTAGGCTAGCCGATACGCCCAAAGCGACTCTGATAGAGTTGAGTGCCAATTCATCGGTTTTTCATCAATCTTTATTTTGATCAACTTGATTAATGTTTTGTTGGACGACTCGGCTTGTCCGTTAGCCTGAGCGTAGTATGGGGATGAATTCAATAGTTTAATCCCCAGACTTGTCGCGTAATACTGAAACTCATTAGACATGAACACCGTACCTTGATCGGTCGTAATTGTTTGCGGTATTCCAAACCGATGGACAATGTGCTCATTAACAAAACCGATGGCTTCGACACTGGTCACTTTCTTGAGTGGTATAGCTTCAACCCATTTAGAGAAATAATCGGTTGCGGCCAAAATAAATTTGTGGCCTCTACTTGAAGCAGGAAATATTTGGCCGATTACATGTATTCCCTAGCCCCTAAACGGCCATGGCTTGATAATTGGGTGCAAGACTGATGCTGATGCTAGTTGTATGTTGCCAAACTTTTGACATGTCTGACATCCTTTATAATACTTAAAACAATCTTCTAGCATTGTCGGCCAAAAATAACCTGTCCGTCTGAGCATCCATTTCATCTTATGAGCCGATTGATGGGAACCGCAAATACCTTCATGTACTTCACCCATTGCAACTCGTGCTTCTTCGGCCCCAAGACATCTTAATAGCAATCCTTCCATCGTCCGATAATACAACGTATCATCCATAACAATGTACTTCAAGGCTTGTTGCCTAATCTTGTGTTCGGTCGGCTCAGATGGATCGATTAGGTAATTCTTTATTTGCGTTCTCCAATCCGCGACATCCACGCACATGACGGCTTTATCCATTAGCTCAGTTACCGGATATCGATCAAAGTCTTTGTACCCTGATGCCTGTTGAGCCAAGGCATTAGCCCTATCGTTTAATTCTCGAGGGATATGATCGATAGAAAATGATGTAAATGAGCCGATTATCTCGAAGCATTGTTCTAGATATTTCAGCAGTACTTCGTCTCGGTATTGGTATTCTCCTTTTATTTGTTGTACAATTAACATAGAGTCCCCATACGCCTCAACTGCACATACTTCGATATTTTCTAATAATTGCAAACCTTTGAGCAACGCTTCATACTCTGCCTGATTATTTGAGCATCGGCTATTTAAGAAATGCGGTCAAATTATGCCCTTTAGGTGATATGAGCACTACACCGATTCCATCGCCCTCTCGCATCTGAGACCCATCAAAAACAATTGCCAAGGAGCTACGGATACTAAGTCGTGATGAGTGTCATGCCTGTTATAAAATCGGCTAAAACTTGCCCTTTGACTTTGGCGATTCATAAGACAAGTCGAACTCAACCAAAGCATAAGCCCATTTGCCAAGTCGACCCGTAGGATTGGCCGATAACATATATTTTATAACATCGGCTTTACGGATCACCTTACAAGCCGATGATAATATATAATGCCTTAACCGTGCATGAGAAATATAAAGATAAACACAATTTCTCAACGAAGGGTACGACTTACGCATCAAGTAGTCGTCGGCTTAAATAAAGATAACTCTTTCCTTACCATCAACCTCTTGTGCTAGAACAGCTCCAATAGTTTCCTCTTGGTAGATACATATAGTCCGAAAGGAACCCCTTTTCGTGGTGCAACCAAAACCGGGGGACTGGACAAATATTTTTTAACATCATCAAAAGCCTTTTGCTGATCGGCTTCCCACACAAATTTTTGATTATCCTTCAATTTCAACAGCGGGGTAAAAGCACGAATTCGGCCGGGAAGGTTTGAGATAAACCTCCGTAGATAATTAATTTTGCCGATCAACTTCTGCAATTCATTTTTGCATGCCGGCGGCTTGGTGTTGGCTATGGCTTTCACTCTTGCTTGATTAACCTCAATACCTCTCTCATGTACCATAAAGGCTAAAAATTGCCCAGCCGACATGCCAAACGCACATTTGAAAGGATTCATCTTCAAGCCATGTGCTCTTATGTTCCGAAAAACCCTTTTTAAATCGGCCAAATGCTGCAAATCATCTGCCAATTTTACTACGACATCGTCAATATATATTTCAACGATGTGACCGATTAAGTCATGATAGATCAGGTTCATGGCTCGTTGATATGTTGCCCCAGCATTTTTTAAGCCAAAAGTCATAACAGTCCACTCGAATAAACCTATGGCTCCAGGGCATCTGAAAGCTGTCTTTGGTATATCGGCCTCGGCCATGAGTATCTGGTTGTATCCGGCATTTCCATCTAGAAAACTTATGATTTTATTCCCTGATGCAGCATCGATAAGCATATCGGCTATCGACATCGGGTATTCATCTTTTGGTGTCGCTTTATTCAAATCTCTAAAGTCGACACATACTCGAAGTTTTTCGTTTTTCTTCATGACTGGAACAATGTTGGAAACCCACTCCGCATATCGACAAGGTCTTATAAATTTAGCCTCCAACAATCGCTCTATTTATTCTTTTATAATTTTATACAGAGCTGGATTAAAACGCCTAAGGTACTGTTTAAATGGCCGATAACCCTGCTTAATAGGTAGCCGATGTTCTACCAACTGTCGGCTTAAACCAGGCATCTCGTGATACTCCCAAGCAAAACAATCTTTATATTCTCTAAGAATTTCGATTAACTTCTTTACATCTAATTTCGCGCTAATAAAAGTTGATCTTTTTCTATCACCACTACCTATATCAACTTCTTCAAGCAGATCGGTGGACGTAAAGCCTTGACCCAACTTTTCAACCTCTTGAAAGTCTTCTATAGCCTCATAACTATCCGTTGTTTGCCGGTAACTTTGCATTTTGTCTTGTAATGCCTTCACTATTTTTCTTGTCCCCATCGGTGTAGCACTTCGTTTGCTCGATCAAATGTGCCTGGTTTGGCACTGATCGGCATAAGTCCTGTTCTGCTCACGCAGATGAAATCACAATCTTCTAATGTCTTTCCCGATATACATCCTGCTTCTTTATGTTGCCAATTCGCGTCGGAACTGGCCATGGCAATGTAAGCCAATGTGTCGATCGTGACAATTTCAACTTCCTCTCCATTCCATTGGACGAGCGCTTGATGCATAGTCGACGGGATGCAGCAGTTGGCATGAATCCAATCTCTTCCAAGCAGAACGCTGTAATTTCCTTTGGCGTCAATAACAAAAAACGCAGTCGGCAAAATTTTACTGCCGACGGTCAGTTCTGTAACCATGACGCCTTTGGCTTCTGTAGGATCGCCTGTGAAGTCATTTAAAATCATGTTAGTTTTAATCAAGTCTTCATCGGACTTACCCAGTTTTTTACAAGTCGTATAGGGCATCAAGTTTACTGTGGCTCCACCGTCTACCAGTATCCTTGATATCGGCTTCCCATTTATATACCCTTTCAGATATAATGGTTTCAGATGCCGATGATCATCTCTTGGTTTTTCAAAGATGGCGTTTTGAACGCCTCAACATGATTGAGTAAAAGTTTCTTTAGCCGACTCAGTTTTGATTTTGAATTCGGCCGGCAGTCTGAACACCATATTGATGTCCATTGGGGGTGTATCATCCCTAATTATAGGAGAATCTTGATCATCTGCCGACTCAAAATCTTCCTCGGCTTGTTCCTTTCTTCTCCACTCTTTTTTGACAACCTTGACCGGACGAAGCTCATTGAAACTCTCGTCTCTCTGTTTTTCAGCGTTGGCTTCTCGGATCTCCTGTGTCCTTAGCCTCTGAAGCCGTCTGCGCTGTGATCGGCTAAGGCCAGATGGACACCACCTCGGCTTGGGCTCTATTGGCTTTCGTATCTGGCCAGCCAAATCTTCCCAGTCTGAATTGGGCCTCCGTGTTTCGACCTGGTCCGGTACCGGGTTTGGTTCAAATATTCTTTCACGAACAGGCCTCCTGTAACTCTGGCCATGATCTCGAATCGGCCCGGACAACCTCTCTCTAGTCGATTGTCTTGGTCAATCGTCTCGGGGGTAATACTCCATCGGACATGTATATGGAGATGGCAGTGTTACTCCCCTTTCCCAACAAAACTGCCAAAAGGGACATTTTCTATGGGCCCTCTCCACATTTACGGTGTGATATGAATTATTTGACCGGCGAGTAGGATATCGTGGTCGGCTACTCATTCTTTCGTATTTCTCCATCAATTGCGAAAACGTTGGTCCCGGCCTTTTGGCCGATTTCCTTGATGGCGATTTTTCAGCTTTGTACCATTTACCCACCTGAGGATTTCCCTTAGGTTTAATGGTCCTCGAATTTTTTCCTTCATGATCGGCTTCTATTTGTAGTGAGCCAATCGTAATTTTCAACGTCTGGCCGCTGTCTGAATTCGACTGAATATTGACCTGCCGATCCTTTTTTGGCTCATCATGCATCAGCTCCTCTCCTTTAGCCGAACATTGAACCATGTTAATTGGGAACGGATCAGCGTCAACTTGCATGGTCGGCTCATCAGCAAATTTTAGCCGACCATCTTCAATAGCCGATTGGATTTGTTGACGAAAAATATTGCAGTCGTTAGTATTGTGAGAAAAAGAGTGGTGCCACTTGCAATACCTGCGTTTCTTGATCTCGTCAGCTGATGGTATAATATGTCCCTCAGGCAATCGTATTATCTTTTCTTGTAATAATAAATCAAAAATACGATCACATTTGGAAACATCAAAGGCATACTTAACTTCCGACTTATTTCTAGTCGGCTTTAGCCAAGAACAGACTAAGGACTTTTTAGACCCTTTTACCCATTCGGCTATATTTATTTCTGCTTCATCATCCTCCGAAGAATCGCTTGGGCAATAATCCACCATATTGACTTTAAATTTATCCTTTTCTTTATTGCCGTTATTTTTAAATCTATCTTTAAACGCTTTATTATCTGGGAATCGGCTTTCCTGAACCGATACACGATAAAGCAGATGACTTAAATCGTTGAACTCTTGCCCTCCAAATTTCTCTCCAAGTGGTGGAATTAATCCTTGAAAAGCCAAATCTGCAAGTTGGTTGTCGGGCAACGTGACACTAAAACATCGGTTTTTAATTTCTCTCAACCTCTTAATGTAATCGGTTACCAATTCTCCAAATCTCTGGCGAACAGAACTTAGGTCGGAAATCCTTAGTTCTAAACTTCCAGAGAAAAATATTCGTGGAATCAGCTTTCCAAATCGTTCCATAAGTGGACCGAATTCGGAGGCAAACAAGTAAACCAAGTAAAGGTCGCCTGGGGCGGCAACGGAAACGATCTTATTTTGATCCATCGGACTGAGCTGCTTCGTCACATTGAGCGATAAAGCGTCCGATGTGTTCTAGAGTAGTAGTTGAGTCGTCACCGGAGAATTTTGCAAAATCCGGGACTCTGAAATTGTGGGGGTAAGGCATACGATCTATGTAATCAGGATACGACTCAGAGTAGCGATAACCTTCCCTTTGGCTATATGCCGAATTGGTCCCTCAAGGCAATGGAGATTTGGTGGCCGATTTACATTATCGGCCATTGGCACCGCAGCCCTTGATAATGTTGATCATAGTTGGCATTCTCCCCGAGTGCAAACTCGGGTTGCCAATTATCTTTGCGTCGACGACACACAGTATCCGATCATACCTATTATGCCCGACTTGAGGTTACGGTATTGGGACGAAAGGCTCGAATAAGTTACTACCCTATGCGGACTGGATTTCTAAGCGGGGTAGGTTCATGCGGGTATCTTCGTGCCCAATCTACGGTGTGAAACCGATTGTGGAAAAGCATAGAATGGAGCCGACGGCGACAGATTTGTTGATGCGTCTAACTTAGCGGCGTCGGTGTATGCGTGGTAATGACTCACCCCACTAGGCCGAGGGTCTTTAGGCAATATTATGGTCGGCTGAGTAGGTATCATGGTAGGGGGTGAGGTCATAGCCAATGGTTTAGGATCGGCCGCTGTGCTCTGCATATTTTGGGTCACCGAAAAAACAGGATAATTCGGCAGAGCTTGCAATGGGTCAAGCAGACTACCTGACGAGGCTAACTCCTAAGCTATAGTTTTAACACTATTTGCTATCATCGGCATAAGTGTTGTCACAAGAGCCGATGGTTGGTTTATTAAGGCATGGTGCACAGACTGATTAATCATAGCCGATAGTCCGGCTTGAGCAGGCAGATATCGGCTTACCGGTTCTGTGACAACCGCATCTCCCAGGGCGTTGACCGTCGGCAGGGCGGATTTTTGAGTGACGCCACGTCTAGTTTTCTGATAACAGCTTAGCATCATCTCCTCCAACGCAGTCTTCCGAGCTTCAATCTCTTAACGTTGTTCTGCAGTCAAATCGTCTATTGTTGGGACGATTATGGCTTCTGCGTTGAGATCGGATGGCGGAATCAACTTTCCTGACGAAGACATTGTCCCATCGGGCATGCCAGGAGTGTGTTGGCGTCAAAAATTTGATGTAGGGTCTCTGACAGCAGCACACCAGATGAACACCGGATTCAGAGCGTGCCAGTCGATTTGACCTGTAACCGACAAGGTAAAAATATAAAATTCACTCAAGGCCGATCGTGGAGATCAATCGGCTTAGACTTAATCAGCTTGAAGCCTATCAAGATCGAGGTAACAAGGTAAGTCTAATTAACCGATTAAGGCTAATCAGATGATAAAGGTAGATCGATTCTGAAGAAGGCGATACGCAACAAATCAGAACAAATCAAACCTGGGGTGTAATTGACGAAGATCAACAATCGGCGATGCGCAACTTTATTGATCAAAATCGATTACAAAGAGAGATCTAAATTACAGAGGCTACTCGTAATCGACAGGAAAAAATAAGAAAGTAAAGGCTGGTTGATTGTATTGTATTATGTTGGATCCTTTGCAGTTTGCTTCGACCCTCCTTTTATACCCATCGGCCGATCGTATTCTTTTACAACACGTTTCCGTATCGGCCTTATCTCGGACGGTTGTTTCTTAAAGATCTTGCTGTTACCAATTACCTTCAAATCTTTCCAATCCTGTCCGTTAATTTCCACGTGTCTGACTTTATTGCCGATTTGACTATACTTACCAAATTTTGGTGCAAACAGATCCATATTTACCTTCTCTTCCATCAAGCAAATTTCAGAAATAAATAAAAGAATGGAAATTTTTTTTGCATGAATCTCGGAATATCGTGAACGGTCCAGATAGCAGGCTTTGAAATCCTGACATCTTAGGGTGGGCGAAATCCAAAATTTTGCCGAGATCTCAGAATTTTGGATAAATCTCGGATGAAATACAAAAACCAAAATTAAAATCCAGTTTTTTTTCAACTGAGATTTCTGAGATTTCATCGAGAAATACTGAAATCTCGCCGAGATTACCTGAGTTTTCGGTAAAATTGAATCAAGCGAAAAATAGTGCAAAACATGTTGAATTTTTTTAATTTTTTTGTGAATGGTCCTGTCATATCACTAATATTCCCATAAAAATTTAAAATGATGATCAAGCCTGAGGATTTTTTACAAATTTTGACAGTGGTACTATCCTGATAAAAGGTTGACCGACAAATTTGAACCGAGTGAAAAATAGAACAAACCACATTATAAAATTCTGAAAATTTTTGTGGATAGTTCGGATGAATCAATAATGTTTTCATAAAAATTTCAGATGATGGTCAAACATCAGGAATTTTAAACAATTATGATAGTACTACTATCCTGATAAAAGCCTTAACGACAAATTTCAACCGAATGAAAATGGCTCAAACCAAGTTAGATTTTTTTAAAAAATTTTGTGGATGGTCCTAATGTGTCATAATTGTTTCCATAAAATTTTTAAATGATGATCAAGCTTAAAGAATTTTCAAAAATTCTAACAGTGCTACGTTCTGATAAAAGCCTGATAATCAATACATAGATTTTCTTTAGCAACCAAAAAAGGTTTATAATTTTTGAAACTTTTACAGAAGGGTTATAACGAAATGATTGAGCTCTCATAAAAATTTTGGATCATGATCACACTCCAGTGAAGTTATAAAATTCTTACAAAGGTAATGTACTATTTATATTCTTTATGTTTGTGATTTTTGAAATATAACAAATAAAGTTCAATGCTTCCATCGATTTGATTGAGCAAACAAAAATGTTCAAAATTTTTGAAAATTTTAGAGAATGGTTCTCAGGCAATGCTTAAGCTCTCATAAAAATTTTAGATCATGATCACACTCGAGAAAATTTATAAAATTTTGACACAGTTACTGTCTTATTATGTTCATTCTGTTTTTGATTTTTCAAAGATAACAAATGAAGTTCAATTATTTTGTCCTACTTCTAAAGATAGTACCATAAATTTTTCAGAATATGATCAAGCTTGTACAATTTTATAAAAATCTTACAGTGTTTCTGTCTTAATTATAAAATGTCTCAGAAATTCGGGTTTTCATAAATTTTCACAGAAGATGATTTTTTTAAGGGTTATTGGCCAAATTCGGTCAAATCCAGCCTAAAAAAACTTCAAATCCGGTCATAATACTAGAGATTTCAACGATATTTGGTGCAATCTCACCGAAATTTCTAAAATTACTATAGTATTTTGAATTTTTTATCTAACCAAAATTTTGAATCCTGTTTTTCCAAATTTTGAGCTCTCAAGGCTTCCAGCATCCTACCCGCGGAGGTGTTGGGGGCGAACCGAAGTAACTTTTGCACATAACCGTTCCAAATTCGTCATTATCGGTAGTCCACCCCGCCCCTCCCCCTCTCCGCGATCCTCGAAACCCTAGCCCTCGCCGCCGTCACATGTCGTCCCGGGGAGGCTACGACGGCGGTTCCGGCGCGGGCGGCAAGATCCGCCGCCGCCCTCCCTCCCGCGCCGCCGCCGCCTCCCCCTACGCGCGCCCTGCTCCTGCGGCGTCGTCGGGCGGCGGCGAGGGGGGTGGGTGGCTCACTCGCCTCATCGCTGGCGGCGCCTCGCGCCTCCTCTCCTCCGTGTTTCGCAAGCCGCCGCCGCAGCTCGCGGCGTCACCGCAGCCGGAGCCGTTGGACGCGTCGCCTTCGCGGCCGGAATCGCTCGACACGCCGCCATCACATCCGGAGCCGCTTGACGCGCCTCCCTCGCCGCCGCCTCCGCCTTTAGGTTGGTACTCGGTGCTTTGCTCGCTTGCGTTTGCCGGTAGCTCTGTTGACCAGTCAATGCTATGTGATCTGCGATTGTAGTGATTTGTATTATCTCGTAGAGGCCAAATCATCTCTTAGCTCTCCAGCCAATTAATTTAGCTTTAATCAACGCTATATCGGCATGTTACCAGTGCGCATGGGGCTATCCTCTGAGAGGTGAACTGGGTGGCAAGCTGCCTGTTCATTGTTATTACCAGATTAGCGAGCTATTGTCTATGAGCATTGGGAAATTGGATGCTAGTACACCTAACAAATGAGATGAGAGATATTTCACACCTAACAAATGAGATGAGAGATAATTCACACCTATTTCGCTGTTGTTGGTTGCTAGCGAACTCACAAAACTTTCCTGCTTTTTTTTTGCATGTACAGAGGATGACAATTTGGAAGGAGAAGAAAATGGCAGAGCGATTGGTAACGTAAGTTGGTTCAATAAAATGCATATTGTACTTGTGATGTGTTGTACTGTTGTTCTTTATTTAGTTGGGTGACTAGCACATTAATATATCCGTTATCACGACTAAATCGTGTGTGAACTGTAACTTTATTTATCAATTGAAAACACTGTCTTCAGGCTGCACCACTTGAATCTATTTCAAGCCAGTATTTTTTAACCAGCATGCATGCATAATTTGCTTGCAGTTATTGTTGAAAGCTTTACTAGTTCTTACTTCTTTGAGAAGCTAATAACTAGCCTAACTTTACAATACTTTTTCTTGTTATTTTAAGTTACATTAGCGACCAGTGCCAGTGCTTATTATATTTCTTCTATAGCCTATTGAATGTTTTTTTTTCTGTATGATTGAGTTCACAAGCTGTGTTGGTTTGTATGCAGAATCTTTCTACCGATATTCTTGACAATTCTACCAAGCAAGGAGATGACGTGCTAAGAAGTTCTGGTGGCTATGGTGCTATGGATCTTGAAGAATTATTGAAGAATAGGACTTTCACAAGGCAAGTATCTGGTATTTTGTAAACCATCATAGACTGATGGTTCTGCATGTAATTTGAGCAGTGTTATTATGGCCTCATGGGAACTCACCTCAATTTGGCACCGACCTTTCAAATACTTATTGGTATATGTGTGTTGCTGGTATCTTTTAATGGCTCAATAACCTAATAAATACAGCATTATACTACGGAAATCTTCTTGTTCTTCACTCTAACGGTAGGTTATGTAGGAAATTCCATAATCAAAGTCTATCCTTGGAGTCACTGAAATTCCATCAGTGACCAAATCAGTGTAGCTTGCACTACATAGTACGTGACCAAAATAATTTCAGTGAAGTTGCTACCAAGAACTTTGAATTATCCTTTTCTGACTTCTGTTGATACTGTAGCGAGATTTACCAGAATGTTTAGCAAGGGAGAAAGTTATACTTTCTCATTTTTGGAGCAAAAAGTGTATTTCAGTGCCAATGCCTGGGAATTAAGAGGTGGAATGTTTTCTGATATTTGCTTGGCATTAGTTGGTTGTAGGAAGGACTATTCACAATTTTGGACAGGAGCACATGTACATTGTCTCTATGGTCCAGTTGCCTTAGTTGTGAATGTTTAGCAAGGGAGAAGGTTATACTTTCTCATTTTTGGAGCAAAAATGTGTATTTCAGTTGCCAACGCCTGGGAATTAAGAGATGGAATGTTTTCTGATATTTGCTTGGCATTAGTTGGTTGTAGGAAGTACTATTCACAATTTTGGACAGGAGCACATGCACATCGTCTGTATGGTCCAGTCGTCTTAGTTGTGAATGCTTCTTTCCTGTTTCTACCTTATCCTGAAATCCCCATCAATATTACCATTCTCTTTCCTGATACAGCAGACAAGATATCCTCCCACACTCGTTTCTTCTTTCTTACCATTGCTTAGGACAGTTGGAAAGACTATTTTCTGCATGTTGTACTTAGAGTTCACTAGAAAGTGGCTTAATGTAGTTTTTGTTGGCAGAAATAATTGGACCAACTGCGAGGATGTTGCATTTTGCACAAAGTGGAAATATCATAGAACTGCTGCACTAAGTTCTGACTTATATGGGCAGTCCACATATTTTGTTGTAGCAGTTTTTCTGAACCAGCATGCAGTCATGTAGATGACTAATGAATCAGCAAATCATTGGGGAAACACTCCTACTTGATTGTTCTGATTCCTCATTTATTATTCCTCTTTTTATGTTTTCCTGTTTCTATTTGAGTCTCACATTTCTTATTTGTTGATTCCCCTACATGTTAGCTCTTAAGCTTTTGAGTCCATTTTCTGCTGTTACTCCTTGGGCATTTTGTCGTATGCATTATGTAAATTACAAATATCTAAATTGGTTTACCTGTTGCATTGTGCGTTGTTTTGCCTATTTCCAAGTTTATAATAGAAATACCGGCACTTATAACTCTCTAATAATAATCTGTTATGTTTTCTAGGAGTGAATTTGAATATTTGGCTGAGTTGTTGCGATCTAGAACTGTTGGGTCCAATTCATTGAAGCCAGAAGTTGGTAATATAAAGCAAATGCATTTTCCTGAGAAGGAAAATGGATCTTATGACTTACCTGTTGATTTCTCCATTAGAACGTACAATGTTGCTGTAAGTATGCAATTCATGTTGTCATACTTCCCTTAAATGTTACTGCAGTTTTGGTTATGCTGATGAATTAACCATTTTTTATAATATTAAACTTGATTTGAAGTTTTGAACTACCCTTATTATTAGCTAATTTGAGCTTAAATATATTGTATAGCTGATTTAGTCTTTGTATCTTAACCAGTTGAATAACTTGGCGTATTTTTTTGTTCTATTCTGTCATAAATTGCTCTTGCTATTCTATGTACATTTGCCTTGGAAAGAACTGAGTTCATACTATGAACCATGTTATCATTTGTTATTTGTACCATTGATATATTGTTCTCTGATTACAAGCTTAATATAACCTCATGTTACGCTTTCCCGCAGGATCAAGTTGCTTCACCTGCAGAGCTTGCGAAGGCATATATGGGCTCAAGATCTTCTATGGGATCGCCATTACGCCTTAGATTGCATGACCCCTCCTTTCTGCCTGTCAAATCAATAGAAGCTATTACAATACAAATAGCTAATCCTCCCACACCCTCTCTTCTCCCAAGTTCAAGATTGCATGGTTCCACACCCTCTGATCGTCCTGGAAGAAACTACGTGACTCCGAATAGATCAGCAATATACAAAATGTCATCGTCTCCTTATTTTAAGGTTTTATTTCTTCATTGACTTTGTTCAATGCATTATTATTTTATGCTCATGTTATTTAATATATAACATGTATGTGCGTACAAAGAGTTGGTATGCTCAAGAGTGCATCCAATTTCTTATCACTCTTCTCTATTAAAAATCTGAATAGACAGCCATAGACTATTTGGAAAGTCGAATAAACAACTAAGGAATGTATTATACCCTAGTCAATCTCCCTGAGAGCAGTATTCAAACCAGTAAGCATTACGCTTTTCTATTGCATGTCATAGTATCACCATACTATCTGTTTCTACTCTACATAGTACCTTATTTTTATTCTCATTCTCGAGCATAATATCCCATGTGGGTAGTCTTTTCTAACTATGTTACATTCATCAATCTGTTCAGAGTGCTGTTTCTTCCAGGGATTTGTCTGGTACTGCATCTTCATCTTATCAGACTGCAAGCAGTGTTCATACATTTGGCAGGCAGGTACTTGTTATTGAAGCACAATCCTGTTTTGTAGTTTGTTTGTTTTGTGTTAGTTATTTACTGTTGAGTCGCTGTTGTATGAACTTTTATATAGATTTTTCTTTGTTGTAGTAGTGGATTATCCATGACAATAAAATGAAATCCTGGACTCTCGATTCTGCATTTAAGCGTGCATGCTTCTTTATCTCACTTCATAATTCATCCTCTTAAGCTGCAGGAAGATACATCAATAATCAAAGATCCTGTTTACTGCACACTGCCTATTTTTCTTTGTAAAATAAGCTTAAAATACTGACACAAAAAGTTATGTTTTAAATTTCTTTGGACAATTTAACAAAACTTTGATACATTTATTCTTGACACCCCTTTAGTCATGACAATGGTATGCAATGTTGATCTTAAGGTTTTGCAGAACTATTTTTGCAGTTGTTGAACACTTGCATTAACAGACATAAATTTCCAGGATATCATTTGGACTTTAGATATCGCTAGCAGCTAGTGACACCAAGGTTTTGGATAAAATCATGATTTTATCTTAAACGTGCCCAAGAATGTTTATCAATGGTTAAATGTTAAGAACATTTTTTTTAGAGAAAATTCCTTAGTTGCCACTGAAAGTTGGCTGGATCCCTAAAATACTATTGTGAAACTGCTCTTCCCTTCATTGCCGCCATCGGATCTCAACTTTCATCCTGTTTTTGCCACTCCCATCAGTGGCCCGTTACTTGGCCGTTAACTTGTACGTGGAAGTACGATTCTATCCATCTTCATCCTCATTACATTCTAACTTAAACAATCTAATACGTGGACTTGATTCAGCGGAGATGAGTGGTAGTGGCGGACAAAGTCGTATGAGCGAGGAGGAAGAGAGGAGGAGGAAGAAGGGCTTTGACCAAGGGGTAGGACTGTCATTTTCTAAAAAATCTAGCAAGGTCAAGGGGACAGATGACAGTTGACTCACGGCAAAATGACGGGAAAGGCAAAAATGGGATGAAAGTTTGAGATCCGATGGCAATAAAGGGAAGAGCATTTTCATGATGGCATTTTAGGGATCAGGTCAACTTTCAGTGGCAAATAAGGAATTTTCTCTCTTTTTTTTAACTCCAGTACTCCATACGGAATGAATTAGTAATTTGGTATCAGTTCAGTACGAAGTTCCAAAAAAACCAGCATATAATCTCATTCCTGAAGAATACATATATAAAAGAATACAATAACTTTTATTGGATTTATATCCAATATGGTTTGGTATAAAAAGATAACCGCCCTCCACTGGGCAGTGAGATGGGTGGAAAATTTTGGATCCCTAGCATCATTCAACTACATTGCTGCTTGGAAAAAATAGATCGGTTAGAGGTTTATATAAGGTTGAGGGCCCCAAATAATGCAATTAAGTTTATGGGCCTATGTAGACAGTTTTGAACTATGGACTGCTGTGTGATTTTTCCACGCTTACACAATTAAATTGTGGTATGTGTGCCTTTTGAAATTCTGTTTAATCTTACTACCTGCTTATTTTTTTTGTTCTGCCTTGCATTGTTAGTAACTAATAATAAATCAATAGATCCTGAAGAGGAAGAGTACTGCTCTCAACAATGAGTGTCTCTCTGTTGGTCCCATGCGCAAAATGCGCCAAAGATATAACAGAGTATCACCACTGTTGGAAACACGACCAGGTTATCGTGGATCTCTTGGTAGTCGTGCTAGCAAACTTGAAGATTTTGAACACACAACACAAATTCAAAAACATCAATGTCTGGATAAAGTTGGTGATGGCACACAAGGTGATGTAGATAACAGAACCTATGGTAACAGTTTTGGTCAGGCACCAGCTCAATCAACTGAGATGGCTGAGAAGATACTGAAGCAGCTTGATACACTAGTTCCTTCGCAGAAGGAAGGCACATCAGAAACTAGGGAAAAACATGGGAATGGCATGGATGTTGAGGATCCTATTTCTCAGAAAGAGGAAGTATTAGCACAGGGCAGTCTTTTGGGACCTGCTTTGTCAGGAGTTAAGGAGTACTCTTTACTCCATAACATCAATGGTGCTGCTAAATGCACCCCAGCTGCAATAGATGGAAAGACTGTTGATGCTACATCAGACGGATCTTGTGTCTTGAAGAGGAAATCAGCCTCCGAAATAACTTCATCCAAGGTATGAACATATGATGCTAGTTTTTATGAGATATTACCTTCTATACTCTGCAGTTGCCTTTTTGATGTATATTTATGCACTCATTAACCTTTTTCTTATAGGATTATCTGAAGGTAGACAACTGCAGTGGAAGTACGAAGATTGCTCTTCATCAAGCAAATGATAAAATTGAGAAAAATAAGTCAGCGATCCCGGAGTATACTTCTAAGAGTTCCGGATCAACAAATAAAGAGAAGCCTCTGACATTCTCTCTGAGAAGCCATGCCCCTTCTAATCTGGTATTATCCAGTGAAATTGACCGAAACAAAATGCCGGCTTCATCAAATGGCTTCTCATTTCCTGTCTCAGCTGCTCATGGTGTCCATTCACAGGCCCCTCCAACACCTACTATGGCATCTTCGCCTCTACTACCTGTTGAGAAGCAGCAATCTTCTGCAGTATCCAGTGCACCAGTTACTTCTGCGGAAAGTGTAAACAGGTTAGTTTGAAATGACATTATTACAGATAGCATTTTTTTTTACACTTTAGTGTTTTCTTTTTGCCTTGACAACAAAGTTGCAATGACTACCAGTTATCATGTAGATAAATTGCGTAATGCATCGAAGAAATGCTACTTCCTTTTGTTTCCTCAGTTTATGTATGAGAACTAATAATCTTAAGGATTCCATTTTGGTTCCACTTATCCATTTACTAAGACATCTACTCATTTATTTAAACATGGTTGAAGCACATTGGACTTTGAACATTAACATCTTTTGTCTTTCCAGGATTTTTAAACCAGTTTTGGAAGAAGGAACAATTTCAAACAAATGTGATGAGAAGTTGAATGCAGAAAATCCACCAGTTTCCTCTGAAAGTTATGGGCAAGTTGCATCTTTCACCAGTAACCCTATATTTAGTGTTGTCAATTCCAAGCCTGCAACCTTAAGCAATGGTCTGGCATATACATCGAAATCTACTGCCTCTTCTACCTCTTCCTTTCCACAGTTCTCGTTTCAATCTGGTTTCCAGATTCCAACCTCTTCAGCACAGCAATCTGGTGCTACTCATGTTAAATCAGAAACTGTCATAACAGTGCCATTGAGCACACAGAGCAGTTCTGCAGGCAGTTTCTCTTTCTCCCATACTGGTACAGGTAGTTCATCGACATCCTCAACAATATTTGCAGCCACAACTTCTCAATCTGTTACAACACCATCATTGGCGTCATCTGGTGTAGGAAGCAGCACTGCCCCTTTCAGTTTCTCTCCACAGTTTGGCAGTGCAAGTTCATTATCCGCTCAGGACAAATCCAAGGCAGGAAGCAGGAGTGCCCCTTTTGGTTTCTCTCCGCAGTTTGGCACTTCGAGTTCGTTCACTGCTCAGGATAAATCCAAGGTATCCTCACCTGAATCATCATTGTTGTCTGGAAACCAGTGTGCCCAATCAGGAAATAGCAGTTCACTATTCACACAGAGTTCAGCAAGTAATTCAAACGTGATATCTTCAGAAAAATCAAACTCTGGAAGCACACCAAGTTTCGCAAATTCACCATTTGGTTCAGCACCTTCGCCTTCTAGCCCTTTCAATTCAAGCTCTGTGTTTTCTTTCTCAGCTTGTTCTGGTTCTACTTCTGCGACTAAAACTGCTCCGTGTCCTTCGCCAGCTATGACATCTGCTTTTGGATCTGGTGCAGCATTCTCGGCATCACCAATATTTTGCAGTAATTTGACTACAACTGCTCCACCGTCTTTTGGCTTGTCGAATACTGCTTCTGCTACTTCACCATTTAGTTCAACCTCAAGCCCTGTATTTTCATTCACTTCAGCTACACCAACAATACCAAATCCATCACCCACAACACCAATTTTTGGTAGAGTGAGCCCAACTGTTGGTGTAAGTACAGGAACTGATCAAATGAATGGAGGGCACGTGATTGGGGACAAGAACCGGTCCCCTTTCTCAACAGCGTTGTCTTTTGGCCTCCCAAGCAGCTCTCCATCAGCTCCAGTTTCCAGTATGCCGACAACTCAGTTGGCTTCAACCACGTCAGCCTCACCTGGCATTTTCCAATTTGGCCAGCAGAGTCAAGCATCTTCAGGTGGTTTTTCAATGGGCACCAGCGGAGGCAATGACAAGTCTGGCAGAAGAATTCTGAAAGTTAAGCGAAAGAAATAGGCCACTTCATCCGCTGTTGAAGTTCCTCCTGGCTGGAACTGTGAATAGTGAACAGTACCATACTGGTAGTGGTTGACAAGTCTTGCAGTCAATTTGAATGTGGCCCAGCCTGCATTGCAAGTTGCTCTGGCTTTTCAGGGCTCTGAGGCGATCGGCAAGTATAATTTTCATATTCCTTCACTTGATACCCAGGTGTATTTGCCTGAGCTGGCATAAGATGCCAGTTGTTTTTTTACTGATCCGAATTTTGGAACAGTAACTATGGTGCAGATCCCCATGGACTGCGGTGGACTGGATTTATTATATGATTTATCCCCTCATGTACCATTGTGAAAACATTAGTCTGTCGAAGTCGTATTGTTTTAGGGAATTTGTTCTTGTTACTGCCCGGGTATTTGATTTGAGTGTACCTCATTTAGTCGATTCTTACATTTTTTTTGTCTAGAACACAATTTCATGTTATGTGCGTCAGTAAATGATGGCATATCAGTCACTTATTTTTTTGGCCTGTTTCGTCATATAAAATCTATTGTGTTTGCCAACCACTACCAGGGTGGTTTCTATTTACTATTCACAGCTCCAGCCAGCCACGTCGCCAGGCTCGTTCATGGGAGAAATATCATGTGTGTGATGAAATTGTTATCAAGTATTTATGGTGAGTTTGAAAACAGAAGTTTGGCCCCTGGCAGGAAATTTGTCAAAGAATGTGTAATATGAAAGTTTGCACCGGTCACAGATAGTTTCATTGGACATAGGTGTAGTCAAAACTTTTGAAACTTCGACTATCATCTTTGTAAATATTTAAATTGGATATATGAAAACTATGTGCAGATTTGTTTTGAAAAGTACTCTTATAATATTTTAATTTTATTGTAGTTTATAAATATATTATAATAGAAATTAGTGGCAAAGCTATGTTTTAAAGGTCTTAGATATTTAAACCAACTATTTGTGACTAGAGCAGTAACTCTTTACATTGTTTTGGTCATCCACTTCACATAGCAACACCCCTAATTCTCAAGAACTGGGCATAGCTTAGTTGGCCAGAGTGCTCATCGGCTTGCCTGTGTACATACGTGTGCATGTTCAGTGGAATAGCGTATGTGTACACTAGTCTAAATTTCTTTTGTTAGGTATAGAATATGCATGTGTAAGGTGTGAGTTCAGCGGCGAATCTAGGATTTAACCTAGGGTATGTCGATCAAATAATAATTCGGTAAACGATTTAAAATTTATTAAGCAATTCGGTATACAAGTAAAAAAATAATTAAAAACAAGATGATATATTTAAAATAAGCTTATATACCTATAATATTACTTCTTCTTGATCAGTCTACGCCTTCTAATAGCCATAGAACTCTCGATTATATCATCTTCTTTCACTTTGAAGAAACTATCTCGCTCAATGTTGCCGTTTGTGACGAGGGAGGAGGTGAAGCAACAGCAACCTTCTTTGCTGCATGTTTCCGAAAAAGAGATGCAATGTCTCTGTTCCTCTTCATAATTTAAAAACCTTGCAAATAAAATACGTCCATTGAGTGGTTAAAATACTAACTAAGATAAGCAATAAATAAAGATATAACTATGTCAACTATAGTAGGAGTCGAATAAAGTATTTGTGTAGGATTGAAATATACTAAACTAGTAATCAGAGGGGGGTGAATGATTGCGCGGAGCCTAAAATCAAATTTTTGATGTACAAAAAATTCACCCCAATTCAGACTCAAATAATTGCTTCGTATTCAACAAAACAGAGTAGATGTGTTCGGTAAATCATAAATTCTCAGAGATCCAACCGTTGGATTGACCTGAAATTTGAACAGAACAAACTAGATTCCAATACACATTTAACTAAAAAAGAATTAGCACGATCGAATCTACGGATCAAAAGTTATAAATCCTGCAAAATTACTGTGACAGATTATGACGAGAATCATGTATAGATTGAGTCAAATCTACAGGGTAAGCCGCGGCCCACCCGGCATACCCTGTAGATCCGCCCCTATGTGAGTTGTATACGTCTAGTACCCTAAAAACACCCCTATTTCTCCTCTGTTCTTTTGAGATGGCACATGGACGTGGGTACCGAAGTCTCCGGAAATGGTGGTCCCAGTGTCCCACACACCAAAGTAATAAACATATGGACTTTTTTTTTGTGAGGAATAAACATATAGACTTGTATGGGCTAAGTTAATGCATTTAGTAGCGTCAACACACTTATGACACTTATGACAAATGAGCAGTTGGTGGCGGAAATAAAGTGAAGACTTTCAAGGACCTCGACGAACATTTATCGTCACAAATAGTTATCCATTTTGACATCGGCACCGTCTCTAAAATATAGTTTTGATCATTAATTTCTATTATAATATGTTTATAAAATTGAATAAAATTATAATATTATGAAAATACTTTTCAAGATAAATCTACACATATGACTTTTATGTATCCAATTTAAATATTTAAAAAGATATTGGTAGTCCAAATATCTAAATTATGACAAGAGGGACTACCCTCCAGCTTCGGTCCATCTTGCCTTTTTGTTGAACATGACACGCTCCTAGATCTTTTACAAGGCAAATGTTCTATATTGGATTGTTTGAATATAGGCATGACCCTGTCGGTACCGATTTTCGTCAAAAATCAATAGAAACTGAACAAATTGCAAAATTAATTTTTTTGAATTCGGTAATCAAATAGCGGCAAAAACAAATCGACCGGTTTGACTGATATTCGACCGGTTTACATCGAAAATCGACACACTAAGTGGAAATTAAATTTTTTTAAGGAAAATTGAAAAAAATAACAGAACATGCTAAACAATTTGTAAAAACTTGGTAAAAGCTCAAAAAAATTTATAAAAACTGTTTCAAACACCTTAGAGAAATTTAAACAATTTTTGAATTCATTTAGTGCTTCTGGAAAATCAAAAACAACAATTAATGAAAAGGAATACGAACACTACAGATTTTTATAAAAAATTACAAGCTTGATCATACTCTAAAATTTTAATAATATCATAAAAATTGGCCAAGGATCATGTAGTGAAATTTCTAAAAATATTATACTTTATTTAGTGTCCATAGAAAATAAAAAATAGAAGAGTATATACAAAGGTAGTGGCACTGTAGATTTTTTAAATAAAATCCACAGGTCTGATGATCGTCTGAAAATTTTATAGCATCATTATAATTGCCTCAGGACCTGACAAATGTTTTTTTTCAAAAATTTATAACAATATTTGAGAGCTCAGTTAAATCAGGAATTATTGACTACTTTGCCCTGCTTTTTTTCCTATTATATATATTCGGTTGCTAAAAAACATCACACAAATTCGGGTTTTCAAAAAAATTTTATGGCAGATGTTAAAAAGCTATTAATACTAATTTTAGGGAACTTTTGGATAATTTTTTCTAAATTTCTTGAATTTTTTTAATTTGAATTTGAATTGAACCGGTTTACCGACCAGTTCTATATCTCAAGCCGGCCTGATACGGTCAAAAGCACCATATTAATTAACAACCATTATAAAATAGATTGGGTTGTCGAGAAATCCAACAAAGCTGGCCGCGACACCTTGCAGACATGGGGAGGGTCTAGTCCACCACTTTAGTGACAATTGCATTTTCACGGGACTGGGAGCGTCTAAACGTCCTTAAGTGGCACTTCTCAATTCCCTAACAGATAATGACAGGCTAGATCAGGGTTTGAAAAATCGTCGCGCATTTAGCCTGTCATTGCCACTTAAGGACGTTTAAACACTCCCAGGGCCCGTAAATATGCACTTGTCACTAAAGTGGTGGACTACACCCCCCTGTCTGCAAGGTGTTGCGGCCAGCTTTGTTGGATTTCTCAATAATCCAATCTATTGTATAATGGTTGTTAATTAATATGGTGCAATTTTACATTCTATTCTAAAGGCTGAGAACTGAACCAACACTAAGGACTTGCTTGGTAGAGAGGGATTGCTCTAGTGATTTTTAGTAATTGAACTAATGCCAAGGATTGGGATCCAAATTCCCTTTCGAAACAGCCCGTAACAGGGTGTAGTCTACTGCCATAAATTGATATGCTAACCTCTAAACACAATGTAAGTAGAAATATATCAGGATGAGCCTCCCCGCGGCAGCTCAGCCGGCTGGAATAGGACAGGACTGCTGCTTCCCCACCACAATGAGCCTCCCTTTGAACAATTCCTGGTTCCGCCACTAAAGGACATGATCCACAATTTTTTTTTGATGAGAAACAGTAGGGGAGGACCCTACTATTTATATCATTGTCAGGAAAAACTAACGCTTCTATACCGTGCGAATCCAAATCAACGGGACAAGAATATATCGTCCGTTGCCTCTCTACGATAGAAATAAAGACGTTAGATGATGCCTCTGTTTTTACACACGCACACATTGCTTACTCCTCATGCGAAGACTCTCAACCACACGAGACTACTCTGTACATCTCTTTGTCTCTCTCCTAGCCTCTTCCTTGCTAGCTGCAGTACATGAGTGGCCACATTAGTAGTAGCAGATGGTCATGGGCTCACCCCCACACGATTGCAAGCATCAAGCACCGCGGGTTTTGCTCAAGTGTGGCTGCAATCATCGGTGGGCACACCGCACACGCAGACGATAGCCACGATGCGGCCGCAGAGGCACATGGCACTGTATGACCACCTCACCTTCAAATCTATTGTAGTTTCCCTCTAAAACTTGAATTTTATGACTTTTGTGTTTGAAATTAGCTCAAATTTTGATGTTTTGTGGTTAAACTCGTCTGAAACTTCAAATTTTAATACGAAACTCTTCTTAAACTTTTGAAACTAAATGATTTGGTAGGAAATACTCCCTGATACTCATGAAAACAGCCTCGCCTTCAGATCCATTGTAGATGCCTTATGAAACTGCCGTGAATCTTGATTTTTGTGACTTGTGTTTGAGATCCACTAGAAACTTGATGTTTTGATGTGAAATTCGTATGAAATTTGTTGAAACACGTCTGAAACTTCTTGACATGTGATGAAACTTGCTTGAAACTATCTTTGAAAATTGTTGAATTGTCTTGAAACTTACTTAAACTTCTTTTGAAACTTGCCGAAACACGCAAGAAACTTGCCAACACACATGACACTTGCTGAAACTTCTTTTGAAACTTTACCTAAACTTGCATGAGACTTGTTGAAACTTCCCTAAAAGTTGCCAAAACATGAATGAACTTTGTTTGAAACTTTCTAAGACAGGAACAAAACTTGTGAAATATAGACGAAACTTGGTTGAACTTGTGAACTTTGTGGAACATTGATGAAAAATTGACGTATACAATGTAGCACCATCCTACCAATATATATGTAGGTAAAACAAAGTTTTATGTACAGAAATAATGTAAGGTGGTGTTTGGTTCCCTAGATGGGATCTGGCCATCCATGTATTTTAGAGTATCCAATTGTTTGGATGGATGAATCAGCTGGTTAGGGATATCCAATTTTAGAGAATATTCCAAGAAGAGGTCGGATCGCACGATCCCACAGAAAAAGTTGGATGGCCTCATCTAGAGGTGGCCAAACGGGCCGCCCGGCACGGCACGACCCGTTTAAAAATGGGCACGACCCGTTTAGGCTTGGCACGTTTAGGCCCGGCTCGTAAACGGGCCGTGCCGTGCCGGCCCGATCCTTCGCGGGCCAAACGGGCTGGGTCGGTCCGGTAGCCCGTTTAGCGTCAGAAAATTTGAAAAAAAATCAAAAAAATATGAAAAAATTAGAAAAATAGATAAAGTATGGTAAAAAATGTAAAAAAAATATGAAAAAATCAGAAAAATGGGAAAATTTAGAATAATTTGTAAAACTCGAAGGATGAACAAAAACTTTTTAAATATATATATAAATTAAGAAAAAGCTAAAATACGAGATAAATTCTAAAATGAGACAAATAATTTAAATTAAATAATGAGCTTTATTGATGTTTGGCTGCCTCGTTAAAAACTTTGCCAAGTAAAAACTCGACACGAGAAAAACTTGGCAAAGAAAAAAGAGTACGGCCTATATCTCAGTGATACAATAAAAAAGTGAAGATTACAATTATTCTTCCTCATTATCTAGATAAAGATTTTCGAACGTCTCCGCCAGCTCAGTATTTGAAGGACCATGTGGAGGTCCATCCATGTTTGTGATGAGTATTTGACTTTATTTGAGCAAGGTGTGCTCAAGTTTGAGTTTGATTTGGATTGATTTTCAAAATGAAGCAATTTGAGTTGTCTCTGCCAGGAGTGGTAGTACCGACCGTATGGGCACGGTAGTGATGAGTTGAATGGTTTATTGCATATCATTGTGGGCATTGGCGTTTCTGATTTGATTAACCTGATCTGATCTTAGTAGTAATGTATGCTCGGTTTGGTTGTGTGGTTTGGCTGATCAATTTTTCATACTTCACCGCTTTTATTATGACTTATGTCAATGAAGTAGCTATCCAGAATTCCAGACATCACGTTCACATCTAACATTGTCTCATAATGACAGATGAGCTCTTTTCGTCTTTTTGACATACTGACAGATGAGATGAGGAGATGATTTTACTCCCAGAACCAATTTCTTGCTTAATCTTGTTGATCCAAGAGCACCATGAGCAGTGTGATAGAAAGTTCCACACGGTAGTTGATTCAGGGAAGATCAGATGCATAGATTTTCCATCAGAAAGATAAAAACACAGCTTACAGAACAGTTCAGATTTTTGTTGTTTGATCGAAAAGTTAAAAAATATGATTATTCAGTTTTTGGTTGCTGCACTAGAACACTGAACTGTAGCATCTGGTGCATGTAAAAGGATGTTACCAATTGTATCAGCATTGAATCCTTGTTACACTAGCATTATCATCTGGCACCAGAATGCTTCATGTTGCTGAATTTGACTCTGCATTTTTTGCACAACAGGACTTTCCTGTCATTTCAACTCTTCCATTTATACAGTTTCTAACATTGATATGAAAAACCATTACCGTAGTCATGATTGATGACTGCCAGGTACAAGTTGACAGGATTGAGCTTCAGATTAACTGAGGGTCACCCCAACATTGTCAAATATTTTCACCAACTTAGGGTAATCTCACCACAAGTTATCACAACACCAATCTATCCACTCTTATCTCTCCAACAAAACAAAAAATTGGTTCATCCTACCCAACTAAATAAAAAATTGGCTCATCCCTATTCACCTAACCAAACAACCACTAGGATGGCTCTATCCCATCTAGGCTGAATGGTCATATCCCATCCAACCTCATCCAAGCAACCAAATGCACCCTAAATGACTTGCTCAGTAACATCTGGTTGCAAGCCTGGACATTTTGCTTTGCAGTTTGTTTTCTTAAGATCTGTTGTTGCTGACTGAAATGATCTGAAAATGTTGGCTCCCAAAAATGTTGGTAACAAGCACACCCACGCAGTCTTATTCTGTAATGAAGACCTCTGTATCAACGTGCTGTAAGTCACTGCTGTACATTACAGTTGCATCTACTCATCTCCAATAAATGAGCAGTACGTTGGACAAACAATGCATGGAATTTCCTGGACTTTTCACATGTGAGCACCACAACCATATATATTAACACCAAGTCTAGCTTTGACTCCATGTAACCATGCTCTTCCACCTTTCAGTGACCTTTAGCTCCTCCACTGAAGATATTCATTCTTGCATTGCTCGAGTATGCGTATGGAAGGCTTCGGGAATATCTATGTATACGATGAGCTCATTCATGCTACACTAAATTCGATATAAACCGTCTATTCTTTTCGATTCAATGGATCAATTTAGCTAGTATTTATTTATACTTCCTTCAGTACTACAGTAGTAAGAATACTACCAACAAATTAATCACTAGATTTGATTTCTACTACCTATCAAATACTACTAGGATCATACTCGTCCATGTGAAAATCGAAGCACTATACATGTAGAAAAGCTGATCGAAATCTATTGGCAGTCCTACTGTTCTCTTATTTTATTTAATTGCTTCCACTTCTTTCGGTTAATCTGCTATATGGTTATTTCTCTGCTAGTATCGAGGGACCCTCTCTCGAGCCATACTTTCAGCATTCCCCCGTAGCAATGAGAAGTCTTATACTTTAGTTGTTTGTTGTTGGTTACTGTAATACATATAAGTTTTCCCTCAAAAAAGCATGGATATTTGAATTATCATCTCACCTTTACCAACCCAAGTACGCTCAAACGAAGTTTACTACAAGGCATAAGGAAAATTCATGTCTTGAATCTTGATGCAAAGAAAACTCTTTACTTTCAAATAATGGTCAGTCCATTTAATACACCATTGCAGTATTTTGTATGACCACAGTTTTATTCCATTTAAAAGGGTCGACATTTTCTGGTAACAACAATAGCGGAGAAATTCATGTCTCCATTTTCCCTCTGTCGGACATGCATGGGTGATTCATTCCGGCGGCATTTCCTTCACATTACATATTAATAACTTCTTTAAAATTTAGAGTGACCAATAATTTGGCAAAGCTCAACAGATAGCTGAAAAGTGATATTTGGTATCCTTCAAATGCAGTACGTATGAAATTTGTCAGTTTCTATAAATTTTTCAGGACTGCAATGTTAAAAGTAGCTGGTCGGTGGAACCGAAAGAGAGAAAGCATTTGCTCGGAAGCTATACATAATCGAACTGTACAGTTTGTCTTTTCCGCCATGTTCAGAAAATGCAATAGTACATATAGAAGTTTATAAATCTGAGAACTTGAAGTCGTGGACATGCATAGCATATTTGCAGGCTTGGGAAACTGAACCTCCATCTTATATGTTGCACTTTGTTTCACTTGCTAAAACATATAAGGAAAATCACAATGAATAGAATAGAAACTGTTGTTACCATGTTACAAATCCTGCACATGGATGGTACCCAGGAGACAAGTAGACTTGCGAGTTCACAGATTCCATTTACAGCCACTAAGGTAAGAAGATATCCTACAATTTCTATCCCAAATCTAATTTCCACGTCGCAATTGGAGTAGCATTAAGGAGTAAACAAACAAATACATGTATGTTCAATTTTGGAGCTCCCAATTATTTTTTGATTATTCTGTCTATGTTTCAAATACTACTATGGTTTACAGACACACAGGTGCCATGCAAACATCCCTAATGAATTAAGTGAGGGAACTTCATTACTGGGATGCAATTCAATAAGACACATGGAAGATGAACTGCTTTGGCAGTTTAATGTAGTGGTCAGGTAGTAGGGAGCAACCTTTTGCAACATGGGTGTGATCAGGACAAATATTTTACCAAGAACATACTGTTAATTAATGTGAATGGCAAAGAATTTTTTTTTTCAAATTCTAAAAAAAACAAAAGAAAGAAGAAAAGGTCAATTGACAATGGTCCTTGGTAAGATTTTGCTGTTAGCATGTTCCTGTTAAGAAAGATTGTTTGAGAATTTGTCTTTCAAGCAATTTAAACAAGTATTATCACTGGTGTCACATACATATGCTTCAGAATTTGTCTTTCAAGCAATTTAAACAAGTATTATCACCGGTATCACATATTTTTTTTCTTCTTCCAGAATAGATGCTTTTCATTTGATCGGATCGAGTTTATTGGATCAAAATTTAGAAAAAGCTCTCCACCTCATGCAAAATGGGCAGCACGATTCAGAAAACATAAATACAAGTAGCTTTAAGGCCAAACACCCTCTGCATGCCATAGTTAATGGATGGCAGCTAAAAGAAGTAAAAATATGAGTAATTTTCAAGATATCATATAAGATCACTCAGAGCTATATATGACATTGTTACACAGCTTCTTGCTTCATTTGTTGCTTTGCGAGCAAGAGGCATCCTATTGAACAACAGAAATGCCATATGGGTCTTTATACAGTAATCCCTTGTCGCTCCCCATTCTGGCATGTAGAAGCATAGGGTTTGGAGGCAGCGGGAGCCATTTTGCCACGGCCCTCCAAAGTCGTCATGCACTTGATCTGTTCCCTTCCCCATGTTGGGGATTGCGAGCATCGTGCCGCTCGTGTGGTCCCCGTCCATCTGTCCCATTGTGGTAACTACTTTGCAATTGGCAACGGGCAAGCGATCATACGTGTACTTCTTGGATGCCTCTCTTTGTTAGTATAATTAATTTTGCTAGATGCGTATGCACGGTGGCACGACGCGCAACACCTTGAAGCAGTGATTTGGCGAGGCTTTAAGCAACACTTTGACCAAGAACACCTGCAATGATGCGGATTCTATCCGTGTCCAGACTTTTAAGAACTGCATAGTGAAAGCTACCTTTCATCCATGTTGTTAGGGGTGACTTCTCAACAACTGCATAATCTGGCCATTAAGAAATAGATGTCATCATGTGAGAATGTAATAAGGTTTTTCTTACCGCCCACATTGCAGTTTGAAAAAGATTTAATGTAGCATCCTAAAATTTAAGTTTTGCAATGTTTGAATTTGAAAATGAACCATTCGCATTTATCTTAAATTAATCAAAACTTAATTTGAATTTTCTATTAATAAAAGGAATTAAATTGACTAAACTATGCATCAAACAAAATATTTCCAGTCAAAATTGGGTTACATTTGCTCCAAGAAATTTTTCTGTATTTTTAGAGATTTTTCTGAATTTATTTGATATTTATTGGAATTTATTTGCATTTATTTGGTTCTGGAAATATCTTAAAATGGAAAATGTTTTTATTTTCAAAAAAGCCTCTCGGGCCGAATCTCCTAAGCCCACTCCGTTCGGCCCATTCCTCTGCCCGTTTCCCCTCTTTTGACCCGTGCCTGTTCCCGCTGCTCGGCCCACTTCGCTCTGTGTTGCTCAGCCCAATCGCCCGCTCACGCTCGCCAGCCCAATGCCTCAGCCTAACCACACGCGCTGCCACCAGCATCGCCCGAAACCCTAGCCGCCCCGCCGCCTTGGAGTCCAGGTCGGACACGCCTCCCGAGGGCTATAAATGCCGCGCTGCAACCCCTCCGAGGTTCTCCATGTTGCGTCGCACTCGTCGCCCTATTTCGCGTCGCTTGGGACCTCTCTGTTGCTTTGTGCGCCCTCGCCGAAGTTGCGTCGCCGCTGAAGCCAGTTCTTCCACGTTGATCTTCGCCAACGGACCCTCTCCGTCGCAGACGCGAGTCCCTTCACGTTGCCCTCCTTCAGATCTTCGCCATCTCGCGCTCGATTCGGCGCTAATCCGCTGTTGAACGCGTCTTCTTCCTCACATCCGGTGAGCCCACGCCGCCGCTCGCTGTTGACCTGCTCCGCCGATTCGTGGCCGTCCGGTCGGCAATGTGCGCTTCTGATCGTGCCACACCGCCGCCGACCGTAGCACTTGTTCCCTGTCGTCCGATCTCGCCACGTCGTTGGATGCGTGACATGCGTTAGCGCCACGTCAGCCCTATCGCTGCGTGTCGCCTCATCATCAGTGACGTTGGCGATGGCGTCAGCCCCCTCCTGTTCCTGTGAACCCGATCTACCATTGACCGTAGCCTCTCCGTGGAGTCGGTCTATAGACCGTGGGTCCCGCATGTTAGCCAATTAAGGTTTTCTGATTTATTTTAATTCTAGGAGAATTGATTGCTAACGTCAGCCATACATCATTAATTGATTTTTTCAGTAGAAAAATAAATCAGAAAATTCAGATTTTCTCTTTTTCAGCCTTTTTATCTGAATTTAATCTTTCAGAGGCCTGTTCTCTCTCATACGAACTCCGATTGGGGCGATTCAAATTTCTAAATTTTTATAAAATCAAACTCTATCTTCCAGAGCCTTTTATTTTCAATTTTGAGCTTGTTTGAGTCTATGTTTGTTATTTATTTGGTTTCATTACTTTCTTTTCTGGTAGACGCTAATTCCGAAGGAGCAAACAGAGACTTCGAAGACCAAGAGTCAGCACTAGATCAGTAAGGCAAGTCGTAACCTTTGATCATATTGATCCTATGTTTACAAAGTAATTTATTTTATACAATTGCATGCTATTTGAGTATCAATGATTATTTCATGGGAATAGCTATATATCTAGTTGACATTATGCCACCTTGATTATTGGAATGCCATGTATCCATTGTTAACCCTAGGTTGGGTCATTATTAGTTGGACATGATCATACTACCAACACTGGGTTATCGTAGCTATGCTTCGACATGCTTAGTTGCACGATGGGATTCATATCACATGTTGAATAATGTTAATCTTGACTTAATGAGATATTGAATTGTGGCCGATAGCCACTGTTGTAAAATTTGTTGTACCATGGTAGGGTTTGCCATTGGTCTTGGTTGAACAAAGTTATTTTCCCTTGGGCAAGTGATCGTGCAGTAAAGAGGGTGTTTTCTAGCACATTGGGATGTGGATGTCTTGCCTGAGACAACTTAAGGACTTAATTTTGTGCGCCATTGAACTAGGCCTAACCGTACTACCACAAGTCTGGTATGGGACAGACTTAGTTGATTAATTTGCAGTGTCTAGTCTTGAGTACTGCCAATTAATGGTGTGGGTTTGTAAGGCCCCCATTTTTGATATTGAATACCAACAATGGGTTCCCTGTGCATACTGTACTAGTCCTATGATCAGTGGCTAGTACGCACATATTACAAATTGAAATCACATCCATACACAATAATATTACATACGCTAAGCATCTTGAGATTACATAATAGTATTACAAGCCAAAAACTTGAAACCAGCAGCGGAAACTTTATTTCTCTTGTAGTATACCCATATACCCTCAGGCAACAGACAAGGTAAAGCCTTAGAAAAGATCGTCATCATAACCCCCGTATCTTGTATGGCTGTAATGATCATCGGGGTACTCGATATCATCACCTAAAAACAACATTGATAGCAATATTGAGTAGATTGTGTACTCAGCAAGGCTTCTAGTGTATCACAGATGCAAGTATAAATAAATGCAGGTTATAGTAATGGAAAGGTTTCTACAATTATTTTGCATTGGCCAATTAAAGCATAATCATATACTAGATTGCAACCGAAAATTTGTAAAAGAGCATCTATTGTAATAACCAAATATTAATATAGTGACAAGATCATAGTGCAGTCTACCCGACTGATTCAATCCATTCCCATGTCATCCCCTGACATGAAGTATATTTCAAAATACCATTTCCCCACCAAATCATTTTTGAAATATTAAAACTCTAACCATGTGATGACGTTACCAAGTGCCTTTGACCGTAGACGCGGCTAATTAATTAGATTTACACTCTGTAGAGGTGTACAGCTTTACCCACAAGAAATGATCTGCCATTTTTGTCAGGCTAGTTGACACTCTTCCTTTGGAGTGTCGACATGGTGATCATGACATAACTGTTACATTGTCTAGACCTAACTTTGCACCGGCCCGATGACGTTAAATCCTTGTTATGGAGAAGAAAACATGACATTGATTCCTTGTCATTTTAAAGTGGTAACATGAGTAGTAATTCCCTGCGATAGAAGCAGTAAATCCCTACGATAAAAGTTTCTTCCCATACCAAGACATACACCGTTATACCGATATGCATTTACCCACAACGAAGTGTGGAAGCCCCTCATAAGCAAACCTAGAAAGGGTTGCTCATACTATCTGCCGCCTACCAAGGTGCAAAGCTAGATCTAAGCAACTTAATAGATTAAGGCTGTTCCATACCAGCACTCGTGGTTGTATGATCTTCTTGGCTTGAAAACAACCGATAGCTCGGTCCTTAATCCGATACGGGCAATACTCCTCCCTATACTTCGTACAAGTCTAACCTTGCACGACCGGTTATTGCAAATAATTTCCCACATCTAAACCATAGTTTTATTTTGAGTTTTTAGTCAAAATATCCACAATCGACAACATAGCAAATCCAACATTTTCAAATTCCCAAAAAGCAGTTTGTTTTGATCATCTACTTTGTTGCTAAAATAAGCATGGCTACGCATGATTATTAATCTTATATTAACCATGTTGACATTATGTAATGTCTATCCCTTTTTCTATGGTTATCAAGGTTCACATGTCCATACTTATCAAGGAAGTTCCATGGAATATCAGATATATCTACCAATATTCCAATATAGCATTTTTATGATAAGTACGCGCATGCCTAATAGTTTTGCAAGCATTGAAAGTAATTATTTGAAGTAATAGGATCAAGATGATCAAGAGGGTGCTTGCCTTGCTGATCGTTGTCAGGTATAAAGTCCGGATCGTCGGTGAGGTCGTCGCCTACCAACTCAGGTTCGTTGGAATCTACTCGTCGATCATCAGAAATAACATACAATAAACAGCAAACCAAAATAAGGGCAAAAAGAAGACAGATAGAAAATCCAAATAAAAGCTTATTCAGATAAATAGGAGTGTTTATTCGTAAGATTATAATTCGTGTTTATGTGGTTATACTGTCTTTTTATCTATGTTTACCTTTACTACTTTTGGACTAAATGATATCAAGTGTTTCTTGCTTCATATGAATTAATCATTTTATTTTAACGAATTCTAGATGCTAAAATTATTTAAAGAAGAAAGATTTGCCTTATAGTGATAACATAAAGTAGTATGTTGTTAAAAGGATTCAGATGCAAAGCAATGTATTTATAGACTTTTGAATTAAACATTTATCATCATACTTCTTGCTGCCATTCTATTATGGATGCATAACATATTATGTTATTCACTAAATCTTCATGTACTAATTATTAGATGCAACACATACCCATATATATATATACATATATATATACATACATATATATATACATACATACATATATACATACATACATACATATATACATACATATATATATACATATACATATATATACATATGCTTATTATGCTCTTCATACTAGAACACAACCTATTTGCATAACCCATTATCTATCCAAGGTTTTTACCTAGCCTAACATCATACTGCTATCATGCTGAAAAAGAAATATGTTTAGCAACCTTCTGAAATTCTTTTGTATTAGATCATCTATTGTTGCATAATTAAACCAATAATGTCAGACTTCAACAGAAAAGACCTAAAACAACTAGTTAACCAAATATTTTTGTATGTATGGGGTCCTAGCAGAATGAGGATCATAACAAAATTAGTTCCACACAAATTCAACTTTATTTGCAAAGTTTCTACATTTAGTCCATTTTCATACCCTCTATATACCTCTGTATTAAAATATTTTTCTAGAGTAGATTTTCAAAATATTTTTGCATATTCTGGAAGCTCTTGATTTTATATGAATTTAGAAATTGGTTTCATCTCATTTCGATTTCAAATGCGAAAGATATTCAAGTTTGAATCTAAATCGGTTCTGAAAAACAGGAAAATAGCAAAATACGTTTTCAAAATACCAAAAATGTCTTTTGCTTCGCGCCAATAGTCCACATTCAAACCGAACCCAGGTGCTGACATCTCGAGTCCACCCAGCAGTGACTCGGTGGTTGCGCAAAGGACTCGGATGTAGTCACTGACATCTCGGTCCCACGACTCAGAGGCACAGAGCAGAGCCCAGTGAACTCGGGCTTGCCAGCGGTGATCTACGGCCGGAGGTGGCGAACCGATGGCACAGTTAGCACCAGCGACCTAATGCGCATCTAATGGAGGTACCCATTCTTACTGGCGACTAGCCGGACCACCTCGCCATCGTGGCTATGCGGCGACAGAAGAGGCGACGAACCGTACCGGCGATAGAGGGCATCTCCGACGAAATCGGTTCCAGTTCTAGCATCAGGGGATCCTAAGTATTCTATTTTTATCAATAGAGAGCACAGAGGAGTGTCGGATTAGCTCACCACCGTTCGCCGGTTTTGGAGAAGAAGGGGGCTCGGTGGGGGCGAAGCTTCGGTTGAAGATCCCTGGAAATAACAGAGGGGTTTTGATTCTTGTGAGCTGGAGATGCTATAACGAAAAGGGATTAAGGAATGGTTGCTTGTATCACCTTCAATCGATCATGAACTGAAAGCTAGGGTTCTTCGGTTGATTCGGGAAGACAAGAAATTAGCGATGCTCAGTGGAGTATAATGGATGAAACAAGAGGGGTTTTGAAGTGCAGTCTCTAGCGATCTTGCTCCTGTATTTCTAGGCTAGGGGAGATGCTGTAGAAAAGCTCACACCTGGTGTGAACTCGGCGGCAAATTGCGGCGCTAGAACAAGAGCTGGTATGGGCCAAATTGCGGGAAATCAGGGCAAGGACGGGGAGTGGCAAGTTCTTAATGAGGCGGTTTCTCGGGCGTCGTGGAATGGCAGAGGTGGCGTGAGCTACAGCCGGCGAAGTCGCTCTGGTCACGCGCGTGAGCTCGGCTGCGAGAGGAGAGGAAGAAGGCGATGGCTGCGGCTGACAGGTGGTACCGCACAGTGGATTGGGCCCGCGCGGCAGCGAGAGAGGAAGAGAACTCTGGTTTTGACTGCAAGAAGGCTGAATTGGGTTCACTGAATCTATTTCCTATCTAATCGGTAAATTAATAAGGAATTTACTGAGTGTACCAGAGCTAGATTAGAATCTACCATAAAAATTTCAGACCTATTGGACGCATGCAGAATTTACAAAACTTCCGAAAGTGTACTGTGGACAGATTTATGCATTCTGTTTTATATTTATTTAGGTATTTATATCTTATTCAAAAATTTGGAAACTTTTTTACCACGTTTCTTGTGGATATATTAGCCTCCTGTAAAATTTTGAACTTCATATTCTTGATATATTATTTAATAAAATTCTGACATTGATGTTTCCAGATTTTTAGCTTTTCAATTTTTGAATTTTTAAAAATATCAAATATAAAGATTATCTCCTGATATTTTTAATGTTGATGAAAATATCCAGGGTGAAGATAATATAAAAATTTTCACATCGAAATTATGATGATTTAATTTCTGACATTTTTACTATTGTTAGTCATGATTCATTAAATTACCTTTCTTTTCATCTTTTAATACTTTGACATGACTTTAAAATTATATTTTAGTGTTCTGAATAGCTCCACAAATTTTACAGGGATTGTTCTTATTTTTTTATTTTACAAATCTTTTCTTATCACTTATGTAAGGTTTGGATGATTATCAAAAGGGATTTTCCCTTTAAGCAATAATAAAAGGAAATCAATGAAACTCAGAGAAAATTCTGAAAAACCAGGGAAATGCAAAAATGAAAATTGGTTTAAATATTTACTTGATTTCTTATTTTTTTTAAATTGGCAGGATGTTACAGGATTCCAGGATGGACGGGTAGATTCGCAAGGCATAAGAGGGCGCCCTAAAGGGCGAAACATTAGTGGACAGTACCGAGTTTAGACAGTGCATTGTAAAGGTTTTGTCATGCTATCTCTGTGACACACCAAAGGAAGTGTGTTAATATCGATTGCACCAAGAGATGTTCATGTCTTGTGGGTAAAGTTGTACAACCTTTGCAGAGTGTCAAATATTCGAATAGCCGTGTCCGCGGTCATGGACATGCCCAAGAATTTTATGAGGTATAGAGTGTTTTATGAATGTTGGATGGTAGAATTGTGGGATGTGAATGGAGAGTTCACTGTTGTTTTGTTATCTAAAGTTAATACTGTTGAATTTATTGGTTGATATTTGTTTTAGATGGTGTAGGGTGATGCCTCGTCATTCTGTTCATGTTGTCTACCATTGATCTACCAATTATTTATTATCTTTTTTATTAATATGCTTTCAATCTATTTAGTGTATTTCAATTCAAGTTATTGCTTTTGGCAAATGAACCATATGGCTATCCTTGTCAAGCCGTGCATGAATATATTGCATCAATTCTCTACGGCTTGCTGAGTACTTTTTGTACTCACGGCTTTACTCCTTTGTTGATCAGTTGTTGAGGAAGGATCAGGAAATAATAAATATCATGAGGAATATTATGAAGACTACGTGGATTAGGAAGGCGTTCCCCAGACGATTGCTTGTGGCATGTCGAATGTCCCAAGTTATCTTTTTCGTTGCAATAGTTTATTTGTTTCTTAAGCCCTTAAGGCATAGTGGTATAAACTTTGACCATAAGGTCTGATGCTTTACTTAATAATCATTTGTTTCTTTCTTAGTTAATTCATTGTATGGAATGATATTTCATCTATGTTTCTACTGTGTACACTAGCGTGATCCTGGACTAGTGTAGTATACACAGAGAGTTTCGGATTTGCAAATCCGGGTCCCGACACAATCCTATACACAATCAGATGAAGAGTGAATCACTTGAAATTCTATACCTTTGTAAAATAGCAGCTTATACTATCATAGAAGACAATTGGACATGTTATGATTTTATCATGAAATGAAGAGAAGATAGATGATTAGAAAGCAGCATGCAGTACTTCAATTTCTAGCAGTTAAACTATAATAGACCAAGTGGCCAACCAGTGGATACTGGATAGCATGGATACCGTTTTATCTCATCTACGGAAGCCATCCTGAAGCATTTAGAGAGCCGAACAGGACCTCCTTCCTCATTATCACTGTCAGCGTGGTTGAACCTTGACCTGTGCTTCCTTTTCTTCTTTGATCTGGACCTAGATCTTGATTTCGTCACATCCCTATCATCATCATCACCGCTTGAAGATTCTGATGAAATGTGCTGGGAAATATGGATGCTTAAATTTAAAATTCATATAGACATCAATGGAACAAACTATTTCCAGAGAATCAAGGATATGAGTTAAGAGAACCCATTCAGTATAAATTGAAAATATTTGATTGTTAATACAGCTAGTAACTACTAAATTGCAGTCCAACTAAGATATAGAGGTCACTACAATCAAATCATGTAGAACATACCTTTCTCCTCTTTTTTCGTTTTTTCTTCTCATCCTTGTACACTTCTACAATATCGAAATTTTTGGTCAGATGAGTCAGTCAGTCACCCAACACATGTAGTGTCACTAAATAAGTAAGCAAAACAAAAAAGAAAATAATGTGGCATGGGGAAGATCATAAAACCTAAAATGCAAACAGTCATTAAAAGAAATGATCACCCAGCAGTTTGCCAAACTAATCATTTACCTTTTTTTTAAAGATGATTTTGAACTCGAGTGGTTTGTATCATGGGCTAGCTTCTTAGCCCTTTCAGTATCTAGCTTAGCTCTATACTCTCTCATCATTCTATCTTTGTCGGCCTCCATCTCACCTCTTTTCAGTTCATCTTCCTAGGGAAAAGCATCATGGGTAATTTTAAGAACTGAGCAAAATATAGTAGCCTCACTCCCAACTGCAGATTTTAATCTGGTCAATTCTGAAAAAACCACAGACCGGCTTGAATAAATCCTATAGTTCAATCATGGTCAGAGAGGAAAACTGCAACAAAGCACTAATTTTAGAAAATAAGAACTTCAGAGGGGTAGATTTGTTTGTTAGGAACTGCAAAAGTATACAGCGTGACCGTTGACATATCAATCTTAATGGTCAATACGTAGATCGTGATTTCTTATTACTGTGAGTCAATTTTAAAAAAAAATCAAGACAGACTACTTTATGGGGTGGTAAAGAATTATAGATGGGAGAGCGCACCATGCTCCTACAATGTAGTGCTATCGATCGCACTAAACTCATGCTACTAAAGATCCATAGTGCTGCATTTCCCTCCATGATCCGAAATTTATCAGTCACTACTTACTGGCAACATATCCAGTGCAAACCCCTTTTACCGTGCAAACTCCGTAAAACCCATGTGTAGAAGTTTTGAAAAATTCTCAAAAAATTACCATATGTAGGGGAGGTGAGCTTCTACAACCTTGCAAAATTTGAAGACCAAACTCAATCGCATTTGAAAGATATGAAAAAGACAAACAGCAAAATGAATAGTGCCAAACAGTAAAAAATCACTATTCATGCTGAATTTGTCTTTTTCATATCTTTCAAATGCAATTGAGTTTGGTATTGAAATTTTGTAGGATTGTAGAAGCTCACCCCCCCCTACATATGGTAATTTTTTGAGAATTTTTCAAAACTTCTACACGTGAGTTTCACGGAGTTTGCACGGTAAAGGGGGTTTGTACTAGATATGTCGCCCTACTTACTACTATATACTCACCTAAAGGATTAGCATGTGGACGAAATTCACATTCAACCTACACAAATCACCAGACTGTGCGCCATGACTCCATCTACAGCCTACTGTTTTGACTCCATCAGGAACAACAGCTGCGGTGGCTCGACGATGGCATTGGATCTCACGATGACTCGCTCGCAGCCGGGCCGGTCAGGTCGCAGCAGCGAGTGGTGGTGGGAGAGTGCAGGAGGTGAGATGAACCTCTGACTCGTGTCCACGTGTCTGGACTTCGGAGACATCACAAGGAGGCTCTAGAAGTTGCATAGCGTGGAGCTCTCTGGATGGCGCAGCGACGGACGAACGTATGGAGGAGCCGCGAGGAGGCTCACGCGAGGCTCTGTCGTGTGCACACATCTGGGCTACAGCACCGCGGTGGGATGGTCCAGGCGGATTAAGGCCGGAAACCTCTGAATATAGATAGTACCAGCACAGGGAGCTTCGGAAGGAGACCCGGGGGGATGGACGTCACAGAGGAAGGGCGAAGATGGCAAGACGGCAAACGTGGAGACCAGGGAGCTGCAGGAAGAAGAGGCAGATGTTAGTTGTGATCTATGGATTAACTAACCAGAACCGAAATTTTTGGGTTAAGCCCATCATCTCGCGCTTTGATCGGAGCATCTCAACAGATTTTGATTTGATCCCGATAACCAGCGCCACATTAAAAGGGAGAGGCTAGCACTCAAAGAAATTAGAGAAATCTTGAGTTTGCTAATGATCCTGAAACCCCATTCGATTTAGGGTTTTTGGCGTGAGGCTATCGAAGACTCTCACCATCACCGTGAGGATCACGGTGCCCTTTTCTTCATCGTGCGCCTACGGTGTCATGTTCATCATCGACATACAAGAACGCTGATCGAAAGACCCTAATGGATACTTCTTCTTCACTGGGTCGGTGCATCCATCTAATATTTTATTTCCGCATAATTATTTCTGTGATCATGTTTAAGCTAGTTCATGATGTTCATGTTTTAGTTTATCTAAAGATCTACATTTGGTATCAGAGTGGCTCTAGCCTAGCTTGAACCTTTGAGCCCGATCTGTCGGTTAAAGTTGTTCTAGGGTTCTATGTGGCATCCAAACCCAGATCCGAAACCCTTTCAGTTTTTTCCCCAAAATCCAAAGTCCAATCAAATAAATTCTAGTCTAAGAAGGGGGTTTTTCTATTCTTATCTCGCCCCGTCGTCGTCGTCGATGTCCTTGCCCTGTTGCCGTCGGCCGCTCCGTGCGCATCGCTATCTTTGCGTCGCGTTTGCTCGCACGTGGTCACAACCGCCTCACTGAAACCGTGCGCGGCATCAGTTTCGCTGTGCACGCTTGCGCTGTTGTCGTCGCTGATTCACCCATCCGCTCTTTCGCTTAGTTGCCGCTATGCGGCTTTTTTAGGGAGGCAAAGCCGAATGGGCATTAGGGTTAGGGTTTGTAGGGCGCGATGATTTTTTTCCGATCACGCTCGATTCTAGCCATCTGTTCGGATTGACGGCCGAGATCTTTTGCGCACGAGGCAGCTGATCGCTTTGGGCCGGCTCGCGTGTTGATGGGCTTTGCTCATGTTTGTCAGCTGGGCCGCATGGTTGCGCTTTGGGCCGGCTCGTGCACCCGGCTGTCGGCTGGCGCAGTTGGGCCGCCAAGCCGCTTTTGCTTTGGACCCCTTATGGTTATATTGGATGTGGATAATTTTAGTCCTTTTGATTTATTTACATTCTGTCTTTTAAATATCCAGCAATAAGTATCGTAAATTATCTTTTTTCTGACATTAATATCATGATTAATTTTATGGGCATATTAACTAATGTGGCAATTGATTTTCATACATATAATGTTTATTTTGAGCATTATCTCTAATTAAAATGGAACCAACAGGAAGTTTTGGTTAGAGATTATTATTAATGCTGAAAATTGGGATTATGTCATGGCCATGATCATATACTGACCAACGTTATTTATGAACATGTGTCACCCATAAGATAATTTAGTTCTTTTTCATTTCTGCCCAACGGTGATGCGAGTTAGAACTGTTATTTTTCTGTCATTAGCATGATATTAATCAGACCAATGTAGGGTTAATTTTCATGCAAGATATTTATTTTCTTTAATGTTTGCTGATTAAACTTTATTTTGATTCAGCCATGAACAACACTAATGTTGCCGCTTACTTGAACGACATTGAGCAGCTGACTAAGACAAACTTTCCCTGTTGGAAGGAGAGGATTTTGATTGAACTTAGAGTTATGGATTTGGACTATGCATTACGTGAGGATGCTCCCATAACTCCTTCTACTGATGATGAGAGTTTCACTGAGAAAAGGAAACTCTATGACTTAATAGCGAAGAAGTGGGAGCGGTCTAACCGCATGTCCTTAATGATAATTAAGAGCACCATATCTGTTGGGATAAGGGGAGCAATCCCTGAATTTGACAATGCTAAGCAGTATTTTGCCTCAGTCGAGGAGCAATTCAAGGGCTCCTCAAAAGTATATGCCAGTACTTTGATTATGAAGATGCTCACCACTAAGTATGATGGCTCCAGCAGCGTTCGTGAGCATATCATGATGATGACAGATATGGCTGCTAAGCTTAAGGGCATGGACATGGCTATTTTTGATAGCTTCTTGGTCCACTTTATTATAACCTCCCTCCCTTCTGAGTATAATGCATTCAAGATTAACTATAACACTCAGAAGGAGCAGTGGACCATGAGCGAGTTGATTGCCATGTGTGTCGAGGAGGAGGAGAGAGAATAAAGGTCGAGAGGAAAGACCATGTTTTCCATGTTGGTCATGGCAAAAGAAATTTCCAAGGGGATTCTAAGCCTAAGAAGAAGCTGTATTTCTCTCCTAAGGCTGAGTCAAGTAAATCAAAGCCAAAGGAGAAGGACCCTGTTGGACCTAATTCCACCTCTTCTGATGGGCCCATTTGTCGCTTCTGCAAGAATAGTGGGCACATTTAGAAGGATTGTGTGAGCTTCATGAAGTGGCTCGCTAAGAAGGGTAATGACATAATTTTTACTGTTGATGAAACCCTTTATGTTGATTTTCCCCTAATAAGGTGGATTGATACTGGTGTTACTGTGCACGTTTCTAATTCATTGCAAAGATTCCTTACCGTGAGGACACTAAGAAAGGAGGAGCGAAGTCTTAGAGTTGCTAATGGAAAGGAAGCTGAAGTTGAAGCTGTTGGCACACTACCATTAGCATTAGATAGTGACTTCACCTTTCATTTGAATAATGTTGTTTATGTTCCTACTATAAAGAGGAACCTTATTTCTGTTTCTCTATTAGATGATGATGGATACATTTGTATTTTTGGGAACAATAAATGCATTGTGAGTTTTAATTCTAATAATGTTGGTCTGGCAACTCGACAAGACATATTCTATATACTTTCTCTCTCTAAATTTCCTGTGTCAATGAATAACATCACCAATAAGCGAAAGAGAAGTTTAAGTGATGAGACTTCATTGAAATTGTGGGACTGTTATTTAGGCCACAGTTTGAAGTGGAGAATGGAACGTCTCATTAAGGAATAGATACTCAACCCATTAGACTTCTCTAACTCAGACCATTGTATTGACTGTATTAAGGGAAAATATGTAAAGCAAATTAAGAAAAGAACCACACGAAGCATAGGAATCTTAGAATTAATCCACACTGATATATGTGGACCATTTCCTCTAACTTCAGTGGATGGGTTTGACTCCTTTATCACATTCACTGATGATTTCTCCCGTTATGGTTATATTTTTCCCATTCGTGATTGATGTGAATCACTCAATAAGTTCAAAATATTTAAGGCTGAAGTAGAAAATCATCATAATTTAAAGATTAAAGTAGTAAGATCAGATCGTGTAAGAGAATATTACGAGAGACATGCTCCTTATGGACAAATTCCAGGTCCATTTGCAAAGTTTCTTTTAGAAAATAGCATAATAGCCCAATATTTAACACGAGGTGAACCTTAGCAAAATGGAGTAGCTGAAAGACGCAACACACCCTTATGGATATCGTGTGTAGCATGATGTTGGGACCCGAATATGCAAATCCGGACCCTCTGTGTATTCAGCACTAGTCCAGGATCACGCTAGTGCACACAGTCTCAACATAGATGAAATATCACAATCATACACAGCGGAATAATAAATAAAGACTTCATCTATTAATATAGAACTATTGAACAATCTTAAGGTCAAACTTACACTTGTGAGGCCTTGGTGGCTTCAACTCAAAATAAATAAACAGCAGCGGAATGAACAAAGTCGATGAATCCCATCAATATGCCACATGCAACTGACAAGGTTCAACTCCTAGATATTCGCCTCCTCGTGGAACTTCTCCTCCTTCGAAGTTGTAGTCTTCTCCTCAACTGATGATTTTGTGTGTTGTAAGGGTGAGTACAAAAAGCACACAACAAGTTGTGCACGGAATGCAAGTCTAGTATTCTATATGCATGGCTTAGTACAAAGGTATGGCTATCATGGCTATTTTGCAGTAAAGCGGCATTTATAAAAGAATACAGTAAATAGATTGAAATCGCAGTAAAACAAATAATAATAATAGATAGATTCAATATTTGACAAGTAAACCAAGTTTCCAATCCTAAGTCAATTTCCACTTTCCATGGCATCCTGCCATCCCAATAAGTTTTGTTTAACAAAAGTCTAACCCTTGATTGTAATTCCCAAGCATTGCTCAATACCGCTGAGGTTTCAACACGGAAGGGACTGGTTACCACACTCCGGGCCCTCTTTTGAGCCATGTGAGTCTACCCGTACACCGGAAACTCACTATACACCACAGCAGTACCGAAATCTAGACATCACAAATTAGTCGGCTAGGCTGTCCCATTCCAGACGTGTGGTTGCAAGTAAGACTCATGTCCAAGGCTTGCAAGGTTAAGTCCTTAGGGTGACTAGGGCAAGACTTCCACATACCCTCTGCCAAATCTGGCCCACCTTAGCACACTACCCCTCGCCACTTGCCCCAATCTAAATCATTACCACCCCAGTTGATTACCAAGCACCACATGATATCAACAAGTCAACCTCGTTGCGTGACATCCACTCGTCACCACAACGCAATCTCATTGTGTGACCACACGTAACACACAAGTTCATAACATTGTTCTATATTTCATTAGTCAAGATTAATCAGTGATGATTCAACACATGTGATGACATGGCATGGCTAAGCAATCTACGACGGTCTAACCAACCCATGTTGATTATCAATATTAACCAACTATTAATTAACCATCCTAGGGTGACAATTAGATCATGGCATACAATGGCAAGGTAGGGTATAGATCAAATTGTTATAATAGCCAAGTCCCAATTTAATTTGAAACAATTGTATACTTGAAATAATATGTAATAGGGTAAAACAAATATAGCAATTTTATAAACATGGGTTCAACATAATCAAAGCACAACTTGCCTGGCCCATGCGATTTTTACACTTCTTTACTCTTTATCTTTGATTCTTGATCTTCGATCTTCAATCTTTACCTTCTTGATCTTCAGCTCCTTAGAACAACTTCCGGACGATGCGTCTAACGATTAAAGAAGAAGCAAATACAAACCAACTCAAAAGATAAATCAAATAAAATCCAAATTGAGAACGAATAGTATTGGATCACAAAGGATTAAATGAATTTAGGAACTTGAATGGATTAGATCAGAGATTAGACAAAAGAGAACGAGCTTTCGGAATACACCGAAAAGGAAAAGACTGATAACTGAGAAAGAAAAGATAATATTCCAAAGAATATTTCTTCTAAAGTTATTATCTTGATTAGATAGACAATGACATATGGGCTCTCGATCTATAAACCGGGTCCATAAAGATACGTTAGTTCGCAATGAACTAAACTGATGCTCAATGCTGACTAAACAGATACACAGTCAAACAAAAGAAAGATAGACTAATAGATTAGACGTGGCACAAGGATATGACATATGGCCAATGGTCTATCGACCAAATCCACGAATGACTTCTAGGTCAATGGCAGGTTAGATTTTCAAGAATAGGACATGGACAAGTGGGGTCGACATTCATGCGATTAGATCTAAGATTAGTCATACGTCGATCAAGAGGCTTGACGATGATAAGGCAGCGAGGAAATGAAGACAAGGCTAAACTCATAGGTGATGGGGTTAGATTATAATAAGGCGATAGAGAGGATGATGGTATTGTACTAGGGCTTTTGCGATAAAAGATTACCAAGGGTGGCTAACTGAAACAAGGTCCGATAATGAAAGAGACTAGATCGAAGACGACGGGTAGATTCAAAAATATGGTATTGATGGCAACCGAAGACCAAATGAACTCTAAAGATGGGCAAACCACAGAATGATGGCCTACTGGACATGACGACATGACCAAGGTGAACTAAGATGGTTGGCGGCAAAAGACGGCGCGCGGCACTGACGAAAGGCGGCGGCTAACGAATATTAAAATTTTTGGTTGATAGAACAGCAAAGGGGAAGTGAGCACCACATAGAACGCAGCAAGACGAGCTCAACGGTATAAATGGATTTGGCGGCAACCCAATGGACAGATCACAAACTACCAAAGAACGGCTGCTAAAGCTAATAGATCAAACGGTCATAACTATTAAAATAATGGATAAAACCTAACCAAATTTTACAGAGAGCTATCTGGAACCCTAAGACACAATATGACACAAAAGGATCGGAGTTTTACCTTCTAGATCAATAGGGAACTCACAAGGAAGTTTTCAGCTGTACGTACGCAATCTGATGGGGAAAGATTGAATTTTCTGCAGAAATCCCGTGAACAAAACCTTGAGTTTGGGTGAGCACCGCGTAGAGGACATCAAGATAAGTCTATAGTAAAAAGGCACGGTCAAATTCGCAAAAACGAAGGAGAACGGGCGACGACAAGATTAGAGATTGGAACGGCCGTAACTTTTGATTTTGACGATGAAACTGCACCAAATTTGGTGGAGCGGTAGATTAGACCATAAGGCACGAGATGACGCAATTGGATTTCAGAAAAACTCACTGGAATGACGGGGAACGCGATGCCAATTTCGGCCGACGAGGGCGGCGCACCGGAAGAGGACAGCTGCAATTTTTCAGGTTTGGAAGGTGCTCTGGGGATTAGAGGTGCATGGGAGGGGTCTTAGAACACTTATATAGGCTTGGGAGTCATGCCATGCAAGGAAACACGATGAAAAACCAGATTTGGATTTAAAACGGATCAGATCGAACACTGGCGCGCAATGAACAGTAATTGATGACGTGGCGCATTGTGGTGCTTCGGATGGGGATCGGAGGGCTGCAGCTGGGCAGCGACGTGGCCAGCTCGGGAGGTGACACGTGGCGGTGCGGAAATTGAGCCAAAAATTCCGGTTTTAATCCACTTTCCAAATTAAAATAATTCCAAAAATTAAACTAATTCGTTTAGAGCAATAAAAATACGAGAAAAATTCTAAACAAATTTTAGAAAATATTTTAAGTTATTTGGAGCTCAAATAAAATATTTTTAACTAAAATTCATTTAAAATTTTGCAGTAGTTAATAAAATTTAATAAGAGGCTTTATTTAAATTAATTCCAAATAAATTCAAGTGAATAGCAAACGAACTCTGAAAAATCTCGAAAAATTACAAAAAATTCCTTGAAGCACAATGAACTCAAATAAAACTAAATTTATTTTAATTGAATTTTATATTAGTCAAATTAAATTGTTTTAGTATTAAAAAATTCCAGATTAAGCTTTATTAAAGCGAGAAAATCAGCGGGGATTTTTGGAAAGATGAACTAAACAAAAGATTTTTGAAAACCCAAATTTTCGGATGTTACAAACCTTCTCCCTTAACAGAATCTCGACCCCGAGATTAAGGTTGTCTATAGAAATAGGTTCAGGGGGACTCAACTCTTGAGACTTTCTTGAACTTCCAAGCAACTGCACACTGGGCAAGGTTGCTTTCGAACAAACGCTTGACAACATCCAAAATTTGTATGCTACGCGATGCAGATGATATCCTTTTGCAATTCCACTGACTTCCACGGTGTCTGCTTTTCTGGCACAAGAAGGCACTCCTTCTGTTGGGACTCTTGAAACACATCACGCACTCAGACCGACGTTCTGGCATCTCCTTTGACAGACTCCCTTGCTTTCCGTCCTTTAACACTCGGTTTTCTGCTTCTTCTAGAAATTGGACAAGCGGCATTTGACAGTGAAACTTGCTTGCAACTCTGCGGTCTTGCACAACATTCCTGTTGGTCTGTTTCTATCTCTATTAGCTTGATTCTCGAGTACTGCCTTAAACTCTAGATCAACTGAATATTCCTTAACATTGAACTCAAGCTCCAACTATTACAGAGGTAATGGCATGGTTCTGCTGGCATACACTATGATAGCTAAAGTAATTCGTCAGGAAAACAATTATCCTTTGTAGTTATTAAGCATACGCAACAACTCCTTTTCTTCTGATGTGATGGCACATCCACCTTCTTGGCTCAACCATAACGGAACAACCGGTCCTTAGCTGTCTCCGATATGCTGAAGTTAAACTGATCGCAAATCTTTCTCGAAAAACACTCTCGCTCCTCTTAACTGATCAAATCTTTGACCATAAACCAAAACTGCCTTACACATAGGTAACCAGCTAATTCCAGGGATAAACATCTCAAGCATGGGTTTCCAATATGATAAGATTTATTAGGAACTCAATCTCAACAATAGATAAGTTAACTCTCAATATCCTAGATTACATATGATTTTCAATCAATACAACATCTAATGCCTTCTAATCTCCAGTAGTCATAATGTGGTTGACATGATCTTTTGCTGGCACTGGCGGCATGGCTTCAGCTTGAACTGCTCCACAATTCACTTTCTGGTGCAAGTGTCTCGGTAGGTGTGGGACTAAGATTGAAGCGGACAGGTGTAACTACTTTTCTCTTAAGACAACTGTTGGCAAAGTGTCCCAGTTCATTGCATCTGAAGCAACGCTTGACCGACATCTGTTGGCTTCCTTCTGACATAGCACTAATCTTGGTAGGGGCAGAGCTGAGATCGATGCGATCCGCAGTGATCACTTTCTTCTGAGGGCAGTGTTTAGCAAAATATCCTGGCTGGCAACAAGCAAAGCAACCTCTAGGCAGTAAGCTTCCTCTTTGAGAACTTTTAACCAGGGTGGTGTTATGAAAATTCTGACTATCAGAGCGAGGCACAGGTGAAGGTGTCTCGAACAAAGTCTGAGCAGTATGGCAACTGAGTTGTTGAGGGGCACTCCTCATTTGCTGTTGTGGTGGTCCTTCTTGACAAGCTTTCTAACGCTTGCGGTTATACTCTAATTCCTTGTGCTCATCTCCTAGAATAAGGGTCTTATTAACCAACTCCTCTTACTTTAACTGACTCTTTGAGCAAGTTACTCCTGCAGTTTTACCACTCACTCTTGGGGCTATAAACTTTACTGAAGTAATTTCTAGAATGATCATGGCTTCCAAAGTTGCTTGACCTTTCTGTGGGCATTCCTTAACAAAATGACCTAACTTACCATAGTTGTAGCACGAACGTCTGGGTCATCGTGTCTGGTTAGGTGTAGTCATATGCACAATATCATCTTTCTCAGGCATCACCACTTGTTGGTTCATAGGGCATTCCTTGGCCCAATGACCTTGTTTATCGCACAACAAACAATTCCATGGTGACCAAGTATCCCTGGTTCTTTGAGGTAAACGGACAGAGTTGACATGTTTCTTCTTCATTTCGTCACGCGGCACAGCAAGTGCGGATGACAATCCTTCTCTTTTCGCTAACTCTTGAGCAATGACGGCTCGAAAATTCACTCACTGATGCTGAGTCACGGCGGTCACTATTGAATCTAATGGACATTGAGCTAGACAATGATCGCGTCCTTCACAAAGATAACATGTGATGTTGCTCATAGGACATTCTCCAAGTAAATGGCTTCCTTCTCAGCTGGAACAATTGATTGCATGCTCATCAACAGTGTGTCCTATTCCTCCACAACGGACGCATGCATGGTCTTCCGATTTGTTTGGTTGACAACACTTCAAGGAACAACATCCTGGTACGACATCGGGAAAGGGTTGTACACTTCTCGAACTTGCAGTAGTCATCGACATTTGACAAAGCAACGAACTGCTGAAAAGCAGCGACGAACTCCAACCAAGTGATTTCTTCTGGTGTCTTGTGGGTAGCACGATAGTTCTTCCACCACTCCAAGGCATCTCCTTCCAATCGACATGTGGCATAGGGAACCTTCTCTTTATCTTCATATTGCACCAAAGCCAGCTTCTCTTCTATGACATGAAGCTAGATTTCTGCATCTTTGAGAGTGGCCGATCCACCAAATGTGGGTGGTTTGGTCCTCTTGAACAAGGCAAACTTTGACTGTGAATAGGTGGCTGTGACTGTGGTTGTAGGGGCATTGATTTTGGCACTGATAACATTCATCTGTTGTATCATTGTCTGCATGAGCTGGGTTTGAGCGGTGAATAACTTATCCAAATTCTGAATTATCACTATTGGTACGGTGGACGGCTGTAGGTCACAATCTACTTTATTACTAACACTAGTAGTAGCAACTGTACTGACTTGAACTGCCTCGAAATCACTGTTGTTGTCGGTCCTTTCCATCCGTTGACCACTCCAGGGCTTAGTTAAGAGGAGAAAAGCAAAGATAAGGTTCAAAAATCCTAGTGCAGGGGAGCAGGCTTAACCCAATAACTTATACAAACATTATTAATAACTTGGTATGGTTGCTTACAAAAGCCTAAAAGCTATGCAACGCATATTGCACACCCAGCAACCAAGGAAAAAAAACCAAATTAACCTAAGCACACAACAATCTATCGTCTAAAAGGGTAACACTTTTATCTTAGACTGACACAACTCTTCACACATGAGTCTCAACTGGCCACCAAAGTACTAGTTCTTCTAACTTATGGAACACTTCATCGATCTACTTCTTTTTCCTTGAGCTCGACGATTCCTATCTTCACGATCTTTAGGATCAGCAGCAAGACACCCAATAGTTTCTCCTTAAGTGTGAAACATCGTTAACTACTTAGAACAACTCAGTAAGATTTTTAGTTAAACCAGTGGGGAAAGATGAATAATTTTAGCAAAAGGGGAAAGAATGGAAGAATAAGATAAGTCAAGAACTTATTATTCTTTCAAGTTAAATTTTCTCTTTTAGAAAATACTTTTGAAGCTCATAAGGAACGGCCAAACTATCTAGGGCCAAGACTTACAGTCAGTATGGCTCTGATACCACCTCTGTCAGGACCCGAATATGCAAATTCGGACTCTCTGTGTTTTCAGCACTAGTCCAGGATCACGCTAGTGCACTGTAACATTCCAAAAATTTGGATTTTAGAATGTTTGAATTTCAAAATTCACCATTTGCAATTTCTTTGAATTAATTTCAGCTTAATTTGAATTTTCAATTTATAAAAAGATTTAATTTGATTAATCTATTCATCAAACAAAAGATTTTCAGTTTTAGTTGGGTTCATTATGCCTCAAGGAATTTTTCTGTATTTTTGGAGATTTTTCTGAATTTATTTGATATTTATTTGAATTTATTTGTTTTAATTTGAATTTCTGGAATTTTGGTTAATTCGGAAAATGTTTTAAATTCTAAATCCTTCCGTGGGCGAATCCTTCCGCTGCCCACCTCCCTTTCCGCTCCGCTCGGCCGGTCCGGCCGCCTCGCGTCGCGCGCCGTCGCTCATGACCAGCTAGCCTGTTCGCCCGCCATTTGATGCGCGCCACGTGGGCGGCGAGGATCTTGCCGCGTCGCCCGCGTCGTCGCCGCCGAAACCCTAACAGCGTCGCGCGCCGCGTCGCGCCAACCTCGGCGTCCGTGCCGTGCGTGCCTCCGAGGCTATTTAAAGCCCGAGGACCCCGTCGAGGTTCGCCTCGATGCGCGCCTCCTTTGCCCTAGCTCTTGTCGATCGAGTCGCCGCCGTCTTCTCCGCGAGCTCGCGAAGTTCTCCGCCGTGCCGTGGTCTTCAACGCCGTTTTCTTCCCGTCGGTGAGTCTCGCCGCCGTCGCTTGCACCTCCGGACTCCTTGCGTCCTCCGCTCTCTTTTGCCCCAAAAACCCGTGCGATCCGTCGCGATTTCGCCCGATCGTCTCCTTCTTCCTCCGCTCCGGTGGTCGCTGCGGTGTTGCCGCGTCGGCCGCCGCCGCCGCCCTCGCCGTGGCCGTGGCCGTCCGATCCGCCTCGGCCGTCGGATGTGCGCCCGCGACGAACCCGATCGAGCCGCGTCGGTCGCCTCCCCGCGTCGGCGCCGCGTGGTAGCCACGTCGACCTAAGCCATTGCGTGGCACCCCACGTCGGCCGTCTGCCACGTCACCGAACCCTCTCGATGGACTCGATCCACCGTGAGCGTGTCGCTGACGCGTGGGTCCCACGATGTCGATGGCGTTCTTTTCTTTTCCAATTTTCCAGAAAATCCGAAATTCCAGCCGATCGCGTCTCGCCACGTGTCGACCTCTCTGTTTTTCGATTTTACGATATGGAATCTTCCAGAGCCCGTTCTCCTTCGTTCGAGCTCGATTCCAGTGATTCAAATTTCTAAATTCATCTAAAATCAAGCTCTATCTTCCAGTACCATTATTTTCAATTTTGAATTTTATTTGAATTTGTTTTATTTATTGCTCTCGTTTAGCGTGTAGGCGACGCGATCGAAGATCGATTGAATCGACAATCGAGGTAGAACCAGCAAGAGGCAGCGAAGGCAAATCTTCCTTGAACATGTTGATCCCAAAGTTTATGAAAATGTTATGTTGTTTTTAAATTATGCATGCTTACTTTATGCAATGTACTTTAAATATAGTTTTAGAGTATAGTTAAATTCGATTTGTTATACCCTCATTGGTATTGGTCATGTCGAACCTTTGACACCCTAGATGATATATACTAGCTATTTTATTTGGTGATAACCAGTAGATTAGCATGGAGCGGTAGAATTGCTTAGTCCGACTTAAGCGTTTGGTATTGTGCCATTATGGGAATCATTTCAAATATTGTTCAAACTTATTTGTGAAAGTGCGGCAATTGGTGTTGCTGCTGTGATTTAAATGAAATAAAGTGGAAATGGTTTAGACCAGGCGGATGGATGTTGGGCGGTGCGAGAAAGCACGAGACCTTGGTATGTGAATGTTCGCCCTAGTCAATTAAGGACCAAGCGTGTGTTACCATGGACCGAGCACTACCGTACAACCACAAGTCTATATGGGTACGACTGGCTAAATAATTTATACGTCTCATTATTAGCCGCCCGGTTGGTGAGTGCGGATGTTGGCGGCGCAAGAGGGGCTTCAGTCTTTGGCGGCTAGAACCCTAACAATGGTGAAACCTTAGCGGGCGAGGTTAATAGTGGGGTTGTGCATTGTAAAGGCCTTGTCATGATCTCTCTGCCGACACACCAAAGGAAGTGTGTTAAGTGCATGGCAACAAGAGTCGATCATGTCTTGTGGGTAAAGTGTACACACTCTGCAGAGTTAAAACTACTTAAGTAGCCGTGCCCACGGTCAAGGGCAGGCGAGGTACGCTTGCACATTGTAGATTTCATGGTTTTGTTTTAAAGGAAAATGTTGGTTTGGGAATCCGAGAGCAGATGGAACTCTCGGGTTATGGTTTGGCGGATGGAGCCAGTCAGGTAGATGGAACCTGCTTTAATTGTTATATCAAATTCAATTACTATTTAATTACATTTTGTTCAAACGATGCTTTATGAAATTACTATTGGTATTTACAGTTAAACTTTGCTTTATGCTAAAAGAGCCATATTATGCCTTCAATTGCTTAGCCTTGCATATAGTTATCATGCATTATGTTTCCAGGACTTGCGGAGTACATTTTGTGCTCACCCTTGCAACATCCCCAACCTTCCACAGAAGAGTATGCAGAAGCTGAAGCTGACTACGATTTCTACGCTTGTGGTTATGATGAAGGCGATCCGGAATGCTAGGACGCGAACCCGATCGATTACTGTTGGGCAAATGGATGGGCTTACTTACTTTGCTTTTGTTATTTCGTTTCCGCTGTTTCTTATTAAACTCTAGCTATGATGCTTCTTATTTGTAATAATTGGCCATAAGGCTAATACTCTTTCGCTTAATTAATATTATTTGATTCGTGATATGGATGTCTTTGTCATCTTTGTTTCCCTTTGTGTGTGCTAGCTTTTCCTGGACTAGCACAGGTTATACACAGAGGGTTCGGATTTGGAAATCCGGTCCCGACATGCACACATCTCAATATAGATGAAATATCACAATCATACACAGCGGAATAATAAATAAAGACTTCATCTATTAATATAGAACTATTGAACGACCTTAAGGTCAAACTTACACTTGTGAGGCCTTGGTGGCTTCAACTCAAAATAAATAAACAGCAGCGGAATGAAGAACGTCGACGAATCCCATCAATATGCCATAGGCAATTGACAAGGTTCAACTCCTAGATATTCGCCTCCTCGTGAAACTTCTCCTCCTTCGAAGTTGTAGTCCTCTCGGGGTGAGTACATAAAGCACTCAACAAGTTGTGCACAAATGCAAGTCTAGTATTCTATATGCATGGCTTAGTACAAAGGTATGGCTATCATGGCTATTTTGCAGTAAAGTGGCATTTATAAAAGAATACAGTAAATAGATTGAAATTGCAGTAAAACAAATAATAATAGATAGATAGATTCAACATTTGACAAGTAAACCAAATTTCCAATCCTAAGTCAATTTTCACTTTCCATGGCATCCTGCCATCCCAATAAGTTTTGTTTAACAAAAGTCTAACCCTTGATTGTAATTCCCGAGCATTGCTCAATACTGCGAGTACGGCTATTCGAATAGATTTTACACTCTGCAGAGGTTATGCACTTTACCCACACGACATGATCGTCCCTTGTTGCCAAGCTATTAGCACACTTCCTTTGGTGTGCCGGCAGGGTAATCATGACAAAGCCTTTACAATGCTCTGTCTAGACCCTGTACTGCTCGTTGAGGTTTCAACACGGAAGGGACTGGTTACCACACTTCGGGCCCCCCTCTTGCGCCATGTGAGTCTACCCGTACACCCGAAACTCACTATACACCATAGCAGTACCGAAATCTAAACATCACAAATTAGTCGGCTAGGCTATCCTATTCCAGACGTGTGGTTGCAAGTAAGACTCAGGTCCAAGGCTTTCAAGGTTAAGTCCTTAGGGTGACTAGGGCAAAACTTCCACATACCCTCTGCCAAGCTGGCCCACCTTGGCACACTGCCCCTCACCACTTGCCCCAATCTAAATCATTACCACCCCAGTTGATTACCAAGCACCACATGCTATCAACAAGTCAACCTCGTTGCGTGACATCCACTCGTCACCACAACGCAATCTTATTGTGTGACCACACATGACACACAAGTTCGTAACATTGTTTCATATTTCATTAGTCAAGATTAATCAGTGATGATTCAACACATGTGATGACATGGCATGGCTAAGCAATCTGCGACGATCTAACCAACCCATGTTGATTATCAATATTAACCAACTATTAATTAACCATCCTAGGGTGACAATTAGATCATGGCATACAATGGCAAGGTAGGGTATAGATCAAATTGGTATAATAGCTATGCCCCAACTTAATTTGAAACAATTGTATACTTGAAATAATATGCAATAGGGTAAAACAAATATAGAAATTTTGTAACCATCCCTCTTTAAGTAATGTAAGATCCAAGTTCATTTATGATCTGGAGCCTATTTATGTTCTTGCATTTTTTGTTTGGTTTTTTATGCAACTTGAGCTGTGCTTTACCTCCTTCTACTTGCTCTATATCTACTGGATCTAGGATGCATAAGAGCTTAAGGAGTTCATCAAGAACATGTTCCAACCCAGCAAGATCCACTAGAACTTACCATTGCTCAAGTTTTTGGTCTCTCTTCTTTTTGAGTCATTGATCTTTCTTTGGTTTCTTTTTCTCTTGATCTTGTGCTGCCAAGGATGAATGATTGATGAATAAATCTTCTGCAGATCATATCCCAATCGTGTAGGCAAGAGTTGAACAAGATCTCCAAGATTCCTCTCAAGAAACCAGTAGATATTTTCTCGCTCGCTTGAAGGGTGCGTCTTTGGGGTTCTTGCTTGCTGTGACATGTGGGAGATCATCCAAGATCTTCTTGATCATCAAATCCCCACGAGCAAGATCAGAGTATAGGTTGTGAGTTTGTCCCGGTTTTGGCGCAACCTTTCTTCAAACTGAAAAAGGTCGGAATATTGAGATCATTCCTTGCGATTGAAGGTTGGAATAAGTTCTTGACATTCATAGGAAGGTGCACGCAAAGTTTCATAGGATTTGAATCAGGCGATCAATAGTAAGAACAATTCTTGATTTTGAGATCGTACTGATTTTGCTGTTTATCCCGATTTTACTGTTCATTCAGGAGTTTCTAGGCAGATTGAGCCTTTTAGTTGGTTTTTTTTTTATAAAAGAGGCTTTAGGAGTTCTCTTTTGTCTAGTGTTGGACTGGCTGAGCCTTTTAGTTGATTCTTTTAGAAAAGAGGCTTGAAATTTTTTTTGAAGGGGGGAAATTTCATTTTCAGAAAATGCAATAATACATATAGAAGTTTATAAACCAGAGAACTTGGAGTCGTGGACATGCATTGCATATTTGCAGGTTTGGGAAACTGAACCTCCATCTTATATATTGCACTCTGTTTCACTTGTTAAAACATATAAGGAGAATCCCAATGAATAGAATAAAAACTGTTGTTACCATGTTGCAAATTCTGCACATGGATGGTATCCTGGAGACAAGTAGACTTGCGAGTTCACAGATTCCACTTACAGCCACTAAGGTAAGAAGATATCCTACAATTTCTATCCCAAATCTAATTTCCCCTGCGCAAATGGAGTAGAATAAAAAACTAAACAAACAAATTGTGCATCTTCACTGTTGGAGTTCCCAATTATTTTACTATGGTTCTTTGTCTGTTGTAGCTTCACAGGTGCCATGCAAAATCGCTACTGAATTGAGTGAGGGAACATCACTACTGGGATGCAATTCAGTAAGAGAAATGGAAGATGAACTGCTTTGGCAGTTTAATGTATTGGTCAGGTAGTAAGGTGCAACCTTTTGCAACATGGGTGTTATCAGGACAATATTTTACCAAGAACATACTGTTAATTAATGTGAATGGCAAACATTTTTTTTTCAAATTCTAAAAAAACAAAAGAAAAGAAGAAATGGTCGATTGACAATGGTTCTTGGTTAGATTTTGCTCTTAGCATGTTCCTGTTAAGGAAGAATGTTTCAGAATTTGTCTTTCAAGCAATTTAAACAAGTATTATCACCGGTGTCACATATTTTTTTTTTCTAGAATGGATGTTTTGCATTTGATCGGATCGAGTTTATTGGATCAAAATTTAGAAAAAGCTCTCCACCTCATGCAAAATGGGCAGCACGATTCAGAAAACATAAAGACAAGTAGCTTTGAGACCAAACACCCTCTGTATGCCATAGTAAATCGATGGCAGCCAAAAGAAGTAAAAAGGTATGAGTACTTTTCAAGGCATCATATAAGATCACTCAGCTATATATGACATAGTTACACAGCTTCTTGCTTCACTTGTTGCTTTGCCAGCAGAGCAAGAGGCATCCTATTGAACAACAGAAATGTTATACGCATCTTTATACAGTAATCCCCTGTTGTTCCCCATTCTGGCATGTAGAAGCGTAGGGTTTGGAGGCAGCGGGAGCCATTTTGCCACGGCCCTCCAAAGCCGTCATGCAGTTTATCTCTTTCCATCGACAGGGTTTGCAAGCATCATGCAACTCGTGTGATCCCTGTGCAAAAGATGAGAACTTGCCCATCTTTCATATTGTGGTAATTAACTACTTTGCAAGTGGCAACTGGCAAGCGACCATGCTTGTACTTCGGGGATGCCTGTCTTTGTTAGTATATATAATAAATTTTATGTCTCAATGAGAAAGCTTGTGTGCTATGTTTACTTCAGTTGTTTCTCGTTGCTGCGAAAGGAGTTTTTACATTATTAGTAGGTACACAAACAGCATTTAAAAAGCGACGCTCATATCGGTTAAACACAAGCTACGTGACTAAAGACCGAACACACATATAAAACAAGTGGAAGCTCTACTAGAATCGGACGACTTTCCTAGCATTTTAAGACTCCCATAGTTCTAAAGTTGAAACTCCTTCAACAGTATGTATCCCTTGGGTGGGAACATGGAATCAGGTAACAACGAACTAAATATGAAAATTTCTTGAAACATTACCAGATACGGTGAGTTTAATCCTGAAATTATCTGAAATTCAAGTAAATTTTGGAAAACTTCAGCGTTTGATTTTCAGTTGTTACAAGACATGGTAGGAATGCTCTACATACCCTTTTCTGCTGAATCAAGATCAACTCTGGCAAAAATAGGGGACCAAGGAGAGTCCTGCTAGATCCATGGTGCCAAGCGAGCATATATGGGCTCCAACCGTTCAGATATCTGGTTCATAATAGAGATTAAGTATACATATTAAATGTCATCTGGTGTATGTGAAAAGCATGTCCAACTTTATTTTACATTGAGTTTTCCTGGGTGGTGCTAGTCCTGATTGAAATGCTATAGTAATGTTGTCCCTGACAGCAGAGTAAATAGACATGACTACACGCCATGATCTGCACCTAAAGACTTCAGTACCAAGATGTTGCAAATTATTGGAGCCGTGGAGGTGGGATAGTCCACAAGTTATACTAGAATACAATGCTTGATGAGTCAAACATAACACCTCCATGTGGGGGCTGGGCTATGAGCGAATTTTGTGACCAGGATGTTGCAACACTGCTATATATACCGTTATTTCTACCCTCCATGTATCCCAATTCCCAACTTTCTCTTCCACATGGCTTTGGTGTTTTACTGATCATTTACATAGATGTTCTTCAGCCTTTTATTATTCAAATAGAGGTTCGGAAGGCATCAGGAATCCTTATATGCTGATTGGTACGAACTAGGTAAGTGAAAATATAAGTAAAGACACAAGCCTACAAAAATTTTCATGTAGAGATGCTGCAAACTCATGTGAAAAGTAGTTCTTATTATTGTCGATTAATAAGACAAAATAATCGACAGGTTTGGGCGAAGTGCTGAAAAAGAACTGTGCCTTCCATACATTATCATCTTATTCACATGATTTGCCTTAGGTTCTGTCAAATTAATGAAACCCTTTGCTAAAATCACCAATTAAACTGATGCAGGTGTTACCAATTGTTCTTACCTTCATTCATTCAGACAGTTTCTAATTCAGCGCTGTTAATGGTAGTACTTGTGCATCCTCCCCTAGAGCTCGCTTCATTTTGACGTTGGGATCGAAAGCTTTTGTTTTGTTTTTTTAACTTATTCGTCATGCTTAGATGTTTTAAAATTTCCTATCGTTATGCGGCTGCAAACTGTTGTACTTGAGGTACGTGCACATGGATTACCATGTTGGGTATCTTTCAAAAAGACCAAAATTCCCTTTCTTAAAATATTTGTGGAATAATCACCTTTTAATCTCATCCTTTTACGGGGTTGATGTCACCTGTCATGCCAGAGGACTTTCGGATGTTTCCATGGGTTACTCTGGTGAAAGTGTCATCTATATGATGATGAACTTCCCCAACTGCACCATATGTCGCACAAGGAAATTTGGGCCGTCCGCTTCAGATCTCCATCTGCATGGAGTTATGTGAGTTTTACAGATTGTTCAGTGAGCCTCGCATTAATTGGCCTCAGTATGCATATGTTTATTCATGAAAATTTTCTACTAACTAGGGGTGCGAGCTGTTGTGTTTTTCATTTGTTAATTGTAAATAAATATTACTCTAGCAATCAACAATAATCTTGATCAATAAATTACTTCTATGATAGAATTAAGTATAACATTTGTCGGCACTTTCAAGTAATCATTAATCAATCACTAGAAAATCGAATTCTCAACTTATTACCAACGTACATTAATAAATGATAGCTCCACTAACATACATTAGCTCGTAACTTGTGAGCTCTAGTAACAATTTTATGTAAATTCTGACCAGAAATCTTGTGCATGTTTACTACAATGGCTTTTCCAGGAACTTTCCTTATCCCCAAAGCAGCAGAATTGCTCGTGTCACAACTATTGTGCAAAATTAAGTTCTTGTCAGTTTTACCAGAGGTAGAAAGTTGGAATGGAAAATAAGGAGTACAAGTCATATTATTTATCTTGCAACTTATAACTGAAAAGTATTTTTGGCAGCTAATGGAAAACATTTTACAACAATAATATAATTTCTTTAAGAATACATGCTTTTTATAATATGTGGCAGTTTCTAATTTGCTCAGAAGTTGTCAGAACAATACTCCAATGTCAGAGATAGCCATCAGTCATAGTGAAGCAAAAGCCATGTTTTAAACTAAAGCACATGCAAACTTGAATGTGCTGAATAACCTCATACGATCAATTGTACATTGTCTTACCTGTTCTCAAAAATAAATGAGTACAAGGGGAGTTAAAGACTGAGAACTCTGGGACATGTGCCACATGCTCGTTGAAACTGATCATATATAATGTATATATATCTTATTTCATTTGATGTTCTAATTAGGAGATAATGGTTGAGCTTCATTGTTACTACGCACATGGAGATCCCTCGTTCATAACCAAACCATAGAGGAGCATATGTTTGGGAGGCATCGGAACTGTTGCGCGTGCCAATGGTGGTTGCTGAAGAATATTTCACAGATTGGTCTCAAACCAACTTTTTCATGTGTGTTTGTGTAAAATACTGAAGCAAATGTGTGAGTTCATGTATCTCCCCGATGCTGCTTAGCATTGCCTTTCTTTACATAGGCAAAATACCATTTTTGCAGCAGTATTTTGTGTTTTGTCCAGGTGACTCAGTCTCGGACTCTTATACAGGAAATACAGAACATAGATGATTATTGATGTCCTTTTAGTGAAGTAGTCTTGTATATTGGCTAATAGACTCTTGTAAACTGATTGGGAGCACAGTACTTGACTTGAGTGAGATGGTATCGCATAATTAGCGTGAATAGCATAAAAAATTGGTCAATGGTTCGGTCGTGTTAGTCCTCTACATCTATCCTGATAGGAGAAACTTATTTCCAATAAATTGTTTTCACTTCTTTTCAAATTATGATGAAGAGAGAAGCAATAACGTTGTTATTTTTTTTCGACTAAAAGAAGCAGTACCCTGTTATCATGTTATAAGGTTTGTTGATTTGTGATCCGAATTTTGAAGATACACATGGAAGGATGGATTGTCGGAGCTTAGTTCCAGCGACCGCAAAATCTTAAGGAAAATGATACCAGTCATACGTCCGAAGCGAGCAAAAGTCTCCGAATGCTTCACCTGATAGAATTAATCTTGTAATAGGAAAGTTTTAGTTTGGAAAGTGTTGAGTCTGAGTAGTGCATGGAGTTCAATCCGAATCGGTTGAGAACTGCCATGAGCAGCCTTTATAAGGGGCTAGGTAGAGCCCTGTAAGATGTAACGAAAATAAGAAGCTATGTAAGTTGGAGAAGAGCCTTTGTTTAGTTGGTTTGTGTCTTGTTCTTAGAGTTGAAGATCATAGGTTCAAGTCCTGGTTCGGATGACGCATTAAAGATTTTTTTTAGTTTTTTTGTTCTTCTTTTTATGTTCCAACATCACCCACTTTACAACATACGTGGGCCATGTGACTTTATTCCTTCACTGAACAAGAAACAATTTCATCTCTTGCATTGACTCGCATGGCCAGACGCAGCCAGGACACTCATTTCTTAACTGCACTAGTATGCCTGTCTCAATCTGATCTCTTTCATCTCCCACACTATAGCCTTGTCTCCTCTCGTTCCCTCCTCACTCTCTCTCACTCTCGATCTCTCTCGTTGCATACCAACATTACTACAGAAAATCATATCATAGACAGTTCAAAAACGTCATCACAGATGGTTTTGTGAACCGTCTGTAACTATGTGTCAGTGACAACAACGACACATCACGGACGGTTCTCAAACTGTCTGTGAAATTCACATCACAATGGTTCTTAAGCGAAACCGTCTCTATAGCCCAATCATCATATGAGAACTTATCAGGAGATATCAATTGATCTGACCAAGTATTGCAGATCATAAAAACTGAACTAGTGTTGTCATAAATAGTCTCTTTAGCTCAATCATCATTGAACCATATCCTCCCCACATGCAAGGTCCCAAAGACTACAAAGTCTAGCCCACTTGCACAACAGTATAAAGTATTAAGCATATACTTGTAATAACAGAGTGCTCACAGGTGTCAGGCTGCTACGGTTAGATTTTTAGCCTCATCGCCACAAGGTGTAGGGCTGCTAGAGATTAATCTCCTACCTCCACTACACCAGGGTCAATTAATCAATAGTCTAATTAGACAATTATCTAAGCGAATTAGGCCTTGAACCATTACCTTCCTAAATTATGCACTATAAAGCATGAAGTACCAAATTTTGCTTATTCACATGAAACAGAGACTACATAACAGAACTACACTTACAAGCTAGTCAAGATATTCAATGATAATCATATGAACATCAAACTGAATATTCTGTGATAATAATCAAGCTCACAGACAGTGAAGCAACGATTCAGTTCGAGGCCAAACTGACAACTGCAGTTGTTCAATCCAACTTCTAAAGACCCATTTGCATCATCGAGCATACAATCAGATAGGAATTGAAAGAACACACATGCATATATATAATGATTAAGATTGAATTGACATATTTTTAACTGTTTAGAATATGAGAATCTCAATATGACTTATTTATCGTACATGACACAAGTTTACAAGAAAGTAAAGAAAGATTCCTTGTACATGCAGCACGATATATAGTTTTAACTACCATTATATACCTAAAGGGATCAAACACTTAAATTCTTGATGGAATGTCATACAAAATGTGTGTATGTGATGATGAGGTGGAAAATGTTCATTATGGTGCAGACTTAATAAAGACCTACAAAGCAATTACTAATGGGACATTTTAGCTTACAGAAGCAAAACCTCTGGCAGCAACACTAACATTCTATGGAAACCCAGAAATTTCACGACTAGATACATATTCATAATATCTGGTGTGGGAGCAAAACAAATTGTAAGTGCTACTTCAATGTTCCTTTCATGCACACAACATTGAAAAGAGACCATTTAATTTCTTGACAATATGTGTGGGAGCAGTTTGTGACTTCTATATTATGTCCATATTAAACTTGAACCATTCCCTTCACCAGGGAATGCAGTTGATCAATTAGCAATTTAGCATATGCTTCTTATGACCTCAATAAATTGATTCAAACTTATAGTAGAACCAATGGTAATGGTAATGGAATAAATATTATTTTCTTGCTAGAAGGCAAACCTCAACCGAATCACACGACCCTGTGATTTTATCCCCAGTGTCTATTCTATAAAGCACCAGCCCAGAAATCTCAAACTCAAGCCCACTATAGTATCAAATGTGATGAGGATTCGTGACAGAGTCAATAGAAATTATGTTGACAAGGTAAGAATTTAACAACTTATAAATGTTTCTAACAATCAATAGTGAAACAAGGTCTCTGAAGCAAACATAAATGGTTTGGGTCAGTGTTACCTTCTTTGTCGAGGTCGCGGGCAGGCTGAAAAGGCCACGGGCAGAGGTCGCGGGACGAGGTGGGCACTGGCGGAGGTGGGCGAGACGAAGCCGGCGCTGCACGGGCAGAGGTCGCGGGACGAAGCCGGCATAGGCGGAGGGCGACACGGGACGAAGCCACGACAGGCGGAGGTGGGTGCAGGCGGAGGTCACGGGACGAGGCGGGCGCGGGTGGAGGCGAATGGTCGCTATGGTTAGGGGGAATTGTGCTGGGCTAGGGGGAGGGGAATTGCGTTGGGCTAGGGTTAGGGGGAATTGCGCTAGGCTAGGTATAGGAGGAATTGCGCTAGGGGGTCATCACAGCCTGTTCTATCCTTGAACCATCTAAGATGATACTCATCATAGAAGATCAAGGACTGAATCGTCTGTGATGAGTATCATCGCATACGGTTCAAGGATAGAACCGTCTGTGATGGCTGTGGTCTCATCTCTTCACATGTAGAGCACATACAAAGCTACATGTCGGCTGATGTGGACCGATTTAACCTATTAATGGGCGGCATTATGACGGTTTCTAATTTACAGTTTTATTTTAGTATAGCCATAACATTGTAACCTTATTAGAATCGGTAAAAAATTCTCTATACTTAAAAGATTACACACCACAATACAACATTAACGACAAACTGTCCTTGTTGTTGCATAACTTTCTTCCTACCAAATGATTAAAAGCCTTTTTCAATCCTACAAATCTGATTGCTATTAAAATACATGTAATAAACACAACTTTATTGATGCTGGACTGTTTATTGATGGTCATAACTTTATTATGCTAGATAGTACATACACTTAAAATAAACAAGACGACCTCATCATAACTCCACTTGCTTATTCTTTTGTATAAAAATTAGCCCTTCATGATGATCAACGCGTGTGTAGCTAGCTTCCTCATGTTGTTCTTCTTGGACCGTTATGCCGTTTTCGATAGGAGGCAACTCGTCAAACTGATTGTATTCTTCCTCATCTACTACATTCTCAACTCCGATAATCCTCTTTTTTTTTCGAGAAGAACTACGTGGTGCTTCTTGTTAGACGGGTCGGTTACATAGAAGACTTGAACAACTTGGTTAGAGAGTACGAATGGTTCGTCTTGGTATCTGACACGTTCGAGGTCCACAGTAGTGACGTCGTACTTATCAACATTCACCTGCTGGAGGTGGACCCAATGACACCAAAATAAGGGGATCTTGAATAGTATGTAGTCGAGCTCCCAAATCTCCTATATGAACCCATAGTAGGAGCTCCTCGTCATCCCAATGGTATTGAATGCATCTATGTGGACACTGCTATTCTGGTTTGTGCCCTTTATATCCTGATCTCTCTTGTAAAATGTGTACCCATTTAAGTCATATCCTTTACATATCACAACTTTAATGTTGGCCTTTTTGCCAACCATGTCAGTGTATCACCTAACAAGCTCCAAGTTTGGGGTCACTCCTTCAAACATCTATTGAATTGAAGATTGTGCTGTCTCGTGATCCAAGACTCTTGTTGTGCTGGATTCTCTTACCATAGCTGGTGCTTGTGCTCATTGATATACGGGGAGATTGTAGCCATGTGTTACAAAACCGTGAAATGGGCTTAAGCACACGCAACCGGATCAGGCGTGATTACTTTCCTTCCGATGGTCTCGATACACTGGAGCCTCCCCTCATGGCGAGATCGAGGCACCTGTCGGTTCGATACCCTGTAATCGACACAGAATTTGATGACCTCTTCGGTTGCATTACTTTCGGTAATGCTACCCTCTGACCGAGATAGATTCTGTATGTAGGATTTGAGAATTCCCATGTACTTTTCGAACGGGTACATGCTACATAGGAACACGATCCCGCACATCTTTATCTCTCTCATAAGGTAAACAATGAGATAGACTATAATATCAAAAAACGATAGAGGAAAATACATCTCAAGATTATATAGAGTCATCACCATCTCGGCCTGCAGAGCATCTGGTCCTTCAAGATCGATGACCTTTTGAGCAATTGAGTTAAAGAAATAACATAGCCTTATGATTGTCTCTCGGACCTTAATCAGTAAAATACTTCTAATTATGATAGGGAGCATCTGTGTCATAAGCACATGGCAATTATGAGACTTCATACCAGTTAATTTTTAATCTTGCATCGAAACAAGTCCTTCATGTTGAAGGAGTATCCAGATAGAACTTTCACACCATGCAAGCACTGCCACAATTTAGTTCTCTCGACCTTAGACAGAGTGTAACAAGCAGGTTTGCAATACGTTTGGCCTTTATCGGTATCTTTCTGTGCTAACTCAGGTCTGATACCCATATCGACCAAGTCAAGCATGCGTGGATACCATCCTTTGTTTTGCCCTTAATGTTCAGTAAGAGACCAATCAAGCTATCACATACATTCTTCTTTACGTGCATGACGTTAATGCAGTGGTGAACTTCTAGGTGCTCCCAGTAAGGTAGGTCCTAAAATATTGATCTCTTCTTCTAGATGCTCTTCTCATGGGTCCTCGATTTATGTCCCTATCCACGCACAATATCTAACTCCTTAACCATGTCGTGAACATATCTACCGCTTAAAGGCTTTGGAGCAGAACCGTCCTCGTTTCTTCCATCGAATTGTTTCTTCATCTTGTGATATGGGTGATTCCTCTGAAGGAACCTACGGTAAGCATGTACACAGTTTTGCGTGAGTGATTCAGCCACACACTCTTGATATCATCTAAGCAGTGAGTATATGCTTTGTCTCCTTTTGTACTCTGGCCTGATAGGTTAACAAGGATAGGGTAGTCATTTATGGTGCAGAACAACATGCATTGCAAAGTGAAGTTCTCTCGTTTGTATGCATCCCATACCTGTACCCTGGGAACCCACAATGTTTTCAGATCTTCCACTAATGGTGCTAGGTACACAATTCCCAGGTTGCTTGGGTCTTGGATAAGTATAGATAATAAAATGTACTTCCACTTTATACACAACCAAGGAGGAAGGTTGTAGATACGCAGATTTATGGGCCAAGTGCTATGATGACTGCTCATATTACCGAAAGGATTCATTTCATTTGTACTCAATCCAAACCTTATATTCCTCGGTTCCGCATTGAATTCTTCAAACCTCCTATCGATGTTTCTCCACTGGGAAGAATCAGCAGGGTGTCTTAGCATTCCATCATTCATATGCTCCTCCGAGTGCCAACACAGTAATTTTGCCTCCTTTGGGTTCACAAATAATTTTGCCTCCTTTGGGTTCAAACGGGGAATTACAGGCAGATACCATGCTACCTTAGCAGGAGATCCTTTCTTCACCTCAGTGCCCTCGTCATCATCATCTGATTGATTTTTATGCTTATACTAGGATGCGTTGTACACCAGACATACATGCAAGTTTGCATACTTTTTGCGCTAGAGGATACAGTCATTCGGACATGCCTGCATCCTTTCTACTTCCATTCCCAAGGGATAGAGAACCTTCCTGACTTTGTAGGTGGTTGTCGGCAACACGTTTTCCTCTGAAAGTATGTTCGCTAATAGACCTAATACTGCCATAAAAATCTTGTTGGACCAATTGTTGCTTGCCTTCAATTTCAGTAGTTCAAGCACTGATGATAACCATATGTATTTTGACTTGCAGCCGCGGAAAAATGGTTTCTCCGAGTCCTCCATCATGCCCCATAATTTACCATACTCTCTCTCATCACGATTCCCTTCTGCATCGCGCAACATCTGATCTAGATTATCATCCTGCAACCTATCCTCATTGGAAGCATAATCGATATCATTTGGCATATCGTTGACTTCGTAGGCGATGTTAATACTATCTGCTTCCTGTATAATCTTCTCTTTACCATGACTGGTCCAACATGTATACCCCTTTTGAAACCCCGTAGAATCAAGTGTACTTCAATCTGGGCAGAGTTTCCAAACATCATCAGAATGTCGCAGTCAATGCATGTACAAGACATAAATTGGACCCCCTTATTAAGCATATCATCCTCTACATCTCTTCTAAAAGCAGAGATGCCATTACTGTACTCGACACTCGCACAGTTCTCAGCGTACATCTAGATTCAGTCCATCTACACTACGCATATAATAGTAAGTGTTAAATAATAAAGTACAATAGGAGTGCACATGCACACATTCTTAAATTGGAGCACAAATTAACTAGCTAAACCCTACCCTAAATAGGAGTGCACATACACACATTCTTAAATTGGAGCACAAATTAACTAGCTAAACCCTACCCTAAATTATAAACCATGCTAGATATAAATAATCTTATCTCTGTACCAAGCTAGCTACATCTAAACCAAGTATATATCTTCAATTCTCTCTTTACTAAGCTAGCTATAACTTGAATATAATGCAATTATAACCAATTACTACCTTAGATCACAAAGAACAAATGGATCTACAATCTACAATATCTAAAAAATGTATCTTCAATTCTCTCTTTACCAAGCTAGCTAGCTACCTTAGATCACAAACAACAAAATGGATCTACAAGCTATATCTAAAACAAGTATCTTCAATTCTATCTTTACCAAGCTAGCTTCTTAGATCACAAGGAACAAATGGATATATATATATATAAGGTATATTTAAACTTAGAATCTTCAATTATCTCTTTACATAGCTACCTATATCTTGAGTATAATGCAATTAGAATCAATTACTACTTTAGATCAAAAAGAACAAATGGATCTACACCAAGCTAGATCTGAACCATCTTCAATTCTCTCTTTACTAAGCTAGATCTTCAATATAATGTAATTAGAACCAATTACTAACCTTAGATCACCAATAACAAAAGGATCTACAATCACTCTTCCAAATCCACGGTCTCCTTTCTCCAAATCACGTCACAATCGCAGCCACCTCAAAAATAGCTCAGGAAACCCTAAAAATACTAAGTGGGTCGGGCATCTCTGTACTTAGTTCCAGGAAATTCTCATCACTAATGGTTTTAGCCAAGAACCATTAGTGATGATAACCATTCACTTCGCTGATAGTTTTTTTTTGATAAAAGTGTCAGTAATGAGAATTCACACCACTGATGGTTCTTGGCTAAAACCGTCAGTGATGTGAATTCTCATCACTGACAGTTTTTTTGGCTAAAACATCCAAAAATCGTAAGTGATGTGAATGGTAGACATCATTGACAGTTTTAGCCAAGAATCGTCAGTGATGATCAATTATCATAGATGGTTTTTCAAAACCGTAAGTGATGTGGGGTCTAATATAAGTCTTTTTGTAGTAGTGTGCAATGTCGTCAGATCACGCAAGAAGGGGACTTCTGAGGTTGCCATTGCTGCTTGAGGTTGTGTGGGTCCGTTGGTAGTGGCGCTGGTGAATTCCATTTGAGCTCCACACATCATGGGGCCACATCCTTGTTGATGTGAAATACACGCATAAATAAATATCCACACATACCAGCAAGGAGGACATGAGGGGAAGATGGCACGGTTCCGATGTCGAGGTGGTGGTGTGGCCTAGCCTCACCCCACCAGATCCAGCCCTTCCGACAAGGCGATGGTGGCCGAGGACCACGCTGCCCCATCCTCATCAATGCTCATCCTAACTTTTAACACTGGTAAGTCGGATTGTTGCAGAAGTTGTTTTCGAATGTTGCAGTTCAAGATATTGAGTGCCACTGATGTTTCAATGATTGTTCATTGTTGCAACAAGATTATTTTTTGTTGTAATAGATTTTTGTATTTGTTGCTTTAATAGTTCAAAATTGTTGCATATTTTTGTTCTTCATTTCATGTTTTGTTGCAAGCTTAGGAACTATTTGTTGTGCTTCTGGGATTTTTTTTGTTGCACTGAATCTCGGCCTCATCAATTCACCCACCAAGTCTGTACCTTTATGTAGCGATCAGCGGTCCGAGGAGCGAGGCTTTGGTGGGCATATCTGAGATCGATGCTTTGAGTGAGATTGAACAGCTAGGGGGAGTGTACGATGGAAACACTCTCATCGTAAGTTCGGGTGTTAGTAATTCCCGAATATTAAACATACATATACTTTGGATATGTCATGTACATTTACTATCAAATCTACATTCCAATGCGGAAGCGGAGTGAGACACCAACTTAAGGAAAAAATACTAACATGTTGCTCCTATTCCGGGTATTGTGCAGGTTACATGCCAAGTTACTCTTGTTTGCTGTATGGAAGATAGGGGACTTTGGAAAAACATAACTGCAACATAGATTACACCTTTATTAGTGTAAGTGGAACTAGTTTGGCAGTACAGTGTAGTAGTTTTGTAATAGTTGGAGAAACAAAATCCACTTCGGAAGAATCTTGTTTTTTGGTAGCACGGAGGGGGAATTGGCTCAAAAAGGATAGGGGTAAAGACGCAGCCGTGTGCCAGTGGCTCAAAGTAGTACTAAGAACAAGCCGGTTAACATAGCATGCATAGAGACTAGTTTAGCATAATAGCCGTGAATGACACGTCTCAACATCATCAACAAACTTATTATATAGTTGAGTAGTGCGCAATCATCCTTTTTCTAGCACTCTCTCCTTATTTTTTTTACAAATTTAGCTCCCTCGCAAACGCTTTTGCAGATTTGACCATGTTTTTGACTGCGGAAGGAGGCTCCCACACTCCACATCCGCGGCAACCCGGCTACTGCGTTTCCCGGCCTTGGCACCAGTCGTTCTTCCCGCACTACACATCCGTGGAAGTCGCTACTCCCACGCCGAAGCACATGTGCCCACACCTCACTGGCTGTCGCACTCCTTGAGCATGGGAACATCTCCCACGATGAGAAGGGGCCAAATCTACAAATGATTTCACGGAGGTGCTAGATTTGCAAAAAAAAAACTAGCTGAGAGAGGGTAGGAAAGGATGATTTCACTAGTGTGGATGAGAAAGTTATGAAGAATGACAAGGTTGTCATATTGGTATCATCTCTACTGTGAATGAGAAAATTGAGGAGAATGACAAGGATTGTGAATGAGGCAGTTGTATACCTTCTGGAGGCAGAGTCCTCAAAAAAAGTAATCGGAATCTTCATTCTTGGATAATCAAGCATTGGCTGTTGTGGGTATTGCAGGCAAATGTAAAAGTCATAGGAAAATGAAAGGCAAAAACAAGGGCAAATATATATTCTATCTATGTGACGAGAAGGTTTTATGATAAAGGACTGTCTGAATTTAAAGCATATGAGGGGTGCATACTCAGTGGCGGTAACGAAAGATGATTTGGACGGACATGTCTTCAGTCAATCAGGTATTTCTCATGGATGGATATTAGATTTAGGTTGTTGCTTCCACATGCGTTCGGTGAGGGAGATGTTTATCAAATAATTTTTATGTTCACCACATAGAACTATTCACTTGGTAAATTAAAAGAAGTATGCAATTACTAAAGTAAGGGCAGTTACATTGGAGACGTATGATGGAACACATTACGTACACATTAACATGAGTTTAGTCCATTCTTGGCTTCAAAAAGAATATAGCATCTGTGATGTCACTTAAATTCGAGGGTTGTGAGGTATCACTTCGAGGTAGAGTCATGTGCGTTACTTGCAAAGGGCAGGTGATGTTGACAAGTGTCTGCGGCAATAGAGGATACTGATTGATGGGTAATCATAAGGGAATAGCAATAGATGGGAGGTCTGATAAAAATCTTGATTGAGAGAGGAAAACTATGTCATCAACGGTAGGTACTTAGATCTTATCTATAGTTATGTGTAAAGCTACAAAGACGGTTGCAAATTCTAGAAGACACAAAAGTGAAAGTGAGAGCTATTGAAAGAAAGAAGACATGTTGGCATCAAACACGCAGTACCAGCAAGCAGGTAGAACTCAGATGCGGTACAAAGATATGGCAAAGAGGGCTATAAAAATAGAAGGCGTGGTTAACCAAGCTACACAACATTGGAGCTGTCAGGTGGAGGGTTTGGGCAGGCTAGCCCAGACAATGACTCACACATTGTGGTGATATGTAGTCCCAAAGGTGGGGGGAAAAACAAGAAAAGGTGGAGCCAGCTTGGAGCGATTTCTTAAGGGGGAGACGGTGACTTCAATGGATAAAAGCAAGGTATAGATTGTTGAGAAGAGACTCATATCCTAATTTACTAAGACTTTGCAGAGGTGTGTTACAATAATAACTATATGACTACTAATAGGATTAGGATTCCTACTTCTTTTTGGAGGAGAACTAAGGACACTATATATGAAGTCATGATGGGTGGTCACGAAGAACCCAACCCACAAATCAACTCATCCAAAGCAGAGGCACACGAGATGATTAGAGACTAGGTTATCCTTAACATTAGCTTCTTGTATAGGGCAAGGATCCGAGTGTCATAAAAGGTTTGAGGGGGTTACAAGAGAGCACAACAATCATTTGTGCACTCTTGAGGTCGTGCTTAAAGAATGAGTGGTCGGGTTTACTAAATCTTTGTCGCTATTATTTGGTTCTTTCTATGGGATTTATCTACTTTGTTTTTAAAACCGTGTACACTCATATTGTATCTCGCAACTCTAATTCGATTTTGAGGCTGTTGTTCATAAAGAGGAGTATCAGAGCGTAAGACTGATGTTCGTCTTTTCTATTATGCAGTCTCATGCCAAATACACTTTTTAAGCATGTGAGTATGTATTACGCAGTCTCATCGTCGTTCCTATTACGCAGTCTCATCGTCGTTTCTATTATGCAGTTTCTTGCTTCACTTCCTGTTCATAATACAAGAGAAGGAAAGTTCTGTTGTTACTATGTTGCGATCCCTTATTCTTGGCCAAAAATTATAGTGTAAGCTTGGGAGGCATTGTGAACTTGTGCACATGCAGTGCCTCAACAAGCTGCTAAGAATGGATTTCGGATGATTGCAAACCTACTTTGCGATGTGCAAATATCTTGGATCCAGCAGCACATGGAAACACCCAAGTACCTTCAAGATTATTTTTTTGCCTTGCCTTGCCTCCTCTATCAAGAAGACAATGTCTTTAGCCTTACGTGCTGCTCATGTTTCTTCAATTTCTTCGTGAATGGTAGTTGTCTTCAGACAATCAGATAAGCGCCGATCAGAGCAAAGGCTGCAATTCCATCATCATGTTGACGGCCAGACATATTTTGCTAGGGGAGTTTTGATGATTTGCCCTGTTAAGTTGGTGGGACTTGATGATTTATCTCACTAATATGTGGCCCCCAGAGCCTAATACATGTCAGTGAGACATAGCGGGGCAAATCATCAAGTCCATTAGTAAAACGGGGCAAATCATCAATTTTTCCATTTTGCTAGGGCATAATGCTAGAATTTAAATTGTGGATAGGAGAACAGCAGGTGCAAGTTCCTTAGATAGGCTGTTTGGAAGGTGATTGGTGGGTGGTTGTTGTGTTGCTGTAAGGTTGTCCTTGTTTTCTGTTCATTGCCTGGGTTCAGCTAAGCATGCTGAAGCTGTGCTCATTGTTGCTGTTGCAGTTGCTGCCCGTTGATTTCTTTTCTTCTTAATTCAGATCTCCTGTGGGTTCTAGAAAAAAAAATAAATGAAGAAGACAAAAGCCATTACCTGCTGACATATCGAATATAGACCATTATTGGTCAATAAAATGCTTTGGCAATCTAGTGTAGTGACAGTCTAGCTAATACCCCCTTATGAATTGATTTGAAGCACAACACTTACCGCGAATGAGCTAGTTGAACTAGGAACTGGTTTCACCTGAACAAGTAGTGGGAACAACAAAATGATAGTGGCCGCTGGTCATATTTATTGAGAAATCAGAACGCATCTTCTGAAGTTGATTACAAACAGAGACACATGTTTTGAAGTTGATTAAAAGCAGACACACAACTGCTTGAATGAGATGATATCTAGATTTTAAGGACCATGCGGGCGTACTATTTGGTTTCTTGAGAGTTGTTGTGTGACTTTTTTCTGACTAAAATGCACTGAAGACCTATTCAACATGTGCTAAGTTACTATTGTTTATTTCAGTTGCATCTATTCACGTCCAATGTGATAAATAATGTTTGGAGATTCCAGGACATTGTGATATGAGCACACAGCTATTTATACTACCGATTCGCTTTCACTCCCTCGAACCATGACATTCCGCCTTGCACTGGCCTTAAGCTCTTTCACAAAATAGACATTCATCTTTTGCATTGTTTGAGTATGGGTATGGAAGGCTACGGGAATACTTATTTGTTGACCATCATCAGCTGTGTAAGTGGAAATCTAACTACTATACACTCACAAAGATGGACATCTATTTTCTTTCCAGAAATATTGAAAATTCATGTGAAGTATTCAGTAAGATTATTAATTTCACAGGTCCGCCGAAGAGATCAAAGAGGTGTGCACTTCTACTTCCCCCGTATTTTTTCTGTGATAACTTCCACCTTTTCCGGTCCAACTGCTATACGGTTCTATGCTCTGCAAGTGGCATGGAACCCTCCTCTCCCTTGAGCAAATTGGAAATTATCAGCATTGCCTCGTAGCAACCTCTCAGTGTTCGTTGTAGTTCCTACTGAGGAGACAGAGAAGGCCGTTGTTACAGTGCAAGCTACTAAGACATTAGACATGCAGATTTAACTTTGCTTGGCACTACAGCGTATTACGAAACAGCATGACAGTATTTACTAAGAAGAAGCCTGTTAAGCTAGCACAAAGACAATTTAAGGTCAAAAGATCATTTTAGAATTTGTGATACAACCAACGTACGCTATTATAAACAAAGTTGTGTCATTTTTAGGTACATGTTTTATTTGGTTTGACATACTTCCTTATGCAAAAATGTAAAAAAATAATCCACCATGTCAAAAAAAAAAAATCATGATTCACCATGGACCTAACAACTGCTCTGATACCAATTGTAATAGCTGGCCCAAGAAGAGCTTAGAATGTCAATTTTCACTCTAACTTTAAACCGACATTACTTATAATTTCAGCATCACTGTCCCTAATAAACACTCTACACAAGTTATCCTACAAGAAGAAATCATGATAACATAAATAAGGATAACCATTCGCACATAACTTGAGACCTCGTGCCCAAGAACGCCTCTGATTACCTAAAAAACAACAAAGCAAGGGTGAGTCCGAGACTCAACAAGTACATATTAAAACAATATACATTAACTTAAACATTTTATCAATATTCATTTACATTTGATTAACTCTTTCTTCTCACCAATGACATGCAACTGCACATTCACATGTCTCATCATCTCTTTAGCTTATACCGATATAGCAGACTGTAACATCCGTCAGTGTCCACCCTAGCCCACTCTATTTTATGTGGGGCCTCTAAAGCCCATCCTCTTTCATACGGGGATTTCAATCCTCCACTCTTAAGCAGTGCCCACACAAAGTAGATCATCTATTTTCATGTTATAAACTTATATGATGTTAGAATTGTTTTAACAAATAACATTTGTCATTTAGCCATTATACATCATCAAGGATTCATCAGTTAATCATCATAAATCATCATGTAAACCAGGAGAAAATACAACACAATAGCATGGCAAATGAAATCATACTCAATTAAGAAGCCATCTACCTACCTTAATGTTCTACTGTGCACTTGCCTTTTTAAACACGGGACATAGGATGATGCAAAGACGATACCAAACCTGATGCAACACCACCCAAACAAATATAAAACCCAACCCAAAACATGCAAAAACATTACATAAACATAAAATTGATGGGCGTCGCTCCTACTCGCAAGCCCATCATAATCAACCCCTCCTTTATAGGACAATCCACCCGCTATCCTAGTGATCAAACTACCATAACTTTCAATTATAAATCCCAAACATAGCAAACCATATGTGTTCTAGAATCTACACAAAATTTTTCAAAATTTACTATCTATGCAAATGTCCTGATTAGGTCGTATAAACCCTTGTTTTAAACTCCGAAATTTGACATGTTGTATTACTTAACAGCAAAATTAACAATTTTTAATCTATTTTTCTAAAACACAAAAATTGGAAAACCATACCACTTTTGGAAACTAAAAGAAATTAATCACATCTTTCTAGTTATAGATATAAATTATTTCTATCATCTATTATAATTAATCTGCATCACAAGATAACTTTGCAGATTGAGAATGCACTGTGAGACAGACCATTGCAAAAACACGAATTTTTTTGATCCACTCACCCAAATCTAGTGTTCTATAACTCTATGGAAAGCTTTAAATACTATCTACACTATTCATAATATGGAAAAATTATGAAACAGAACAAAAATATCTAAAAAACCCAATCCAATATTTATTGATGATTCAATCTATTGAAATAGAGCAACCTGATTTCCTGTAATCAAATTCTAGCTACCCAAACACCACTAATCCTCCGCAAAACTCTGTTCTAAACTGCAGTAGTGGTTTTGGGTCATTACATTAGATGCACACATCATGGACGGCAGAAATGGCATGCTTCTCTCCTTCTCCCTTCTTTCTTTTTCTTCTTCTCATTCTCTCTTCCCTTCTCTTTCTTCTTTATTCCTTCCCTGCCTGGCATTGTCCTCTGGCCTCCCTCTCTCTTTCCTCCTTCCTCACCATGCACTACTACACAAAAAGCCATCACAGACGGTTCAAAAACATCATCACAGACGGTTTTCTGGACCGTCTGTAAGCATGTGTCTGTGATAATATGGTGCATCATTGTGAGACCCAGATTTACCATCCGGAATCTCCTGTGTATTTCTGTACTAGTCCCAGATCAGTTGCTAGTACACACAGTGAAGCAGTGATTATCATAACCAGAACATAACGAAGAGAAAAAAAATAGCATAAGCATAAATTACCAGCCACATGGCTATTTATTACATCTCCTGGTCACATGACCAGAGTTCTCAGCAGCGAAAACAAAAACAACAAGATAAAACCCAAAAGACACCACAGGCGATGACTAGGAGCGCGCGCTTAGTTATCTTGGCGATCTCCAACGAACTCCTCGCCATAGAATTCATTGTCTTCGACTGCATCTTGATAATTCTCTGATGACAAAATTTTGTGTAGCATGTGAGTACAAACGTACTCTGCAAGTCTGGGAAATGCATCATGAAGGGCTTTCCAAGGAAGGCTTAATAGGGTTCTTTTGCACAAAGCCAGATTTAACAAACATTATTAATAATAATTTTCACAAAGCAGTTTTAACAATTATTTGTACAATTGAAATTATTACTAACTCTAGTGAAGGTTCCAACTACCAACACTAGTATACAGGCTCTAACCGCCCATTTTGAAAGATCTTGTTAAACCATCACATGACTCCATCTGTCATGATTCAAAGCAGTTCCATCTACGGTTGGCTCAATCGCCAAATAAACATTCGAGAGTTCTAACCACTCCCGAATTCCCAAAGCATCGATTATTTTGAAAACCAAAACCAAGTCTACCAAGATGAAAGCATTCTTCGCTTTGCCTTTGACCGTAAACACGGCTATTCGAATAGATTTACTCTGCAGAGGTGTACGACTTTATCCACAAGACATGATCATCTCTTTAATGCCAAGCGCTACGAACACACTTCCTTTGGTGTGCCGCAGAGAGATCATGACAAGGCCTTTACAATATATCGCCTAACTGACCCACCCACGAGGTTTCACCATTGTTAGGGTTCCATCCGCCAAGATCTGAAGCCCCTCTTGCGCTGTGAGAAATACGACTTGCCTTCATCCAGCACTCACATTCCACCAACCTGGCAAGTCTAAGTTAGGTTTCTACAAATTATTTAGCCAGGTCGTACCCATTATAGACTTGTGGTTGCACGGTAATACTTAGAATGGACAGTCATAAGCATCGGTCCTTAAATTGATTAGGGCGGCTTTCACAAACCAAAACCAGTGCTCCATCCGCACCCGCCCAACAAACCATTCCGCCCCAATCTAAACCATTTTTATTTTATTTTTATTTTACAATCACAGCAGCAATCACATTGCTACAGTTTCAATAAAACATATTTCAACAACATTTTAGAATTTATCCCACCATAGGCATTTTGATCAACGTCAATCCTAAGCACAGTCTATCGTACTAAACAAGATTAATCACATAATACATGATTTCATGATTAAATCTTAAGGTTACAAAGGCATGGTAATCAAACAGCAAGGATGTTATTTCGAAATGGGCATAACTAACATTCTATATTTTAACATCATCGGTTTATGTAAATAGCCATGCAAGTTGCAAACTTTTTATAAAACAGTTATAAACAATGGGATCAACGTGCTTCAAGGAGACTTGCCTTCATCAACGGCGCGCTGCGCTATTCGAGGTCTTCTCCTTAAATCGACGACGACGACCGCTTCTTCGACTACGCGCAAAACGGTGCACGAAATGAATAAAATAAAATAAATAGAACTAAAAATTATAATAAAAATACTGACAGATAGAGGATGAATTTATATGAATTTATAAATTTGAATCACTCAATTCGGAGTTACGACGGAGGAGAAACAATTGTTTGAAGTTGAATTAGAAGGAAAAATCACAAAAAAGAAAAACACTATAGCAGAACTGTTCACTCGCGAATAACAGAGCGACATCCATGACGCATGGGGGGATAGGGCCAGGGGCGGCCGGCCAGCGAAATGGAAGATAACGTGAGCATCATGAAGAGCTCGACGCCGCGAACCCAAAAGTGCAATCGGATTTCGAAGAGGCTTACCGGAGACGACGAATCGACGCCGCAAAGATGGTTAGGCCAACGGTGTTCAAACGTCAAATTCGTCGCCGTCCTGTAATGCAACCCAAATTTTCTTGAGGGCTTTTGATCTCTGCGACAAGATGCACAAAATGACGCGAACGGAATTTGATTTGGCTCACCGGATCAAAAGTTGGCTCGCCGGTGTCTTTGGTCGACGTTGGGCTGCGGTTTTCGCGAGTTTTGGAAAGGAAAGCGATCTTGCATCAAAGGGAAAAGTGAGCATGGGGTAGAGCACAGCAAGACGAAGCTTTTGAGTACCCGCACGCCCGGTGAGGTGAAGAAACGCCGAGATAATGACCGAGCAATAAATTGTCACTAACGCTTAATTGCGGCCGTTCGCTTGGATTAAGGATGGGTAACGGCAGGTATTTGATCTCCATTACGACGCAATCACGATGCTTGACTCCCACTCGATTTGATGCAGCAATGAGGAAGTTACGAGTATTTTTTCTTTTAGACATTGAAGAGGAGTGATACGGAAAACCACAGGGTGGAGGTTGAAGACGACCGTAGCTCGACATGTGGGTCCAAATGAATAGTCTTTGAGAATAAAGCGCGAAGGATAAAATAGATAGAAACCTCTAGAAATCTTGGAAAATTCTCAAAAATACTATGGAATATTTGGAACCTAAAAAAATTGGTTTCGGAATTGTTTTAGAGAATTTTGAAATTTAGATAATTTCGGGACGAATATAATGGATTTGATGAAAGCGCGAGAGATAAAATAGCAAAGAGACTCTATAAATCTTAGAAAAATTTCCAAAATCATTATAGAATATTTGAAACCTAATTCAATGTATTTTGAGATTTTTGGAGCATTTTGGAACTCGGGTGAAATTTTGGATAGGACCGGAATATGAAATTTTAACTTTGCGGACAATAAAGAATTGAACTCCAGTTTCGGGAGGATATGGATGCCAGGTTAATTAGAACACCGAGGAAGATCCAAATTTTGAATTTAATAAATTTTGAAATAATTTTTGGAACAACAGAAAATCTCGGATGTTACAATCATAGACGGTTTCTAAACCATTTGTGAAACACATATTACAGACAATTCTTGATACAGACTGTCTGTAATAGCCTATTATCATGGATAGTATGATATAAAACTATCTGTGATAGTTTATTATTTCAGACGGTTCATAGTCCTAGTCATCCATGATATGAGATTTATCACAGACGATTTTTTGAAAGAACCGTCTATGATATTATTTTGTATTTTTTGACCAAAAAATAGTAGGAGATATTCCTACTGAGGAATTAATTAATAAAAGGAAAGAATAAGACAAAGTTTAGGAGAGATGAAAAGAGAAAGGAAGAAAAGAAGAAATAAAAGAAATATATGAGGGAGAAGAGATGGCGATGGATAACACATGGATATTACAAGTCGGGGTGTGCAGAAGCCATTAGAGAGAGTTGAGCCAAGAAAGTATGATAGGTCTAATAGAAGCTTTGACCCTGACCAAATGTAACCTAACTTCGTTGATGAAGTCCACTTCCCATTCATGAAGTGACTCATTAATTTGAGAAAAGATATTTCTATTGTGTTGTTTCCAAATATGCCATGCATCAATGGTAAAGATTTCCATGAAAAATTGGTTTTCGGAGCTCTATTTTGCTCTTTCAATCATCAGGAAGATGTCAGCCGAGAGGTACCATTGTATTCCAAGTATATGCTAGCATTCTTTACTGAAGTTGCATGAAAAAGAAAAGATGTCTAGTTGTTTCCTACTCCATTTGTTGGCAAAGGCTGCATTGAGTCTTATGTCCTATGTACCACCCTCTTTGACTTAGCATTGAATTTGTGTTCAGGCGATCTTAAAGGAGAAGCCAAGCGAAGACTCACAGTTTAGGGACACATCTAGTCTTTCAAATCCATTTTAGTGGGCGCTGGAATAGAGGTGCCTTGAAACATATAAGAATAATATTTTTGTGACGTATAAGAAGAGTGCCCCCAGATGTATGTGCACTGGTCATTGAGCGTTGGAGTATAGATAAAATCTTGTAATAAGATTTGAAGTTCCTGGAGTTCGAAGTAAGCTTGATCCAAAAGTGGTAGATTGAAGTGGTTTGCCCAATTGGAGTCACGAAAGAAAGAAGACACCAAAATATCCTCATTCTTGACATAGGAATAAAGAGTCAGGAACTTGAGGCAAGGAAGGTGATTATTCCATAAGTCTTTCCAGAAACTCATCATTGTTCCGAATCCAATCACAATGGTTGCTATCCCATGAAACTCTACTGCCAATTTCATAATATCTTTCCACCGAAAGGATCCAAACCTTGTTAATGAGTGAGGTATGCGATTTTGGTAATGAGTGCTACACAGAAGATGTACCCAAGGAATGTCCTTGTTATAGAAGCTATGAAGGTGTTTGAAGAGTAAAGCCATGTTTTGGACGTTTAAGTATAAGACTCCCATACCTCCTTTATTTTTGGTGTGTAGACCATTTTCCATGCGACCAGTGACAGACTCCTCTTTTGAAGATCTTTAGACCTCCTCTATAAACAATGTCTTTATGCTCTGTCAATATGATGGATAACCATTGTAGGTAATTTAAATGTGCACATGTAGTAGATTGGGAGAAGAGACATCACTGAGTTGACCATGGTAAGCCTTCATAAGAGAGAAAGATCGCATTGCCTGTGTGACGTCTTTCAATTCGGTCAATGAGAGTACCAAAATCCTTGATCCTTGGCCTTGAAATTCCCAAGGGCAATCCAAGGTAGCTGAAATGCATTGCCCCTGTAGCACATCCAAAAGTATTTGCTAGGATACTGAAGTACTTGTCATCAACATTTATTGGATACATTGATGATTTACAGTAGTTAAGTTTAAGTCCTGTTGAAGCCACAAAGGTGCTTAAGAAATTTTGTATGCAAATAAGCTGTCTGGCACAAGCTAGCATAATGAGAAGGGTATCATCTGCATATTGGACTATGGGGTAGTCTGAACCACCCTGAAGTGGAATGGGAAATTGAATGAGGACTCATTGAGCAGCTTCATTGATTATTGATTGAAGCAAACCCATAGCTAGAACAAAAAGTAACGAGGATAAAGGATCTCGCTGCCTTACTCCCCTTTTTGCATTGGAATGTTTTTCCTAGCACACCATTTAAGAGAACGAAAGAATAGGCTGATGATAGAATTTGATGCATCCAGTTGATCCATCTCTAGGGGAATCCTTTTTGTGCCATCATTGCAATGATGACCGAATGCTCAATTATATCAAAGGCCATTTTGAACTCTAGTTTAATAATAGCCATTTGATTATGGCTGTGATGACACTAGTGAATATATTCAAAAAGCCCAGGCAAGACAATCTTGAATTGTTCCAGACCTGAGGAAGCCATATTTGTTGTAGTGTACTAGCTGGAGGATGACATCTTGTAATCTGTTTGCGAAGATCTTTGTGATTAGTTTTATATCCAAGTTTAGCAAGAAAATTGGCATGTAGTCATTAACTGTTCGAGGCGAAGGTTTCTTTGGGAGAAGCACAATAAAGGAACCATTTATACTCTGGACGCTGAGATCCACTGAGTAGAATGCACTGCAAAGGGAATAGAAATCATCGACGATGATATGCTAACATTTTTTGATGAACATTCAATCGAATCCATTTAGGCCTAGTGCTTTATCCACTGGAAGTGATCGAACCACATTGTCAATTTCCTCTTTCGTGAACGACATGTCTATGGAATCCAAACAAACCGCAGGACTGACTAATTCAAATAAATCAAAATGCATGGTTGGTTGATTTGAGACCCCCATTCTGTTCTTGAAGGATATCCAAAGAGAGGCTGCTTTAGCATGATGGTCCAGATGAGTGATTTTGTTTTTTCTATACCTTTCTGTTGCCACTGAGTGAATTTTTTTGTATTTTCATCTCCTAGATTCATCCATCTGATTGTACTTTTTCTCCATTAAAGTTGTTTGTATTGAAGCAAACGGGACATATGATTCTTGATGATTGACCTGAAATTATGTTCTGTTTGAAACAACTTCCTTCTCTCTTCCAATTCATCCATGAAAAGAAAGTCATATTGCAATTTTTGATGAGCATAGTTAGATAAGTGAGATGTTTACTCCAACATTTTAGAAGTCTTCTAAGATTTTTAAGTTTTGCACTGAGAGCACTCGCTGCATTAGAACGGTGAACCCGCGTGATCCAAGATTGATGCACCAATTCCATGAAATCCGGGTGATCGACCCAAAATTTTTCCTATATAAATGTTTAGACCTAGGGATATTTGTCTCATTGCTCATGACCCATGGAGAGTGGTCCAAGATGCTCTTGGCCAAGGCTTCGACTGTGGTATTAGGATAAATAGTGGTCAAATTTGTAGTAAAAACCAGTCCAATTGCTGAAGCAAGGGATCTTCCTACATGTTACTCTAGGTGTAGCTACGACCTTGAAGAGGTAATTCAATTAGGCCCAACGCACTGATAATGCTATTAAATAGCATGATGTCTTGGGTATTACCACCTAGCCTATTTCTGTTCTGAACTGATCGGATGAAGTTGAAATCCGCCATGAAAATCCAGTATAAGTTTTGAGAAAGGTTTAATTGAGATAACTAATCAATGAACTCATTTCTTGTTGATGTTATGCTAGGTCCATAAATGTTGGTTAGAGTCCAAGGCTCAGTGTTGTGATTGGAAACGAAGTTGACCATAATAGCAATTTTTTTTTGATAAATAACGGTTCCAGTGTAGATAGAACTAGCCTAGGCAACCAAAATTCCTCCAGAGTTCCCAATGGATGGGGAGAAGCAAAATTTGTCGATGGATCTAGGCAAGAAAGTTTTGAGGAAGGAATGGTGAATGTTTTCCTTTTTTTGTTTCCTAAAGGCAAATTATAGAGAAGTTGCCTTCTTCCACCTTTGCTTTCATCACCCTGAGTTTATCCTCTGAGTTCATCTCCCGGACATTCCAACATATGATTTTTCCAGTTTCGACGTAGATGTGACATCCTGAATATGAGGTATAAATATGGGGAAGAACCTGACTTCCAGAGTTGGGATCATGTCAATGGTGCTAATCAGAATCATAAGAGCAGCATTACAGAGCATGGATGAAATCATAAAAGAAATCCTAATGAGATTCAGGGCTAAACATAAGAGAGCGAATGAGAGTACGGAACAGTAAAAGACAATAATGAACAAAAGGTTTAGAATAGATGAGACATGAAAAGTTGGTTGACACTAAGAGAGGACGAGAGGTAGAGGGCTCTTGGCTCAAGCGACTCTGTCTACTCTTAATTTTGAGAAGAGCTTTCATCATCATTGTTTGAACCCTTGGAGAGTTTGTTGGCAGTCACCTCCGAAGGAGGCACACCACAAAGGTTGACACCCCATTGCCGCATGAGCTGAATCGGCAGTTCTGGCGGGATGAAGGTGCAATATATTATCAAACTGAGCTCATCCTCCTTTGCTGGTGCTACAATTGTGTCAATTGGTCTTTGGGAAATTTTCCCTCTTCAGTGCTTACCATCAGATGACTAATCAAGCTTGAGTCCTACATGTAAGGCAGCGAGTCTTGAGCTGCGTCTTAGAGTCTGAGTAGATATAAGTGTTTTGTTCCTTATAGTCCTTGTCCATCTAGGTGTGGCCACTAGGTCCTACTTAAAGGAAAGAAGTGGCTGCGAGGAAGGAGATGCACTTGAAAGCTCTATGTTGTTAAGGCTATATCAATCTAAAGGGAAGAACTTGAGTCTTGTAGCTCTAGGAGCTTGACAGTGCTCTTTTTCCTGAGGCGGGAATCCAATCGGGTAGGTGGCAAACTGTAAGAGTCGGAGGACATCAATATTGTCGGGTCAAAAGCCATGCTCCATGATCTCTTTGGTGTAAAGCCTAAGAAGTTCGTATGCACTAGACTCAAAGGAACCAGGTTGCCATTTTCCGCAACGCCCCAAGGAAATTGCCATGTCGAAAGGTGTTTCCACAACTGAAGCAAATCTGATGCAGTTGGATATCTAGTTGTGGCAGGGAAAGTTGAGTAACCGGAACTAAAGCCATGGAAACATTGTTCTAATTGCACAAATGCTGCTCAAGCGAGGTATACTAGGGGTGTGATTCTTGCATGGTTGACTCACTATCACACTTAAGATGGAAAGCAGAATTGGCATCTATTGAGAGGGACATTGATGCCTGATCCACATTGCTTCTCGGGCCCACTAGGGGAACCTAAATCCATTGATCCCACTGGGGGTCATTATTTGGTTGTTGAGGGATTGGATGATTATCAAGAGGTTGAAATCCTATTTTGTCCCCAGGATGATCAAGATCATGTTGATTATTACTATTACCATGAGGATACACCAGAGGGTCCTCATCATGCGGGAAAATGTCTAGGAGGTCAGTGTTTAGGATAAACACCTGAACCGTCCATGATTCACCTTGACAATCCATTGTATTACTCTTCTTGATAACCAGGTAGCGAGGGATAGAGATTGCATCTTGAGCCAAGATCATGCAAATCATTTTTCCTTTTACTTGGTCGTTTTTATGGTAGTGTAAGAGCTTTTTGAAGGTAGAGCACGCCTAGGCAACGAAATGAAAGTGCATGTAGTCTAGAGTTAAGAAAAATCTTCCAACAATTATTTTGTATTCATGAAGCTTTTTCTATTTATTGGCTAGCCTCAGGAAATGCTAGCCATGCCCTCTAAAACAAGCAGATTACAGATTACACATCCACATATACATATATACCATCACAAATCAACTCAAATAACATCACAGCACAAGCGAACTATAGATTACGCTACAGCATATCCATTTCAAAAATCAACTCAGATATATTAACCAATTGAATATACAAGTACACATATGCCATTACAATTCACAAATTCACAGCACAAGTTTCTCTACACATATGCCATTACAACTCATCAGGTTAGGTAGAGTGGAACTCGCCTTTTGGGTTTACGACCTCATGTAGCAAGAAGGAAATGAGTTGTCCTCAAATTTTATTCAGATCGGCCTATTCCAACGTAGTTGTTGCGCATTTCGCAACCTACTGATGGAAGATTAAAGTCATGCATATATATAAATTGATAAGTATGAAACAATTATTGCAAGATTGACAAACCTCTAGGTCATTGGTCTTCATTGTACCCATGATGAGTTGCACGTTGTGGCAAACGTAAAATCCACATAGGTTAGTTCCTTTTGGCTGCTGGTGGCATTGCAAAAATAGAATTGGTTAGTTCAAGAGGCATTATTATGGAGTGTGATATAGGATTATTGTATACTAGTAGATGCTAAAAACTTCAAATCGTGTTTCAGCTGCGACCCTCCCTTGGATGGCCCTCTATGAATTATATACACTTTGAACGACCTATGTGACTCCAAAAAGTTAGCCTTAGCCATTCCACGAGTAACGTACACCTTGAATGACCTACATCAGAGTTATCTATAGAGGAAATGTGATTACCTGTTGAGTAATTATGCGATAGGCCTCAAGTTGTGGTGCTGCCCTTTAAGAAATCAAAGTAATTACCTAGTTCTTTCTTGGTACAATTACAACAAGAACCCAGTGAAACCTACACATGTATTCCATGGTCATTCAATCTAACGTCAAGTTGCGTATAAAGTACAAATCAACAAGTATAGCAATTAATGCAAAACTTACCCTGGGTTGTGGAGTAAAAGTATGCTGGATTTATTGCGTTGAGCTAGCAATGCACTTGTCATGTAATCCTCGATGGCTTGTAAATTTTCGTCCATGCTTTGCTTGGTGACCATGTGTGGGTTGAGGAAACCTACAGGTTCATCCTTGATTTTGTCATTTATCAGTATTACACAAATGTAGACCATGATTGTACACACTTACAATGTACAGTATCTCAAGGGTGAGGTATCGAGAGTGTCTAGGTTTTAGAGATCAAACAAGTTGTTGAAGTCAACCCTGAAGAAGCCCCCGATGACCGGTTGAACAAATGCTCCTCCTTGAAATTCATAGGGGATAATCAATATCCGTTCTGCCACCAGCTTGTTGGCTTGCTCCATGTACCAATTATGCATTCTAGTGCAAGCCATTTCAAGCATTTGCAGGTGTTCTTCCTGTACGAACAACTCTCCTAGCTTGTATTTTCGGGCCCATGGGGCCAACGAAAAGTCAGGGGTCGATGTGCTCAACTTCAATTTTCCTTTGTTGCCTCCTCATTTTCTAACATTGGTCGTCTTCATGGGAGACGACTAGGTACAAAGTAATGTACCAACCTGTGATGTATGGGGTACGGTAGTCGATTTGGTGGCCCACTTCGATGCAACAGGTGGCTCCGATAATGCGGGCAGCTCTGGTCCAGCAGGTGGCTCCAGTAGTGTTGTCCAACAGGTGGCTCTGGTAGTGCACCATCGCCCCTCGACTGGATGGATACGTGCAGCCCCAAGCAGCCTGCTGGGGAACAGATCCATTAGCAAGCCTCACTAGGAGATTACACTATGTGGCCACCTACATAACGGTATAGAATTATCTAAGGTATCCAATAGGTCTATCTATGGAGAATTCCAGAGATATATATTACCTCGATGTCATCGATAGGAAATTTGTTGTCATCTTCGTGTAACACCCTGGCCTAAATTAGCTTAAAGTCCAGCCTACCATAGGGCGGACCTACGCATGCATAACACTCCACTTACACTTTCGTCCTCGCTTCGTGTAAAAGGGTTAACCCGGAGGTGCTATGTTTGGACCCAACAGGCATTATATACTGCTACAACTCACTTTGTGCAAGCAATGTGGGACTAATCCCACCACCACTCTACATGGGCCTTCACATTAATGGGCCAGGGTATTACACTCACCCCCTTAAGGGCTGACGCCCCCGGTAGCACACCGTATACACAATAGATACCCAGAACCACCCCTCAATACATGGTCGTGCATCCAGTGCCGGCATATATGCCATGCCGTGTGGCCACTCCTGGCCCACACGCGCCATGCGCCATATGCCCGTGCCCCTGTCCCACACGCGCCCGTGTAGCGAAGGTTGATGCTCTGATACCATTTGTAACACCCTTGCCCAAATTAGCTCAAAGTCCAGCCTACCATAGGGCGGACCTACGCATGCATAGCACCCCACTTACACTTTAGTCCTCGCTTCGTTTAAAAGGGTTAACCTGAAGGTGCTATGTTTAGACCCAACAGGCATTACATACTGCTACAACTCACTTTGTGCAAGCAATGTGGGACTAATCCCACCACCACTCCACATGGGCCACATGGGCCTTCACATTAATGGGCCGGGGTATTACACTTCGTTTGTGTGAGGGGCAGACGGTTAGTGGGGTTGAGTTGCATCGATACTTTTGGGACTTGAATGGTCCATCTTAGCTTCTCCACAACCCTTTCCTCAAACCTTTCCTTAAGGCTTCTAAATGAAAACTTGGATGGGAAGGTTGGAGGCTATTCGGAAGTTGGAATTTGATTTAGGGTTGGATACCATGTTTATCAAAGAAATGTTGAAAGTTATTACTTATTTATATTTGTTTTACTGCCTTTTCAATTTAATTATTGTATTTGTTTACAAATGCTGTTTTATTGCAAAATAGCCATGTTAGCCAATCATTTGGAATAAGCCTTGCATATAGTTATGTTAGAAATGCATTCTGTGCACAACTTGTTGAGTGCTTTAAGTACTCACCCTTGCCAACAACCACATCACCAGTTCAGGAGTCTACATCAGCTTATGAGGAGGAGTACCAGGAGAAGACGAATGTTTAGGGTGTGAGCCTTGTCAGTTGCCTGTGGTATATTGAGAGATTTATCTACGTTTTCATTCCGCTGCGATTTAATTTGTTGTTTAGCCTTGTGAGGCATAGTCATGTAAGTTGACCATAAGGTCATTCAACGAGTATTATTTAATATATGATGTCTTTCATAATGTTTCCGCTGTGTATGATTGTGATATTCATCTATGTTGAACCTGTGTGCACTAGTGTGATCCTGGACTAGTGCAGTATACACAGAGGGTCCGGATTTGTATATTTGGGTCCCGACATGCCTTTAATGTAGAGACCCATTGTGAGGCATCTATATAAAGGGAGGGGTGGTGGCTTTAGGGCTAAGAAAGAATATAGGAATTCAGAATTCTTGATACCCTAGCCGCCACACCTCCTTCGCCCAAAACAGTGCAACCGATGCTAGCACTCTGGCGTGCGGTGTTCTTGCCTCGTACGTGTGGATACCTTAGAGGCGTTGCTGTTAGGCTTCAATGCTAGCATGAGCCGCAACCTTTGACGGTCACAAGGAGTTGTTGGAGGAGGTGCGAGGCTAGTACGACTACAACAGCACCAACACGCTACATTGACTCTACTTTCGCTACAGGTTTGTGCGTCTAGTGGTAATTCCATGATCTATAACTTACAATGGTTCCTTGGTTATGCGGTAGAAATTTTTATTCTATACTAGAGTAGCCTACCTGTTCCCCTTCAGTGGTATCAGAGCCACCCTACCTAGTTTTATATTCGGAATAGGTGCATATGGTGATATGTGGTAGTAGCAGATGTGATATATTGCTGTTTTGTTGGTTGTTCTATTTGATAGTGTGAAATCATGTGCTGAAAAATTGGCTTAGTAATGAAATTGGCTTTGCAAAGTGGTTGTGATTATGGCATGTGTGGTGCTTGCATGTGCTATGTCTGATGATTATTTGATGATATTGGTTTTGCTTGATGCAATGCGCTCGTGTGAGTGTTTGCATGGACTGATGTTGAGTCAAGTCGTGGACTTGTGCTCGGAATTGTTTCTTGTTTATTCATGTGCAGGTGTTGCTTGAGGGCGAATGTGGTCGATGACGGGACCGGAACTAGGTTCATGGAGGAACTGAGGTTCAGGACTAGATTCAGAGAGGAATCGAGGTCTTGGTGGTCAAGGATGTCATACGGAACGTTCGGGCTAGAGAACATGCACATGGAGGCTGGTTAGTCACGTATTTATAGCATGTGGGCTATACATACGTGCAAGAGATGTTTTTGGCTATGTTGGGCTAGGTTGAGATGTATACAAACTCTTTCCATGTTGGAAGTAGAGTTGTATTCAATCCCTTTATGTTTGCTCAGTATAAATAGGGGGAGGTGTCTCCTGTTTATTTTTGAGTGCTTAGTTTTCTTTTAGGGTTGTACTCTTTTGTTTGGAGTACTGTAACCAGATTAGACAAAAGGAAATAAAAATCAATTTCTAGTCCTTTTGGCTTGGTGACGAGACCTCCTGCATGTTCCTTGCACCCTGAAGTTCCTGACTGCGGCGACTTCTTTCTGGCTGTTTTTTGTTTCACGCCAGCAGCGACACCCGAGCGAAGGAAAAGCCGGCGCTAAAGATTTCGCATGGCTACGAGACTGTGATTACTTGCTGAGTTCGGTTTATGGTTTGTTTGCGGTTTTGTTTTTATAGATTGATTCATTGTCTCTCTTGTTTCAACAAGTTTAATATTGATTTGATCTATACAAAACCTTCCTAGAGTATCAACTTAGAGTTCCTAAAAGTTTCATTGGTTAATCTTTTGTAGATTGTGATTTATCACGAAATTGGGGTTTGGTCTGTTTCGTCATAATCTCACAAAGATGCTTGCGAGGTTAATAACTTTTGATTCGTAGGTCCGATCGAGTTGATTCTTACTGGGTTAGATTCATAATTGAATCTAGTTTCTTCAGTTAAAATTTCACACTAATCCAACGGTGGGATCTTCCGTTAATCACATTGTTTGAGTTTGGTCCGTAACTAGTTTGATTTGGTCCGTAGCTAGTTTGATTTGGTCCGTCGCTGTTAGATCGGTTTTCGTTTCAGTCGTCTTGCAAAGAATATAACTCCAGATCCATAAGTCCGATTGAGTTAATTCTTTTTGTGTTAGCTTCAGAATTGAATCTAGTTTCGACAGTTAAAATTTCATATCAATCTAACGGTTAGATCTTCAGAAATTTTAGTTTTAGTAAACATATATCAGTCTGTCTCGTTTGGTCCGGAGTGAATTGATTTGGTTTTGCTACAGTAGAATTTTGGTCCGTAGTACATGCAAAACTTTCTGTCTGAAGTGAAGTTTGGTCCGGCGCAATAAGGTTTTTGTTGAATTCAAATTAAGCGATCTGAGTTTGTTTGGGGTGTTTCAAAAATCATAAAAATTTTATTTTAGCTTCCGCGCAATCATTCACCCCCCCTCTGATTGCTAGATTAGTATATTTCGATCCTACAGATAGATCGGTTTTGGCACTGGTCGATAAGATCGATTTGTGTTCGATAGTTAGAGATGGGTTCAAGATCATTGTTCCGTGATCATACTGTTGTGGTCGTATGACTACTTACCCCGACTGGTCGGTTTCCACCATCGGGGTAGACTATGAGACGTAAACCCACATGAAGCACGAGAAGATCAATATGATTGATTGAAATAGATCAGTGGTCAAAAATAGGGTTAATATGATTAATCTAAAGGGACCGCCGTATGCGTGCAGTGCCTTATAGTTCATTGCGAGTTCACATCGTGTGGTAGAATGCGATTCTATGCATAACTTATTTTTATAGGATTGATGTGAATAGTATGGCCCCTAGTGTATGTGATGCATGTGTGTAGTTTTCATGGCCTGCATGTCATGCTTGATTGCAGCCCAAGGCTATCTATATCGTATAATGGCCTGCATGTCGACTTGTGATGTTTCTACACTCCTCGTAATTTATTACTAGTGCTATTAGGAGTAATAGCTTAGTGGTAGTACTTGGAGGATTCGAGTACTTAGAGGCTTGACGAACAGGAAATGTGGTGATGGAGATCACCACGTGAAGGGCCATATTATGTCACAGCTAATATGATTATCTGTGATTGCTTTTATGTTCCTGTTTATTTATTTCTATGCATGTTATATAGTAGTTCTGAATGCTTTTAACATGGTAGAAGTAAAGATCCCTTATATAATATTAAGTAAAATTGGTGCCCTCCCAATTAGCTACATCATCTAATATCATATAAATTAATGGTAGGTCTGCTAAAGTTGGGTGCCATTAACTTTCCATAATTAGATGGCTTTGTGTCGGACACTCACACACATAGCATTGGTTACACTTGACAAGGTCATCATAACGGTTATGGACTTTAGGGCATAGGGTTGCGGTCGGGGCATAGAGATGCCACCCAACAACACGACTCATATAGAGATATGGTTAGCAAAGGGTTGCTTACCGAATTCATTAGCCTTCTAGCAGTGACGTTAAAGCTCACTAGTAGACTAATGAATTGTGGGTCTTGAATCACTAAGTATTATAAAAGGGATATAGAATTTAGTGGGAGTATCTTTATTAAATTGTTTAATACAAGTTACTTTTTATGAATAATTATCTCAGTTTTTGCATATATTTTCTATCTTAGATCATGGCACCACCTGCTATTACACCACTTCCAGTTTTGCTTTACGTTCGATAATTAAACAGAAAAAACTTAATGGAACAAAATTTACGGATGGTCCTGCACCTAAGAATTGTTCTCAAGCATGATAAAAAGGAACATGTTCTAGAGCAACCAATTCCAGATGTACCTGATGAGAATGTTACTAGTGTTGTTAAAGCCGCTTACAAAAAGGCGTGCGATGAGTGCCTCGATGTTAGTTGTCTCTTGTTTGCTGCTATGAACTTAGGCCTTTAGAAGTAGTTTGAGAACATAGAGGCCTACGATATGATCGTGGTGCTCAAGGGCATGTTTGAGACTCAGCCTAGGACTGAGAGATATAAGATCTCAAAGTCCTTTTTTGGATGTAAGCTGGCTGAGGGCAGTCCGGTGAGCCCTCATGTAATCAAGATGGTTGGTTACATACAGAGCTTGGAGAAACTTGGTTTTCCCCTTAGCCAAGAGTTTTCTACTGACTTGATTCTTGTGTCGCTACCTTCAAGCTTGGGCAATTCATTATGACTTTTCATATAATGGCATATTCAAGAATCTCACCGAACTACATATGATCCTCAAGACAGCAGACGATAGCATTAAGAAAAGCACTAGTCATGTGATGATGGTGCAGAAAAGTACTACTTCAAGAAAATGCTAAGACTAAAGGAAAAGGCAACGCTAAAGCTTTGGATAAGATCCCCACAACCATCCTAAGCCTAAGCCCAAGTCTGGCTCTATTTCATAGAGTGAATGCTTCTAATGCAAAGAGTCAGGTCATTGGAAGAAGAATTGCAAGAAGTACCTCTCAGATCTAAAAAGGAATAGTAGAGCTAAGTCATCCACTTCAGGTATTAATGTTATAGATATATTCTTGCCAATTCTGCTATTAACTCTTGGGTATTTGATACTGAATTGGTTGCTCATATTTGTAATTCGATGCAGAGGTTGATATGGAGTAGGAGAGTTGCAAGAGGCGAGGTTGATCTCTGCGTTGAAAATAAAGCAAGGGTTGCTGCATTGGCTGTCGGGATCTTACCACTACATTTATCTTTAGGATTTATTATGGAATTAAATAATTGCTATTATGTTCTAGCATTAAGTAGAAACATTATCTCTACCTCATGTTTTTTGGCAGAGGGTTATAAATTCATTATTGAGGACAATGGTTGTTCTATAATTTTGAATAAGATGTTTTATGGCTATGCTTCTGTTATGAACGAGTTGTTTATTTTAAATCTTGGTGATACACCTATCTATAATATTAATGTTAAGAGAATTTGGCCTAATGATTTGAATCCCACTTATTTTTGGCATTGTTGCTTGGGTCATATTAGTTAGAAACGCATGATGAAGCTCCATAGAGTTGGTCTTCTAAAATCATTTTATTTTGAATCATCTGAAATGTGTGAGTCATGTCTACTTGTTAAGATGACCAAGACACCTTTCACTGGGTATTTTGAGAGGGCGTTTGACTTATTCGAACTCATACATACTGATATATGTGGGCCAATGAGCATGATAGCTAGAGGTTGTTTTCAGTACTTCATTATTTTTACCGATGACTATAGTAGATATGGTTGTCTACTTAATGAGGCAAAAGTCGGGAACTTTTGAAGAGTTCAAGGAATTCTAGAATGAAGTACAAAATCAAAGTGGCTAGAAAATCAAGTTTCTACGACTTGATCGTGGAGGCGAATATTTGAGTTACGAGTTAATGATCATCTAAAGAGTTGCGGAATTGTTCCACAACTTATGCCTTTGGGCACGCCTAAAAGGAATGCGGTGTCCGAATGGCATAATCAGACCTTGTTAGATATGGTTCGATCAATGATGAGTTAGTCATATCTACCACTATCTTTTTGGGGTTACGCTCTAGAAACTGCGGCTTTCACACTAATAGGGTACTATCTAAATTTGTAGATAAGACACCACATGAGATATGGACTGAGAAGAGTCCCAGTTTATCTTTTCTCAAAATTTGGGGTTGTGATGTTTATGTTAAACGTCAAACGTCTGATAAACACACCCAAATCGAATAAATGCCTTTTCATTTGATATCCTAGGGAAACATTAGGATATTACTTCTACAACCGAGAGAGAGGGTAAAGTGTTTGTCATAATTTCTCTCGCTAAAGGCAAGTGGAAGAAAAGTGCAACTCAAAGAAGTTCAAGAGGCTCCACTCGGGGAGGACTTGGTTGGAGATACCCCTGTCGGGGAGAATTTAGTTGAGGAACCAATGGTCGAGAAAACTCCAGTTGGTGGGACCCTGGTCTAGGAGGCACTAATGCCACATAGGTCGGACATGCCACGCAAAGTGTTTGCTCGGTATTCACGTGATATATTGTTGTTGGACAGCAATGAGCATACGACTTATAAGGAAGCGATGATGGACCTAGACTCTAAGAAATGGCTTTGAGCCATGAGATCTGAGATAGAATCTATGGGTGATAATCAGGTTTGGAACCCGGTCGATCCGCCTGATGGTGTAAAAACCATTGAATGCAAATGGGTTTATAAGAAGAAGACTGATATGGATGGAAATGTTCACATCTATAAAGTTTGACTTGTCACAAAGGGGTTTCGACAAGTTCAAAGAGTTGATTACAATGAGACTTTTTCACCGATAGTGATGCTTAAATCTATACGGATCATTCTATCTATTGTTGCATATTTGATTATGAGATATGGTAAATGGATGTTAAAATGGCTTTCCTTAATGGAAACCTAAGTGAGGATGTGTACTTGACACAGCCTGAGAGTTTTGTCAATCCAAAGAACGCTAGTAAAATATGCAAACTTTAAAAATCCATTTATGGGTTGAAGCAAGCATCTCGGAGTTGGAATATTCGTTTTGATGAGGTAGTCAAGGGGTTTGTCTTCATCAAAAATGTAGAAGAACCTTGTGTTTACAAGAAGGTTAGTGGGAGCGCACTTGTAATTTTGATCCACATAACATATTTTATTGATTTAGAATGACATTCCTATACTAGAATCTGTTAAGGCCTCACTGAAAAATAGTTTTTCTATGAATTACTTAGGATAATCAGCATATATCTTGGGCATAAAGATCAATAGAGATAGAGAGAAAAGGCTAATTGGATTAAGTCAGAGTACTTACATCGATAAGGTGTTGAATCGGTTTAATATGCAAGATGCCAAGAAGAGGTTCTTGCATATGTCGTATAGAATTAGTCTTAGTAAGACTCAGTGTCCTACTACTGATGAGTGAGACCGTATGAGTAAGATTCCATACACTTTATCTATCGGATCTACATGTACGCCATGTTATGTTGACCAGATGTATCATATGCTCTAAGTGTTATGAGCAGATAGCAGTCTGATCCAGGTGAAGGTCACTAGAAAGCAGTAAAAACATTCTTAAGTACTTGAGAATGACTAAGGATGTGTTCCAAGTTTATAGAGGTGAGGAAGAGCTCGTTGTAAATGGTTACACTGATGCAAGCTTCCAAACTAACAAGGATGATTATCATTCGTAATCTAGATTTGTATACATTTTTAATGGAGGGGCACTGAGTTGGAAAAGTTTTAAACAAGACACAGTTGCTAATTCTATTACGGAGGCCAAGTACATTGCAGCTTTTGAATCTTCAAAGGAGGGTGTTTAGATAAACAAATTTGTTTCTGAACTGAGTGTAGTCCCAAGTGCTTCCAGCCTAGTGAATCTCTATTGTGATAATAGTGGAGCCAATGCGTAAGCTAAGAAGCCAAGGTCCCATCAAAAGTTCACGCACATACTCAGTGTTGGGACCCGAATTCACCAATTCGGACCTTCTGTGTTTACCGCACTAGTCTAGGATCGTGCTAGTGCACACAGGCTCAACATTGGTAAATATCGTATCATACACAACAATAATAATAAGCTCCATTTATTTAGTATAACTAAGTGTATGATCTTATGACCAACTTACATTAATAAACCACGTAGGGCTGGACTTGAAATAAAAACTAAAACACAGCAGCAAAAAACAAAAGTCGTAGACTACCCATCAGTTTACCATCGGCAACTGACAAGGCTCGGACCCTAATTACTCGTGTTCTCTTGATACTCCTCCAAGATAGGGGTAGACTTCTCAATTGTTGATTGTGGTTGTTGGCAAGGGTGAGTACTTGAAAGCACTCAACAAGTTGTGCACAGAATGCAATTCTATATAACTATATGCGAGGCTTATTCCAAAGGAAAAGGCTATTATGGCTATTTTGCAATAAGACAGCATTTATGACAAGTATGATAGATAGATTGAAAGACAGTAAAACAAATAACAGTAAATAGTAATTTCAGCATTTCTCAAGTAAACTAAGTTTCTAATGCTAAGTCAAGTTTCCAACCTTCCATATGGCATCTACCATCCCAACCAAGGTTCCATTTAATGAAACTAACCCTTGACTGTAATTCCCGAGCTATGCTCAATACTGCGAGCACGGCTATCTGAATAGATTTACACTCTGCAGAGGTTACACACTTTCCCCACATGATACAACCATACACCACAAAGACGAGCGATTATAACAAAGCCTTTACAATGCACTGCCTTAACCCAGTACTACCCGCCAATGTTTCAAAACTAGTGGGTCTGGTTACCACATGAGGGCTCCCCTCTTGCGCCATGTGAGTTAATCCGTGAACCCGGGACTCACACCACCATTGATAGTACCAAAGCTAAGACATTGCAAATTAATCAGCTAGGATAGTTGTTCCATACCAGATATGTGGTTGCATGATTGACTCAGGTCAAAGGCTTGCAAGGTTAAGTCCTTAAGATGACTAGGGCAAGACTTTCACATATCCTCTGCCCTTCGGCCTACCTTGGCACACTTGCCCCCTGCCACTTGCCCTAATCTAAATGATTACCACCCCATTTGATTACCAAGCACCATGTGCCATCAACAATTCAACATCTTTGCGTGACATCCCTCGCCACAACAACTCAATCTCATCATGTGACAACACCTGACACACCACTTCATATTCATGTTCCATATTCCATGAGTCAAGATTAAATATTGATGATTCAAGTACATGTGATGACGTGGCATGGCTAAGCAAACTAACACGGTCTAACTAAGCAATGTTGATTTTAATATTAACCAACTAGTGAAGACCAATCTAGATTGACAAATAAATCATGGCGTACAAATGAAAAGGTAGGGTATAGATCAAATTGGTAGATTAACTAGTCCCAATTTATTTTGAAACAATTGTATACATGAAATAACATGCAATAGGGTAAAACAATATAGCAATTTTATAAATATGGGCTCAACATGATCAAAGCACAACTTTCCTTGGTAAAGGTCCTAGCCTTGCTCTCGAACATGCTCTTGGGTTGACGGATGAATCTTCCTCCGATTCATCGCACAACTCAACGTCTACGCGAAATGAGAGAGAAAAGTAAATAAACACAAAAATAGAGAGAAATTTAAGTCCAAAAATCAAATAAAATTCACCATTAAAAATATCTCAATTTTACAAATTTTTAAAAACTTCAATCACCTCAATCGGAGCTCATATGAGGGAGAACGGGCTCTCGAAAGATTCAAAAATCCAAAAATCAGAAAATTGAAAATCAAATAGATAACCGAATTATTTTTATACTAAAAATCATATTTGCGACGTCAGCATGACCTCATGATGACGTCAGCACCGAAGTTTTTTTGTTGAATTATTTTTCAATAAAAAATCCTGATTATGACGTCAGCGAGAACCTCGGACCAATCATAGTGCGCCACGTGGCTTCGGTCCATGCGCCCGATTCACGGACCTCCTCTGGTCTACCATGAACCCGGTGCATGGAACTTCGAACTCAGCACTGTCACGCGTCACGATGCGATTGGTCCACGAATCGGCATGATCCAATCCACCCGCCCCGATCAAACGGCCACAAATCTACATCTACGTGGCGAAATCGTAGACGTATACTTATAATATGACGGTTAGTGTGATCGATGATGTTTATTGTTAACGTAGACACGCGGCTTGATCTCGATCGTTCCTGAAGATCCGACGGCTCACAAGCTCCTCGACGCGAATGGCGGTGCGGCGACGCAGCTTCCACTGGAGATGAAGACGACGACGATGTAGATGGTGCTCCGGCGACGCTTCGGTGACAAGACTCCACGGATCCGATGCGGCGCACCTCGGCAATCCCAGATCTGGAACCCGTGCGGCGGTGAACGGCTTTACGGCAGCGCAACAGCAAGAAAATGAGCGGCGACGCTACTGGAACTTCGGCTAGCTCTTGCGCTAAAATGGCGGCGACGCAGATGACTTTGTCTAGGGCTACGGATGCGCAACAAGACGATGAACCTCGGGTAGCTACCCCTCCTTAAATAGCATTGGCAAACGTGCACAAACCGAAGCCCTACTTCTACACGACGATGGAGACGTGCTGGCGGCGGACTCCGAGTTCTGATCGAAGACGACGACCCACAGCTGTCCGATCAACGGCGAACAATCACGATCCTTGCTGGCGCTTCGAAATCGGATCCACCCACATCAAACCAATGGATATGATCTCTAATTAACTAAACCGATACAGCTCAACCTACACCACCCGATCTTGATCAAAGGCGATGGCACATTAGGGTTTCGAAACCTCATCTTCAAATCGTGGCCTTCCAATCACGATCCGACGGGCTTCTAGAAACTGGCCAAGCGGGCCAACAGCTCAAGACGACTGGGCCGCACAATGACGGGCCACACAAGCAATTTTCCCTATTTTCTTAATTAAAATAATTCCAGTAATTCACTTAATTAGTTTTGGGCAACAAAAATATCAGGAAAAATCCAAGAAAATTTTCAAAAATACTTTGAGATATTTTGAACTCAAATAAAATATTTTTAGCCAAACTTTATATTATTTTTTCTATAATTAATTAGTTTTCACAAAAGGCCAATATACTTAAATTAAAATGAGTTCAAATAAATTCCAAAAAAATTCAATAAATTCAGAAAAATCAAAAAATGCACAAATAACAATAAAATAATATTTTAAGGTAAATTTTGGGATGTTACACTCAGGCACTATCATCTTATTCGTGTGATTGTGGATAGAGGAGATGTAAAGATATGCAAAGTACATTCGGATTCAAATGTTACTGTGATCCATTGACAAAGCCTCTCACACAGCCAAAGCATGAGGCGCACATAAGAGCTTTAGGTTTTTCATACTTAAATGATTGACTCTAGTGCAAGTGGGAGATAGTTGGAGATATGCCGTACAGGCAATCATAGAATTGATTATATTTCCTTATATTCATGATTTATTATCTTATTCATTGAATAATGTTATTATTATTTATTAGCAAGTTGTGACTTGTTTCTAAAACTCTATATATGATTTTGTGATGATTATTCTAATGTGACCCCTAGTCAATAATCACATGAGGACACATTTGAATAGACTAACATATGTATTGGTTGATGACCATGTTTCCCGGGTCATGGATATTGAGATATCAAACCAATAATATGGACATATGTTAGAGAACATGAAGTTGGATCTACTCACCTTGAGACACTGCAAGAACGTTTGGGGAATATAAGAACCCAGGTGTCCTCATAACCGGCCCAGAAGTGCCTGAGGGAGAGACAGGGCCGAGCGGAAGGCCCAGAGGGTAAGCTCCAAGCCAAGCTGTGTTGCCGTGCGGAAGGGGATACATCTTGGAGATAGTTGAACATATATTTAGATATAAGAGATATGATTGTAATTCGAGTTGTTAACATGATAGACAAAGATGTAAACTCTATCCTGTAACCGATTAGAATCTAAATAATCGATCGGAATCCCTTAACCGATCGGGACTCTGTAAACCGCCTTACCCCCATTATATAAGGGAGAGGGCGAGCAACAACAGAGATGAGCAATCTTATATCCAAGAGATCCAAATAATCTCAGCACACAGGATTAGGGTATTACCTCCTCCGTCGAGGGCCTGAACCTGTATAATCCCTTGTCTTGTGTGACCTTCGAGTTTGAGATCTAGCGCCTACCCCATAAATTCATTGCTGAGCTAACAAGGACATCTTTGCCTGGAAACCATCCGACATGCCGGGTGTTCCCAGGGAGGTGATCGAGCATTCTCTACACGTCGACGAAAAGGCAAAGCCAGTCAAGCAAAGACTCCGGTGGTTCGCTCCAGATCGTCGAAATGCCATCAAGCAGGAGATCACCAAGCTATTAGCTGCAGGTTTTATCAAAGAAGTGTATCATCCTGATTGGTTGGCAAACCCTGTACTAGTTCAAAAGAAGAATAAAACTTGGCGCATGTGCGTTGACTATACTGATCTCAACAAGGCATGTCCGAAGGATCCGTTCGGGCTACCTCAGATTGATCAGGTGGTTGATTCAACCGCCGGGTGCGAGATCCTGAGTTTCCTCGATGCCTACTCAGGGTACCACCAGATTCGCCTAAAGGCGGAAGATCATATCAATACTTCATTCATCACGCCCTTTAGGGCCTTTTGCTATACCACGATGGCGTTCAGTTGAAAAATGCTGGTGCAACATATCAACGCGCAATACAGCGGTGTTTTCATGCCCAACTCGGACGCAATGTGGAGGCATATGTGGATGATGTCGTGGTAAAGACTCGAGAGAGGAAGGACCTTATCGCCGACCTAACCGAGACGTTCGAAAGTCTAAGGACTTTCAACATGAAGCTTGATCCCGAGAAGTGTGTTTTCGGAGTATCTTCGGGAAAACTGCTCGGGTTTATCGTATCCCAACGAGACCTTGAGGCCAACCCAGAAAAGATCAAGGCCATATCAAATATGGAACCGCCGACTTGCCAAAAGAACGTCCAGAAGCTTACAGTGTGCATGGCCGCACTCAGCAGGTTTATTTCCCGACTGCGTATGCGAGGTAAGCCATTTTTAAACTCCTCAAGAAGTAGGACAAGTTCCAATGTACGCCTGAGGCACAGCAAGCGTTTGAAGATTTGAAGACCTTCTTAACGACACCCCCGGTCTTGGTTTCACCAATGCCAGGGAACCTCTGTTACTTTACATCGCAGCAACGACTCACGTAGTCAGCGCCGCAATCATCGTAGAAAGGGAGGAGCCGGGGCATGTGCAGAAGATCCAACACCCGGTCTATTTCATCAGCGAGGTCCTGAGTGAATCTAAGGTGCGGTATCCGCAAGTGCAAAAATTATTATACACCGTACTTCTTACATCTCGCAAACTCAAGCACTACTTCCAAGAGCATACTCTTTAAGTGGTCACTTCCTTCCCACTCGGAGAATTGCAAAGTGGGCAGTCGAGCTTGGAGCTTTTGATATCCTATTCAAGCCTCGCACAGCCATCAAGTCTCAAGCACTCGCCGACTTTACTACCGAGTGGACAGAACTCCAAAACCCAGCGGTTGTCAATGAACTCGAGCATTGGACGATGTATTTCAATGGATCCCTCACGCTCAGCAGCGCGAGGGCTAGTATAGTGCTCATATCACCAAGCTGGGAACGGTTGAGGTATGTTCTTCAAATACTTTTTTCCACATCGAACAACGCCGCTGAGTACAAGGCACTCATCCATGGGCTCCGTATCGCCATATCACTCGGTATCCGACGTTTGGCGGTTTGCGGAGATTCAATGCTCGTGGTCAATCAAGTATAGAAAGAATGGTCCTGCATCGAAGACAACATGGGCGCCTATTGCCAGGAGGTACGCACGCTAGAAGGCAACTTTGACGGCTTGGAACTTGTTCATGTGCTCTGTCGGGACAATGAAGCGGCCGACGAGCTAGCAAAAATGGGATCCGGCTGGACCACAGTGTCCGTGGGAGTATTCATCGAAGAGATTCATAAGCCCACAATAAGCACTCGGCCAAAGTCGGACATCCCAGCGGAGCAGAACGTAGAGGCAGAAGTCCTGATCATTACCCCCGATTGGACAGCTCCGTATCTGTACTATTTGACGAAGGACGAGATACCCAAAGACCGCGTGTAGGCTGAGCGAATAATGCACCGAAGAAAGAGCTATGTGGTAATCAGGGGAGAACTCTATCGCAAGAGCTCCTCTGGTGTACTACGACGATGCATATCAGAACAAGAAGGAAGAGATCTCCTCAAAGAAATCCACTCGGGAATTTGTGGGAATCATGCAGCATCAACAACACTAGTCGGCAAGGCTTACTGTTAAGGATTCTTCTGGCTGACTGCTGTCACTAACGCAGAGGACATCGTCCGGACATGCGAAGGATGTCAATTCTTTGCGCGACAGGTGAACAAACCGGCACAGGAACTACAGACCATCACAATCACCTGGCCATTTGCGGTCTGGGGGCTTGACATGGTGGGACCTTTGAAGAAGGCTCAAGGCGGTTATACTCATCTCTTCGTGGCCGTCGATAAATTCACCAAATGGATTTAGGCCAAGCCAGTCGCCACAATCACAGCTGCAAAGGCCTAAGAATTCTTCCATGAAATCATGGTTAAATTCGGCGTACCAAACCAAATCATCACGGATAACGGCACCCAATTCAGAGGTGGCATATTTCAAGACTGGTGTGGTGAACTCGGTATAAAAATTTGCTTCGCATCGGTAGCACACCCCCAAAGTAATGGGCAAGTCGAACGAGCCAATGGCATGGTGCTACAAGGCCTAAAGGCGAGGATTTTTTATTGTCTCAAACCATACGCCACTCGGTGGGTCAAAGAATTGCCTTCGGTACTCTGGGGGCTGCGAACCACCCCCAGTAGAGCAACCGGGCAGTCACCTTTCTTCCTGGTGTATGGCTCAGAGGCGTTCCTCCCCACCGAGTTAGAATTCGGATCCCCACGGGTTCGGAGCTATGAGGAAGTCGCTTCAGAAGAAAGCCGGCTAGAAGACCTCGATCGACTGGAAGAAGCCAGGGACGTTGCAACAATTCAGTCGGCAAAGTACCTTCAGGGCTTACGTTGTTATCACGGTCGCAATGTAAGGAGCCGCGCATTCTCCAAAGGAGATCTGGTCCATAGAAAGAATCAGAAAAGCGAGCATAAGTTCTCCCCAAGATGGGAAGGCCCTTACACCATCGATGATGTGATACGTCCTGGGGCTTATAAGCTCAAGCGTGAAGACGACACAATTGTCAACAACACCTAGAACATAGAACATCTACGTCGTTTTTCCCCTTGAGCATTGTAATTCAAGTTCTTCTTTATAAATGAATGTTTACTCTTAAAGTTGTTCTCATATAATCTTCTCGAAAATTATGCTTCTGAGTGCTTTGTTCCTACGAATTTTAAGATTCTGAGACATGCGTCATGTACCATGCCTCAGAGTCTGGGGGCTGAACTATTCAGACATGATATTTAAAATGTCAAACTACTCGGGCAATGCAGCATATTGCTCCCCACGATGGGATGTTTAACCGCTTATCGAACTAAGCGGGACGTGTGTATCCTCCAGTTTGGATTAAAAATATCTTCTTGCGATATACCCCACGTTGGGTCACAGATTGGTTACCGCATGACGGAATCATATATCGCGGGTTGAGCCTGATAAGGCACGGTTCCAATGGTATGCTCCAAGATGGGTCGATAAGCTGTGCATCGTAATAAACAAGTACAGATACCGTTCGGATAAACATGATACGCTCCAAGTCGAGCCTAAGCTATATCCTACGCCAGTCGGATATGGGTATCACTCGGCCAAGAGCCACGTAAATCCTGATATGCTCCAAGTCAAGCCTAAGCTATATCCTACAGCAATCGGATATGGGTATCACTCGGCCAAGAGCCAAGAAAATCCTGATACGCTCCAAGTCGAGCCTAAGCTATATCCTACAGCAGTCGGATATGGGTATCACTCGGCCAAGAGCCAAGAAAATCCTGATACGCTCCAAGTCGAGCCTAAGATATATCCTACTGCAGTCGGATATGGGTATCACTCGGCCAAGAGCCGCGTAGATCTTAATATGTCCCAAGTTGGACCTAAGATATATCCTACGACAATCGGATATGGATATCACCCGACCAAAGAGTCATGCAAGCCTTGATATCGCACGGAAAGGCATTTCTTTATTATATGAATTCCCCAGGCATTATGCCTGGGAAAATATTTTCTTATATTTACAGGAGTATTATGCTTCTCCGCGGCGCACACGACCAAGCGCTTCCACGAGAGCTTCCCTAGCCCTATAAAGGACGGGGAAAATTTCGAGGAAGGCGTCAACGGTGGCACGATCGAGGGCAGCAGCATCTTCTTCAGCCCATTATGCCATGGCGGCGTCGAATAGCTCCCACTCCTCGGCAAGTTCTGGATCCTGACTGTCCATGAAATCCCTCAGGAAGAAGGTGGAGCTTGGTGCAGGAGAATGGGGGACTAAGCGTGAGAGAATACACTCTAAAAGCATTGGTTCACCTTTTATAGCAAATACGGTGAGGTTGAAGTTAATGCGAAGACGTAATGACATCAGAAGCTGAGGAGACTTGGAGTTAAGACAGTTCGGAAGCCAAAGAGGTTTTTGGAAAATGAATTGACACAGGACGTCAAAACAACTTCGAAGACTATCCGGGGGGTATATTCGAGTCCTTCATAATCCCCTTGCTGTAAGAAGAAGCATCCAAATCAAAGAAGAAACCAGTCAGAGGTTCATGCCGGAAGCTGAGAACGTTGATCCAAAGTTGAGACCCATATAAAGATATAGCAATCGAATCATGAATCACTCGGGGGCTACTGTGGAATATAAGAACCTAGGTGTCCTCATAACCGGCCCAGAAGTGCCTGAGGGAGAGACAGGGCCGAGCGAAAGGCCCAGAGGGTAAGCTCCCCGCCAAGCTATGTTGCCGTGCAAAAGGGGATACATCCTGGAGACAGTTGAACATATATTTAGATATAAGAGATATGATTGTAATCCGAGTTGTTAACAGGGTAGATAAAGATGTAAACTCTATCCTGTAACCGATTAGAATCTAAATAATTGATCGGAATCCCTTAACCGATCGGGACTCTGCAAACCGCCTTACCCCCATTATATAAGGGAGAGGGCGAGCAACAACAGAGACGAGCAATCTTAGATCCAAGAGATCCAAATAATCTCAGCACATAGGATTAGGGTATTACCTCCTCCGTCGAGGGCCTGAACCTGTATAATCCCTTGTCTTGTGTGACCTTTGAGTTGGAGATCTAGCGCCTACCCCATAAATTCATTGCCAACCACAAAAGTCGACAATATTGTATGATAATTTTCAGGATGAACTGTGGATGGAATTGGATTTTGTCTTGGAATCCATCAATATTAGAATAAGAAAGTAGATGAAAGTGCTAGAAAGGTTCATACTTTAAGATGATCCCAGTTAGACAAGCTGTGCTTTGAAGCATCTTGGATGTTTAGATATACAATTACGAAATCTATAACTAATTGTGCCTTGTAAATGTGATACAAACTGTCTATGATAGCTTTTTCTATAGTAGTGAGAATAGGATTCAACACCGAATCCGAAAAGGATTCTTTTCCTTATTTAATTTGGATCAGACTCCTCTTTTAAAATTTAATCTAACATTCACCTCCTTAATTTTGTAACAACAACTAGCTCTAAACTCTAACTTGTTGAGATAGTCAGTCTCAACTACGACTTATCCAATATTTACTCAACATAGGATGGTGAACACAGGTCCTCAACATCCTATACTCAACTTACTTAATACGGCGAACACATGTCTTCAACATCTTGGTCTCATCTTCGACGGACATGACTCAAGACGGTGAACACATCTCCTCAACGTCCCAGACACATCTCCCATGAACTCAACATAGGATGGCTCCTCAAGTCCTGGACTCCTCTTAGCACACGTAGTGGCTTCCTTTTGATCTTCTCTTGCATCATGATCTCTTTTGATGTGCATGACTTCTCTCAAGGAACTCGCACGCGTTTATCTTGTGGGCACAACTCATAAAAACTCATGTGATCATACATAGTATTTCGTGGACACAACTAACATGAGAACATGTAGTTTGGACAACCATTTCGATGAGACACATAGATGGCTGCTAATGTCATCTTGTCATGCCTATTGTTAAACATGCTTGTCAATAGCGGGCAACAGGGAGGCACACCTTCATCACCCTTCGCCGCCATGTATTTGCCACCGCCATTTTATCACTAGTGACATGACTTGTCGGTAACTCCGATCTTGATAACCTCAGGTCTTCTTGCAACAATGGCTTCCATGTCATCGTTGTCACCTCTTTGCCACTGATGAGACAACTTATTGTATAGCATCTCCTTAAGCCGATTCTCCCTACTGATGGCACGAAGACTTGTATGAGAGTTTTACACACGCAAGCACTTGGACACACACTCACAAGTACACATGCACATATGGGACACAAACACAATGACCTGAATACACACACGTACGTACACCATTCATTGTGTACAATGTGTACCTTGACGATAGCTTTCTACCTCGCCATCTTCTTGTGTGGAGTCACATGCACCGCCGTAGCCATGCTCGATACACCATTAGATCCCGCTCAACAATGCGTCGTTCAGCAACGATAGTCTGCCATGAGGCATAGCAATAGTGGCCTTCACCAGGCAAGCATCACACCAATGTTAGAACATAGCTCTGATACCAATTGTTGGTTTTAGCTTGGATCAACAATCACACACACGATAGCAAAAAATCTAGCACAAGTATTTTGACAGTGCGACACAACTAGCACATTTTCTTATTTTCTTGCTCTCTTGCTTTCTCACTTACAAAAAACTCAGAACTACCTAGAAATTTATATCCAATCCTAAAGCTCTAAGAATCAGAATAGGATTCAACAAACCAAATCCAAAAATGATTCTTTTCCTTGATTGATTCGGATCGGACTCCTCTCCTAAAATTAAATCTAACAAAGGACGCACTGTAGGAAGTGGAAGAAGGAAGTAGGCAGAGGAGAGAGAAGGGAAGGAAGGAAGAAGAACAGGGAGGAATGCTGCTGTGGCCACTGTTCATGATGCTTGCGATCAGGAAACGTCCTAATACCCTTTTCGTGAGTTTTGATCAGCATTAGGATGAAATTTGGTAGTTATAGTACACGGGTAGATGCTGGGGATGAGGTTTCGGAAATTTGAATATTCTATTTTTGGTAGATCAATTTGATAGTGGGTCATCTAAAGAAATTTTGGTTAGGTGGATTGTTCAAGCTTTCTGTAGAGTGCTAGAACACTAAATTTGTATAGGTAGTAAGACACCCTAAAATGTGCATATTTTTTGTTTTAAAATATTTAAATCTGAATTTTTGAGATTTTTTCCTAAATTTTCTAGATTTATAAATGCTTTTTGCTATTTTTCATATATAAACAAATAATTTATTTGTGAAAATTAGAACCCAAATATCGTTAGAAATAATTTTATTAAGTACATACTGTCTCAGTGTATTTTTGAGAATTTTTCTAGAATTTTTTAATCTAATTTGCTATTTTCAAAAAAAACCTTCTTATTTCTGCAGTTAAACTAATTCGAAAATCATCAGAAATTTCTTCCTGACACGTTGCACCTGACACCACATGTCAGGTCATCTTCAAGCTCTAGTGGCCATGTTGTGTCTCTCCCTACCTCCATGGAGGGATTTTGGAGCTTCAAAAATAAGCGGTTTCCTTCTCGATTTCTTATCCAATCTTGTGTGTCATTGAATTGAGTTTAAACGTTCAACCATATGTCTGGTATGGGATAGACCTGACTGATTAATTTGCAATGACTAGACTTGAGTTCTGCTAGTTGGTGGTGTGGGTTCCGGAATGAACAGATAGATTTACATGACGCAAGAGGGGACCCTGAGTGTGGTGGATGGAACCCTTCAGTAGTATCATATTGAATGTGAGCGGGTAGTACAACTTGATCATATCTTGTAGGTAAAGCAGTACAATATCTGCAAAGTGTAAAACTATTCGAATAGCCATGGACATGCCTAGGAATATCACATGAGATATAGAAGTTTTTCATAAAAATATTGGAAGGTGGAATTGTTGGAAAGTGAACGGGGAGTTCAATGTTGATTTTATTGTTTAAAGTTAACACTGATAAGTTTAATGGTTGATGATGGTTTTAGATGGTGATTGGATGAAGCCTCACCGATCTATTCATGTTATCTACCTTTGATTTACCAGCTATTTGTTATCTTTTTCATAAATATGCTTTGAATCTATTAATTGTATTTAACTTCAAGTTATTGCTTTCTACAAAAGAACCATATGACTATTTCTTTGTGAAGCTTTGCATGAATATTTTTGCACTATTCCCTATGACTTGCTGAGTACTTTTTATACTCACGACTATACGCCATTGTCGATCAGTTGCTGAGGAATGACCAGAAAATACAGAGTTCTATGAGGAGTACTATGAAGACTACGTGAGCTAAGAAGGTAAACAGTTTCCCCAGTCGATTGCCTGTGACATATCGAATGACCTAAGTTATTTTATTTCTGCTACAATAGTTTATTATTTCTTATACCCTTAAGGCATAGTTGTGTAAACTTTGACCATAAGGTCCATTGTTATTATTTAATAATAATTCGCTACTTTTTTAGTAATTTCATTGAATGCAATGGTATTTCATCTATATTGCCACTGTGTGCACTAGCGTGATCCTGAACTAGTGCATTATACAGAGGGTTTCAGATTTGAAAACCTAGGTCCCGATAGAGATGGTATCAGAGCAATATCAACTGTAGGTCGCATCACTATAGCATGGTATTCTTAGCAAGAATTTTAAAATTATTTTCTAAATCGAACCAACGAATTGGCTTTTAGTAGTTTATTTCTTCTCATCTTATTCTTAGGTTCTTACTTCTTTTTCTTGCTAAAATATTGTTTTAAAAAAGTTTAATTTGATCTCATCTCATGAAACTTCTCAAAGCCTCAAGTCTTGTACAATGATTCAAATAAAGGATGATGATGATTTATACTTTTCAAAACCAGTGGAGGAGCTACTTGAATGATCATGCCATCGAGAGTATGTCTGAGATGACTTCCAGATAAGTTAGGTTTTAATACTCAGCTATGTTGTAACATATCACCCCTTTTTAGTTTACTAACGTATAGTCCGCATATATTATGATTTTTGTTGCTTATGTGTTGGGTATGCTGTACACTTGCCCTGCGCATTATGTTGTACATACATTAAATTGAAGAGTTTTATTTTATCTTAATTTTATAGCCTTTTCAGCTTTTGTCCTAGGGTATTACCTGTTTCTCTAGATGATCTTACCACTTATCTACTCCTTCTCCCTCTTACCTATCAAACCCTTGGTTCTACCCCCATAGATGGTTGATACTCGTTTTGAAGTCCATTGTAGTTCACAAGTGAGTGCCAATGCCAACCCTAGTGCACCAACACTAGCAACTGTAGTGATAGATCAAAATATGGGATTCTTTTTGGCAGCTCAGACTCAACTCATGAATACAATGATGCAGAACATGAACAACATAATGAACCGGCAGAATCAGAATGTTGCTACCCTAGCCAACCTGTTGAATCAGCAGAACCAAGCCACTGCTGCACCTCCCCAAGCTTGTCCTCAGTCCAAGTTAGTAGAATTCATGAGGACTCATCACCAACTTTCTTCAATTCGTCAGAATCTTTGGAGGCAGATAATTGGATTCACTCCATTGAGAAGAAGCTTGCTATTGCTTAGTGTACAGATCGAGAAAAGGTTCTCTACGCCACTCATCAACTGGAAGGCACAACCACTGAATGGTGGGAGAACTATAGTGCTTTTCATGATGACTATCATACTATAACTTGGGCAAAATTTTTGACTACTTTCCGCCATCGCATATTACAGATGGTAAAGTGAAAATTAAGAAGAATAACATCCGTGAGCTTAAGCAAGAAAGGATCTCAATGAGTGAATACATCAACAAGTTCATTCAATTTTTCTCGCTATGATCCAGAGGATGTTGCTACAAATAATACACGCCAGATGAAGTTCAAGTGTGTAATCAATCCAAGTCTAAAGGTGCAAGTCATTGGTAATGCTATACGGATTTTAAGCACCTAGTTGACAAAGCCATATTCATTGAGGAGTCCCACCGTGAGTTGGATGAATCCCACAAGAGAAAGATGACACAACATTGAGCTCATCAGAACTGCCAACGGAGAGCAAGAGTCAATGTCCAACATCCTACTCGCTTCACATCAATTGCATTCAGGACAATCGTACCAACACCTCGCTAAGCTATTTTAGGATATTGCAACTTCAACACCAACAACAACAACCCTCCCTAAAGGGCTAGCAACCCAGCAGCAGGAGTCACCTGTTTCAACTACCATGAGATAAGTCATTATGCCAATGCTTGCCTAATGAAGCAAGCTTTGATGCCAGTCCGTTTCAACTTGGAAGCTACACCTCAAAGACACCCACATTAGGAGCAGGATATGGTGCACCCCCAACTCCCAATCCAGCTACCAGGACTCCATAGCCTTTTGGGGGAGGCCATGTGAACCACATCACCACTGAGGCAGAGGTCGGTGGGTATACTGGTATGCACTGGCACACCTAGAAATCCTGAAAACCACAGGCATCATGGAGTATATGCCCCTGTCCTTTGAAGATTTTATAGATTTTCTGTAACGACCCTCCTTTTTGGTATAGAATACCAAGAAGTATGATCTATGTGCATACAATACTAGTCCCATGATCAATAACTAGTACACATATTTACAACATTTGGAATCACATCTATACATAATATTATTAAAGTGGAAGCTATTTATACAATGTTGTTTTAAAATTCAGAGTATATTGTAGCGAAAAGAAACAAAAGTCTTGTAGTGTGCCCATCTTACGCTCAGGCAACTGACAAGCTATAATCCCTAGAAAGTCGCATCATCAAAATACCTATATCCTGCGGTGAAATAGTTACCTTGTGGTCTTTATTTTCCTTTCCATTTAAAACCACAAATTAAGCAAGGTTGAGTACTTTCGTACTTAGCAAGACTTAAGGTGTATTTGCAAAATGCAGTAATGCAGGCTATATCAAAGGAGGCTTCTACGGTTAATTTGCATAAAACGAAATTGAACTTTGTAAAACAAGATGTAATTTGCAAAATGGAATTTGTAAAAGCAAGTTTGACTGATATGAAAGTAATAAGTATGTAAAGTATAAAGTGACAACTCACAGTCCTCCATGATTATGAGTAGCGCATCATCTCATTGCCATCCCCTAGCATATAATCTTAAACAAACACTTTCCAACAACTATTTCCAATTCAAACAATATAGAAAATACCAAAACTTCTAATTAGTGTAGACAAACCCTCGCTATGGCGGCAGAAACACACACCCAAGACATGATAGTCTATCCCTGTCATTCACACAGTAACTCAGGCAGTCTATCCCTACCACACACATTTTTCCCGATAGCAAGACGTACACCACTATATTGGTATGCATTTACTCACACCTCTGTGTGGAAGCCCCTACGAGTAAACCTACCAGGAGAGCCCGTACTACTCTAGTCTTCCAATGTGTAAAGTTAAATCTAAGTAACTTAATAGGTTAAGGCCGTCCCATACCAACACTTGTGGTTGTACAGTAATTCTTTGGTTTAATGTGCACTGCGTTCAGTCCTTAATCCGACCCGGGCGATAATCTCCCCCTACATTACATGCAAGTCCCATGCACCTCTGGCTATTGCCAATAATCGCTCGCGTCAAAACCATTTTTAACCAAAATATCAACAACCTTCAATATCATACCAACCTTTTTAAGTTCTCATGAAATAGTTTAATCTGATTATTTCAATTTTTGATACTAAAGAATGGCTAAGTATGATTAATATGTAATCGCATATACCCATGTTGGCATTATATATTGTCTAACCTTATTTTAGGGTCATCAAGGTTCACAATTCAATGTTTATTAAGGAAGTTTCAAGAGGTAACAGATATATCTACCAGCACCACAATATAACAAATTTACTAAAAATAAGGACATGCATAAATGGTTTTGATAAAACAAAACAAAATTAAAATACTAGGATCAATATGATCAAAGGGGGTGGTTGTCTTGCTTTGTTGGTTACGATGAAGTTGAGGTCGTAATTGGCGTTGTGGACGACGGAATTTGGGACGTCGGATTCTACACATTGTTCAACGAAAATATAGCAAATAATAACCTTTAATAAGGGCAAAAAGAAATCAGATAGATAATCAAGTAGAAACCTACTACACAAAATAGGTGTGGTTTAGGGTTAGGGTTTCTTGATTTTATGTACGTGCATTTTATTTTGTCTTTTCAATCTTACTTATTGCGAGCAGTTTTAGGCTGTGTTGTAACAAGGTTTCTTATTTTCTATAGATTGTTTATCTTTATTTTACGAATTCAAGAGGCTAAAATTATATATATTTATATTTATAATTTTGAATTCAAGAGGCTAACATTATTTGGATTAATAGAATTAAGATATTAGTCATTATATAGTATGATATGTGCAAATAGTACTTAACCTCAATTGTTTTTGCATAACCATATAGGTTAGCAAATTACTAGAACATATTATTGGTTTTACGGTCTTTGAGGTTGTTTGTACATATTAGGTTTTACTCAGATTCCCAATTGAGGTTAGCTTTTAGTAGGCATTTGGGAGATATAAAGTTCAAGCTCAATTAAGGTTCTAACAGATTTAGGTGTCGATCTTTACAACTTTTAATGTTTACTTACTGAAAAAGTATAAATGGTTAAATTCAAATGAGCTACAAGGTACTGATAATTAACAGACTAATGTATATAAGGTCGAACTGTAGGCTACTTGTTATAGGGCATAGGTTCATGATTTTAAGAAGGTTCTGGTGATAAAACATTTTAAATACTGATCTCTTATTATGTAAGTTCGTTTATTTGTATTATGGACTTAAGGTTTATATTACATAGGGCTATGCTTTTAACATCATTTAGATGCATAGCATGTTTAAATAAAGTTATTTCTACAGAATAGGGCAGTCTTGCCTTAGGAAGCATTTTTAAGTTGGTTCTATTAGTGTTAATGTTTATCCGTGATGTTCTATTTATTTTCTAACCTTATATATTTCTAAAGTTCATGTTATAAATGGTTAGATTTTGTTTTAGATTTGCGACTGTAATTTACATGTTCATGCAACCATCTTTGTAGCATTTGAAGATTATGACCACAGGAGTGTCTTGAAACTGGTTTTACATATTTTAGCTTTTATTTGTGAAAGTTACTAATGTTTTTAGTTTCAATGTACATAGAAAATGAAATCTGTTATGAACTTATTTTTTTTAAAGAAGTAGTAGGAGAGACTCCTACTGAGAACCATTATATAAAGAATGAAAGGAAAATACAAACCTAGGAAAAAAGGAAAAAATAAAGAAAGAGAAAGATGAAAGAAGGGGAAAGGAGAGAAAAAGCAAAATTACAAAAAGTTAATCCATGCAGAAAACAGAGTTGAGAGAGGTTCGTTCTTCCTAACCAAGTGCAACACGACTTCCTCTATGATGTTGGGCTTCCAAGAATGAGGTGATGCATTGAGTTGACTGAAAATGAGATTATTTCGTTGTTTCCAAATCTCCCAGGAAACCAGAATGAAAATTTCCAGGAAGTAAGATTGAGCGAAGTTCCTTTTAACCTGCTGAATCACGTTAATGATGTCCAAGGATGTATCCCAATTTATGTTGAGAGAGTTCCAACATTGTGAACTGAAAGAGCAGGTGAAAAATAGATCCTTGGTTGTTTCTGGTGTTAGTTGAGCATAGAGAACGCAGTTGTCATCTTGTCCCATATAGTACCTTCTTCGTATTAGCATTTGTTTAGTATTTAGGTGCTCTTGAATCAACAGCCAGGCGAAAACTCTGAGCTTGGGCACACATCTTGACTTCCAAATCCACTGAAATGGTGGCGGTGTTGAGACATCCCGAAATAAGTGTCTGTAGTATTTTTGTGCCATGTAAGATGAATTACGCCAGATATAAATCCATTGATCATCCAACGTGTCTAACAACGAACTTGTTGAAGGAAGGTGGTGAGGTTTCGAAGCTCTTGAAATGCTTGTTCAGATAGCGAAAGATTAAAAATGATTCCTCTAGTCATCATGCTGAATGAAAGCACAGACAGACCTATCTGGCTCTTTGGCATATGAGTAGAGGGCCGTATACTGAACGCTGAGGAGAATGTTATTCCATAGATCTTTTCAAAAGCTTACCGTTTTTCCAGAACCGATCACAGTTGAAGCCACCCCTCTATATTGATCACTTAGTTCATGATATCCTTCCACCAGAAGGAACCGACGTTAGGTTGTGAATGAGGGAGTCTGTTGTGATAGTAAAATAACCAAATTAGTTGCACCCAAGGTGTATCCTTTTGTTGTAGAAGCTATGCAAGTGTTTGAGAAGTACAGCCCTGTTTTGAATTCTTAGATTAAAGACACCAAGGCCTCCTTTATCTTTTGGTGTGCATACTTTGCTCCAAGCTATTAGGGACGGACTTCTGTTTTGTAGATCCCCTGATCTCCTCTAGAGGAAATGTCTTCGAGCCATGTCAATTTGGTTGATGACCGTTGCTGGTAGCCTGAGGGTGCACATAAGGTAAGTTGGAAGCATGGACATAACTGAGTTGAAAATTGTAAGTCTTCCTCCATAGGACAAAAAGATCATGTTGCCTGAAAGCCGATTCTCAATTCTGGAGATTAGAGGAGCAAAATCCTTGACCTTTGGCCATGAGGTTCCCATGGGTAGTCCTAGATAAGTGAAAGGCAGTTGCCTCTCAGAACATCCAAATGTACGAGCTAAGATGGTGAACATATTGGCATCTACATTGATCGGGTACATGGATGATTTGAGAAAATTGACTTTGAGAACAGTTGAGTCCGTGTATTTTTGGAGCAGACTTTTGAGGCAGAAGAGTTGTCTGATGCACGCCGACATTATAAGAAGAGTATCATCAGCATATTGAATAATTGGATAGCCAGAATTGGAGATATTGGGAATGGAGAACTGTATGATCCCCAACCGCGCCGCTCTTTTCACAATGCGCTGAAGAAGATCTGCAGCTAGAACAAATAAGAGAGGTGACAAAGGATCTCCCTGCCAAACTCCCCTCTTATAGTTAAAATGTTTACCCAGTATGCCATTGAGAAGAATAGACGATTGTGTTGATGATAGGATTATGTTCATCCAAGCAATCTATTTGTGGGGAATGCCATTTTGTGACATCATGTGAAAGATGGCAGAGTGCTCAATCGTGCCAAAGGTCTTCTCAAAATCAAGTTTAATGATGACACACTGTCTTGAACTTTGGTGACATTGGTGAACATATTCGAATGCGCAAGCAAGGCAATCTTGAATCATTCTTGTTTTGATAAATCCATATTGGTTTCGATGAACTAACCGCAAATTGACTTTCTGAAACCTGTTGGCAAGGATCTTTGTAATGAGTTCGATACTCGAATTGATGAGAGAAATTGGTCTATAATCAGACACATGCTGAGGGGATGTTTTCTTTGGAATAAGTACTATGAAAGATATATTGATGGGATGAATGTTCACATTCTCTAAGTAAAATTGGTCACAAAGAGCATACAAGTCTTTTGCAATGATATGCCAGCATTTTTTGAAGAACATGCCATTGAAGCCATCCGATCCCGACGCTTTATCCAGAGGGAGCGCTTGCACTACAGAATTGATTTCTTCCCTCGCAAAAGGTATGACTAATTCATCTAGCCCAAACACCGGAAGGACGAAGTGAGAAAGATCAAAGTGCATTGCTGGCTCATCCGAAACTCCCATTCTGTTTTTGAAGGTGGACCACATAAGAGCCGCTTTGGTCTGATGATCGAAACAATCTATGCCATCGACAGTTTGTAAGTGAGCAATTTTGTTCCTTCTGTTTCTATCTGTTGCCATCATCCCTCAATTTCATCCATCTTACTGTGCTTCTCTTTTTCCAGTAAAGCTATTTGTAGTGAAGCAATCTGTTGAGGTGTTTTTTATGATTGTTTTGAAATGAGAAAAGGTGAGTGATCAAAGACATTTTTAGCTAGGGTCATGACAAAAGTATTTGGGAATATGGATGCCCAATCCGGAGAAGTAAGAAAACCAATCCAATTGCTACAGCAGCGGGTCTTGTTGCATGTTACTCCACGTGAAATTGCGACCTTTTAAGGGAAGCTCAATGAGGCCTAGGGAATTAAACTTGATTCAAACTAAATCAATTACAAGATCTTTTTGCGGCTTAATATGATCTCAACCTTAGGAATGTTTTGAGACCTGTTCTAATATTTATTTATGTCATCTTATTTATATTTGTTTGTTTTTATGTATTAGAACCTTAACTATATTTATTATGTGAGAGCATATTCTTAATCTAGGGGCTAAGCGCATACTATGACTAGTTGTCAATATTTTCGTACCATTAGGTAGTCTTGACCTATGGGGCATATACCAACTGGTTTTACATCTATTTCATTTGTTTGCGAGGAATATGCATATGTTAATCTTTTTATACATTGAAGGCAAAGCTATATAAGGACTTGATTCAAACTTAATCAAATATGAAATATTTTTGAATATCTATGGATGCTATGGTCTTATGTGGGTCTAGGAATTAGTTTCACCAACTTTTGAGTTTATATGCACCAGTTATAACTATTTGAGTTTTTATGCATTGAATAATGATCTATTTACAAATTTGATTCAAACTAGGTTCAATTCTAAATATTTTTGCTTATTTGGAATACTCATGACCTCAAGAATATTTTAAAATTTGTTTCGTGATTTAATGAGTTATGGTTTATATATTACTAATAGTAACCATATTAGTGTTTACTAGTGTTTTTAATCCTAATAATTCAAACTTAGTTTAGAAATTAAATATTTTTTGCGCAAAGGAGTTTCTTATGGTCTCATGAGTATATGGAATTTATTTCATGATTTTAGAATATTGGGTTTTCAACTTTTGTATATAGACCATATTACGGTTTATTTCAAATTTGAATTCAAATAATTCAAACTAAGTTTAAACATTAAATATTTTTGCATATTATGAAACATTAGGATTTCATATAAATTTAGGCATTTTTACTGGGTTTGGACTTAAAATGCAAAATATATATTTGAATTTCAGTAGGTTTGAATATTCACTGGAAAAATAGAAAATGCATCTTCTATACATGAAAGCATACTCTCTTTTGGACGAGGTGAGCCTTCACGCCAACTGACAGGGGTGGCCCACCCGTCAGTGGCTGAAAACAGGGCAGTGGCCTAGGGCACACCGGCAACGCCGTTCTGGTGGAGCTCCGGCCCGGCGAGCACTCGACAAGAAAGAGCATTCCTAGGCGCACCTGGTGACGGGCTTCACGCTGGCCGGCAGCGACTGGACTTATGGTGCCACCGAGGTCCGGCAGCGGCGGTCATGGCCGATTAGTGGAGAAGGATTAAAGGTTTTCTCTATTGAATAACATCGTGGCGAGCATCTATGAGCAGATGGGGATCCATTTTACCTGCTAGCTTGGTCGGAGAGGGGCCGGGAAAGGCTACCACCGAGCGTCGTCTCTGGGGAAGAAAGACTACGGTGGCGGCGAGACTTTGTGTGAAATGAGCTGAAATGAAGTGTGCTACGGGTTCAGGGTCATATGGTGATGCTCCAAGCTCATCGAATTAGAGAGGAACTCACCGAGCTACTTGAAACGGGTTTCTCCCCTTTGGCAGTGAAGTTGCGGCAATGGGGAGCTGGTGGCGCAATTGGCTTCAGCTCGGGCAGAGAGGGTTGAAGGTGGCTTGTGCGACACTAATGGACAGCACGGCTAGCTTAAATGGGTAGTGAAGGTCAGTGGGTACAAGGCAGGGTTTGAACGGAGAGGCGCCGCAATCCTTGCTCGGGTGCGTGGATCTTCGGCTGCCATGGTAGCGCAGGACATGGCCGAAGTATTGCCTTGGCAGGGTTTGACAGGGCTTGGGCAATGCGCTTGCTTTGGCTTTATACGGTGCAGCTAGGTCGGTTCGGTGTTTTCCTTACCGGGGCAGGGTTCTTGGTTGGCGCTAGTTCATCGTGGCAGAGATCGGGTAGAGGACTAGAGGTAAGGCAGAGAGAAGCAACGCTAGAACTGAGAAGAGGTTAAGGCACAGGTCAGTGAGGCTTAAACCAGTGGGAACACTTGGCGAGCTCAGCGCCGCAGTTTTTGTGCACGGTTGGGTCATGGTGGCGATCTGCGCTCATGCCGTGGCAATGAATTCAGCCAGCCTTTCTTACCGTGGCAAAGAACAGAGAACGTGAGGTGGTTTGGGGAAAAAGGCAGTGGGCTTTAGGCACTGGCATGTGGGGCCTGTCAGGGATTTGTGCCCACTGGCTGGTGAGGGGAGAGTTGGCAATTAGGATTAGTGTCCTTTAGTCATCATGAGACAGCACATGATCTCTCATTTAGTTGGCCTGCAAATCGTGTCCTAATTTTTGTATATTTTTTATTGGAATTTTCAAGATAGTTCTACACATGCTGTAAAAGTTTCGAGTAGAAATATTTTGAATAAATATTTTAATAATTCTGACAAGACTGCTGCATCAGTATTTTGTTTTCTGATTTTTATTTTTTCTTGAGTAAAAATAAGCTTTATTTTATATGAAACTTTTTTGGTGTGATACTAATGGCTCAGAGAGACTACCATAAAATTTTCACATGATGATCAAGTATATAAAAGTTTATAAAATTCTGACATTGATAATGTTGCTTTTAAATTGATTCTGTTTTTGATTTTATAAGATGGAAAAATCAAATTTATTATTTTTACATATTTTCCTTCAAGTTACCCTTGTTCTATAGATGATGTGGTAAATTTTTCAGGATAATATAAGGTTAGTGAAAAATTTAATAATTATGACATTGTGCTGTTCATAGTCACATTATACTATTTTTGATTTCATTTCAGCAGTAAATTTGTTGACATGCGTTTTAAATTTTTTGGGGATGACCTGGAGATGATTTGGTATTTTATGAATTTTTATATATTTTATCTCTTAAGGGATTTTGGGTTTTGCATTTTGAAGGAGAAGAGTATAATTAACATAAAAGGTTTTCTTAAGAACCAAAATTCAATAAAAAATCATAAAAGAATGAAATTCAAAATATGATTATATTTCAAAATCAATTTCATAGTTTGTTTATTTTGGAAGAAAGGTTTTAATATTGCAACTTATTCTTTTCTTAAGATTAAAATTCAAGAAAATGAGGAAAAAGATGGTATTCTGAATTAAAATATTGGTTCAAAATAAATTTTTTATTCAATTACATTTTTAAATTTCAAAATTTTATTTTCCCTTTTTGAATTTTTCGGGATGTTACACTTTCAAGCAAGTTTCACAGAAAATAAGATAAGTTTTTTTTTTGCAAGGAAAAATAAGACAAGTTAGAACAAACTTCAGTATGTTCTAGAAAATATTAACCAAATTCCAGCAAGTTTAGGTATATCGAAGTTTCAGAAGGCAAAAATCCAGGTGTATTTCGCAAGTTTTAGGCAAGAAAGTTGGATAATTTTGCCACGATTGCAGTCCTACGAGTGCTCCATCATGCAGTAGCACTCCATTAATGAACTATTTGTTAATGCTTGAATTAATCTAGCAGAATTTGGCGCCACGGTTCTCAATATCAAAAAATTAATTTTGCCACGATTGCAGTCCTACGAGTGCTCCATCATGCAGTAGCACTCCGTTAATGAACTATTTGTTAATGCTTGAATTAATCTAGCAGAATTTGGCGCCACGGTTCTCAATATCAAAAAATTAATTTTGCCACGATTGCAGTCCTACGAGTGCTCCATCATGCAGTAGCCACTAGACACACCGGGCCTGGACGGGTTGGACACCTTGCATTCAGCCTAGCTACATTTTGAAGGCAACAAGAAACCATCACATCCCACTGCTTTTGCAAAGAGGGGTCCGTATGAGCAAAGAAGGAAAACAGCATAAGGCAAAGAATCAGGTGATTTCAACCGGAGAATAACTTAGCCAGTGAGGAACAAAGACTTCTGTGGCCACTACTACGGAGTACGGACTACCTATTATAAATAGACCACCCCATATGTGATATTTGTGCACTCATCTGGCTCTTGCATTCTCAGGCATATGTACTCTCTTCTCTTCACTCCAGCAAATCCAACACAACACCACAACGTCCCTTTACAACCAAAACCGCCATGGACAGAAGCTGTGCAAGCCAGCTCCAGGCCTTCTTCAAGGCCACTCTTCTTGGCCTGGCCATCCTCTCCATGATAACCTGGGTGCCTCACGTGTATTCTTGCCTGAGGAACTTCTTCTTGGTGTCACTCCCTTCTGCCGCTTCGGCCGTCATCACGCCAAAGTGCCTCTTCGTCTTCTCCAACATCATCGTCATATTCCTCGCCAACGAGTCAAAGCTCTCAGAGAGCGGCACTCCTTACTCTATGAGCAGTGAGGATAATATCGATGTTGCGAAACATCAGCCTGCGGCTTTGACACCAGTGATCAAGGAGAAAGATGGGGACCATGCTGCTGAAGAGATGATCAAAGAAGAGCAAGAAGACATGGTGGTTGCACATGAGAGCCTGCAGCAGCTAGATCAATGTGACCAGCTGCTGGATGCTTCGTCGACGTCCATTGTTGGGGTTGGGGTATTGAGAGAAGACCGCGATATCTCGGTGGAAGATTTTGGTGATGGGGAGGGCATGGAAGTGGAAGAACGTTTAGAACAGGGAAGAGTTGAATTGCGAGAAGAGGTGATCGAGGACGAGGAGTGTGAGGAGGAGATGGTGCTGCCTGCAGATGAGCTCAACAGGAGAGTGGAGGACTTCATCGCGAGATTCAAAATGGAGAGGCAGTTTGAGGCAAGGATGCTTGTGTGATATTGCTGCTGGGTACAGGTTTTGGTGGTAGTACTAGCACTTAGGAGTCGATGCACAAAAGTTACACCGTTTGAGATTTATGTACAATAGGCTTGTTAATCTTAATCATATGTACAAAAGTTTGGAATAAAGTGGCCAGACATTTTGATATATTCCTCAAATTTTCCGTGTGTGTACAAACGCTTGATGAAAAGTCATGATGGCCATAATTATGGTTGAATTTTTGAGCCTTAACTAGGAATAACAAACTGATTTGACATCGTAAATTTCTAACATTTGTTGTCGGGCACCATAAAATTTATGGCTCCGCTTGAGGACACTGCAAAATTCCAGGCATTTGCTCGAATACATTGCATCTATTAAAATAATATTTTTAACTGATTTGGAGAGGAAAGTAGAAAATGACGATCCACAAGTATCCTACCCAATTATTTGGGGGAGAATTGATTATTTGCCCGTTTTAGTTGGTGCAATTGATCATTTGTCCTATTTATCTCACTAACATATGACCCCAGGGCTCGCGTATCAGTGAGACATCACGAGGCAAATGATCAATAACATAAGTAAATAGGGGCAAATCATCATAATTGATCGTTGCATTTTACGATCCAGGCCAGCTTATATTCATCGTGGCTAGAATTGGGCAACGGGCCATGCCATTTTGGCTGACCCCGACATGGAAGGCACGGCCAGTCCAGCATAGTCCAAAGCACGACACAGTTGTCTTTGGACTGGGGTGGCACGACACGAATGTTGCGCCATGCTGGGCATGAAAACTCGACATATTGTTACTATATTCTTTTCCTTACGAGGGGACCACACTCTAGGGTGTAAGATTTTTAGTGAGGTAGTAACTTTCACTACTATAGGAAAAGCCATCACAGCCGGTTCAAAAACGCCATCACATACGGTTTTTGAAACCTTGTGTAAGCATGTGTCAGAGATAATACGACGCATGACAAATGGTTTCTGAACCGTCTATTAAACACCTATCATAGATGGTTTTGAGTAGACAACCATCTATGATAATAGGCTATCATAGATGGTCACTAGTAGAAATGGTCATCTAGGTCAGTTCTTTTTCGTCATCTAGGTTAGTTTTGGTGCAGATACAAAGTCCTTAGATAGTGATGATGAGTGGCTATCACAATCGATTTTGCCTGATAGAGATATATCGTTATCTGGGTCGTTTCTAAACTCTGAATCGACCTAGAAGACCAATTATTTCTATCGGTTCTGAGCGTAGAACCGATAGAGATAATATAAAAATCTCTATCGGTTCCACGCTGAGAACCAATAGAGACGTCCTCCTAATTTCTATTGGTTATTAGCATGGAACCGATAGAGCTTCGTGAATTATCTCTATTGGTTCCACGCTTGGAACCGATAGAGATTACGTGTCTATTGGTTCTGAGCATGGAACTAATAGAGATAAATCCAAGCTATTTTCTTGGAATGGCACCAGGAATTCATAGCATATTCACATTCACAGTATACTCATAGATTGGTAAATTCACAGTATACTCACATATTGACACTATATTCACATTCACAGAACTCATAGATTGATAAATTCATAGTATATTCATATTCACTGTACTGTTGAAAGTGTTAATGTATGGATATACACTCAATGCAGAAATCAGCAGCTAGCACAATCTTCTAATGTAACTCTCCTCAGGATCAAACTCAATGCAGTTTTCAGTAGTACAATCCTCTAACGTAACTCTTCTCAGGATACTCATGTTGTTTGGGGGAGCTTTTGGCCCAAAGCCGAAGCACAGCCCCCAAACAGCCCCATACTCAATGCAGAAGTCAGTGGCATAATCCTCTAGCAGCCTTTTCCTTGCAGATCTTCTTGGCATAAGCGCAGTCTTTCGTATCGTTTTTATAGCCAACTTTTGACTGAAGTATTTCATGTTATGTTACTTTTGATTGAAGTATTTCATGTTATGTTACAAGGATACAATAAACTAGTTAAAATATTAATAAGCATACATTGAGAAACAATATTATTTGATAGATGAAGATAAGGAGACCTTAGGGCCTTTCCACGACTGCCATCATATGTGCCATAGCTTTCACAATAGAGCCTTTTCGGTTCTCCTTGAAGTTCAACAACTCTAGTTTGTTTGACACCAATAACTAATTAACTTTCGGTCATATCTCTTAATCCCTAAAAACGATCATTTTGTTGTGAAAGTAGGTTGTCTTGGTATATTATCAATACCTTCATATTACCTCTATAAGCTCAGCTTTGGCTTCTTCTAGCTCTGCATTCGTCCTGTGCTCTTAAATGATGAGTATCTTGTTAAGAGATTGAATATCTTGCAATTTGTCATCTTTGTCTTTCACCTTTTGTTTCATCTCATAAATCTTTTTTATTAACTCAGACTTTCCCTTCAATTGTTCTATCTCCACCTCTAATTTTTGTTTAGCATCTAACAACTTTTCCATGTCATCTATCTTGTTTGTAGGCTCTATTTCATATATGTGAATTTACGGTCACTAGCAATTCATAATTATTATATCAACTTAATATTGAATCATGTCTATTTAACATATTAATGAATAATTGTAGGATAGAGTGCTCTCAGGTGTTGGGCTACTGAAGGTTAGACCTTCAATCTCCTCGTCGCAAGGTGTAGGGCTGCTAGAGACCAATCTGTTTACCCCACTACACCAGAGTCAAATAATCAAAATTGAACTAGACAATTAGCTAAGCAAATAAGGCCTTGAACTCTTACTTACTAAATTATGCACAGTTCGGCCAAGCAGGTATAAAGTATTTAAAGTAAATTTCACTATTTAAAATGATCAAAATCATATTATGAATAGTTCGGCTAAGCAGGTATATCAAAAACTGACTAAACAGAGGATATCAATAGAGCAAGCTAAGCAATCACAATCAGTATATTCAGCAATAACCAAACGAGTATCAAACTAGATATTGAATATGATGTTTAAGCTTAAAGACAATGAAATAGAAGTAATACTTTCTATCATTAAGAGGAAGCAACTCCCTAGTTCAAGGCCACATTTGCTACTTTATTTGTTTTAGTTCATCAATAGACCCATAACATCATTGAGCATACGACCGGTACCAATACAACTGGCAACGATGTGATTGACCTTGGCCTAACGCTGTAGCCAGTGAAGACAACGGTGGAGGTCAGCTAGTGGGTAGGGAGTTTGTGGTCGGATGTGACAACAGAGACATCATGGCTGGTTCGGTGCTCCACTGTCGCGCTGACACCTTCCTTGTCACCAGGATGGGGTGCACCACAGGAGCCAGGGAGGCCGAGGGGTGACATAGGCACCATGGAGGTGAAGGGGAATGCAGGCATAGAAGAGGCAGATGGACGATGCAGGTGAGGAGAGGCGGGCCGTAGTCGAGGGGAGGTTGAGTGGCGTGAGGGTGGAGAGGATTAAACTACTTTTTTTATAATTTTTATAGAATGGAGGGGAAGCCGAGAGATCAAGCATGAGGTGAACGCCTCAGCTTTTGGTACTCACACCTCGGCTTTTGGTATTTGAATGGATCGGGATGAGAAGCCAAAAGGTCAAGCTTACTATCACGATCGTTTCTAACCACAGAAACCGATCATGATGATGGAGTCATTACTATCAGTTCTAATATCAGAACCGATAGTGCAATACCACTATTGGTTTTAACCTCAGAACCGATAGTGATACCAATAACATCACTATCAGTTATGACCTTAGAACCGATAGTGATGACAAGGTCAGACCGATAGTGATGTTTTGCACAATATTTCTCACCCACACCGAATCATATATCACTATCGGTTTTTTCCTAAAAAGTTGGGAACTGACCCAGATGAAAAGATGGTGTTGTATCATTCTGTAGTAGTGGGTCTGTATCAAGAACCATCTGTAATAGCCTATTATCATAGCAGTTCAAAGTTCCAGTTGTCCATGATATGAGATGTATCACAGACAGTTTCCCTAAGAAACAGCCCATGATATTATTTTATATAGATAAAGCTTTTTTGTTTATTAGCTAGCCTCAGGAAATGCTAGCCATGTCCTCTGAAATAAGCAGATTACATATTAGACATATATCATCACAAATCAACTAAAGAGTACATCACAACATAAGCAAATTATAGATTACACCACAGCACATCTATTTCAAAAATCAACTCGGATATATTAACCAATTGAATGAACAAGTACATATGCTACTACAATTCATAAATTTGCAGCACAAGTTTTTCTACACATATGCCACTACAACTCATCAGGTTGTGATGAGGACATCTTTCTTATTGACACAACTGCGCCTAGTCACTCATCTCATACACAACAAGCTGAACCCGTATTACAAGGACCAATTACTCATGCTCAAGCACGGCGACTCAATTATGAGGTGAATACGTTCCTAGGCTTTTATACAAATGATTCACAGAATGGAATGCTATTTAATCCTTGTGATGATTTTATTATCCTTAGGAACCAAGGAGAAGAAGCTCAAAACGTCAAGTATGAAGCCAGGTCGTCATGTGCGTAAGTTCGACTAGGATTCAGCCTCCCTGACAGCACCAACTTAAAATGTCCATAACTTTTGATCCACAAGGGTGTTCGGGGCAAATGAGTACTTGACTGAAAGCTTTCTTCGCCCTCTTTCCAATGGATCCTGTTTCACCTCCAAATTCCATCTGAGCTGTTCAAGTCAAATTGGGCCTTGGGCCTTGTAATCAAGTTTTATTCTGTTTCCCTAGGTTTTGGATGACCTCCTCCTCCTCTTATCTCATAAATAGCCAGCCGCACCTTCATCTAGGGTTTGGGTTTTGCTTGATTAGTTTAGCCAAGTGCAAACTTTGAGTCTTTGAGTTGTGGTGGACAGCCACCTTGTCAAGATCTTTAATAGAACCCCACCCTGTTTTTGCCTTCAATTCTTATTTGCAATTTCATATTGCTTTTACTATTGTTCTTGCTTGTTCTTCGGTTGCTTGCAGGAATTGAACCTCATGTTCAGGTTGATCGTGCCCACGACAAGATCAATAACCCTCTGGAGTTGGTTTAGCGATTGCTAAGGCTCATCGTCGTCGTACGTTGTAGTCGGATCGTCAAAGTCAGTTCCACCAAATCGAAGTTAACGCTCTCATCGAAAGATCGAGAACAATCTTACATCAGGTTAGGCAAAGTGGAACTTGCCTTTTGGGTTTATGACCTCACACAGTAAGAAGGAAACGAAGTTGTAGCGCATTTAGCAACTTGTTGATGGGAAGATTAAAGTTCTGAATACATACATACATACATATATATATATATATATATATATATATATATTGACTAAACTCTAGGTCATTGATCTTTGTTGTACCCATGATGCATTGTATGTTGTGGCAAACGTAGAATTCACATAGCTTAGTTCCCTTTGGTCGCTAGTGGCATTGCAAAAATAGAATTGGATAGTTCAAGAGGTATTTATTATGGAGTGTGATATAGGATTATTGTGTACCAGCAAATACCACAAACTTCAAATCATGGTTCAGCTATGACCCTTCCTTAGATTCCCCTCCACGAATTCTATACACATTGAATGACCTACGTGATTCCAAAAATTAGCCTCAGCCATTCCACGAGCAACATACACCTTGAACGATCTACAACTCAGTTATGTATGGACAAAATATGATTACCTGTTGTTTAATTGTGCGATAGGCCTCAAGTCATGGGTGCCGCACTTTAAGGAACCAAGGTAGATTACCAAGTGCTTTCTTAGTGCAATTACAATAAGAATCAAGTGAAACCTACACAGGTATGTGGCTATGGTCATTCAACCTAACTTCGAGTTGCGTATAAAGTGCAAACCAACAAGTACATATGATTTATCGTGTTGAGCCAGCAATGTACATGTCACGTAATCCTCGACGGCTTGTAAATTTTCATCTATGCTTTGCTTGGAGACCATGTGTGGGTCAAGAAAACCTATGTTCATCGTTGATTTTGGCTTCAAGGATCATGTCTCTACATATACAAAATCAAAGAGTTATATATATATGTGACATTTATCTTTATTACACCAATGTAGACCATGGTTGCACACACTTATAGTGTTCAACATCTCAAGAGTGAGATGTCGAGGACATCAATGTTGTAGAGATGAAACAAGTCGTTGAAGTCGACACCGAAGAAGCCCCCCGATGATTGGTTGAACAAATAATCCTCCTTGAACTTAATGGGGATACTCGATATCTGTTTTGCCATTAGCTTGTTGGCTTGTTCTATGTACCATTGATGCAATCTAGTGCAAGCCATTCCAAGCTTTTGTAGGGGCTCTTCTAGTACAAACGGCTCTCCTTGCTTGTATTTTCGAGCCAACAAGGCCAATGAAAAGTTGAGGCCTCCATGCTCTTCTTTGATTTACCATTATCACCACCTCGCCTTCTATTATACATCATCTTCATGGGAGACGAATGCGCACGAAGTGATGTACCGACTTGTGATGTACAGGGCAAGGTATCCGATTTGGTGGCCTACTTCAGTGTAGAAGTTGGCTCCAATAGTGCGGGTAGCTCCGATGTAGCAGGTGCCTTCGATAGTACGGGTAGCTCCAGTGTTGGAGGACGGTCATCAAGAAAGATGTCCCTCTTGGGCCACCGGATGGATGTGCCAATGACATCCTCTAGTGTCACAATCTCGTAATTTGGGGGCATCTTCAGCGTGACGGTCTTAAAAACTTCAGGTATACTATCGACATTCACCTTCATGAAACCTGACACTACCAGATGAACATGCACCATCACCTTGGCCTGGATGGATACACACGCCCCCAAACAGCTTACATGGGAATGAATCCATTGGCAAGCCTCACTTGGAAATTGCACTGCGTGGCAACCTACATAATGGTACATAATTAGCTAAGGCGTTCAACAGGTCTATCTATACAACATTCCAATATATATATTACCTTGATGTCATCGACTGGAAATTTGCCATCGTCTTTGTCTGCATGAGAGGTGGATGAACAGTTGCTCTGACGGTTAGTGGGCTAAATTGCATTAATGCTTATGGGGCTTGTACGGTCCATCTTAGCCTCGTCGCAACTCTTTCATCAAACCATTCATCAAGGCTTCTTAGTTTATTATTGAACTGCTCTCAGCCTTTCCTCAACCCTTTTCTCAATAATTGCTACTAGCCATTCGTCGCGCTCGGCTTTGGCTCGGCTTTGGCTCTTTTCCTACTCCGATACATGTTGGAGTCTTGTCGGAATTTCGTTTTCCATGGAACAAAAACACCTTTGCCTTGTGTGCAACCCAGGTACTCCTTATTTTACAAGGCCGTACAGAGTATATCTTTCTACCTGTCTATCTGGAAAGAGCCTTGGGAAGATTCTGTACTCAACGCTTCTTGCAAGAACCCGAGATGTTATTTCACTTATGAAGTTATGGATGAATTACAAAGTAGGTAGTTCGATATCTTACCAGGTGTTATGACACTTCCTTATTTGTGTAGTTTACAAAGACATGGCACTCAAAGACGTGAGACGTGGCCTCGCTCTTAGCCAGTTTCAAGCGCGTGGGTCTACGATCAAGGCAAATGGAGGAGAGGCCTCCATCAGCATTGCCTTCTTGTCTTCCCTCCTCCATTGCGTGCTCTTACCTGTGTACCCAATGATGTCAAGTCTATGGGGTGGGTGTTTTTTTCCTGAAGGGCATTGTGCCCTTCACTTTGATGTACAAATTCTTCCATCGTCTTCATCTCAATAAATCGTTGCTATACGCCTTTGCCACCACTAACAATGCATACCGTTGCACTACGTGCATGTCGTCTGCTAGGATCTCGAATGATGCCAAAATTTTCGTCGCTAGGCTGTTACACTCCTCATTTATTAGCGACTTTTAGGATGGATAAGTGATGTGGATCCATTCACATCCAACTATCCTGTACAATGTCCGAAATGTTGCCACTACCTTCAGAGGTTCAGTAGGGGCTCCATCCTTCGGATCGACCGCCATGATGGTATATTGAGCCTAGGGCCTTTTATTTACTCCTCTTGAACCGCGCCTCAATTTTCCTGTCATCGGCTCATTAGATCCATTTGGTGTCGAAGAATGAGGAGACAACATCTTCTTTTTAAATTGACTGTTTTAGTGAAAAACAAATAGGAAAAAACACACAATTTTTCATACTCGGATTAGGCAAGGAGTATCATCCAAGAAGTTTGTACACAAAGAAGCTTTTACGGTGCTATGGATATCTGGACAAGATATGGACTAGTCCATGGTTGTTAATAGCATTAGATGTAGCTAAAAGGGAGGGGGCATACTGCAACGGACTTAGAGGAGGAGGCACGCGTTGGAAGGAGGCATCGACAGGTGGCGACGGGCTCTAGGACGGAGGCATCCAGTATGGGTGGTGACGGGGTCGAGGAGGAGGCGACGACGGGCTCGTGGAGGAGGTGATGGGATTGAGGGAGGTGGTGTTGAGGATGGGCGATGACGGCTGGCTCATGAAGGAGGTAGAGGGCAGTGAAAGATTTCGATTAAGTAAGGAGTGCAGCTGGCAAAAACCCTAGAATGGTATATATAATAAGTCTATCATAGACAGTTCTATGAAAGAAACATTTGTGATACCTATATATCACAGACGGTTCGATCTTAGAACCATCTATGATAACACTTATCACAGATGGTTCCCTATTAGAACTATTTGTTATTTGTAGGTATCATAGACGATTTCTAATAGGGAATCGTTTCTCATATATAGGTATCACAAATGGTTATATCATAGAACCGTCTGTGATATGAGGTTGTATATTGTTTTTGATATATGGTTACCTATATTGTTTTTTTACCTATATTGTTTTTTTGACTTTATTTTAGACATAACTAATAAACATGTAAATGGTAGGACTTGAGAATTCCATGTACCTCTCGAACGGGTACATGCTACGTAGGAGAACAGGCTCGTACATTTTTATCTTTCTGACAAGGTGAACAATGAGAGAGACCATTATATTGAAAAACGATGAAGGAAAATACATTTCAAGATAACATACAGTCATCACCACCTCGCCCTGTAGAGAATCTAGTTCTTCGGGCTAAGCAATTGTGTTAAAGAAATAACGTAGCCCCATGATTGTCTCCCAGATCTTGATAGGCAAAATACTTCTAATTTCAATTAGGGGTATCTGTATCATCAGCACATGAAAATCATGAGACTTGTAATATCCCAAAAATTTGAGTTTTGGAATGTTTGAATTTTAAAAGGAACCATTTGCATCTTTTTTCTTGAATTAATCAAAGCTTAACTTGAATTTCCAAATAATAAAAAGATTAAATTTGATTAATCCATTCATCAAATAAAATATTTTCAGTTGTAGTTGAGTTCATTGTGATTCAATGAATTTTTCTATATTTTTGGAGATTTTTCTGAGTTTATTTGCTATTTATTCGAATTTATTTGTTGTTATTTGAAGTTGTGGAATTATATTCCTTTGAAAAATGATTTTATTTCTAAAATCTTCTCTTGGGCCGAATCCTCCACGGCCCACCTCTCTCGCGTGTCGCCTGGCCCGCTTCTACCTCGCTCGGCCCAGTCGCTCATCGCCCCGCGGCCCAGTCAGCCCAGCTCCCGCGCATCTGCCTCAGCCTGCTTTGCCCAGTCCAATAGCCCAGCCGCATTGACCGTCAGATCCACGCCACATGTGTGGACCAGATCGCGTCGCGCCTTCACCGCCCGAAACCCTAGCCACATCCGCGCCGTTTTTGGCGTCTGTGCTGTAACGACCTCCATTTTCACATAAATGCAAAAATAGAAAGTTAATGCACATACAATACTAGTCCCGTGATTAGTGGCTAGTACGCACATTTTCAACAATTAGAATCACAACCATACATCATTTTATTAAAGCGAAAGCTATTTGTACAATATATTCTTACAACTCAGAGTATATATATACAGAACAGAGGAAGCATGGTCTTGTAGTGTGCCCATCCAACCCTCAGGCAAATGACAAGGCATCAATCCCTAGAAAGATTGCTTCATTGATATTCCCGCATCCTGTGACGAAAATAAATCTTCGGAGCTTCGCTTTCTTATCAGCCTAAAATAATAGATTAAGCAAGGTTGAGTACTTTTGTACTCCGCAAGACTTAAGTGGTATTTGCAAATGCAATAATGCAGGCTATATCAAAGGAGGCTACTACAGTTAATTTGCATAAAGCGATATTGAATTTGTAAATCAAGTTGTCATTTGCAAACGGAATTTGTAAGAGCAAATTTGACTGATAAGAAATAAGTAAAGCATAAGTAATACTCACAGCCCTTCGTGAGCATTGAATAATTCAATGATCCAATAATCCAATAACCATTCCTTTGCCAACACATAATGATGTGAGGTTGTGTCCCGATCTTTCGATGGGAGCGATAACTATCGATTTGGTGGAACCGACTTTGACGATCCAACTGCAACGTACGACGACGATGCGCCTTAGCAATCGCTAAACCAACTCCGGAGTGTTATTGATCTTGCCGTGGACACGATCAACCTGAACACGAGGTTCAATTCCTGCAAGCAACCGAAGAACAAGCAAGAACAATAGTAAAAGCAATCTGAAATTGCAAATAAGAATAGAAGCAAAAATCAAGGTGGGGTTCTATTGAACGTCTTGACAAGGTGGCTGTCCAGCACAACTCGAAGACACAAAGTTTGCACTTAGCTAAACTAATTAAACAAAACCCAAGTGTCTAAAGCGGTGGCTACTAAGTTTATAAGGGGGATGGACGTGAGAGGGATGTCCTAGGGTTGTGTGCAGCCAAGGGTGGTGCACACAACTTGGGCTTGGGGCCCCCACACGCTTAAAAGGCCCGAAACAGCCTAAAACAGTATTATAGTGTATTATTTTAATGATTCTGACTGTTCCATAATGAATCTGGAGTTGGGATTAGATCCATTGGAAAGATCTTGTTGTAAGCTTTCAATCAAGTCCAACATCACCCAAATCGGAGTTCGTATGCAAAAGTTATTCATATTTGAAGTCGATGCTGTCTCAGGAGGCCGAATTGGATGCCAGAACGTGATGGATTTGATCTCTTTCTCTTCTTGGCCCGTGGATGACGTGTTGGAGTTGGCACAGCCAAATATGGTCATATCCGTAGTGGTGATGTCCTCATCATCCTCCCTTTCTTGAATTTGAGTCGTCCTCGACTCATGCTCATCTTTTAGCTCGTCTTGATAATTATCCACATAGCACAACACTTCTTTCTAGCACATAAAGGCTTGATGAATGCTAGCACTCTTAGATGCTTCCTCCTCTCCATGAAGGAAAGCCATCCTAGTAGATGTAGACGATGCAGAAGATTCCGAGATGTGGTCGCCAAACTGATATCGCATTGGTCATTTCCAAGACGAGCATGGTCTCATCATTCTCCCTTTCTTGAATTGGAGTCGTCCTCGACTCCATCATATTCTCCTGCAAAATGTTAGTAGCGACAAAGAGCAAAGCAACATGCATATCTTTTGTGATCAAATCAATGGCTCGTGAATCACAATCACCCAAACACTCCCTTTCTTGAAAACTATCAAATAGACTATAAATGAAAGTAGGGGTACTTGATATGATATTAAAATTATCAAATTGATCACATTGTTGCATAGGAAGTAGAGGTTTTAGATCTGAAAAAATGTATACTCTACGCACTTTGTATTCTCCTTTATCATTATGTTTGCTAACAACATGAAAAATATTTCGCGATAACCATGGCAAATCAGAATTCACAAAAATCTTCTGCTTGAAACTATCTAGATCACACAGAACATCAAATTCAATGTAACCTAAAGTATTTAAAGAAGATATCAATTTAAGCTCGTCTTCTTCCCTGGCAATGTGAATAATATGTTTATGTTCAGCGCAATTGTTTAGTTCAAATATAAATATTTCATGTTCATTCACTAGTTGTGGCGTGGATATAAGTGAAGCATTATCACAAAACTCTTCTTTACCACTATGTAATAGCCTCAAAATTATAAAATAAAGAAAAATAAATTGAAAGATCTTTTGTGTATTATTTCTGAATTTTCTGAATTTCCTGAATTTAATGGATATTCTTTTGGTTTTTCCTTAATACAAGAAAGTGAATTAAAGAATATAGTAAATGGAAAATAGTAAAAAGTAAAAATGCCAAGTTAACAAAAATTTACCAAAGTTATCAAAAAAATCTGAGGGCTCTCCACAGCCAGTTTAAGTCGGTGGAAGAGCTGGATTAGTTAAAAGAATGTTTAATCAGAGTAAATCATGTGCAAAGAAATCAGGGTAAAACGTAAATGAATTTGGTAAATAACTATGGAAGTTATCCTGACCCAAGAATTTTACCTTGATGACATCAACACAGTGGTAAAATCCAATAAAAATATCAAGAATTTACTAATTAATTTTATAATTTTAAAAATTCAAAAACAGTGAATAAATAAATTGGAAAATAGTGATGTCAGAATTATTAAAACTAAACTACTAATAATTAAATTCCTAAATTTTTACTCAAGGTGTAAAATACCATTTCAGACTCTCATAAAATTTTTTATAAAATAATCACTTAATTTCAATCATAAATTAAATGAAAATCCGAATGAACAGAACAGCAACAGCTGCATTGTGAGAATTGTTTAAAAATATACATGCATCATAAAATATTGAGAATTTTACAGGAGCTTTGTATTTCCCTTTCAAACCTATGGTAAAAAGTTTATTAAATTTCAAGTTGGTGTCACCATCGAAACCTCCGTTTCTATCCCGTTCTGTCCTGAGCCTTCGGCCGAGTTCTTTTCTTGCTCTCGCTGACAAGTGGGCCCCAGTTGTCAGCCAGCCAAACTCAGCCGACGTCGCTACCACCTGGACCCCTCGTGGCAGCCTCTCCCACACGTCTTCTTCTCCCCCTCGCTGTGCTCCTCGCCAGCTCGCGGCCGTCTCTGTTCTCTCGCGCCAGCTCGTGTTGCACCGCCTTAGAGCCCATATAAACGGCGTTCCTCTCGTCGCAACCAACCCAGCCACCGCCCTGTGCAACCATTCCGCCACTGCTTTCATCGCTTCTCCTATTCCGACGAAAACCGAGAAAAGGGAAAATCCCAAATTCTTCCGCCACAAACCATTTCGCCCCGAACCACTTCACCCGAAGCTTCCTAGCACCTCCAGGAGTTCATCCCGAGCCTTGCTTGAAGCCCTTTCTTCCCCGGCGAGCTTCCCCGCCGTGTTTTTCCTTCCGCCATCCCTGTGCACGGTGAGAGCTCTTCTCTTCCACTCATCCTTCAAAGTGTTTGATGAAATCGATTCCTTGAGTCACGCAGATACTCAATTGGGTGAAAATGAGGCTCGGTTGGCCCTAATTTCGCATCGCCGCCGCTCAGCCATGGCCGCCGCCGCCCTTGCACGGTGACGCGCCACTGCATAGCTCCTCAGGCCGCCGCGCCGCCACCATCGTGTGCGCATGGACGCCCTGAACCTCGGGGTGGAACCCATTCCGTCCCGGAGGGCCTCCTCCGCCGTCGGCGAGCTCCGCGAGTAGCCGCCGCTGCACCCCGCCGGTGGAAGCCCCCTTCCCGGCCATCTCAGACCACCGCGCGACCGTCCCTGAGTTCGCACGGATGCGCTGATGCTGGGAGTGGAACCCATTCCGCTGCTCCGGCACCAGTTCGTCGTCGGCGAGCTCAGATTTGCGCGCTACCGGCTTGGTCACCGCCAGCGGACCCGCTTCTGTCGGCCGACGCGCCGCTGCTGCGGTTGCACATCGACGCGCTGGGCCCGGTCGGTCGACCTCTTGCGCAGATCGCACATCGCTAAGCCGGCATCTTTGTCGGCCAGCAGCGCAGCGCATAGCTGCGCAGGCCAGCGTGCAAGGCTACCGCGTCTTAAGCGAGTTGGTTGGCTTTGTCGGCCGTACCACAATACAGACGCCTCGCCAGATGGGCCCTACTGTCACGCCTCATCGTGGTTTTGCCCAAACAGGGAAAGCGTGTTTTCGCTGCGAAAGCGTACTTTCCATTTTCGGCAGTTTTCTAATTTTCAGTATTTTTCAAACCTACATTATTCAAACTTGAATATCTTTTGAACTAACAGTCCAAATTTGATGAAATAAATTTCTAAATTCATCTAAAATCATGTAGATTCAGAATATTCAAAAATATTTCAGTATTTAATTTTATTTGAATTTAAATTCAAAGGAAAGTTTAGAAATATGTCATACATGAAAATTTTACAAATGACAACCAAATTTAGTAGAATAAATTTTGTTAGAATCCTTGTAATCTCAGGAACTAGAATATTTTGAAAATACTTAGGGTTTGTTATAAGAAAAATTTAAGTTAATAAATATGTGGTTAAATAATGCAATAATGGTTAAAATAAGATTAAATCTTTAAATTGCAGATGAGAACCAATAATGCTTGCAGCCATTTCTGAATTTGTGAAGTTATTTTATTTGAATATTTCCACCTAATTTCTTTTTGGCCCTATTGAAATTTGGTATTTATTATGTGTTGCCATACGACGTAGAACCCGATTTAATCCGGGACATTCGACTTAACAGAGTTCAAGTCGAGGATAATCAACAAGGCAAGCAACCCTTTGATCATATTGAACCCAGTTTTATAAATGTTTTCATTGAATGTTTTACTGCATACTTTATTTTATTAAAGTCTGCTATATTTCGGGTAATGGTAGTTGTACCAGTAGACTTATGGAACTTCCTTAATAAGTAGTAAATTGTGAACCTTGAAAACCCTAGAATAGCTTAGACATTATTTAATGTCAATCTGGGTTACTCACATTTAGAGATATGCTTAGCCAAAGCTTAAATGAACAAAAAACTGTGACTTGATTAAAGACTTTGGACATGACATTTAATGGGTGTGACCATTTTTGTGGTTGGTATTTTGGTTGGAAAAATGAAAATAAAACTATGGTTTAGATGCGAGCAATTATTGGCAATAGCCGGGTGTGCATGTCTTTGCACATAGTATAGGGTGGAGATTATTGCCCGTGTCGAGTTAAGGACCGAACTATGGGTAGTTTTCAGGCCAAGAATATTCATACAACCACAAGTGCTGGTGTGGGACAGCTCTAACTTATTAAGTTATTTAAAACTAGCTTTGCACTTGGAAGGCCGGAGTAGTACGAGCTGTTTCTTAATGAATTGCTCGACGGGACGTCCACACCGAGGTGATCATGGATTAAACATCTACCAATATAACGGTGTACGTCATACTGTGGGTAGTCCCATCATTTCTATGCTCTGAGTTCTTACGCCATAGAATAAGTTACCGTCACCGTGCTGGTGCAAAGTTAGGATTAAATAATTTAACAGTTATAACATGACTCTCTGCGGTACACCAAAGGAAGTGTACAAATGTCGATTGCTCAAAGAGTCAGTCATGTCTTGTGGGGAAAGCTGTATACCTCTGCAGAGTGTAAAACTAATCGATTAGCCGTGTCCGCGGTCATGGACACTTGGTAAAGTCAACACATAGTTAGCAGTTTTATTTATTTTCCTAAATCCTGGTTTCTATCGATGAATTCTACTGTGTGTCAGTAGAACTGGTTTTGAATATGGTCGTTATACCCAAACATTTGTGATTTGTTTATGCTTACATTCTATCACTTTCAGTATTGAATTGCTTTTATTTAAAATTCTATTTTGCAATCTATCATTCTGTATTTACCATTCAAACTGGCTTTATGCAAAAATTAACCTTAATAGCCTTCCATTGGAATGACCTGCATGTATTTTAGGGTTTGCATAAGTCTTGGGAGTACGTAAGTACTCAACTTGCCCATGTTGATGTTTTTAGGTGAAGAATCAGATTACCCCGATGATTCATACGTTGATGCAGGATACGGGGAATTTAACGATGAATTTATCTAAGGATTTTTCTCTTGTTGCCTGTGGAACAATGGGTTAAAAGGCATACTACAAGAAGTTGTCTCCACCGCAGTTTTAATTTTGATATTTTAAAAATAATATGTAATCTTACTTCCGCTGTGTAATAAAGTTTGTGTATGACTGTGATATCAATTTGTATTTGTGCGTACTAGCTACTGAACATGGGACTAGTACTGTATGCACATGGTATCCATTTTTCGTATTTATTATCAAAAATGGGGGCCTTACAAGTTGGTATCAGAGCCATGCTGACTGTAGGAAACCTTAGGTAGTCTGGGAGTAATAAAACCTAAAACTTAACGTTAGGATCCAACCAGATTAAAATATTGAATTAGGACATCTTACCTGTCTATTCTTTATATGGGTGAAACTTTCTTTTGGTTATGTATATGCTTGATAATAACTCTTTTCTGTTTTTAAAATTTCTGCTAGAATCTTTTCTTCCAAAAATTGCTTTACTGTCTTACATTTAATCAGGAATGCTTATTCCTTGTTAAATGTGCAGATGGGCGGATACACCCCATGCTATACATCCACTCACCGGGAGAATGCTGGCATGGCGGGATTTCTTGCTCGTCTGCTAGAGTTCGCCCATTTTCCCGAAAATCCACGATATATAGTATTCCACGCGGCAGTTAGTTCTGTCTCCGTGGAATTCATAGCTAGGGTGGACATCCCTAACCGAGATGAGGACAGTGAAGAATTTTTATCTTTCGAGGATCCCGGTTCTTCCCTCATGATGGCTATGAATGAAGCCGCTTATAAAGCTATTGTCAGTTTACGCCACACCCTACCTGAACTGGCAGTCGCATATAGGAGGATTCCATCTCGGCCACCAGGTGGGGAGAATTGTTATATGGATGCCACTGGGTTACAAAATCCAACTCTATGTAACCTAGTGGAATTCATAAATGCCTCGACCGAGATTGCCAGCAAGAATCGAATCTGAGGAGGCACGTCGTCGCATAGCATTCTTGGAGAATGCCATTGCCCCCTGTGTTGCCAGAGGCATTGTATCCTGATCAGTTCTGAGGCAAGCCCCTCAGACGCCCGCGCTCGACGACACCCAAGTACCACCAAGGTGTCGCCAGGCGAGGATGTCAGTGATAGGGAGTCGCCCCAGGTTGCCTAGTATCCAGGTAGACCCTCATAGTTTTCCTCCGCGGTGTCCTCAGAGACCGCAGGAGCGTCGCTGTCAGGAGACTCCTTTTCCTCCTGACGCCGAGAGTACTAGTCGTAGGGATAGTAATAGTCCGTAAGTAGACTAGATGATGGTCAGAAATAGAAGAAGTTTTTGTTTACCCTTTGTGTAGTAGTAGTCAAAAATAAATGTTATGTTTTGTTGTGAATATTATGAGTGGAAATAAAGTTCTTATTTAATATTGTTTTGTGTGCTTTTGGTTCCTACTTGTAAATATTTAACTTTCAGTTAATATTTTTAAGATGTTGTGATCCTTAATAAAAATAATCAACTCATGAATAATGTTGAAACATGCTTCTAAAACAAATGGTAACAACTGAGAGTAAAATTGAATCAGATCTTATCTGTTAATTCATTAATAATCTTGTTCCAAATGCCTGCCACCCGGTCTTTGAAAGAGATTCTAGGGAATGAAGAAACCCCGGAAACTCATCCTCAGTGAGTGTCTTCGGCCACTCCAGTCCAGCCTAATCCAGTCCATCCGATGGCAGCCAGAGGATCTTCTTCGCGTCGTCCAAGCCGTCGAGATTCTCTGCCCCCGCAAGTCCAAGAAGAAGAAGTTCCAGAAGGGCAATTGCCAGGTCCGCCGACCATGGCCCAAGTGCTTGCAATGATAGAGCGGGGTCGCCAAACGAATACCCTGCTGCTCCAACAGTTGGTCCAGAACACGACCAACCTTGGTGCCGCAAGTGCTAGGCCTGGGTTTGGCAAACCATCCCATCAGTCTAAGTTGGGAGAATTTTTGAAGACCCGGCCTTTGACCTTTTCTTCATCATCTGATCCCCTGGACGCTGATGATTGGTTACGATCCATTGGAAGCAAGCTTACCATTGCTCAATGCAATGATCATGAGAAGGTTCTATATGCATCGTACCAACTATAGGGAGCCGCTGCAGTTTGGTGGGAAAATTTTCAAGCGGCAAGGCCCCAAGGTCAAGAAATTTCTTGGGATGTTTTCAGAGAAGCCTTTCGAAAGACGCATATTCCTTCGAGCCTGGTGAATTTAAAAAGATGGGAATTCCTTGATCCGTGTCAAGGAAATATGTCTGTGATGGAATATCTTCATCGTTTTAATTATCTTGCTCGATATGCGTCGTCGGAAGTTAGTTCAAAAGCCCGAAAATTGAGCATTTCCAGGACAATCTGAACAATGAAGTCAAGCATCTTCTTGCTATTCACGACTTTCATGACTTTCAAACGCTCGTGGACAAGGCTATAATAGCCGAGCATATTTCACGGGACGTGATGGAGAGTCGTAAGAGGAAGTGGATGGCGCGGAAAGCCGCCAGTCCGAATTTGCCGAGGCCACGCGTTGGTCAGCCGACCAATGTTCGACCTCCTCCGCCTCGTCAGCAGCAGCAGAGGCGTCAAGGTCAGGTATCTCGACCCCAGCAGCCTTCTGTTCGTCCCTCGAGCAGCAATGAAGGAAGGACTTCTGGAGTTCATAATCAAGTCGCTGGTGTGACCTGTTATCATTGTAAAGAGCGTGGGCATTATGCAAATGCCTGCCCTAAAAGAGGTCAAGAGTCAAGTCATTAGTCGTCGCAGGGAGTCCAGAGACCCCCAGGTCGACCCTCAGGAGCTGGAAATTCTCAAGTCTCAAGGCCATCTGCAGCTCCTAATCGCAGTGCGAGTAGCGGTCGTCTCCATCATGTGACCGCTGAGGAAGCAAGCAAAGTACCAGATGTGGTAGTGGGTATGTTTCCTGTGCACTCAGTACCTACTTTGGTATTGTTTGATTCTGGAGCATTGCACTCATTTATCTCTAAAAAGTTTGCCGATCAGAATAACTTAGAAATTAACCTTCTTTCTGCCAAAATGATAATCTATTCTCCTGGATCAGTCATGAATTCCATTAAGTTTTGTCCTAAGGTTAGCATTGAAATAAATGGAGTTATGTTTCATGCTGACCTTATCCTTATAGAAACTTCAGCGTTAGAAGTAATCCTTGGTATGGATTGGTTGTCTAAGTTCAAGGGATGTATAGACTGTGCCAATCGATCTATTTCCTTGGTTAGCCCTGAAGGAATTCCAGTTCATTTCTCTTCCATTCAAAGTTCTTCAAATTCTCAAGCTTCCCTTTGTTCAGCCATAGTAAAAGATCTTAGCCAGATTGCAATTGTCTCCGAGTTCCCTGATGTTTTCCCAGATGAATTGCCAAGCCTGCTCCAGATAGGGATATAGAGTTTGTCATAAACCTTGTTCCTGGAACAGCGCCAATATCCAAGAGTCCTTATCATATGCCCCCCGATGAGTTAGTCGAACTAAAGAATCAAATTCAAGAGCAATTAAGAAAAGGCTTTATTCGACCTAGCTCTTCTCCTTGGGGTAGTCTAGTTCTTTTTGTGCCTAAAAAGGACGGTGGAATACGCATGTGCGTGGACTATCGTGCATTGAATGATGTCACCAGAACAAATATCCTTTGCCTCGTATCGATTATCTGTTCGATCAATTGACTGGTGCTCAAATCTTTTCAAAAATTGATTTAAGACATGGGTACTATCAATTGAAGATCAAACTAGAAGATATTCCTAAAACCGCTTTTACCACTCGTTACGGTTTATATGAATATACCGTAATGTCTTCCGGACTTACAAATGCTCCTGCTAATTTCATGTGTCTCATGAATAAAGTTTTCATGGAATATTTGGATAAGTTCGTAGTGGTATTCATTGATGATATTCTTATCTATTCCAAATCTGAAGAAGAGCATGTGCAACATTTGCGTATGGTGCTCGAGAAGCTTGGAGAGCATAAGCTTTATGCCAAATTCGAGAAATGCGAATTTTGGTTAAAAGAAATTGCTTTTCTCGGGCATATTCTTTCTAAAGGTGGTATTTCCGTTGATCCCAGTAAAGTCAAAGCTGTTCTAGACTGGAAAGCTCCTCAGTCCGTTCCGAAAGTTCGAAGTTTTCTCGGTCTAGCGGGACATTATCGCCGCTTTATCGAGAATTTCTCTAAAATCGCTCGTCCTTTAACCCAGCTTCTCAAGAAAGAAAAGAAGTTTGAGTGGACACCTGAATGCGAAGAAAGCTTTCAGGAATTAAAAAAAAGGTTAACAACAGCACCTATGCTGGTGTTACCCGATGTCCATAAAAGCTTTGATGTTTATTGTGATGCCTCTAAAAGTGGGCTTGGGTGTGTGCTTATGCAAGAAAGAAAAGTCGTAGCTTACGCCTCCTGTTAGTTGTGACCTCATGAGCTCAATTATCCGACTCATGATCTGGAATTAGCTACATGGTGCACGCTCTGAAAATTTGGCGTCATTACCTGATTGGAAACAAATGCAGTGTTTTCATAGATCATAAGAGTCTAAAATATTTCTTTACCTAGCCTGATTTAACTTTTAAGACAACGAAGATGGCTAGAGCTGATAAAAGATTACGACCTTAGCATTCAATATCATCCTGGTACAGCCAATGTCGTAGCAGATGCTCTGAGTCAAAAACTTCATTGTCTTTCTGTTTCCTCTTTTACTGATCAATCCGATCTTGTGAAAGAATTCCAAAAGCTTAACTTGGGAATCGTCGAAAAAGGTTATTTGGCCGCACTAGAGGTGCAACCAACCCTTAAATCCCAAATTAAAGCTTCTTAGCTCAAAGATGAAGCCATTGTCAAAATCCGTGAAGACATGAAGCAAGGAAAGGAATCCAAGTTTTATGAAAGTACAGATGGAGTGCTTATGTTCGAGAATCGAATACATGTTCCTGATTATCCGGAATTGAAAGAGTTGATCCTCAAAGAAGCCCATGAGTCTCCCCTCTCAATTCACCCTGGAAGTACAAAGATGTATCAAGACCTCCGACGGGAATATTGGTGGCCCGGTTTGAAAAAGGATATTGCAGCGTATGTCGCAATCTGTGATATATGTCAGCGTGCCAAAGCCGAGCATCAACGTCCCACTGGACTTCTCCAACCTTTGAAGATTCTAGAGTGGAAGTGGGAAGACGTCAGCATGGATTTTACTGCTGGTTTGCCGAGAACCAGGAAAGGGCATGATTCCATATGGGTAATCGTTGACCGTTTAATTAAAGTGGCTCACTTTATTCCAGTCAAGACTACTCATTCTGGAGATAAGCTTGCTGAGTTGTATTTGGAGAATATTGTCTGTCTTCATGGCGTTCCGAAGACAATTGTTTCTGACTGAGGTTCCCAGTTTACTTCTCGTTTCTGGGAAAGTTTGCACCATCTTCTGGGTACTAAGCTGAATTTCAGTACGGCTTATCATCCTCAGACAGATGGACAAACGGAAAGGACCAATCAAATTTTGGAAGACATGTTAAGAGCCTGTGTGCTATCCTATGGCTCTGATTGGGAGAAAAGTTTGGCTTTTGCTGAATTCTCTTATAATAACAGTTTCCAATCTAGTCTTCAAATGTCGCCTTTTGAAGCGCTGTATGGAAGGAAATGTCGAACCCCTCTTTTCTGGTCTGAAGTTGGAGAAAGGAAATTCTTCGGCCCAGATCTTATTCAGGAAGCTCAAGAGCAAGTAGATATGATCAGAAGCCGACTAAAAGAAGCTCAGTCTCGTGAGAAGAGTTACGCCGACAATCGTCGTCGTGAGCTCAGTTTCGAAGTTGGTGATCATGTCTATCTTAAAGTCTCGCCTCTCCGTGGAGTTCATCGATTTCAAATCCGTGGAAAGTTGGCTCCTCGATTCATTGGACCGTATCATATCATTGGAAAGATGGGTGAGATGGCATATCAGTTAGAATTGCCACCTCAACTATCTGACGTTCATAACGTCTTCCATGTGTCTCAGCTTAAGAAATGCCTTCGTGTTCCCTCCGATCTCGCCGATTTGGAAGGTATAGATCTTCAGCCAGATCTATCTTATCGGGAGCATCCAATTCGAATTCTAGAAGAAGTAGAGCGCCAGACAAGGAACAAGACTATCAAGATGTTGAAAGTTCAATGGAGCAATCATACCGAAGACGAAGCTACGTGGGAAAGAGAAGACCATCTTTGACAAGAGTTCCCCGATTTCTTTTAAGTCGTCTCCAAATCTCGAGGACGAGATTTTTGTAAGGGGGGTAGATTTGTAACAGCCTCAAAATTATAAAAAAAAGAAAAATAAATTGAAAGATCTTTTGTGTATTATTTCTGAATTTTCTGAGTTCCTGAATTTATTGGATATTCTTTTGGTTTTTCCTTAATACAAGAAAGTGAATTAAAGAATATAGTAAATGGAAAAAGGTAAAAAGTAAAAATACCAAGTTAACAAAAAATTACCAAAGTCATCACAAAAATCTGAGGGCTCTTCACAGCCAGTTTAAGTCAGTGGAAGAGCTGGATTAGTTAAAATAATGTTTAATCAAAGTAAATCATGTGCAAAGAAATCAGGGTAAAATGGTAAATGAATTTGGTAAAAATATCTGGAAGTTATCCTAACCCAATAATTTTACCTTGCCTACATTAACACAGTGGTAACCTCTAGTAAAACTATCAAGAATTTACTAATTAATTTTATAATTTTAAAAATTCAAAAACAGTGAATAAATAAATTGGAAAATAGTGATGTCAGAATTATTAAAACTAAACTATTAATAATTAAATTCCTAAATTTTTACTCAAGGTGTAAAATACCATTTCATATTCTCATAAAAAGTTTTATAAAATAATCACTTCATTTCAATCATTAATTAAATGAAAATCCGAATGAACAGAACAGCAACAGCTGCATTGTCAGAATTGTTTAAAAATCTACATGCATCATAAAATAGTGAGAATTTTACAGGATCCTGGTATTCCGACCTATGTAAATTTTTTTTAAAAATTCCTAGTCGGTTTGACCATCGAAACCTCCATTTCTATCCCGTTCTGTCCCGAGTCTTCGGCCGAGTTCTTTTCTTGCTCTCGCTGACAAGTGGGCCCAGCTTGTCACCACCAAACTCACCGACGTCGCCGCCACTGCCTCCGCGAGGAAGCCTCTCGTAGCGCCTTCTTCTCCCCTCACAGGCGCCGCCGCCATGCATTGCCGTCTCTGTTCTCTCGCGCCAGCTCGCGTTGCACCGCCTTAGAGCCCACATAAAAGGCGTTCCTCTCGTCGCAACCGACCCAGCCACCGCCCTGTGCAACCATTACGCCGCTGCTTTCGTTGTCTTCTCCAACTCCGGCGAAAACCGAGAAAAGGGAAAATCCCAAATTCTTTCGCCACAAACCATTTCGCCCCGAACCACTTCACCCGAAGCTTCCTAGCACCTTCGGGAGTTCATCCCGAGCCTTTCTTGAAGACCTTTCTTCCCCGGCGAGCTTCCCCGCCATGTTTTTCCTTCCGCCGTCGCTGCGCACGGTGAGAGCTCTTCTCTTTCACTCATCCTTCAAAGTGTTTGATGAAATCGATTCCTTGAGTCACGCAGATGCTCAACTGGGTGAAAATGAGGCTCAGTTGGCCCTAATTTCGCGTCGCCGCCGCTCGGCCATGGCCGCCGCCGCCCTCGCACTCTGACGCGCCACTGCAGAGCCCCTCAGGCCGCCGCGCCGCCACCATCGTGTGCGCACGGATGCCCTGAACCTCGTGGTGGAACCCATTCCATCTCGGAGGGCCTCCTCTGCCGTCGGCGAGCTCCGCCAGTAGCCGCCGCTGCACCCCGCCGGTGGAAGCCCCCTTCCCGGCCATCTCAGGCCGCCGCGCGACCGTCCCTGAGTTCGCACGGATGCGCTAATGCACGGAGCGGAACCCATTCCACCGCTCCGGCACCAGTTCACTGCCGACGAGCTCGGATTGCCGCGCCCCTTCCTTGGGTCACCGCTAAGCCGGTTTAGTTTATCAACCGCGACGCGCTAAGCGCCAGGTCGTCGGCCGACAAGCGGGGCGGTCGACCTCTTGCGCAGATCGCGCCGCCGCTAAGCGCCCGCTTTGTCTGCCACAGCAGAGCCAGCGATCGGGCAGCATGGGCGACCACGCGCCTCGCCGACAGGTTGGCCCCGCCTGTCAGCCGCACGCTGCGCACACCTCTGCCAGATGTGCCTGGCCTGTCAGCGCCTCACCGCGGTTTCGTCTGAAATGGGAAAGCGTGTTTTCGCAGTGAAAGCGTACTTTCCATTTTCGGCAGTTTTCTAATTTTCAGTATTTTTCAAACCTACATTATTCAAACTTGAATATCTTTTAAACTAACAGTTCAAATTTGATGAAATAAATTTCTAAATTCATCTAAAATCATGTAGATTCAGAATATTCAAAAATATTTCAGTATTTAATTTTATTTGAATTTTGAATTTAAATTCAAAAGAAAGGTTAGAAATATGTCATACATGAAAATTTTACAAATGACCACCAAATTTAGTAGAATAAATTTTTTAGAATCCTTGTAATCCCAGGAACCAGAATATTTAAAAATACTTAGGGTTTGTTATAAGAAAAATTTAAGTTAATAAATATGTGGTTAAATAATGCAATAATGGTTCAAATAAGATTAAATCTTTAAATTGCAGATGAAAACCAATAATGCTTGCAGCCATTTCTGAATTTGTGAAGTTATTTTATTTGAATATTTCCACCTGATTTCTTTTTGGCCCTATTGAAATTTGGTATTTATTATGTGTTGCCATACGACGTGTAGAACCTGACGAATCCGGGACATTCGACGAACAGGAGTTCGAAGTCGAGGATAATCAACAAGGCAAGCAACCCCCTTTGATCATATTGAACCCAGTTTTATAAATGTTTTCATTGAATGTTTTACTGCATACTTTATTTTATTAAAGTCTGCTATATTTCAGGTAATGGTAGTTGTACCAGTAGACTTATGGAACTTCCTTAATAAGTAGTAAATTGTGAACCTTGAAAACCCTAGAATAGCTTAGACATTATTTAATGTCAATCTGGGTTACTCACATTTAGTGATATGCTTAGCCAAAGCTTAAATGAACAAAAAACTGTCACATGATTAAAGACTTTGGACATGACATTTAATGGGTGTGACCATTTTTGTGGTTGGTATTTTGGTTGGAAAAATGAAAATAAAACTATGGTTTAGATGCGGGCAATTATTGGCAATAGCCGGGTGTGCATGTCTTTGCACGTAGTATAGGGTGGCGATTATTGCCCGTGTCGAGTTAAGTACCGAACTATGGGTAGTTTTCAGGCCAAGAATATTCATACAACCACAAGTGCTGGTGTGGGACAGCTCTAACTTATTAAGTTGTTTAAAACTAGCTTTGCACTTGGAAGGCCGAAGTAGTATGAGCTGTTTCTTAATGAATTGCTCGACGGGACGTCCACACCGAGGTGATCATGGATTAAACGTCTACCAATATAACGATGTACGCCATACTGTGGGTAGTTCCATCATTTCTATACTCTGAGTTCTTACGCCACAGAATAGGTTATCGTCACCATGCTGGTGCAAAGTTAGGATTAAATATTGTAACAGTTATAGCATGACTCTCTGCGGTACACCAAAGGAAGTACAAATGTCGATTGCTCAAAGAGTTAGTCATGTCTTGTAGGGAAAGCTGTATACCTCTGCAGAGTGTAAAACTAATCAATTAGCCGCGTCCGCGGTCATGGACACTTGGTAAAGTCATCACATAGTTAGCAGTTTTATTTATTTTCCTAAATCCTGGTTTCTACCGATGAATTCTACTGTGTGTCAGTAGAACTGGTTTTGAATATGGTCGTTATACCCAAACATTTGTGATTTGTTTATGCTTATATTCTATCACTTTCAGTATTAAATTGGTTTTATTTAAATTCCGTTTTGCAATCTATTATTCTGTATTTACCATTCAAACTGGCTTTATGCAAAATTAACCTTAATAGCCTTCCATTGGAATGACCTGCTTGTATTTTAGGGTTTGCATGTCTTGCGAGTACGTAAGTACTCAACTTGCCCATGTTGATGTTTTTAGGTGAAGAATCAGATTACCCCGATGATTCATACGTTGATGCAGGATACGGGGAATTTAACGATGAATTTATCTAAGGATTTTTCCCTTGTCAATTGCCTGTGGAACAATGGGTTAAAAGGCATACTACAAGAAGTTGTCTCCACCGCAGTTTCACTTTTGGTATTGTAAAAATAATATGTAATCTTACTTCCGTTGTGTAATAAAGTTTGTGTATGACTGTGATATCAATTTGTATTTGTGCGTACTAGCTACTGATTATGGGACTAGTACTGTATGCACTTGATATCCTTTTTTGGTATTTACTATCAAAAATGGGGGCCTTACACACTAGGAATAGCAAGCAAATCAGCAATGGGTTCCATTAATAGTTGCTTTACGATAGCATGATTCATGGACAGTTTTATCTGTTCCAAATGATTTTCACCATGTATGCAGTCCATACCTTTTACATTACCTTCTAAATCATTCTCAAGGGTTGTAGTTTCAACTTCAATTTCCAACTTTTCACATACGTATGGAGCGGCAAAGATCTCCTCTTTCTGCATATTTTCTTCTTCATCATTCTCATGATGGTGCTCACTTTTCTGCAAAATGTTAGTTACAATAGAAGGTGCAACAATGGGCACCTCAAATGAAGCTAAAGGCTCTTTCAAAGATTCAGCAAGCATGTTTTCAGCTTTACAAGCATATTTAATCAATTCTGAAAGACAACTATATGTTTCATCAACAAGAAATGGCGTTCCGATGATCTGGAGCGAACCGCTAAAGCCTTTGCTTGATTGGCTTTGCCTTTTCGTCGACGTGCAGAGAATGCTCGATCACCTCCCTAGAAACACCCGGCATGTCGGATGGTTTCCAAGCAAAGATGTTCTTGTTAGCCCAGAGGAAGGTGACGAGCATGTCTTCCTATTTGTCCTCAAGCCCTGTCCCGATCAGAGTCGTCTTGGATGGATCGGACGGGTCAAGAATAATTTTCTTGGTTCCTTCGCCGGACTTCATCCCTGACGTGGCCTGCTTCTTGGATGGGATGTCGCCTTCTTCCTGCAACGTGGCAGCCTCTGTCTGGATATTCTTCCCTTCAGCAGTTGCCTCCTGCAACTCAGCAAGTTCATGGTTCTCTCGGTCGCACTCCAGAGACCGCTTGATGCCGCTGCGCACCGTGATGACGCCTTTGGGTCCCGGCATCTTCATCGCCAAATAGGTGTAGTTGGGACGGCCATGAACCGAGCCAGACCTGGTCTTCCCAAGATAGCGTGATACGCTGTCGCGAAATTTGCCACCTCAAAATTTATGTACTCGGTCCGATAGTTGTCCTTGGTGCCGAAGGAGACGGGCAAAGAAATCTAGCCGAGTGGATACAAAGACGCTCCAGGGATCATGCCATGGAATGGCTAAGAGCTCGTCCTTAGTTCGGAGCGAGGGATATTCATGTCGTTGAAGGTTTTGGCCAATAAGATGTTGAGTCCACTCCCTCCATTGATCAAGACTTTCTTAAGCTTTACGTTGTGAATGACATGGTCGAGCACTAGAGGGTACTTACCCGGATGTAGAACTCGACTGGGGTGATCTGATCGGTCAAACATGATCGGGACCTCAGACCACTTTAGGTACTGGGGGGTTGATGGTTCTACCGCATTGATCTCCCGAGCGATAAGCTTTTGCTTCCGCTTGGACTCGTATCCGGTGGAGCCCCCGTATATGTAGTTCAGCTCGAGCTCGGGCTCTTGGAAATCATCTTCGTCGGGAAGGTCTTTCTTCTTGACAGCCTCATCCTTCGCTGGAGCTAGTTGCCTGTTGCTTTCTCGCGCAAAACGCTTCAGGGTGAAGCAGTCTTTGGCAGCGTGCTTTCCCTTAGGGTGGAAAGGACAGATCGCTTCCATGACAGTGCTGTAATCGGGCGCCTCTCTCCGAGTGGCTCAGGGCCGGTTGCGTTCTGTTACCGCGACTAGATCCTCGCCTTTCCATTTCTTGTCTCTGTGCTTTGATGACTCGGCCTTGTCGCCTTTATTCTTCTGTTGCGGGCGATCCTCTTGGCGCTCGGCCAATGCGTTTGAGGCTGTGGTATAGCGATCGGCCAGCACGAACATCTCCTTTACGGTGGTCGGGGGCTTCCTAGACATTTTCTTGATCAGATCGGGATCGCTGACCCCTTTTTGGAAAGCTGCTATCACCATGGCATCGGATACATCTCTGATGGTATTCTTTTTCTGCATGAAACGCCGGATGAAATCTCTCGCCTCGCCCTTCTTCCGTGAAGTCGTCACAGTCCCACAGGGTGCCAGGCCTCTCGTAGGTTCCCTGGAAGTTCGCGATAAATTGATCGCAAAGATCGCTCCAGGAGTCCACCGAGTTCGCAGGAAGTCCTGTGAGCCATGCTTGGGTTGAAGGGGTGAGATTGACTGGCAGATAATTTGCCATCACATTATGATTGCCCCTGGTCGCTTTAACCGCCAGGGCATAGACCTGAATCCAAGCTTTCGGATCTTGTTCCACGTCAAACTTGACGATGCCCTTGGGATTGAATCCTTCGGGCCATACCACTCGACGTAGCCGAGGAGTGAATGCTTGGATCCCGTCAATGGATCTCTCATCATGATGAGGGGAGACCGGCGCGGCGAGCCTCTGGCTCGGCGATTGTCATCAACACGTCGGGGTGGAGTTCGGCGCGGCGAACCCATGGCTCGGCGTTCGTCATTGTCGCTCCTATCCCTGCGATGATGGTCTCTATATTCGTTGTAGTCATCGTACCTTTGATCGCTTCGTCGATCGTGGCCGATACCGAAGCGTTCGTGGTCATCGTAGCGCCGGCGCCGTTCTTCCTCGTCCCGCTCTTGCCACCTGGTGTTAATGTCTTGACGAAGGTCGCGGTTGAGAATCTGGCGGGCGTCTCCGACTAGTCGCGTGGGGCGCCGACAGCCGGTATTCCGACTGCTAGCGACACGAGTAGCCGCGCGTGAGCGTGAGTGCGCTTCTCCTGCCAGCTTTTCCTGATTCTGCTGAATCACTGGCGCCATCACCATGGCCTTGATCTCGACCACGATCGGGGCTGCCGGGCTATCGGACGCGATCATCGGATCCAGCGTGTCGAGAAGCGTCTTGGAGGCGACGACGTTCTGGAGCGGTGTATGGAAGACAGATTAGTCTCCCAATCTGGATTGTAGGATATCCTCGCGGACATGGCGGTCGCGAGATCGAAGCGATCGCGCCTGTGCCTCCTTACTCTTACAAAGTAGGCGACCTTCCTCCGCCGCCTCTTGAGTCTTTTGCTGGCATTGGAGATCAGTCTTCTGCTCTTCTATTGCGAATATGCCACGAAGGTCGTAGCAAATTCTCGTGACGCCGATTGGTTTACTGGCCAAGTCAGAATGGCGTACCTGAGATGGATCAGCTTGATCTTTACCAGATTGGATCTGGTTTAGGTCCAGGCGAACCAGTTATCCGCATGCATCTGCGACGAAGTCCAGGCTCCCAAAGCGGAAAGCCTGACCGGAGACGAAGGTGACAGTGATTCCGCTGATTGCTGCCATCGAGCTTGTAGGAAAAGATTATAGCGCTTCCCCTACCTGGCGCGCCAACTGTCGACTTTTGTAGTCGGCAATAAATTATGGGGTAGGCGCTAGATCTCAAACTTGAAGGTCACACAAGACAAGGGTTTATACAGGTTCAGGCCCTCGACAGTGGAGGTAATACCCTAATCCTGTGTGCTGGATTATATGGATCTCTTGGATCTAAGACTGCTCAAAGCGTAATGTGCTCTGGGCGATATGCGATGTGTGTTGTGTTTGCTCTATGGCTCGATCCCCCTGTTGTTGCCCGCCCTCTCCCTTATATAATGGGGGTGGGGCGGTTTATAGAGTCATGATCGGTCTAAGAGATTCGATCAGTTACAGGATTCTGGTCGGTTACAGGATAGAGTTTACATCTCTATCTACCCTATTAACGACTCAGATTACAACCGTATCTTTTATATCTAAATATACATTCAACTGTCTATGGGATGTATCCCCTCACATACGGCAGCAAGGCTTGGCACGGAGGTTATCCTCTGTGCCTTCCACTCGGCCTTGTCTCCCTTTCTGGTGCTTCTGGGCCGGTTATGAAGATACCCGGGTCCTTATATTCCACAATTGAAAAGATTGAAATCTGATTTTGGTAAAATTGATGACAAGGAAAAGCTGTTACAAGCTAAGCAAAAGCTTGAGGTGGAGATTGAACAACCAAAGGGCAAGTCTGAGTTAACTGAAAATACTTATGTGATGAAACAAGAACTAAAAGACATAGATAACAAATTGCAAGATATTGAATCCCTTAACACTGCACTCATCATTAAGGATTGTAGGGATAATGCAGAGCTGGAAGAAGCCAAATATGAGCATATAGAGGTAATATAAAGGTTTATAGTATTTAATTCGATGTGGTTACTAATAATATACCAAGACGCCCTTTGCACAACAACATGATCTCTTTTTTAGGGATTAAGAGATATGATTCGAGATCAATCGGTTATTGGTGTCAAACAAATCGGCACTGTACTCGAGTTGTAGAACTTCAAAGAGAACCGAAAAGCCTCTGTTGTGGAAGCTATGGCACATATGATGACAGATATGAAAATACCCTAAGGTCTTCTTGTCTTGAACTATGAAATAATGTGGTTTCTCAATGTACGCTTGTTGATATTTGTGGTATCATATTTTGTTAATGTATTGTCACCTGAACTATGAAATATTTCGTTATGTTATTTGTGGTATCATATTTGTGGTAAGGTCTTCTTGTCTTGAACTATAAAATAATGTTTTTTCCTACATCTCTTGGCAGAACTTCCATGATTAGTATCTATTGTTCGAAATTTCTTCTCTTTAGATATTTCTGTAATGACATTTACAAGACACAACCGGTTATAGATTTTGCAATTGAATATCAAAACATCCTAGATGCACTGAGGCAACAACTTGCCTGATGAGGATGGACTTAAAATGTGAACATTTGTAACACTTTCATCACCTTTCTTATTCTAATGTTGATGGATTCCAAGGCAAAATCCACTTTCATCCATAGTTCGTCTTGGAAGTTGTCATGCCCTGATTTATCTCTTACTTCATCCCCATCCCCGAATGACAACCTTCAATACGAACTTTAGATGGAATTCTCATTCGGGGATGATGATGAAGTGGAAGATAAATCAGAGCATGACAACTTTCAAGATGAACTGTGGATGGAATTGGATTTTGCCTTGGAATCCATCAACATTAGAATTAGAAAGGGGATGAAAGTGCTACAAGTGCTCATATTTTATTACCAAGCTATTGCCTCCATGTATCTCGGATGTTTTGATATTCAATTTCAAAATCTATAACTGGTTGTGCCTTGTAATGTCGTTGTAGAAATATCTAAGGAGAATAAAATTTTGAACAACAGATACTAATTATGGAAGTTCTACTAAGAAAGTTAGCAGAAAAACATATCACAGATGGTTCTATTTAAAAATTATCTGTGATAGACACATATCACAAAAGGTTCAAGTTAAAAACCGTCTGTGATATATGTTTCCACAGTCGTTTCGGAAACCGTCTATGATATGTGTCCTATTATTACTGACAGATGCTTCTAGATGGTTTAGAAAACTGTCTGTCAAGATATTTTCAAACCGTCTGTAATAGCATTCTCTATAGTAGTGATAGGCCTTTCTGTAACTAATGAATAAATATAATTTAGTTCTTTTTCCAAATAATTGTATGTACTAGATTGTAACATCCCAAAAAATTAAAAATGGGAAAAGCAAAAATTTAAAATTTAAAAATGGAATTGAATAAAATTTTTAATTGGAATCAAAATTTTAATTTAAAATATCATATTTTCCTCATTTTCTTGAATTCTAGTCTTAAGAAAAGAATAATCACAATATTGAAAATCTTTCTCCCAAAATAAACAAACTATGAAAATGAGTTTGAAGTATGATCTTATTATGAATTTCCACCTTTTTTGAATTTTCTTGGAATTTTGGTCTTTAAGAAAAATCATTTTTATTTGGTTAAATCACTCATTCCCAATCTTTAAAATACAAAATCATATAACAACCAAATCTATAAGAATTATATTTAAGAATAGGGAAACCTCTGAAACATTATTACTGAAGCCATATGAAGACATTTATTAGTGAAAAGAAATGTGAAATGATGAAATTTGACTAAGAACAATAAGCTTATCAGAATTTATTAAAAATGTATGGACATTACCTTCATCTAAAAATTTTACCACATTATGATCAGGACCAGTGATCTGCAAAAAAAATTATCAAAAATAGTAAAGCCAATTTAATGCCTTTAAAAATTCAAAAATTCCCAAAATGCAATGTTAAAATTTTTATAAAATAAATATGAAAGTAAATCATCTCAAAATTTACAGTAGTATCCATAAGACATAAGAAACTATGAGAAAAAGTTTCAAAATTTTTTAACAAAGTTCTATCCTCATAAAATTAAATAATCAGAAAATGGAAATTCTGGACAGCAGGTTTGTCAAAATTGAAGAGGAACGCGGTATGCTACGCTAACACAAAAAAAAAATCTACCGCGTAACCAGAAAGCTACTCGCAAGAAGGGGATCATAGATAAGATTACCACTAGACGCGCGATTGCGGAATCCTTCGCGCCGATGTAGTGGATCGCCTCGCCGCTGCGCTAAGCGTCGATGTAGTGGATCGTCCTCGCCTTGCCGTGGATCGCCCTCCCACGCCGTAGTCGCAGCAGCGCCACCGCAGTAGTCCACACGCCCGAGATGGAACGCGTGCGGCGTGTGCAAGCACTGGTCGCTCGGCAGGCAATGAGAGGAGTAGGCTAGGTTTCGAGTGAATCACTCCTAAACCGTGGGAAAGCACACCGCGCCTCCTCCTCCCCTCCTTATATAGCCACGAGATGAAACCTAAACTAGGGCCCATCATCGTGCTAAGCCCACAAGGTTCATTAATTACGGATCCAATCCAAATTAATGCGCCCCACCCATTAAGTGTGTGACCTGCAGTTCACGACGCTTGGACGTGGATTCGAAAACTCCTTTTCAATCCAATAGTTGGTAGTGGCTTCTTGCAAAGTATGCCAACTCCCAAACATACTATGATCAAATCGGATGTAACCTATCAAAAGTACTCATGTAATAATCCCTTTGCCAAGTATATGAAGATTGATCTCAAGGCGAGAAGCATGTCATCCTTTGATGATTCAATCCATCTCTCGATCCGTGATATATTAATAAGTTGTGATTGACTCCTCAATCACGGCATGGCCATGCACTTCCTTAATCATATCACACGAGTGGCCTTGTCATATATCTCTGTTTCATTGGAGTGGCAAATTCCATCTTGATCGCCACTTCCCTCGCACGTTTCATAGTAAACATGAAAGCTACCTTTATAACTATCCGGTTAGGAAGTAGTGTTTGATAGCCCCAAGGAAAACTATTACACATGTAGGGAATATGACAATCTCAGGTCTAAGGATCAAACATCTACTAGGTATGAGATACATCGATGACACATAAGAATGAAACATTCTCGCAGTTGTCCCATTGCGGGTCTATCTAACCCATGTTCTTCAACATGCGTCCACAATGTATAGATGATATCTCCATATCCCATGATCTATGAAGCATGATCATCGATCACTACATGTGCTGATCTATTCATCGTTGTCCTATACGATGATATCCAATCAGAGATATTTATCGAATTACATCATTAAGTAAAGAGCTTCATAAGCAAGTCACATACTTGTTGATCAATACAATGATATACATTCATTGGACCAATAATCATATTATTATTCATAAACATAGTCATGTTACAATCATTTAAATGATTGCCTCAAGGGCATAACACTAACAGTCTCCCACTTGCACTTGAGTCAATCAATTAAGTATCTAAAAGAAATAGACCTTGTGTGCGCCTCATGCTTAGGCTGTGGCAGTGGCTTTGTCAACGGATCGGCCACATTGGCTTCCGTATGTACTTTGCATATTCTCACGTCACCTCTATCCACAATCTCGCGAATAAGGTGAAAGCGACGGAGTATGTGTTTAGACTTTTGATGTGATCTAGGCTCTTTTGCTTGTGCAATGGCACCACTATTATCACAATAGATGTCCATTGACTAGAGGCACTAGCGACCACACCAAGCTCGTGATAAACTTCTTAATCCACACAGCTTCTTTTGTGGCCTCCGGCCGCAATGTACTCCGCTCATCGAGAGTCGCCACCGTGTTTTGCTTGGAACTCTTCCACCATCGCTCCTCCATTAAGTGTAAACACAAACCGGATTGCGATCGAAAATCATCTTTGTCGGTTTGGAAGCTTGCATCGGTGTAACCCTTTGCAACCAGATCTTCCTCACCTCCAAAAACAAGGAACATACCCTTAGTTCTTCTCAAGTACTTCAGATATTTTTACGGCTATCCAATGACCATCACGAGAATCCGCTTGATATCCGCCGTGACACTTAGAGCATATGAGACATCCGGGCGTGTGCAGATCATGGCATACATAATAGACCCAATAGCTGAAGCATATGGAATCTTGCTCATCTGTCTCGCCATCGATGTCGAAGACACCGATTCTTGCAGAGATCGATGCCATGTGACATTGGCATGAAACCTCTCTTGGATTCATGCATATTGAACCTTTTCAATATCTTGTCAATGTACGCTTCTGACTTAATCTAATTAACCTTTTGATCTATCTCTATAGATTTTATGCCCAAGATATAGCATGCTTCTCCCAAGTCCTTCATTGAGAAACTCATTTTCAATGAAGTCTTCACATCTTCAAGCATAGGAATGTCATTCCCGATCAATAATATGTCATCCACATACAAAATCGTAAATACAAGTGCGCTCCCACTAGCCTTCTTGTAAACACAAGGCTCTTCTTCATTTTTGATAAAGTCAAAACCTTTGACTACTTCATCAAAACGAATGTTCCAATTCCGAGATGCTTGCTTTAACCCATAAATGGATCTTTGAAGCTTGCATACCCTTTTAGCATATTTAGGATCAACAAAACCTTCAGTTGTATCATGTATACATCCTCGTAAAGATTCCCATTAAGGAAGGCTGTTTTGACATCCATCCGCCATATTTCATAATCAAAATATGCAAAGAATAGCTAAAATGATCCGGACAGACTTGAGCATGGCTACCGGTGAGAAAGTTTCATCATAGTCAACTCCTTGAACTTGTTTGAAACCCTTTGCCACCAACCGTGCCTTATAGATCTGAACATTTCCATCTACGTCTATCTTTTCTTGAAAATCCATTTGCACTCAATGGTTTTTACACCATCAGAGAGTCGACCAAGTTCCAAACTTGATTGTCATGCATGGATTGAATTTGGATCTCATGGCTTCAAGCCATTTTTCGGAGTTTGGGTCCATCATTGCTTCTTCATAAGTCGTGGGCTCATCATTGTCCAACAATAATATGTCACTCCCATATCTTATAGGTACATGACGTGGCCTCCCGACCTACGTAATGGAGTCTCTTCCACAGTTGTACAACACTTTGTACATCTTGTGAAGGTTCGATGGTAGCTTGAACATATTCATGTGATTCTCGAACTTCATCAAGATACACATCACTCCTACTGATTTCTTTTGAAAGAAACTCTTTCTCCAAAAAGACACCATTTCGAGCAACAAAAACTTTGTTCTCGTTTCTTTTGTAAAAGTAATATCCTTTTGTTTCTTTAGGATACCCCACAAAAAAGTATTTTTCTGATTTAGGTGCGAGTTTATCTGATTGTAAACGTTTTACATAAGCCTCACATCCCCATATCTTGAGAAATGACAACATGGGTCTTCTCCCAGTCCATATCTCATATGGCGTCTTCTCAACGGATTTTGATGGGACTCTATTCAAAGTGAACGCAGCTGTCTCTAGAGCGAAACCCCAGAAGGATAATGACAGATCTGTTTGGCTGATCATTGACCGAACCATATCTAATAAAGTTCGGTTACGTCATTCGGACACGCCATTCCATTGAGACGTTCCTGGCGGAGTAAGTTGCGGAACGATTCCACATTACTTTAGATGATCACCAAACTCTTGGCTCAAGTATTCGCCACCACGATCGGATCGTAAGTGTTTTATTGTTTTGCCAAGTTGATTTTGTACTTCGTTCTGAAACTCTTTGAACCTTTCAGAAGTTTCAGATTTATGCCTCATTAAATAGATATATCCATATCTACTAAAGTCATCAGTAAAAGTTACAAAGCATCAAACCCACCCCTAGCAATGAGCTCATTGGTCCACATACATCCAGTATGTACTAGGGCCAATAATTCACTTGCTCTCTCACTAAAACCTGTGAAAGGGGCTTTTGTCATCTTGCCAAGTAAACAAGATTCACATGTTTCAAATGATTCAAAATCAAATGAGGTTAGAAGTCCATCACCATGGAGCTTCTTCATGCGCTTCTCATTTATATGACCTAGCGACAATGCCACAAAAGGTAGGGTTCAAATCATTAGGCCGATGCCTTTTACATTAATATTATAGACATGTTTTCTTCGAGTTCAAGGACGTACAACCCATCCACCATGGGGCAACGACCATAATACATATCATTCAAAAATATCGAACAAACAAAGTTCTTTATTCTCGAATCATAACCTTCATGTTCCAAACAAGAAGATGAAATAATGTTTCTACTCAAAGATGGAACAAAATAACAATTATTAAGTTCTAAAACTAACTCAAGGCAAATGCAATGGGTATGTGCCAACGGCAAGACCAAAGAACTCTTGCTTTATTCCCCACGCGAAGATCCACTTCTCCTTTGCCAAGTCTCTACTCTTTATCACCGCAACGAATTGCAAATGTGAGCAACCGAACCGGTATCATATACCCATGAGCTGAGTGAAGAAGTAGCAAGATTAATTTCTATAACATTAATACCTGAAGTGGAAACCACATTTCCATTCTTCTTATCTGCCAGGTACTTTTCGCAGTTTCGTTTCCAATGCCCTGATTTCTTACAATAGAAGCATTGGGTATCAGGTTGAGGGCCAACTTTAAGCTTCTGAAGCTTAGTTTTGAGGCTTGCGATCTCATCTTGAGCCTTGCCCTTGCCCTTGCCCTTGCTCTTTCCCATTCCCCCAGCCTTAGCCTTCCTCTTTTGAAAGCGGTTGTTTTTCAACCATCATCACATGATTGGGTTTTTCTTAATGCTTTCTCGGCATCCTTGAGCATCCCATGTAGCTCGGTTAGGCTCTTCTCCATGCTATTCATATGAAAATTCATAATGAATGGCTCAAAGCTCGAGGCGAGACGGAGAATAACATCTGTGGCCAAACCGAGGCTAAGGGAAACTCAAGTTTTTCCAATCTCCCAATGTAACCAATCATCTTGATCACATGAGGATCGACGGATGCCTTCACCAACTTACAAGCAAATAAAAACTTTGAGATACCATACCTCTCAGCTCTTGCTTGATTCCCAAACATGCCCTTCAAGCCCACAATCATATTGTAAGCATCCTGGTCCTCATATTGCTTTTGGAGCTCGAGTCCATGGTGACTAGCATGAGACAGTGACCTCTGAAGCATTAACATGCTTTTCATATTCAACCTTCAAATTGCGAAAAGATTTTCTACTGTTCATCAGAATTGGATTCTCTAGAACATAGTCCTTCTTTTCATGCTTGAGAACAATTCTCAAAGTTGCGATACCAATCAACAAAATTAGTTCCATTCAGTTTTCCCTTTCCAAACCGATCTCAAAGCAAAACCAGTGTAGCAGAGTAGGAGAAGGTGCCATTGAACTACAACAAAAACATGCAAAGATTCTAAGCACTATGTTTATGTAAAACTTTTATTAAACTTTTAATTAAAGACACTTCTATTTTATGTCCCTTTATAGACACATAGTGAGTATTCAAGATCCATATTCATCAAACACTAGTGAGCTTTGGCATCACTGCTAGAAATTTAATGACATAGGTAAGCAACACCTTTGCTAATTACATCATATGTAACTCTTGTTTGTTGAGTATGAAAACAAGTAATGAATGCCTCCATCAACTTGACTCATGGCCAGTCAACCTGCCCCAAGGGCTCACATGAGGAGGAGCACTTCCGTATTCGGGTGCCAATTAAGAAACCTGCCTCATGTGTGTTTTCTTAGACACCACTTGTCTTGTATAGGTTCCTTCATTATCTGAAATCAAATCCCAACCACTTATGTCCTCAAGCCCAAAACCGTTTTGATAGCTTGATTAAATCTACCATTGTTATGCGTGATGTGTCCAACACATCCCTATCATCTATTGAGATAGCCATTGATATACTACTTTGGCAAATCATATCAATAACGATCTAAATTCTTGATAGGTGCAACAATTGGATGGACAATTTGATTTAAAAATTTTAACTATAGGGATGAACAAAGATTACTATGAACATGGCATCACATGCAATGAGCATAAAGAAAATAGCAAGGATTAAACACACATCCACAGAAAATCAAAATAAGCTGTGAAATAGCATGGCCCTTAGCATTAAGATCTCCATCATCATGCTTGTTTGTTCACCTAGCCATCTTGCTTGATTTGTTCACCTAGCCATCTTGCTTGATACCATCGTCTTCATCATTATGGATGCAACTCCTTACAACTTTTGATAATGAATTTTACATGAGGGTTTAAAGCATCACAAGTCGACACGCAGGTCGTTATACAATTTAAATAGCCTTATGGCTTGACACGGCACGCAGGCCATGTGGAAATAACATGCATCACATACACATAGGCTATACCATTTCACATAATTCCCTACAAAAACGAGTTAAACAAAAGCAACCCTACGACTCCGGGGTCCGAGGGGCGCGGCTGCGGCGTCCTATTGGTCGATCAACAAGCGGGTCCGAGGCGGCGCCAAGGGGTCCAAGGGGCGAGCCCACGCGCGTGATCAACCAGATTGACCCAATCCGATCTAACATGATTAGCTTGGTCCCATATGGATACATTTCAGAAACCCTGATGGCGGTAACCCGACCGGTAAGGGTAACGTCGTACCATGAACGGACTCACCCAAATCAATATTGAATCTGTTTGCGCTTACCATGGATCAACCAGATTGACCCAATCCAACTCAATCTGATTGGCTTGGTCCCATATGGATACGTTTCAGAAACCCTGATGGCGGTAACCCGACCGGTAAGGGTAACGTCGTACCATGAACGGACTCACCCAAATCAAGATTGAGTCGGTTTGCACTTTCCTCAAACCCTAAACCGATCGATCTCATCGATGGTTGCCGTCACCAATTCATCACATGAACTGGCTGAACATGTAATAGATCCAATCTACTAACCTTACACATCATATGTGCAACATCCAGATCACAAAACTATACAACCTGGCTCTGATACCACTGAAGAGGAACGTGGTATGCTACGCTAACACAAAAAAAAAATCTACCGCGTAACTAGAAAGCTACTCGCAAGAAGGGGATCATAGATAAGATTACCACTAGACACGCAGTTGTGGAATCCTTCGCGCGTCGATGTAGTGGATCGTCCTCGCCGCAGTCGTTGGGTCGATGTAGTGGATCATCCTCGCCTTGCCGTGGATCGTCCTCCCACGCCGCAGTCACAGCAGCGTCACCGCAGTAGTCCACACGTCCAGAGATGGAACGCCGTGCGTCGGTGTGCAAGCACCTGGTTGCTCGGCAGGGGCAGCGAGAGGAGTAGGCTAGGGTTTCGAGTGAATCACTCCTAAACTGTAGGAAAGCACACCCTGCGCCCTCCCTCCTCCCCTCCTTATATAGCCACGAGATGAAACCCTAAACTAAGGCCCATCAGCGTGCTAAGCCCACGAGGTTCATTAATTACGGATCCAATCCAAATTAATGTGTCCCAGCCCATTAAGTGTGTGACCTGCGCAGTTCACGACGCTTGGACGTGGATTCGAAAACTCCTTTTCAATCCAATAGTTGGTAGTGGCTTCTTGCAAAGTATGCCAACTCCCAAACATACTATGATCAAATCGGACAGAACCTATCAAAAGTACTCATGTAATAATCCCTTTGCCAAGTATATGAAGATTGATCTCAAGGCGAGAAGCATGTCATCCTTTGATGATTCAATCCATCTCTCGTATCCGTGATGTATTAATAAGTTGTGATTGACTCCTCAATCACGGCATGGCCATGCACTTCCTTAATCATATCACACGAGTGGCCTTGTCATATATCTCCGTTTCATTGGAGTGGCAAATTCCATCTTGATCGCCACTTCCTCTCTGCACGTTTCATAGTAAACATGAAAGCTACCTTTATAACTATCCGGTTAGGAAGTAGTGTTTGATAGCCCCAAGGAAAACTATTATACATGTAGGGAATATGACAATCTCAGGTCTAAGGATCATACATCTACTAGGTATGAGATACGCTGATGACACATAAGAATGAAACATTCTCGCAGTGTCCCATTGCGGGTCTATCTAACTTATGTTCTTCAACATGCGTCCACAATGTATAGATGATATCTCCATATCCCATGATCTATGAAGCATGATCATCGATCACTACATGTGCTGATCTATTCATCGTTGTCCTATACGATGATATCCGATCAGAGATATTTATCGAATTACATCATTAAGTAAAGAGCTTCATAAGCAAGTCACATACTTGTTGATCAATACAATGATATACATTCATTGGACCAATAATCATATTATTATTCATAAACATAGTCATGTTACAATCATTTAAATGATTGCCTCAAGGGCATAACACTAACAAAAATTTCCATAATTTTTGTGCGCAATAATTTGAGTTGAAATTTTTACATAATGATAAATATTGCCTTAGGATATCACACAAACATTATGCAAAATTTTAGACAAGAAATGACTGCTCATTCAATGGTAGAACCCTATCCTCTCCAAGGTGGAGGAAATGCATTGAACCAGTTCTATCTCACTTACAACCACGGCCCACCTAGCAGCCTCTCCCTACTGCCCTTCTTCTCCACGGCAAAACACAACTGTACCAAGCACAGCCAGCCATATCATTCCTTTGTTCTTGGTCAAGCTGAGTCCAACCGAGCCTCGAGCTCTCCCGAACGAACTCAACCGCACCATATATGGTCAAGGGAGTGTCACCATCAATCCATGCCCTGCTTTGGTGCTGCTCCAGCCATTCCCTGCCTCAACAAACTTGCCCCATGCCCTGCACCATCATTTCTACCACAATCAAGCTCCCCATTCACACCACTGTCACCACCGCCTTCACTACCTATTTAAGCCGGCAGAGAGCTAAATTAGCTCCCTGCATCTCCCCTCGTCCCTCATATCTCACTCTATTGCCAAGCTCCACCCGAGTGGTTCCCTAGCTACCATTGCTGTCAAAATCCAAAGCTTGAACCTAAAACCAATTTAGGCACCCCGGTGAGTAGCTGTCCAATTCCTTGCACTCGGATCACGTTGACGGCTTACTAAAACCTTTCCTGACCTTGTTGCAGCCCTAAATAGCCTACGACACCACCATGCCATTGTCTTCTTCCTCGCGGCTGGCCACTAGGTGGCAGACTGCTTCGGCCATCCACTGCTGAAACCAAAAGGTGAAATGGGCTCCTCGTGGTACAGTCATGCTTAATCCACCCCTACCCAAGCACGAACAAGCTCCTATTGCCGCCACGAATTGTTGTCGCTTTCTCTGCCTCCTACCACCACCGCCAACCCATTCTCGATCATCGCTAACAACTACCAAACTATCCACTGGGATCCCCGAGGCACCCTCATGGTCGCCAAGCACATGGCCGGACCGCACTTCCCCTTTCTCGCTGGCAATGAGCACCACGGCCACCCTCCCCTGCTTTGCGCAGCTGCGCGTTGGGACAGACTTGTCAACCACAAGGGGGTCCAAGCAAGAAAGGCTCAAAAAGCCAAAATATGGTTCCTATTTGAAAGACGTAATTTGCCATTTTCTGCGAATTTTCCAAACCGACTAGAATTAAAACTTTAATAAGTTTTGTAATATAAATCCAATTCCAGTGAAATAAATTTCTAAAATCATGTAGCTTCAGAATAAAAAAATTAATTTTTAATCACAGTTTGAAATATTTGAATAGAACCCTAATATGGACACTACATGAAGTAGGTAAACCCTAGCTCCTTAAAATATATAACAAATTTTATAAAAATTTTGAGACCTTAGGAAACCCATTTTTACAAAATATTTAGATTTGAATCTAGTTTTAATTAAAATTGAAAATTAAGTCATTATGCAATGCATAAAAACTCAAATGTTATAACTGGTGCATATAAATTTGAAATTTGGTGAAATCAATTCCTAGGCTCAGATAAGACCATAACATCTTTAGATATGCAAAAATACTTCATATTTGGTTAAGTTTGAATCAAGCCCCTATATAGCTTTGCCTTCCGTGTATAAAAGATTAACATATGCATATTTCACGCGAATAAATAAAATAGATGTAAAACTAGTTGGTGTATGCCCTATAGGTCAAGACTACGTAATGATGCGAAAATGTTTACAACTAGTCATAGTATGCGCTTAGCCCCTAGATTGAAATATGCTCTCATATAAGAAAGATACGTAAGGGTCTAACATATAAAAACAAATAAATATGAATAAGATGACACAAATAAATATTAGATCATGTAGAACTAGTCTGAAAACATTCCTAAGGTCAAGACCATATTAATCTATAAGCAGGTCTAATTTGAATTAAGTTCATAAAAGATTTCATTTTCGATACACATAAAAGCTAAAAGATGCAAAACCAGTTTCAAGACACTTCTAGGGTTAAGACCTACTAATGCTACAAAAATGGTTGCATATCTATGTAAATTGCAGTCGCATATCTAAAATGAAATATAACCATTTATAATGTAAACTTTAGAAATACATAAGATTAGGAAATGAATTCAATATCACAGATAAAACTAATACCAATAGGACCAACTTAAAAATGCTCAATAAGGCAAGACCGCCCTATTCTGTAAAAATAATTCTAACTAACCATGCTTTGCATCTGAGTCCTATTAAAAGCCTAACCCTCTGTGCTATAAACCTCAAAATCAATAACACAAACATATAAACTTATGTAATAAGAAATCATGATTAAAAGTGTTTTTATCACCAAAACCATCAATTATAATTCATTTTGAATTTGGTTTCAATTGATTTCTTTTTGCCTCTTATTGTCAGTGCTTCTTATTATTGTTATATGATACGATAATCGTCGGCTTAGCAGCTGATTATCTAATGGCATCGCAGCGTCTTTGTCGTTGGAGAAGTTGATCGTCGGTAGTGTGGTCTTTTGAGTAATACCACGCCGAGTTTTCTAGTAGTAGTTTAACATCATCTCTTCAAGCGTGGCTTTGTGATCTTCAATGTCCTTTCGCTGCTCTCGCGTTAAATCGGCTAGAGTTGGCATGATTATAGCCTCAGCGTTGAAATCGGACGGTGAAATTGATTTCCCTGATGAAGACATCTTGTCCCACTAGGCATGCCAAAAGTGTGTTGGCGCCGAAAAACTTGAAGTAGGGTTTATTGGTAACAACACACCGGACGAACAATGGGTTCTGCGGTTCAAGGTGCACCAACCTATTCGATCGTGCAATCGGTAAGAAAAAATATAAAATACGCTCAAAGCCTATCTCATAGAACAATCGGCTTAGATCTAATCAGCTAAAAGCCGATCAAATCAAAGGTAACAGTAAGTCTTATCAACCGATTAAGGCTAATCAGATGATAAAGGGAAATCTTTTTCAAAGAAGGCGATGCGCAACAAAATTAGAAAAAGATCAAAGCTGATAGCGTAATTGAAGAAGATCAACAATCGGTGATGCGCAACTTTATTGATCAAAATCGAATTACAGAGAAGATTCTAAGTTACAAAAGCTACTCCTAGTTGACAGAAAGTAAATAAAAAGTAGATGCAAGTTGATTGATTAGCTCTGGGCACCTTTTGTTATCACCTATAGACCTCTTATATAGCACTTAGGCCAATCGTATCCTCCTCCGATTCTTGCAAACACATGCTTCTATCGGCCTAAACCTCCAAAACATTAACTTCTTTCCAAGCCGATATTGGCTAAGACTATTCATATTTAACCTTATCTTCCTAAATCGACTACATCTGCTAAATCTTGGTGTCAACAATATCATTTAAGCTGATCGTATCCTTCTCCGACTCAAGATCCACAATGCGTATCAGCCTCAACTTCAAGGAGATAAATTACTCTTTGAGCCGATATCGGCTAAGACTCTCCATATTGAACTCCATATCGGCTATAATTCCAATTGTAACATATATTTTCCCTTTTTAACTGATATCAACCAGAAATATCTAATTTCATCTTTGACCTGACAAATCGGTTATGCCTTACCAAATTTAGGTGCTAACATATGCCGCCAATTTTGGGAGATAACATGTTATCTTCAAAAAATCTTCTTCATCGGCTTGAACATATATTTTCTTATCACAGCCAAAATTTAACTGCATCGAGTTAATTTGGCTTTCAGATCGGTAATCGGCCAAGTCGTATATCCGTAGTTGATAGTAACGATTTGAGTTTAGCCAATCAAGATCCAACCAGTACCTTGGACAAACCGATGCACACTATACGATACCTCATTGAACACTTACCAAATTGGCTATCTCTCGAGCCAATCAGTGGTATGGTTTTCCAGACTAGATCGACTTTGTCGAACTAAAATTATCGGCCAAATCCGGTTTTTTCTTCCTCCATTCTTTTCTCACAATTTTAATCGGATGAAGCTCATTAAAAGCTTTATCCCTTTGTTTTTCTTGTTCAGTTTCCCTCATCTCTTGGGTCCTTAGCCACTGAAGCCTTCTTCTTTGTGATCGGCTTAAACCCGGAGGACACCACCTCGGCTTTGGTTCGATCGACTTACATATTTTTCCTACCAGATCCATACTAGCCGTAGAGCTAGACCCTTCATCCTGGTCTTGTTTTTAACTTATGATCAGCTTAGAAATCTTTTGTTGGGCCAATCTTAAACCAGACTCGTCTTGATCTTGTTTCTAACTTATGGTTGGCTTAGAAATTCTATCTTTAGTTGACCATCGCTGCCTGTAACCTTGATATGGGTAATGCTGCATCGGACATGTGTTTGGTGACGGCCAATGTAATCCCTTCTCCTAGCAATATTGCCAAAAAGGGCACCACTGGTGAGCTCTTTTAGGGCCGCTTGGCCGATATTCTTTAACTGGCCAATGTGGAGGACTTCGTCGTGGCCTTTCATTCCTCCTTTCATATTTTGCTAGTAGTTGGGAAAAAGTGGGCTTTGACTTCTGTATCGGCTTACGTAGTGGTAATGCTCTTTTAGCCTTATAACCCTTTGGTGCGATTGTTCTTAAATTTTTCCCTTCACAGTCGACTTTTATTTGTATAGAGCCAACAGTAATCATGAGTGTCTTATTGCCATCAGAATTTGATTGTACATCGGCTTGACGCGTCATTTTTATAGCCGATGATATATGAATTTGATCCTTAGGCTCTGCATCTTGTGTCGGCTTTTCCTTCTTTTCAGAGCAATGGACCATGTTAATTGGAAAAGAATCAGTGGCCAGCTGCATCGTCGGCTCTTTTGCAAATTTTAATTGGTCATCCTCTATAGCCGATTGTATCTTGTCTTTGTTATTCCTGAATTCATCTTTGAAGCCCTTACCATCAGAGAAACGGCTATCTTGAGCTAATACTTGTTGTAGGAGACGACTTAAATTGGTGAATTCTTGCTTGCCGAATTTTTCTCTTAATGAGGGTATCAACCCTTGGAAAGCTAAATCGGCCAACTGATTATCAAGCAGGGTAACACTAAAACACCTATTTCTCACTTCCCTGAATCTCTTAACATAATCATTTACTAATTCCCTGGACTTCTGTTGGACAGAACTTAGATCTGAAATCCTAAGCTCTAAACTTCCACAGAAAAAGTATTTGTGGAATCGGCTTTCCAAATCGGCCCAAGTGTTGACCGAATTTGAGGGTAATGTGGTAAACCACGTAAAAGCCACCTCTGATAGAGATAGCAGGAATAGTTTCACCCTTAAACCATCGGAATGGGCCACTTCTCCGCATTGCACAATGAAGCGGCCAATATGTTCCAAGGTAGTGATGCAATCATCTCCCGAAAATTTCGCAAAATCAGGGACTCTGAAATTATGGGGGTATGGTATCCTATCAATATAATCAGGATACGGCTTTCGATGGCCAGTAATCCTGCCCTTTGGCTGTATACCAAATTGGTCTCGCAATACTGCGGTTATTTGATCGGCCTAAGCGGCTGTAGTAGTCGATGGTATTTGTGGTGTTTGCCAACTACGATCATAGTTGGCATGTTGCCCCTCGGGTGCATAATCGACTTGATATAGCACCTGAGCTGATGGAGGCTGATAAGGTGGTTCATAGCCAACGGTCGGCTTCCTAGCCATCGGCTCTGGCAACTAAACAAAGGGCTCTGAGTAAGTTACGACCTTATATGGGGCCAGATTCCTCTGTAGAATCGGCTCAGTGTACTGTGAATGTACTGGAGGTTCAATCGGTTGAGAGACCGATTTTGGATAGATGTAAAACAGAGCCGATGTTGGTAAGTTGGCTTGGGGGTCCAACCTAGCATCATCGATGTGTGCCTGGTAATGGGGAAAATTACTGGTGCGTGATTCCAGTGGTAAAACTATGGTCGACTGTGTTGGCAGCAAAGTAGGTATTGGTACCGATGGCCTAAGATCGGCTACTGGTTTTGAGCTCTGAGTGTACTGGGCTACGGAATAGACCGGGTATGTTGTCAAGGTTTGCATCGGATCAAGTATAGTTCCTGCCGATACCAGTTCTTGTGCTATGGTTTTGACGCTGTTAGCTACCAGAGCCAATGATTTATTGATCAGAGCATGATGTACAAATTGGTTAATCATTTCAGACAATTCGGTCTGCGTAGGTATATACTGGCTTACCGGTTGATTATCTGAAGGAAACGCAGCGTCTTTGTCATCGGAGAAGTTGATCGTCGGCAGTGCGGTCTTTTGAGTAATACCATGCCGAGTTTTCTGTTAGCAGTTTAACATCATCTCTTCTACCGTGGCTTTCCGATCTTCAATGTCCTTTCGTTGCTCTGGCATTAAATTGGCTAGAGTTGGCACGATTATAGCCTTAGCATTGAGATCGAATGGTGAAACTGATTTCCCTCATGAAGACATCTTGTCCCATTGGGCGTGCCAAAAGTGTGTTGGCGCCAAAAAACTTGAAGTAGGATTTATTGGTAACAACACACCAGACGAATATCAGGTTCTGCAGTTCAAGGCGTGCCAACCGATTTGATCCTGGAATCGGTAAGGAAAATATAAAATACGCTCAAAGCCGATCTCGTAGAACAATCGGCTTAGATCTAATCTGCTAAAAGCCAATCAAATCAAGGATAACAGTAAGTCTAATCAACCGATTAAGGCTAATCAAATGATAAAAGTAAATCTTTTTCGAAGAAGGAGATGCGCAACAAAAGCGAAAAAGATCAAACCTGATGGCGTAATTGATGAAGATAAATAATCGGAGATGCCCAACTTTATTGATCAAAATCGAATTACAGAGAATATTCTAAGTTACGAAAGCTACTATTAGTTGGCGGAAAATAAATAAAAAACAGATGCGAGTTGATTGATTGACTCTGGGTACCTTTTCTTATCACCTTTAGACCTCTTAATATAGCACTTAGGCTGATCATATCCTCCTCCGATTCATGCAAACACATGATTCTATCGGCCTCAACCTTCAAAACATTAACTTCTTTCCGAGCCGATATCGGCTAAGACTATCCATGTTTAACCTTTTCTTGCTAAATCAGCTACATCTGCTAAATCTTGGTGTCAACAATACACTTAAACTGATTATATCCTTCTCCAACTCAAGATCCACAATGTGTATCAGCCTCAACTTCTAGGAGATAAATTACTCTTTGAGCCGATATCGGCTAAAGACTCTCCATATTGAACTCCATATTAGCTATAATTCTAATTGTAACTTATATTTTCCCTTTTTAACCGATATCGGCCAGAAATATCTAATTTCATATTTGACCTCACAAATTGGTTATGCCTTGCCAAATTTAGGTGCTAACCGTTACTTAAATTTGGCTATGCACATTGGAAGGCTGAAGTAGTACGGGCTATCCAAGTAAGTTCGCTCGTAGGGGCTTCCACACAAAGGTGTGTGTAAGTGCATACCAATACAATGGTGTATGCCTTGCTATAGGGAGAAACGTGCATGGCAGGGATGGACTACTAGAGTTACTGTGTGAATGACAGGGATTGACTGTCATGTCTTGGGTGTGTGTTTCTACTTCTGTAGCAAGGGTTTGACGTCACTAGGCTGGTGCAAAGTCATGTCTAGGTAATGTAACGGTTATGATCTCCCTGCCGATGCACCAAAGGAAGTGTGTTATTGGCCGAGCAAAAGGGGTTGAGCATTTCTTATGGGTAAAGTTGTACACCTCTACGGAGTTTAAATCTTTTCTAAAAGCCGTCCCGCGGTCATGAGCACTTAGTAAAATCATCACATAGTTAGATGTTTTGGTATTTCTAAAAATAGATGGTTTGGATATATGTGTTGGAAAGCTTACCCTTCAGATGATTCAATACTATGCCATATGTTGGCAAGGATTGGTTTCAACTGTTATGCCATGTGTTGGTAGGAAATGTACGGAATTGTTGCTTATGTCATGGAGGACTGTGAGTTGCTATATTTATGTTTACATACTGTTATTTTTATATACCTGTCTACTTGCTTTTACAAATTCCGTTTTGTAAGTTACTACTTGATTTACATGTTCAATTTTGCTTTATGCAAATTAACCGTAAAAGCCTCCTTTGACATAGCCAGCATCTACTGCATTTTGCGATACACCTTAAGTCTTACGGAGTATGAAAGTACTCACCCTTGCTTATTTGTTGGTTTAGGTGAAGATAGCAAATCTCCAGACGACATACACTTTGACGCAAGTTGCGGGAATTATATTAGCGAGTTTTTCTAGGGTTTATACCTTGTCAGTTGCCTGAGGGTTGGATGGGTACACTACAAGACTTTTGATTCTTTCTACTGCAATATACTCTGAATTGTAAGACTACATTGTATAAATAGCTTCCGCAATAATAATATTGTGTATGGATGTGCTACCAATATTGTAAATATGCATACTAGCAACTTGATCATATGACTAGTACTGTATGCACATAGATTATTCTTCTTAGTATTTTGTACCAAAAAGGAGGGTCATTATAGTTGGTATCAGAACCATATTGACTGCAAGATAAACCCTAGATAGAATGGTAGTTAGTATTAAGAATGGGCCAATTTCAAAAGTTACTATAATTGCTAAAAGTAATCATTTCTATTCTTTCCTTCTTCCTAAGTTCTTGCTCTTATCCCTATCTTCATTTCAATTTTCAAACAGATCCCACTTTCCTTAAAAATAATTCTCGCTCTAGTCCATCTCCGCTATTTGTTTCCAAAGTTGTCCAAGATGTATCATTACCATTCTTCACACACAGCCAATGAAGACTACAACATCTACGCCGACAACCTCAAAAAGACTAATGCGACGCTCCGCCATCTCCCCGACTTTGTGACTACTTTGGACTGCCGTCGTTAGCAAGTGGTATGAAGGTTAAAAGAAACCCATTGCCAAATAGCCTACCTTGAGGGACAGTACCCTCCAAACCACACATAATTCTAGCAATGTAGCAAGCCTCTCATAATAAGGTTACGTAGGATTGAGCTAGTAGAAGAAATATCTCTAGAATCTCTATGTATTATAACCTAAGTATGTGTTCTTTTTGTGCTATAGGACTTTTGTTTAAAATTCTATGTACTGCTTCTTGGATTATTCTTGTGAATACTTAACCCCTAGGTTGAAGATTCACGAAGGGACAATCCTTAATTAATATAAATTAAACTTTTAAAAGAATAGAATGTTGCCTGAAATAATATAAGTTGAAATTTTCTTTATCGAAAAGTAGTCATGAATCAAATCATTCCCATATAACTAACCACCCCTTTCCTCTAATTTAAAAAAAAATCTAATATTCTCTCTTTAAAATGATTATAGATGGACAACCACACGAACTGGACTGATATCGTGTGGGAATTGGCAAAAAACCTTGGACGTAGAAGTTGTGCACCCATCTACAACACCAAGCAGACCTGTTAGGCCGCACAATTGGCTACAAAGTCAGAGGACATGTCACCACTCAACTAGGAGGCCAAGTCCTACATCATTACGCGAAGCATCATGATATTACTAGACTTGATGCTATCAAGGAGACTGGGCATAAGCTCTTACGCTGGGTGTGTAAAGTTCATGGCATCAACATGAATGCTTATGTCCATACGTACAATGCTCGTACAAGGCCTCAGGACCCTCCATCCTCCGTAGCAATTGGACCAAGGCACCATCAAATTGGCAATCGTTTGGAATACTTACAAGGTTTCCAGGCAGTTGGAGCTCGAAGTCCTCCATCTTTTCCATCAATTCGGAATGCAGCTGCACCATAGAGTTTTCACCACCCTTTCCACAAACCCGTCATGCATGGGTCGTGTATAGTGATTTTGAGTCGGAAATGACAGAATCCTGTACCTCAGAGTCTGAATGGGAACCTTAGAGTAGAACTTTTTCCTTGCCATGAGCACTAACTAGTTAGCTTGTGTCCCCATGTATCCTCAAAATATGTAAAGGATAGCATTGTTAGACAAAATAGCAATGCACCAGCAGCTAGGAACTCTAGAACCCCCTATATATTAATCAAATATTGTATTTGTTGTTTTGGACTTTTGGTTGTAAAATTCTCTGTGCTATTATTCGGAATACTCTCGTGAATGCATAACCTTTTGGTTGAAATTCATGATGAGTCGATCCTTGAAAAAGATAATCACTACTACAGAAAGGCTTATACTCCTCAACACAGACGGTTAGGAAAAATCATCCATGATAAAGAACATCACTGACGTTTCTATAGTTAAATCATCAGTGAGATAATCACAGATGGTACTTTTCATGAACCGTTAGTGATATACATCAATATCACAGACGGTTCTAATTGAAAACCATCTATGATAATATCACAGTCAGTTTTAAATACGAACCGTCTATGATAAGTTTATATCACATACGGTTCTAACTATGAACTATCTGTGATATGACCTCAGACCACTATATAAACATACCGATAGAGGTTCGTAGGCAGACCCATGCATTTTATCTCTCGAAAACCCTAGCCCTCGACTATCCTCCTTCTGGGCGACCTCCTCCCTGACGACCTCCTCCCAGGCGAAGTCCTCCCTAGCATCCTCTTCCTCGGCTACCTCCTCCTCGATCGGCATCCTCCTCCCCGGCATCCGTGAGGGCGACAATGGCCATCCCATGAGCACAAAGCCATGGGGGTGACGATGACCATCCTGGCCGCGAGCACCTTCTCTGTCGGTGACCTACTCCTCCTCCCCATCGGCTACCTCCTCTTCCTCCCCGTTGATGAGTTGTGTATGAACCGATGCTTCACTAGCTAGGGTATGTATCCTATAACTCATGAGAGCATAAGGAGGGCGGATAGCATTTTGATTTTGTGAACGATGATTGGCCGATAATCCTCATTTTGAGTTTGTGAATGATGTTTGTGGATGATGATTGCCTGATGATCGAATGACTAGGGTATGTATGAAAATAGATATCGTTTATGACATGAATGGGTATGTGTATACAGCTACTTTTGTTTAGAAATTAATCATCATGAACCATCACCTTTTTACTATATCGTATGCTATCTGGTTTACTATGTGATGTCCCTACCATGCTCATCGCCAGGCCATCGCTATGCTTCTCTATTATGTGACCGTTATCTATTCATGTGACTTTCTATACTTAAAGAATAGTTAGAATCGGTTGATCTGCTGTTTGTCTATAAATATTAGAGATTTCTTGCATGCACACTATCTTTCTATGAATATTATAAATAAATTCCTTGCATACACAGTCTGCCAGGCATATTGTTCCGCTCGATGTATATAGTTTTCTTGTAGTTTATTTTACTTTGAACCTATAATGTGCATATTTTATTTTTATTATGGGCTTCATCAAAGGTGAAATTGCTATATTATTTCATTGGGTGTATCTAAATTCACTAATTCACTGATGTTGAACACCTAATTCATTATAAGATATTGTTAAAACACTACCTTTACCATGTAGTAAAAATAGATCGACGACGTGGAAAAAACTGGTAGAAGCTAAAAAAAACTTGGGGTGGATGAGAATTAAATGAAAAATAAATCATATCATGACAACTTTCAAGACGAACTGTTCATGGAATTGGATTTTGCGTTGGAATCCATCAACATTAGAACAAGTAAGGTGATGAAAGTGCTACAAATTTTCATATTTTAAGACCCTCTTCATGAGACAAACTGTTGCCTCAATGCATCTAGGATGTTTTAAAATTCAATTGCAAAATCTATAATTGGTTGTATCTTATAAATGTCGTTGCATAAATATCTAAGGAGAATAAAATTTCGGACAACTGATACTAATCATGGAAGTTCTTCCAAGAGAGTTAGGGGAAAAAAACATATCACAGACGTTTCTAATTAAAACCGTCTGTGATAACTAATATCACAGACGGTTCTTCTTTTCACAGTCGGTTTTGGAACTGTCTATGATAAGTGTTGTGTATCACTGACACAAGATTACAGACGACCTAGAAATCCGTCTGTGATGATGTTTTCTAATCGTCTGTAATAGCCTTCTGTGTAGTAGTGAATAATAACATAAATTAAACTTTTAAGGAACTAAACGTTGCCTTGTAACCCGTTTCCTAAGCTAGATTAAACATATCTCATCTTGATCATTCTCAATAGGTTAGTAATATGTAGCAAATACCTACACTAGTAATGACACTCGTAAATCACAACCACCAAGTAGTAGCACTCCTGTTCTATCTCAACCTAAACTTTAACATCAAGCTCATACTTAAAAGTTATTTTAAGATACCTATCTCTTGCTAACCCCATCAACACTGGTTGAGCTATCCAAATTTGCCATTGCATTTGAACACCCTCCTTGATGTCAACTTTCTATCTTTTCCTCGGATCGCTAGTTATTATGCATCTTTTTCTTCCATTCCAAACACTGACGTATCACATACTATTCCCCAGATTGAATCCTTTTCTAATTATGGCACCTCAATTCGCCAGCCATTCCTTTAAATCTTCCTCCGTTACGAGACTTAATCAAGTACCTGTAGGATAAAGAGTACCCCGACGTATTTCCAAAAGAATTGCTGGAATTGTTTCTGAATTGTAAATTGTTATTGACTTGCTACAGGAACAACACCCATATTCGCCAATTCCAGATCCTATGAGAATTATCTCTTCTATATATTGGACCATATCGCGTCCTTAAAAGGAAGATAAGGTGGCAATTCTAACTTGTATTCCATCAACTCAGCTAGTTGAAATCTGCAATGTCCTTCATAAACCTCAAGAATATATCTTTATAATTCCATCGAACTCACTCACTTGAAAGAAGATCAATTTGCAACTTAAGATATTAAAAGCATCCAACATAGGTGTGGCAAATAATCAATTATCCCTTTTTATTAAGATTGATGTGCCATATGTTTAACACAATTTCAGTCACCTTACAAATAGACAACACCTTTTTTTTTGTTACAGGCCATTCGCTAGGAGATTCTAGAAACATTTCAACGGTACATTTCCTGAAATCATGAAACAGTTATGTATATATACAAAACAGCTTGTGTGAAAGTGCACATAATTGTGGGTGTACAAATTCATCCTCTAGGCTCTAATTCTCGTGCTTATCTTTACGCAAATACATGTGCACTCTAGTAAGAATTTTGTAAGATCATACACTTACCTCTGGTCTGTATCTTTCTAGACGTGTGCTGAGGAGGCTTACTCGCATGTGTGTGCGTGTGTTGTGCTTGCGTGATGGTGTGTCCTATGTACATGTTCCTGATAATCGTAAAAGGGAAAAAAAAAACAAAAGACTTGACGTGGAAAAAGAATCAATAATTCCATGGTGATAGTATTTTTTTTAGAACTAGGGGGGAGGAAGGATTCCCCACAGACAACCTAGCTTGTTATCAACAAAGTTGAACCACACTATTCCAAGGGAAATTGCCTTTAATAACTAGTGAAAAGCTGGAGGTTATTCATTCGAATATTATATTCCAGAGCCGAAAAGACGAATAGCGAAGCATGTAGAAAATCTCCAAGCACTAGATGCCCTTTAACTCTTTTCTTCACATACCTAACACTAATATTATTCCAGACAATGATTGGTAAGTGGATATTTAGGGCTGCCCTCACGGTTTCACTTTTTTTTGTCGAAAACCACTCAAATTTTGCTCATATCGTGCCTGTTCGAAAAAGCTTTTTGTTCGGTTTACCTCGCAAGTTCAAATTTAAATTCAAAAAATTAGGAAAATTTGAACAAATTTATCCAAAAGTTCCCTAAAATTAGTATTAATAGTTTTATGACTTTTGGTGCGAATATTTCTTTTGAAAAACGAAGTTTAGAATTTTACAACATTTTTTTGCATTTTCCCCCTTTTTTACATTTTTTTCAATTTTTCAACCTGTCGCCGATTTTCGAGTAGCCGCTCAAAATTCATCCCTTTTCGAGTTGTTTCTGACATTTTCATTCAAATTTCGCTCTGCTGTTTGATCAGATTTCAAATTTGTTTGATTTTCGATAATATTCGATTTTTTGCGAATTTCGTTCGATTTCTCACAAATTTCGGTAACACCTGCTTGTCGAAAATCGTGATCGGAACAGTATTTTTAACCAACGGTGCACTAGTCAATTGTGAACGGAGCAAAAACGAGATAATTGATCAAAATATAAAATAGCACCGACAATCTAGCTAGTCCAATCTAGCAAAAATATTAAGTGAATATAACTGGGTAAAACCAATAATAGAGTTGTTCTGTTCATAGACAGTCTAGGATAAGCTGGCTAATCGCCATTAACTATGGTTGAAATGTTATTGCTTTAGACATGTACAATAAGGCTATGCCAGCTGGCTCTTAGTTTGTACACATCAACTTTGATCTATGTAGAGGAGAGAGAAAAGAGCTGGCTCTTATTTAGTAGCCAGCTTTGCACGGGAGTATAAGTAGATCATTTATATATAAGAAAGAAAAGATATTTATTGCACAACATGCTTTACTCTGTCTCATTAGTAGCTGCACGTGGCTTGTGTATCTGTATTCCTGCGTTGGAATCCAAGGCAAATTTGTCTGATTTGAATTTTTGGTACCGCAGAAAGGAACTTTATTAATTGTAGCACCCTTCTTCCTTTCACTGAGAGAATTTTTCTTTAGTTCGGTGTTTCAACTTTCAAAAGATTGACAACTTCCTTTTTGATGGCTTCCACGTGTCACAAGTGTATACCATTTTTTGAAAAACCTTTAGAATTTTGTTAGTGTTGATGCTGTTAAAGCATGAAAATCTGTATGGAATAATACTTCTCTTTAAAGCGGGTGAGATTGCGGGCTTGTGAGCGTTGCCCGCCGCCCACGCGAAAAGGCCCTCCGCGAAATTGAAAATTACGTTCGGATCTTTCTGTCGGTTTTTTAGTAAAATAGACCCCAAAAAAATTACATTCAGGTACCTCGGCGGTTTGTGTTCAGGACAACATGCCGGTTTTTAACGGAATAGATCCGAGAAAAAACGAATATACGTTTAAATCCCAAAAAACGTTTTTTTTAATTGACCCGAAAAAACGAAATTGCGTTTATATCCCTCCGCGGCTTTTTTCAAACAAATCCCCGTGTTCGCCGATGGCTCATAGCAGTCCGTGGATTCGACGATGGAAAAAACGAAAATACGTTTCGGTCCCAAAAAAACGTTTTTTTGTTGGACTGACCCAAAAAATGAAATTACGTCTATATCCCTCCGCGTTTTTTTCGCAAAAATTATATCCCTACGCGGTTTTTTCAGACAAATCCACGTATTTGCCGATGGCTCATAGTAGTCCGTGGATTCGACGACAAAAAAGACGAAATTAGGTTTAGATCCTCATACCCATTTTTCCAAAAAAAAATAACCATCGAACCAAATTTCACACGTCGCAACGTCACGCAACCAAATTTCGTACGGCGCAGCATAGCGCACGACCCAGACCAGTACTTTCTTAGTTTAGGGCGTTTCTGATGAGATTAATTATGTACAATTAACTATGTAGTACCTTGTCTCTCTGTAACTAAATGTAAGTTAATTAGCCATTTGATTTTTCACTCAATTGTTTGGTTCATTGTATTTGTAATGATATCTATACAAATAAAAAAAAACTCATGATATTCAAGACACTAGCCCATTCGTTTTAAGAGCAAGAAAATCCTACAATAAAAAAAATCCTAGGAGGATTGATCAGACCTCAGTGGCGTGGGGCGCAGGAGGCCACCCAGCTGACCCGAGTTCGAGTCTCGAACCCAGCGTTTCTCGCAGAGACGAGTGCAAGCACGGGTGTGCGTGTGTGCATGCTTGTGGAAGTGTGTGTGTATGTAGCTTGTCTTTTGTTCTTTCTTCTATAATAAATGCTAGTGCTCTTGTCTATTTTTTTAAAAAAATAAAAAAATTCCTAGAACTCTCACATTAATTGAAGATAAGAGAAGAATCTCCCTCACTTATTTTGATTAGACATGATAAAGCTGCATATTAATCATATATAAATATTAGTTATATAGCTAATACAATTGTATTATAATCATTGGATGTAGAGTTGTGCATGTAAATGTACTAGTTACTATAAATTTCTAGCACTTATAACTAAATATTAGATCATTTTAGAAATTTGTATTAGACGTGTGACACTGTCACTCTTTTTGGTACACTGATGCAATCAATCTTCAGTATTGGCACCAACTCAACATGAAAAATTTTAAGAAAAAAAATTGTCGACATAAATTGACGATATTGCTTTTAGTGATCCGTCAATGTAATTGGCACACGCACAGCATCATATATATTCTCCCTGGACCGCAGCATAGTGCCATTTAAAATTTCAACTAAAATTCAATATCTATTAGATGAAAAAAAAGATAATTAACTGTCAGTAATAGCATTCACTACTACAGAACTGGGCATCACAACCGGCCTATTAGAAGCGGCTTGGTGTGAACCCGTTGTTATGTTCGCACCAGAAGTGGTTCGTTGGCAACGGTCCGAGAGGATTTGAGCGGTTTGAGACACGAACCGCTTCGAATGTTATGTTCTAGAAGCGGTTCTTGTCTCAAACCGCTTCGATTTTCGTAAGCGGTTTGAGACAAGAACCGCTTCTAGAACGCAACATCTGTAAGCGGTTCGTATCTCAAACCGCTCGAAGCCCTCTCCAGCAGCGCATTTAAACCCTTCTTCCTCCATGAGCCAGCAGAGGTACGATCGAACAGAGAAGGCCGGCCCAGCGTTGTTCTTGGGGAGGTGCTGTCCAAATTTTTAATTGGAGGTGATTAGCTCCAAATTAAGTGTTTCAAGGTTAGTAACATCATGTGAACATCTTTCTCTCCTAGATATTGCTATTTTTTCAATGGATGTGATGAAATCTTGAAATTTTTAAGCATGATCAAAATTTTGTTTTCTATGCTTGTTTTTGTTGTTGTATGAAGATGTAGGGTGGAGATCTAGTTCAAAATATGACATTACAAGGTAAAGGTGATTGGAAGCTTTAGATTTAGGTGGTTGTTAGCTTTAGAATCTTAAATATCACAATAAGTTGGGGGAGATCTAGGTACAATATTGCAAGGAAGTAATTATTGGTGTATGAAATAAAATAGAAAAACACGTAGAAGGATAAAAAATAATTACAAAGGTAGGAAGGGATACAAAATAATTAGAAAGGTAGGTCTTTAATTGGATAACGGTGTAGGTGGAGCTTTCTTTTGTTGGGTTTAAATGTAACGAAATTTAAGTTAGGTTATAATTTTAGTAACGAAATTTGTTATAATTTTTATTGAAATTATAACTTGGTGTAGATGAATCGGCAATGGATGTACAATGCGGACCGTCGCTCGACAGAGTTCATTGATGGCGTGCAGGCTTTTCTCGATGCGGCTGTTGCAATCTTGCCTCCAGGCAGCTTCATATGTTGTCCGTGTGTAGATTGCAAGAACAAGAAGGAGCACTCCCAGCGATGGCAAATTATGAACCACTTGATCATGAGAGGTTTCATGCCAAACTATACCTGTTGGACCAACCATGCGAAGTTGAGGTGATTAGCCAGGAAGACGATGAAGAAGGCGAGGAAGAGGAAGATGGATTCAACAGTATCCCGGACGGCACGCAATACTGTTCCGTGGAAGAAACACTTGGTGACTTTGGTGTTGATGAGCTAGACCAGATGCTGCGTGACGGAGAGGGAGACTACACAGATAAAAGACAGTTCGAGAAGTTCCAGCGCATGTTAGAAATCCACAGAACTCCTTTGTACCCAAACTGTGGGTAGGGCCAAAAAAAGCTGCGTACCACACTGGAACTCATGCAATGGAAGGCTAGAAATGGTGTGTCAGATAAGGGATTCGATGAGTTGTTATCACTCGTAAAGAAGTTGCTTCCGTAAGATAACACTGCTCGAATCTACATATGAAGCCAAGCAAGTCGTCTGTCCTTTGGGATTGGAAGTACAGAAGATACACGCATGTCCTAATGATTGTATCCTGTATCGTAATGAGTATGCCGATTTGGATGTTTGTCCAGTGTGCAGAGAATCTCAGTATAAGGTGAAGCGTGACGATCCAGGTGAAATAGATGGGGAGCGTAAGATGAAGAGACCTCCAGCTAAAGTGTTGTGGTATTTCCCTGTGATCCCCCGATTGAAACGTATGTTTGCTAACAAAGCGCATGCCCAGATGATGTGTTGGCACAAGGAAGAGCGTAAGGACGACGGGATGCTTAGACACCCTGCAGATGGCTCACATTGGAGGAAAGTCGACCGGATGTACCCGGACTTCGCAGATGAGGTGAGAAACATAAGGTTTGGGTTGAGTACCGATGGGATGAATCCTTTCGGAGAATTGAGCAACAGCCATAACACCTGGCCTGTTACACTATGTATCTACAACATTCCTCCATGGCTGTGCATGAAACGAAAATACATCATGATGCCATTGTTGATCTAAGACCCCAAGCAACCTGGAAATGACATCGATGTCTACCTGAAACCATTGGTTGAAGATCTTGTGACGTTGTGGGACGATGGTGCAAGGGTATGGGATGAGTACAAAAGGGAGTATTTCACCCTCGTGCATTGTTATTTGTAACAATCAACGATCGCTCGCTTCCTCAGAACTCTGTCCGCCTAACTATCAAAGGATATAGAGCTTGCATCCAAAGGCTTAGATGAAACGGACGGCATGTACCGAAAAACTCTCGGAAGGTTGTGCACATGGGTCACCGAGGTTTCTTCACGAGTCACCCGCTGCGGAAGGAAGGCGGGAAATTTAACGGCAACCGCACCTTCGTGCAAGGCCTCAAAGATCGTAGTGGGCCACGTGTGTTTGCTATGGTAAAGGATTTGAAAGTAGTATTTGGAAAGGGTCCTGGAAGCAAACATGTGCAGAATGAGGATGGTCATGCACCCATGTGGAAGAAGAAGTCAATATTTTGGGACTTGCCTTATTGAGAAGTCATGGAGGTTCGTCACTCACTTGACTTCATGCACATCACGAAGAATGTCTGCTTGAACCTGCTAGGCTACATAGATATGTACGGAAAATCGAAAGATACACTGCAAGCTCGGAAGGACTTTAAACTCTTGGAACTGAGGAACGACCTACATCCCGAAAAGAGAGGGAAATGACAACATTACCTACATCCTACGAGCTACACTCTAAGCAAAGAAGAGAAAAAAAGAGTGATAGAGTTCCTGAACAGTGTGAAGGTCCCTTCCGGATACTCCTCGAATGTAAAGAGACTCATAAACACGAAAGAGAATAAAATCGTACACATAAAATCCCATGACTGTCTTGTGTTAATGACACAGTTGCTCCCAATGGCTGTGAGAGGCATATTGCCCGAGTGGGTACGGGGGACAATCACAAAGCTGTGTTCTTTTTTCAACGCGGTTTCACAGAAGGTTATCGACCCAGATAAACTATGTAAGCTGCAGGATGAGGTGGTACAAAGTGTGGTTAGTCTTGAGATGATCTTTCCTCTTGCATTCTTTGATATTATGGTTCATCTCACTGTTCACCTTGTCAAAGAGATAGGTATTCTTGGACCTGTATCTACACAACATGTTCCCTTCGAGAGGTACATGAGTGTGCTAAAGAAGTATGTTCAGAATCGTTCTCGTCGGAAGGATGCATTGCCGAGGGTTATGGGACAGAGGAGGTGATTGAGTTTTGTGTGGATTACATTAATGATCTAAACCCGATCGGTGTCCCTATATCACGCCATGAGGGGAGGCTACGGGGAAAAGGGACACTAGGAAGGAAAGCAATTGCATGCAATGATCTTCTTACATTTAAGCAAGCACATTTCACGGTTTTGAAACAATCAACTGTAGTGGCCCCGTATGTCCTTGAGCACAAGAGTATTCTACGCCGCGATTTCCCGGGGAGGTCTGGGGATTGGATAACACTAAAGCACATGGATTCTTTCGGCGCTTGGTTACAAAAGTACATCCTTTTGAAAGGGTTAGACAATGAACAGTTGCAACGCTTGGCTCGGGGACCATCTAGTGAAATCGTGATATTCAAGGGGTACGAGATAAATGGTTACACATTCTACACCGATCCTGTGATAACAAGAGCACCAACCAAAATAGCGGTGTCCAGATAGACGCCAAGACAACAAAGGCAAGGTGGATACATATTATGGTTTCATAGAAGAGATATGGGAGCTTGACTATGGACCTTTGAAGGTCCCTCTATTTAAGTGCCAATGGGTCAAACTGACTTCAAGCGGCGTGAAGGTCGACAAATACGGTATGACAATCGTGGACCTCACGCAAGTCGGCTATAGGCGCGAACCGTTCGTCCTCGCGAACGATGTGAGACAGGTCTTCTACGTAATGGACATGTCAAGCAAACCTAAGAAGCAGAAAGATTGTAGTACTAAGCCAAAGTGACACGTGGTTCTCCAAGACAAATGAAGGATTGTTGGAGTTGAGGATGTCACAGACGAGGAAGAGTATAGTCAGTTCGACGAGATCCCTCCTTTCGCTGTGGATGTCGACATAAGCCTCCTCAATGACACAGACGTGGATACTCCTTTCATACGTCGCGATCATAATGAAGGAACACTTGTAAAGACAAAGTACGCATTACTTAAGATGTACCCCACCGTATGAACTATGTATATGTAATACGGTCTTCTCTTGTATGAAGTGTTTATTTGGAATGAATGTAAAGTGCCAAAATTCTGGAATGAAACTAAAGTGCTGAAAGCTTTTTTTAAAAATTATAGAATGAAACTAAATTGCTAAAAGCATTTTTTAAAAATTATGGAATGAAACAAAATTGCTAAAAGCATTTTTAAAAAAATATGGAATGAAACTAAATTGCTAAAAGAATTTTTTTTAAATTATGGAATGAAACTAAAGTTCTAAGAACTTTTTTAAAAATTCTGGAATGAAAGTAAAGTGCTAAAAGCATTTTTTAAAAATTCTGAAATTAAACTGAAGCGGTTTGAGAAAAGAACCGCTTCTAGAACGCAACATTCAGAAGCGGTTTGAGAAAAGAACTGCTTCTAGAACACAACATTCAGAAGCGGTTAGTAATATCAACCGCTTGTAGAAGTCCTCCCTCTACAAGTGGTTAGTAATATGAACCGCTTGTAGAAGTCCTCCATCTACAAGCGGTTGGTTGTAAAACCGCTTGTAGAGATATTTTACAAACGGTTGGTTCTAAGAACCGCTTGTAGAAGTCCTTCCTCTACAAGCGGTTGGTTCTAAAACCGCTTGTAGAGATTTTACAAGCGGTTGGTTCTAAAACCGCTTGTAGAAGTGCTCCTCGATAAAGTTTACACGCCCGCCTTTTCTCACACCCCAAATTTTCTAAGTCCCCGCCGAGACTCGCGGCCGCTGCCTCCTATGTCTCTCCGACCGCCGCCGCCGTCGCCTCCGTCGAGACCCTGCGCCGCAGTCCCCGTCGACGCCGTCGCCCTCCTCCGCCACCCAACCATCCCGGCGCCACTCCACCCCCGCGCCAGTCAACCCCGCGCTAGTGCCCTCGTCGCCGCCGCCACTCCACCCCGTCGGCGCCTTCTTCGCCACCTCGCCGACACCTCCTCCGCCACCAAACCGCCACCACACCGCCTTTCCACCCAGGAGGTCCGAGGTACAGCTGTGCACGCGTCGTCCTCCCTCTCTAATTCGGCTGCCCACAAGATGTTCGGTGAAATGCCCACAAGGATGTTCTCATTTCTGTGCCTGCATAATGCCCACAAGGATGTATCTGTGTGCATGTGCGTGCTACTATGACATTTCACTGAAACATTGATTTTGTATTCTTGGTATGTAAAATGTGTGTGCTAGCACAACTGCACACGCACCTTGAACTAGATGACTGACCAGTTCTAACTTTTGAGTCTTGACATTGCCCCTGATCTGAGGAGTTGTAAGAAAGGATACCTAAAATTTCGAAAGCTTCTTAGATCACCATATATGTATTGGTCCTCTGTGCTCTGTCTTTCACGTAAGTCATGATAGTTTTTCTTCTTTTCCAACACGCCGTCCTTGTGTCCACGAGTTCGTGTTTGATCCTTGGGCTAGTTCCAACACGCTGTAGTACTTCATGCTTGGTGTAGAAATTTATGTAATAATATGCTTGTGTTGTAATCCGTAATATGGTTGTTTCAAAGTAATATGATATTTATGTCAACATTTTTTCAGAATTAGGATAGATGGCGCAACCAGGACGTGGTGACCCTACTTTCGAATATGGAGAACAGCTTCATCGACTCCATCTGCCGCTACCGAGGCTAATGTTGGTTCCGGTGAGGCCGCTGAGGTCGCCGCCGATGAAGCCATTGACGCTGAAGCCGCCGAGTCCCAGAACACCGTTTCGCCAGATGAGGTATAGCCGTAAGAATATAATCCCGTGAGACATGTTAATTGATCGCAATTCATTAATATAATACACTCTAACACGCTTGTACATATGTTTATGTATTTCAAGCCCCGACATCGAGCAACCAATCCAAGCATCGGGACCTAACAAGAAGCCATCCACAAAGCACGTGTTTACCGACGTTAACAACGAAGGGATGCCGGTTGCCCTCTTTAGCGTTGGGCCGCATAACAACACTTGCGGTTACCACGTGAGGGATCACGCCCCAATTAGCATTAGAAAATGGGTCAAGTTCCTCAAGCTACCAAGGACTCGCTGGCAAGATATTAAGGAAAATTTCACATTTCCTCAAGGGTCCGAAGACAAGGCCAAGAAATTCACTTTGAAGAAGATGGCAACAATGTTTCAGGCGTGGAAGACGTCTCTCAGCCGCAAGTATGTGCAGAAGGGAGAAAGACCCGACTTCAACCAATTTTCTAAGTTGGCGGGTCACTGGGAAGCATTCGAGGAGTTCAAGCTGTCAGCTGAAGGCCAGGCCGCGAGTTAGAAGAACAAGGCTAATTCACAGATGAAGAAATACCACCACCATCTTGGCACCGGTGGTTACCTCAAGGCTGTACCAAAATGGGAGAAGTGGGAAGAAGAATTAATGGTGAAGGACGTCACACCGGCTACCGCTTTGTGGGAACAGCGCCTGCGCAATTGTTTCATGGGTCATGGGGGGAGCCTTTCAGATGACGGTAATTTCGTGATGGCACCAGGAGTACAAGAGGCTGGCCAAAGGATTGTACAAGCTGTCGAGCAGTCTCAGGAAGATACGTTGGTGGCAGACAGGGAGAATGACGAGCTGACACATGCCCTTGAAAACCCTGAGCACCCAGGACGGACACGAGGTATGGGCAAGCTAACGACGTGGAAGTATGGTTTCGCCAAGGATGCACATACGTACAGGAGCCGGCATAGAAGCAAAGCAAGAGAATCATATAAAGTGTACCAATTGGAACAAGAGCTCAGAGCAACCCAGGCTAGCATCGGCGATATAGTTGTGCAACAAGTACAAATTGCCCTCAGCAAGCTTCAAGGACTAGGTCCGAGCAATCACCAGATGTCGTGATCAGCCCCTCCGGCGGGCGGAGTAGCCAAGGCCCACCGGGCCCCCGGCGGACAACTTGCAGCCCGTTATCCCGTGGATGACATAAGGGTTCGCCGCCAGTGTGAGCTACACGTTGATGCGCGTAACCTCTCCATCAAGGTGGCTTATGGCATGGCATATCCGGTGGAGCCGGGCTAGATGTTCCACTGCAACGAGATACCCTCGGGTTACTCAAAGGTCGTGGTGGAGGAAGTGCTGAGTGGATTTGAAGAACTTCACCTCGATATTCATGGAGGCGACGACGTGACCAAGCTTGGATAGGCCCTCCACAATATCATCCTTTGGCGCAAACGGTACATCATATTTCCAGATGGTGTGGACGCGTCATCTCCACCACGGCAACCCACGCCTCCTCCAACGTTACCTCCACGCAATGCCTCACCGGTAAAACAGAGCACGCCTCCTCCACCACCCGCTCCACGCAGGCCCTACTCCACCACCAAAGATCTCAAACAAAAAGAACCCCAGAAAACCACGCCCACCATCTCCTCCGAGGAAGAAGCTCGATAGCGAATTAAGGCTCCTCCATCCGCTCCCAAGAAGGCGGAGTCCACCGATCGACAAAGATAAAGGAACCTCCAAAGAGGGCATATGATATGAATAAGGAGGAGAGTGACGCGATCACTAAAGCGCACTGGCAAGACACTTCGCAAAAAGAAGGTAGAGCTAAAGGTACCAATTGATCCAAAAGCGCGGAACACTTCGCGACATGCCATGCAAAGTCACTGCTCTGTGCTGGCCCAACTATGAACGGATAATAAAGACTACACGTAAGAATAAACGTGGTCAAAGCGGCGGCAAAGAAGAAGAAGAGAGACTAAGATCGGGAGAACCTCGAGAGGTTTATGAAGGAGGCAGGACTCAGCCCACACCGCAGCTCTTGGATTAATAGATGATATCCCAATGGCAACAAAGGTCGATGGCAATTTCGGCCATGGGAGCCGATTGACCCAAATGAGATAAAGGATCGCCAACCAAGATGCGCAATTTCACGAATGGTACATGATGAGTCCGCTCAAGGAAGAACGATGTTCCTCCGTATCAAAGAAGATGATTTTTATCATGGGACAACACCATATGGCTCGAATTTGACGACTTATACCATATTTACCATGCCGACACCATCAACGTGTCTCTCATGAGTCAGTGGTGCTGTAAGTGTCAAGCTCATACCTTTACCATGTGCTTCCTCGCATAATAAAATTGCAACTCTTAAACTTATACCTTTCTATGTAGAATGGAGATACAACGATGTAGAAAAGAGAATATCTTCAACGTGGGCTTCATCGACCCGTAGATTGTTAACGAGTTCGTCTTTGGATACAACCGAAAGGTGTTGAAGATTACATTCTCGATGCATTCTTGCGACAAAGACTACAAACCGTATATACTTCGCTTCTTCAACTTCGAGTACGTATATATACAACCTCTCATTCTTATATTTTCCAAGGCATTTATAATACTACTAGCTAGTTACATATATGTTGCAATACATGAATAGGTTTCATCGATCCTTCTTGTCATCAAGCTTGATAGCACCAAATCGTTGTTCAAGACTCAAAAGGACTCCGGTGGAAAAATATCAATTTATCATTGACACCCTAAACAGGTATATAGCACATATATATACGATAGTTTTCCTTATTATATATATTGAAATACCTTGCTAATTCCAACTCTGATAATTACTATTCATACTAACGCATCACATAGGGCATTCGCAGGGTTTCGAAAGAAGCAACAAGGATATTTCGAGAACGAATTTGATGTACAAATAAGCACTCGAGTACGTATTAAAGAATATTAATATGCCATAACAGTTTTTCATCCCAATAATCGTTTTCTTTCCAAATTTCATCGCAGGTTCTACAACAGACGGGTGGAAATAACTTATGTGGCTATTATGTGTGCCACTATATGCAAAGTATTACCCATGGTGATGTGCCGACAACCAACGCCGAGGTAGTGTGCACATGTCAATTTCTTAGTACTTACATTTTGATTACATGTCCAGAGATTTATTTACTTCCCGCTTTGTCAGCCCAACATCGATGTGCAAGGCGTGATCCCGCCGCACCGGGTTGCAGCAATCCAAGAACAACTCATCGGCTTTATTGTCGATTTAGATTGTATCCACCAAAGGCGAGTTCCACGCAAATGGTTGGAGAGATTGTCTGAAATAAGGACAGTGAATCGACATCAACGTCGACCAAGGGCACAAAGAGCGACGCACGCAAGAAATGAGCTCAAGATTCGCCCTTTTATTCTTTTAAACTTGTAAAAGTGGCTTATTATTTCATGTGTTCATCAACTTGTTCATTTTTTAGTCTATTAAGTTCGTATTTTTCTGTAAATGAATATGTAATTATCTGAATGAGTACGCATGAATAATATATATTTAATTGTGTCAAAAAAACTCATGTAGTTCTATTTGTTTTAATTGTCAAAATCTATATCAAAAACCCCTCTGAAAACATATTTTATATTGAATATAATCAAAAGCTATGCTGTCAGACTCTTCACAAGCGGTTGGTAACTCCAACCGCTTGTGGAGAGGGCTCGTAAGACCAACCGCTTTTGGAGAGAACCTCTCCACAAGCGGTTGGTAACACCAACCGCTTGTGGAAGTGTCGAATTTGTGATACCCGACAGGGTATCACTCGCGTTTGCTTACAAGCGGTTCTAAAACCGCTTCTGAAAGCGGTTTCGAACCGCTTGTGCATGCCCGATCCGCAGTAGTGCTTTGCCTTTTTTATTTTCCTTTTGATTTATTATTTGTCAGATTTTTCTCAATTTTTTTACTTTCAACTAAGAATGAGTTTAAACTTAAATTTTATAAAAAGGTAAAGTAATTTGAGAAGTAAATCATGTTTTAAGAATTTTAATGTCGATTTGGTGCCAAAACTAAAAACGATTGTATGAGTGCACCATAAAAGCTAATTGCATACGGTGGGTTGTCTTGTATTATTTATCACCACATTAGCGTCGGTCAGATAAAAATCACGAAGTGGTTCTTCTCTCAACACTTTCCTATTATACCCTAAAACTTTACTATCAATAATAACTAAGCTTGCTTTCACGATGCCTCTACCGCAGGCACAACAAAAATTGGTGCACCTAGGAATAAAGGAGGAAGTACGCTACTTTTCCTGTCCTGCCATATAGATTCCTATTTCTAAGAAGTGTCGTCCTACAATATAAATTCTTTATAAATATTAAATATCTAGTTATTATAATAATATCACTTTATATACCTTTTCAATACTGAAAAATCGGATAACTAGTTGTATTATACCATTTAATAGAGGCGTGTAGGTCCAATAGTCACTACTACAGAATGGTACATCACTATCGCTTCATCTGTGTCGGTTCTTAAGTTTTTAGGAAGAAACGATTGTGATAGATGACTTAGGAGAGGCATTAATCACAATCACTATCGGTTCTCAGGTTAGAAGTGATAGTGATGTAGCACTGGGAACATTACAATCGGTTCTTATGCGAGAAGTGATAGTGATGTGCATTATCATCACTATCGGTTTCCACATAAGAAGCGATAGTGATGAGAAAGTACACATCACTATCGGTTCTTATTTAAGCGATAGTGATGATAACGCACATCACTATCGCTCTCACAAAAGACCGATAGTGATAAGACGCACATTATCACTATCGGTTCTTATTTAAGAAGCGATAGTGATGATAATGCACATCACTATCGCTTCTCACAAAAGAACCGATAGTGATGAGACGCGCTCATCACTATCGGTTCTTTTGTGAGAAGCGACGATGATGTGCATTATCATCACTATCGCTTCTAAATAAGAACCGATAGTGATGTGTACTTTCTCATCACTATCGCTCTATGTGGAAACCGATTGTGATGATCGTGATAATCACTATCGCTTGTCTTATAAGAACCGATCGTGATGTGAATGATCACATCACTATCGCTTATATGAGAACCGATAGTGATGTACCTCGTTAGGTTAATTATACCACTCGAGCGTAACTCTTCTCTCGTTATTGTTCCAGAGGAGGTTTCTCCGCCGCCACCGTAAAAAAATAGCTTATATTCTCGTGGTTGGAAGCAATACTTGGGTGAGAAAATTTGAAATTCTCAAGGGTGGGTGTTAAGAGGGTAAATTTGAAGCCCTAACTTGAGGAGATTTCTCATTTTGCATAATTTGTGGTTTTCTTCAAAATGTGAGCATTCCTTCAAACCCCTTTAATTTTGCACTATGTATTTTTGATATGTCGCAAGAAAGTTTAGATTGCACTGGTATTGTGTATGTCCTATCGATTTCACACCCTTTTATTTCACAAGCATGTACACATGTAGTTAATTATCTTAATTTGTAGTGCTTTGGTGTTAATATGGAATTATTATTGCTGTCACCTAATGCATGCTAGAGTTTAGGTGCGGAACCTCACGCCTCCTGCTCGAGGATGCTTGTTTATAAATATACCGAACGAAATGGCATATTTATAAGCGAGCAGTCTCAATTGTCCACGTTTGATAGTTCGAGGATATGTGCTTCGCAAGTTCTCGATCGAGCAGTGTTGTACAATCAGAGTAGAGATTTCGTAGCGTCTCCTGGTATTCTCCGGATACACACCCTCTTGACCTGTTGTCGAGACGTATATGGAGAATAGCGAGATGTCGCCAAATTTTCTCTGAGTTGTACAACGGCTTAGGAACTTGTCGGAACCACATATCCTCGAATGGGATTAGGACCAAACCTATTTAGAGATTGGGAGTCATCGTTGGTACCCTTGTTTTGTTTCGTTGTAGTCAAAAGATCCAGAGGCTCTTGCACTATATAATTAGATTGTTTGATATCATTGTTGATGTTAAAAATGTATGTCTCCTATCTAGGGAATTGGAAGCTCTAAACCGGGGAAGAATCTAGGTATCGATTAGGAGAACACATTTTATATATCTTGCAGAACTTGCATCCTCTATTTTGCAAAGGTAATATTAAATGAAATGATGTCTCAATATTTCAAATAGCTAGCTAGCTTGTTGTCGCTCCAGCTTCTTCCTTAATTTATTGTGTGAATTTTAATTGCGATGGACCGTAAGGAATGGATGTATGACAAAAGTCGTGTGAGTGCTTTGAATTTTGAGGGGTGTTAAGGAGTTCAAAAAATTGCGAACAGACATGGTGAGGAGGGTGTAAACTTCATATATTGTCCTTGCATTGATTGCACCAACTGAGAAGATTTAACAACTCACCAAATCGAGGACCACCGATTCGACGTGGCTTCGTGAGGAATTACACGCCTTGGATCCATCACGGGAGACAGTAGTACCCTTCCCAGATGCAACGAAGACACGGTGGAACCAGATGATGAGTTGCACTGATATGTTTGAGGAGGAGAATTTGGAGCAAATGTTGCGGGATGTGGAGGGTAATTACACGGAAAGAGAGTTTGAAAAGTTTAAAAGCTTGATGGAAGACGATGCCAAACCGCTGCTCACAAAGTTGCAAAGTAGAATACACCAAGTTGGGTTCGGTCCTTGCATTGTTCGAATTGAAGGCAAAACACCGCTGGATGATACAAGTTTTAATGAACTTCTAGTTCTTCTATCGGATCTACTTCAGAGGGAAACGAGTTGCCAACAAGCATTTATGAAGCGAAGAAGCTACTATGTCCCATGGGAATGGAAATAGAAAGGATACATGCATGTCCGAATGATTGCATCTTGTACCGTAACGCACATCGAGTCTGCACGTGTGTCCGGTTTATGTGTGCCTCGGTACAAACAAAAGGAGAAGCGTAATGACAAGAAGCGTAAGTGCCGGGCAACGAGGGTGAAGAGGTCACTAAAGGTGCACCGCCAAGGTATTGTGGTACTTTCCCATCATTCCCGTCTGGAGAGGTTGTTTGCAAATCCTAGAGAAGCAAAATTGTTGCGCTGGCATTATGAGTCTCGAAAGGAAGATGGCAAGTCGAGACACCCGCCGATTCGCTCAATGGAGAAACATCGATTGGAAACATGAGGAGTTTGGTGCCAAATGAGGAACATAAGATTTGGATTGAGTACCGATGGAATGAATCCGCTTGGTAACATGAGCAATCGTCACAAAGACGTGGCCGCTTCATTGTGTATCTACAACCTCCTCCTTGGTTGTGCATGAAGCGGAAGTATATCATGATGTCGCTGCTAATCTCGGGACCTAAACACCGGAAATGATATTGATGTGTACCTCGCCCATTGATCGAGGATTTGGTAAAATTGTGGAATGACGGGTCATTGTGTGGGATGCGCATGAAGAGAGCATTTCACCCTACGGGCTATGGTATTCGCACCATAAATGATTTCCCGCTCTTGGTAATTTGGCGGGCTACAAGACGAAAGGAGCAAAAGCGTGTCCTATTTGTGAAGAGGAGACCGAGAGCTTATGGTCGCCAATTCCAAGAAAACTGTATATGGGTCACCGAGGTTTCTACCAAGTCATCGATACCGTAAGATGGATGACAAATTTGATGGGAAGAGGGAAGTCCGCTCGCACCGCAACCTATGAGTGGAAGGCAAGTATATTCACGTAGAGGATATCGATGTTCAAGACGGAAAGAGCTCTAAATCTGCTCGTTCTAGGACCATTTGGAAGAAGAGGTCAATATTTTGGGACTTACCGCATCGAAGGAGTTAGATGTTCGCATTGTATTGATGTCATGCACGTTGAGAAGAATGTCTGCGATAATTTGGTTGGTATCCCGCTGAACATACCCGGAAAGACAAAGGATGGTGTGAATGCTCGTCGCGACATGGCCTACATGGGAATCAGCCTGGGCTTGCAAAGTGATAGAGGAGGATGGAAAAGGTCCGTATATCCCCGCCGCATGCTACACCGTCCAAGAAGGAGAAAGAGGACTTTTGCAAATGTCTCCATGGTATTAAAGTTCCATCCGCTACTCCGCGAACATTAAGAAGCTTGTGTCCTTGGATGATTTGAAGTTGTTGGGCATGAAGTCCCACGATCGCCATGTCTTGATGACCCAAATGCTCCTGGGTTGTAATCCAAATATTTCGCCAGAGGATGTCGTTTGCAATCACGGTCGTGTTACTTCTTCAATGCGATCTCCGCAAAATTATTGACCCGACATGCTAGACAACTTACAGAGGGAGGTGGTGCGGACTTTATGTCACTTGAGATGCATTTCCCACCGTCGTTCTTCGACGCCATGGTCCACCTTGTTGTTCACCTTGTTAGAGAGATTAAGATATGTGGACCCGCTTTCTTACGCTACATGTATCCGCTCGAGAGGTACATGGGTATATTAAAGTCCTATGTGAGGAATCGATCAAGCTCGAGGGTAGTATTGTGGAAGGTTATGGACCAAGAGGTTATTGAGTTTTGTGTGGACTATCTCGAAAAGACAAGCAATCGGTGTTCTGATCTCGCCACGAGGGCGCACTTGTTGGCAAAGGAACCGTGGGGTCGAAACTAACGAGGCCACGGTTTGATATGTATTGCAAAGCGCATTTGATGACCTTGCAAAGAGAGCACGTGGTTGCAGGTACATCAAGCAAGATAAGTTGATATTACGGAAGAGAATTCACATATGGATGAGTTTTCCATCATGCGAGAACACAACGATAGATTTGTTACATGGTTCAAACAAACGGTAGAGTTCTCTGTTAGTGAGAATGTGAAATGGTTGGTGATGGACCTAGATTTAATGTACGAGATATGGCAGGGTACGATATTAATGGGTACACCTTTACATCGAAAGTCAAGATGCTAAGAGTCTTGCTCAAAACAGTGGTGTAAGCATAGATGCTCTTTCCGATGTACATCACTCGAAAGGAGGATCCTCAACGGCAATGTACTTGTATTATGGGATAATCAAGAAATTTGGGAGCTCGATTACGGAATATACCAAATTCCATTATTCGATGTAAGTGGGTGGGACTAACACATGGAGTGAAGGTCGATAAGAGAGGTTTTACTCTTGTGGATCTAAGGGACTCGCCTACAAAGATGACCGCTCAGACTTGCGAAGCAAGCAAATCAAGTCTTCTATGTGCGTGATCCGCCAATCCGAGGTTGCACGTTGTCCTTCACAAAGAAGCGGCGGATCGTTGGTGTCGAAAATGTCGAGATGAAGAAGAATACAATCAATTCGATGAAATACCTCCATTTGCGATGGGGCCTATCTTAGCGGGATGACGACACACATCGAAGAAATTACGTGCGCGTAGATCATCAAGAAGGGTTGTATCAGAACTAAAGGAAATATTGTATTGTTTGTTCATTTTATCATGCTGTTCATTTTCTTTAAGCCATTAGTGTTTAAGACATATGTTTTATCGTGCCTTTTGTTTGGGTAAAGTTGTACGGTTATAATCTCTCATGGAACATTGTGACATATTTGAAATCTACTTACTAGTTGGTCATTCGTTTACATATCAGAAAATTTGTTTACGGATTTTTCTTTTGGGAAAGCTTCTAACTAGTCCAAAGTTTATTTACGTAAAATTTGGAAAAACCTGGACTTTAATTGCATAAGTTTTGACTTTTGCAGTCTATAAGCTAGAATCATGCTTACAAAGTGAATTCTTGCATCTTTGTCAGTGCTAAATCTTTTTTCGAAAATTCTTTTTTGAATAGACCTGTAATATCCCAAAGTATGTTTCTGCAAAATTTGAAAGAATTCCAACTATATCCGTAAAAGTTGTGGCCTTTTACCCTTTCATCAATGAATTCTACTAAATCGACTTCATCTTGCTTTGTCGGAAAATCAATAGTGATTGATATTTGTGTCGGGTTTTCCTTCAAAACCGATAGTATTGAACAATATTTGTGTCGGTTTTTATTGAAAACCGATAGTATTAGAGATCAACTTATTTGTGTCGGTTTTCTTAAAACCGATAGTACTAGTTTGTGCCAATTTTTCTTCAAAACCTGTTATAGTACTATTAGTGTCGGTTTTTCTTCAAAACCGATAGTATTGAACTAATATTTGTGTCGGTTTTTATTGAAAACCGATAGTATTAGAGATCTACATATTTGTGTCGGTTTTAAACGCAAACCGATAGTAATAGACTATTTGTTGTCTCGGTTTTCTTAAAACCGATAGTATTAGAGATCTACACATTTGTGTCGGTTTTCTCATAAAACCGATAGTATTTTAAACATTCTTATTTGTATCGGTTTTTAATGAAAACCGATAGTAATAGACTACTTGTTGTCTCGGTTTTTCTTGTAAACCGATAGTACTATTTTGTGCCAATTTTTCTTCAAAACATGTTATAGGACTATTTGTGTCGGGTTTTCCTTCAAAACCGATAGTATTGAACAAATATTTGTGTCGGTTTTTTTATTGAAAACCGATAGTATTAGAGATCAACTTATTTGTGTCGGTTTTCTCTTAAAAACCGATAGTACTAGTTTGTGCCAATTTTTCTTCAAAACCTGTTATAGTACTATTAGTGTCGGTTTTTATTGAAAACCGATAGTATTAGAGATCTACACATTTGTGTCGGTTTTTCAATGAAAACCGATAGTAATAGACTACTTGTTGTCTCGGTTTTTTCTTGTAAACCGATAGTACTATTTTGTGCCAATTTTTCTTCAAAACATGTTATAGGACTATTTGTGTCGGGTTTTCCTTCAAAACCGATAGTATTGAACTAATATTTGTGTCGGGTTTTTTATTGAAAACCGATAGTATTAAAGATCTACACATTTGTGTCGGTTTTCTCCTAAAAACCGATAGTATTTTAAACATTCATATTTGTATCGGTTTTTTAATGAAAACCGATAGTAATAGTCTACTTTTTTTCTCGGTTTTTTCTTGTAAACCGATAGTACTTTTTCGTGCCAATTTTTCTTCAAAACATGTTATAGGACTATTTGTGTCGGGTTTTCCTTCAAAACCGATAGTATTGAACAAATATTTGTGTCGGGTTTAATATTGAAAACCGATAGTATTAAAGTCTACACATTTGGGCCGGTTTTCTCATAAAACCGATAGTATTTTAAACATTCATATTTGTATCGGTTTTTTAGTGAAAACCGATAGTAATAGACTACTTTTTGTCTCGGTTTTTTCTTGTAAACCGATAGTACTATTTTGTGCCAATTTTTCTTCAAAACCTGTTATAGTACTATTAGTGTCGGTTTTCTCTGAAAAACCGATAGTATTTTAAACATTCATATTTGTGTCGGTTTTTCTCAAAACCGATAGTATTGTGAAACATATTTCATCGGTTTTTTGTGTAAAACCGATAGTATTGAACTAATATTTGTGTCGGTTTTTTATTTAAAACCGATAGTATTGAGATCTACATATTGGTGTCGGTTTTGTCTTAAAACCGATAGTATTGTAAAATATATTTGTGTCGGTTTTTGTGTAAAACCGATAGTAATGTGATACCCTTACTTAAGGCGATTTTTCGAGAAGCTTTCACGCTGCCTTGCCTTCGCTTGCCCTAGCCCCTTTTCTCAAGCTCCTCGCCTCCACCTCCGCCGCCACCGGCGCGCCGCCGCTGCCGACTCCACCGCCTCGACGCCCACGCCGCTCCGTCGCCCCACCGCGCGCGCGCGCCCGACGCCTAACGCCCCATCGCCACCCCGGCGCCCACGCCGCTCCCGCCGCCACCGCCCGACGCCTAACGCCCTATCGCCCCACCGCCTAAGCGCCCACGCCGCTCCGCCGCCACCGCCCGCGCCGCTCAAGCCCCAACGGCCCCATCGCCCAGCGCCACCGACTCCACCGCCCGGCGCTCCACTCCGCTCCGCCGCCCCACCGCCGACGCGCCCGACGCCTAACGGCCCCATCGCCCGGTGCCCCACCTCCTCGGCGCTCCATCGTAAGTTGCGGGACAACCGCAGTAATCGTACATGCAATCTATATGATAACAACTTCTATGAACATATCCACCCCAATTGAAAACAATCACAGATATACATCCCATAATAACTATTAGAAATAGTAGAAATTTCATCAAACAACTCAAAATAGAACGCAGCTTTGTTTGAAAATTGGAGAGCGTATATCCCATATTTAGATTAGAAGAAATGTTGACAATGCAAAGGTGTTATGAAATTATTTCGAGAGCGTAAATCATGTATTTGGATAACATGACATGTAGACAATGCAATGTGTTATGAAAGAATTCGTTGAAAAGAAATCCCATATGTAGATTACATCACATGTAGACAATGCAAAGGTGTTATGAAGCAGACTTACTAAAGTTGTTAAAAACAAGCTTGGACAACAAATCCGCTGCATCATGTCCCGAGCGGATGTTTGAGGATTAAGCCAGAAAAAGATATGGTGGCGCAGTGCCTGTGGATATGTTCTGCTAGTAATGTACCCAATGGAATAGCAGGGCATTAAGAGCTTCGCAGGATGAACTCAAAAGAAACTCATTAGCCTATTGTTATCGATGAAAACAAAGGAAGCAAGCACTTCAAAATTGAACATTAATAAGCATCTTTCTCAAGCTGCTAATTAGCTTTAACTCACATCTTCAGTGATGAATTGACATTGTGTAGTCAACAGAGGAAGCCAAAGTAACGAAGATATTGTCGCACATTAGAAAATATCTTATTGAATAGGAAAATCGCTTATCTACTTCAACCTTGTTTAAAAGGCCAAACATCAAAGGTTACGCTTATGTGCAAGCCACAAAGAAGACTACTAATTTCGTAACCCTGTTGTGAAAGGCCATAATGAATTACCGATCTATAAGCTCAATAAGCCAAATCATGACCCATCACTACATGCAAGCAAAGAATGTCGAATGTAATAGCGATTGAACATATTTATGCTTTGTTCCTCGCGACAAATCTAGGTGTTACTCTACTAGGACAATTGGATGTGCTTAACATATCATTTCAATTTTAAACTTCACAATATAGAAATGGGAAGTCCTTGCCAACAATCCACAAACCGGGTATGTAATCCATCATAACCGTATCAAGTACATCTCTTGCAAAGAAGTGTCTTCTTTCCATGTATGTTTTCATGCCTTTTCAATATTTTGTCATATGTGCTTCAGACTCGCCATACTATTATGCAACTTTAGACTCTCTTAATTGAGATAGCTATTTCAATTATAATTGCATATTATTTTCCTTTTCATCTCAAAGATATGTTAGAGTTTAGGTTATGTAACCTACGCCTCCTGCTCGAGAGTGCTTATTTATAAATATGTCGAATGACATATTTATAAGCAAGCGCCTCAATTGTCCACGATTTTGATAGCGAGGATATGTGGTTTGGGCAAGTTCTGAGTTGTTGTACAACTCACGAGTAGATTTCGTAGCGTCTCCCGGTGTTCTTGGATACACACCCTCTTGACCTGTCGTCGAGACGTGTATCCGAGAACAGCGGGAGATGTCGCCAAATTTTCTCCGAGTTGTACAACGGCTTAGAACTTGCCCAAACCCATATCCTCGAATGGGATTAGGACCAAACCTATTTAGAGATTAGGAGTTATCGTCCATACGTATTTAGTTGGTCTACATACAGACTTGTCTTGAAGATCATTCGTTCATCTGTTACTCTAATGCAATATGCTACAACAATGACATGCTATGAATTATCCATTGATTTGTTACTTTAGATGATTTATTGTGAAGTTCACATAATAGCTACGAATTGCTTTCTCTCATGTGAAATATATGTCCATGTTAGATAAGAAAACTCAAAATGTCGCAATTGAGAGCATCGCTCATCGCCGTAAAGAGTAGAAGGTGCTCCCGAGGCCAAGCCAACTTCCAAGTGTCGAGCGGAGCCAGTTCCAAATGTCGAGGGGCCGAGTAAGGTGAGGAAGGCCCGAGGACCGAGCAAAGGGGCCACAGGAGAACGCCGCAAATTCTCCACTTCAATGCGACGGGCGTTTGCACGGTCCTCCCAAGTATAAGGGGCGATACCGCCATTCCTGCAAGCGGTGAGGGAGAGAGTTCCCATAACGGTTAAGGATTGGAGAAAGGAGGTCGGTCGAGCGTAAGAACCTACTGTGGGACGAGGTTAAGGGAAATGGATTATAGAAGAGGAGGATGAAAACAATGCGGTGATGCGCCTTGAAGAGGATGGGTGTGGCTCGAGGCACTTTAGGGTCTACATGCACAAGTGAGTACGTCTTTGAAAGGCCGTGCACCATTCGAGAGGTATCCGCTCGTGCTTCCGATGTTTGGGAGGAGTTCACGAGGATGAAGAGTACGCCCGAGGCGAGGAGCCGAGACAGAGGAACGTTGCTACCTGAGGTCGAACACGCACGCGCACCACCTCGGTTCAAAGGCTACGAAGGGAAGAAAGCGTAATGGGCACGACTAGCCGAGGAGTGCGCCAACTCGGACAGCGATGCCTTACTCGCATATATGTGAGGAGGGCACGTGATGGGTATTAGCGAGGACAAAGAAAACCGGGACGGCAACCGGTAGTACCAAACCCCACTACGCGCAAGTTGTCTCCACCATCGTAAGATATCAAACTTGCTACATTGCAGAGACCATTCTGTTGTATTTCAGATCTAATTGCACTCGCTTCTTGCAGGAGGAGGTAAGCGGAGGAAAGAGCAGGGACTTTTCTTAGCCAAGGGTCAAATGACATCCTATTCTCTCATGATCGGAAAGCCCGACCATAAGGGCGGGTGCTTGCCGCAGGGCGGGCATACGAAGAAGTCCTACTTCCAAGATGCCGCCGAGTACCGGATCAAGAACATGGGAGGCACGTATGAGCGCTCAAGGACACGCTTAGGGAGCAATGAGGAGGAGATCTCGGAGGAGATGAGGGAGGAGATGAGGGTGCGATGATGGCACGTGAGGAGGAGATGAGGGTGGAGATGATGGCACGTGAGGAGCGCCTAAGGGCCGAGATGATGGCGATGATCTCCTGCAGTCGAGCCGATGCCCCGCCATCAGAGAGAAACCCGTGCCCCCACCAAGTAGCTGCGGTTCCAAAATGATAAGTCCGGTCCCACCAAGGTAATAATTAATTTTGCCTTACTTAATGGTGCGAGGTAACTCTTCATATGTTTTCTCTCAAGTTGCGCACTTTTTGCAGCGCCTACCAAGTGCCACTCACCCGACGAAGACGGATTTCGCTGAGGTCTGCACGCGGGTTGCATTTCCATGCAAGGAGACCGACACGGTGCATGGTCACCTTTGGGAAGGGCTACATGAGGGTCCAGTGGACTACGCCCACGGCCTTCTTATCACATGTGCTCGAGTTCCCCTAACGAAGACATCACCACTCTCGGGCCAGCGCGATGTCGCTCATCAAGTGGCCCACGACAGCGCCAGATCGGTCAAGGTAAACATCCTCACGCCTTCTCGTACCATTCCAAAGAGTATTGCAACAAGTTACTTAATTATGCGCGTGCTTTGTAGGTTCCTACCGCACTGCGCCGCTCCCACGATCGTGACGAGCCCCGCACAAAGTACAAAGTCGGTGCATAAAAGGACTAGCACGACAACCACGTAACCACTAGAGGCCTCTCGCTAAAAGGCTAGGCTCACAAGGCCACAGCGCCCCTCGTATATGAAAAGCCTGATCGCCCGGCCTCGGAGACTCCTTCGCCCGTAAAGGAGAGCCAAGATGCACCACGGTGAAGCCTTATGAATTTAAGGCCTACGACATGGAAAGCCCCTTCGCCTCCCAAAGAAATTGAACGCTCTAGGCATATGGACTCGATACCCATGGATGGTACATTGACAAAGCGAAAGATAGCGAGCGTGTCGACTTCAATGTTAGATACGAAGGGACATTTCCACCGCGAGGAGGATGGGACATTCCGCTAGTTTTGAGGATCTGTTCCGTCTGCACCAACCGATAGCCATCGATATTTCTATCAGACGATCCTCGACGCCGTGAGTATCGCACCACGCTGCACGACTTTATGACTTCCATAGAATTTTGCATTACACTTTTTAACATTCAATGCGAGTTGCGGGCGATGAGGCAATGGTCGTGACGAATCGACAACTAGTTGGGTTAAATCGACCTCGAGCTTGTGTCCGCGACGATGGCTAGGCTTCAACGGAATGGGTTGTTGGCTACATCAAGAGGGCATTGCAAGTCGAGTCGAAGAAGGACTTCATTCTATTCCCGCACCACGAGGAGTAAGTACTACTTCACTGCTCAATTACTTCTACACACCGAAACCGTATGTGAACTTATTTTCTTCACGATACCATTTAATAAGCAACCATTGGGTTCTACTCGTGTTCTTCCGAGAGACAACAAAGTGTACACTTTTAATTCGGTGATAAGAGACCGATGGCCTACGCGATCAAGCCTCCTTTGGAGCGATAAGTGCACCACTCTTATCTAACATTTTCGATTTAACTACAATCATTATTTTTTTACTCAACGACATCTTTCCAATGTATATAGGGGTTTCAAGGAATACGTCGAGCGGGAGGGACACACGACGACAAAAGGGCTCCAAGTCGGAGTATGTCCGCTTCAAGGTACAAGTTGCTATCATATATAAGATTTAGATTTTACGATATATTTTCTTTGTCTCTTAATTTATTTTTCTTTCTTCACAAGTGTCATCAACAGGCAGCGACGCATCACTGTGGTTTGTATGTCATGCAACACATGGTGATCTTGATTGTCGGCTCGCACCGCTTCCCCGAGGTAGTACATGCATATACAATTAGTCTTTCACATGCAAATTTGAAAACTCAAATTAGAGCACTCGTTTCTATCTTGCACTTACCGTTATTCCCCGTAAGAGTGTAGACATCATCGCACTCAACAAGATACGAGATCACTTATGCCGTGGTAATCGATAGAATGCTTGTCGGAGGACTGACGGTTTAGAGATCCCAAAAGCTCCTACTAGACCAGATGTGAACAAATATTACATATCCGAATGCGATTGCATGTGTACTTATGGTTAAGCATGTTTACGTTCTATTTTGTTAATGAATGTGATATGTGTTTGTTGTAACAAAGTGTTCATGTTCTTTGAATGTGATATGTTGTCTGTAATTTCTGTGTGAATGTGATATGTGCATATTGTGTGGAATATGTGCTTATTAGAATGTGATAGCACACCACACCCCTTCATCTCTCGGTTCTCACAAGAAAATGATAGAGATGTGACGGTCATCTCTATCGGTTCTTTGAAAGAAGCGATAGGGATAATGAACTCATCTCTATCGGTTCTTTATAAGAAGTGATAGAGATGAGGTTATTCATCTCTATCGGTTCTTTCAAAGAAGTGATAGAGATGAGTATATTATCTCTATCGGTTCTTTTTAAGAAGCGATAGAGATGATCTGATCATCTCTATCGGTTCTTTATAAGAAGCGATAGAGATGATGGTATTATCTCTATCGGTTCTTTGAAAAAAGCGATATAGATGATATGGTCATCTCTATCGGTTCTTTATAAGAAGCGATAGAGATGATGGTATTATCTCTATCGGTTCTTTGTAAGAAGCGATAGAGATGAGCTATCATCTCTATCGCTTCTTACAAAGAACCGATAGAGATAATACCATCATCTCTATCGCTTCTGCTATCATCTCTATCGCTTCTTACAAAGAACCGATAGAGATAATACCATCATCTCTATCGCTTCTTACAAAGAACCGATAGAGATAATACCATCATCTCTATCGCTTCTTATAAAGAACCGATAGAGATAATACCATCATCTCTATCGGGTAAGAACCGACTGTAATAATGCCCGCCTCATCTCTGTCTCATGGCTTTGTGTCACCACCAGAACCGACTGTGATGACGAAAAAGAACCGATTGTGATGTATATTTGTGTAGTAGTGAGTATTAATTTTTCTTAGATTTAGTATGATCTATCGTTCAGGAGGTTGTGGACATATATTGCAGGTGGGAGGAAGTATACAGTACCGGCGTGCTATTTTGTTAATGAATTCATACTCCTCGAAAAAAAAACGCCCGTGGCTAAAACAACTTACACGTCAAGTCTTATAAAAAGACATTCACCTGCAAGGATTCAAATTTCGTTTTCGGATAAAATATCGTTCAGGATCGGAATCCGAAATTTCGCCAAAGTTCGGGTATTTCGGATAAATCTCGTTCAAAATTCAAAAACAAAAATTTAAATCCGGTTCGTTTTGTACCGAGAAAAGCGAAATTTCGCTGAAAATCCCGGAATTTTGGGCAAAATTACCGAATTTTTTGTATCTTTGCACCGGCTGAAAAATGGGTCAAACAATGACGAAAAATTTTGAAATTTTTTTGAGGTTTCTGGCATATCAGTGATGTTCCTATAAAAATTTCAAATGATTATCACATTTGAGGAAGTTTTAAAAATTCAAACATTACACCTGTCATGATAAAACACTAACCAGGAAGTTTGATCCGAATTAAAAATGGTAGAAATCACGTTAGAAAATTTTGATATTTTTGTGCATGGTTATGATGCATCACTAATGTTCTCATAAAATTTTTAGATGATGATCAAGCTTCATAAATTTTTAAAAATTCGGACAGTGCTACTGTCTTGTTAAAAGGCTTACCATCAAATTTGAACAAAATGAAAAATGGTTCAAACCGCGTTAGAAAATTTTAAAAAAATTGTGAATGGTCCTGATACAACACTAATATTTATATAAAATTTTTAGATGATGATCATTCTAAATAGGTTTTAAAAATTATGAGAGTGCTACGTCCTGATAAAAGCCTAATGATCAATACATAGATTTGATTTAGTAATAAAAAAAGTTTTAAACTTTTGAACATTTTACAGAAGGGTGATAAGGAAATGATTAAGATCTCACAAAATTTTTGAATCATGATCATACTCCAGTGAATTTATAAAATTCCTACAAGGCACAATACCATTTATGTCTTTCTCTTTTTGAGTTTTGAAATATAATATAACAAGTGAAGTTCAATTCTTACATAGATTTGATTGACCAAACAAAAAAGTTGAAATTTTTTAAAAATTTTATAGATTGGTACTGAGGATTTTCGTAATCTTTCATAAAAATTTTAGATCATGATCACACTCGAGAAAATTTATGAAATTCTGACAATTTTACTCTCCCAATTATGTTTATTCAGTTTTTGATTTTTTTTTTAAGATACCAAATGAAGTTCAATTATTTTGAAAATTTTTGTATATGATTCTACCCTACTAAAGATAGTACTATAAATTTTTCAAATCATTATCAAACTTGTAAAATGTTATACAAATCTAAAAGTGTTTCAGCCAAAATTTTAAAAAGTCTCAAAAATTCGGATTTTCAACAATTTTTCATAGAAGATGACTTTCTTAAGGGTTATTGGACCAAATCCGATCACATCCGTCGTTAAAAGTTTGAAAACCTGCTAAAAATCACGCTGAGAAAAAACGAAATTTCGGGTTACTATAACAATTTCAATTTTTTTTAAAGTGTTTTTATTCGACCAGTAGTTTGAATTCGTGGTGGCCCGAAATCGAAAATTGCGGAGAAAATTCACCGAATTTTGGCGAGAATTGCCATTTTCCCGCCAAAACTTACCATTGGTTTCGCGAAAGATGTCACAAATACTGAAGTACCAGCCCCACGCACCCAACCAAAAAAAAAACTAAAGTGCCAGATGCTTACGGCTAGCTTACATCACTTTTACATGCAGGAAGCATTGCATGCATGCGTGAGCAACCTACCTATAGCTGGAATAGATATAGGTCCACCCATCTGTATCATTACATGTTAATTGTTCAAGAAACTTCAACGAACGATCGAGATAAAGCTAAAATGCCAGATGTAATCTTTGTTTTGGACTTTAACCTAGAGTGGATAGATAGGTTGTTGAAAATTAGGGCTCAGAACTGAAGTGAGACGCACGCTATGACACAATTCATTCATTAAGGACAACATGTTGTTCTTTTGTGATCACAAGTGTAACAAGTCCTCTACTCGACATTACTACTAAAATAAATTCTGGGGGGTGGAAGCAAGAACTTGACACAAGATTTAAGGTACCAGACAAAATGGACAAACTTGTGTAGATGGGACAAACGATATATACTTCCTAATGGGTCCATCTCACCCCTCAGCCTTTGTGTAACAGCTGGTGTTGTGCTGTGCAATAATCCGATCACTGTACTCATAGGACTCTTACAGTCTTACTAGCTTAGATTAAATCCACAGCATTACCCTCATGAACTGTTGGTGCGTCCTGAACATGACAGTGAGAGTGGTTGACAAGATGGAAGCAACCAATAAAAGCATTGTCCTGTAGTATTTTAAAAATCTAGGTAAAGTACTTCAGTACCCAAAGAAATGAGAAGTCCAGGGATAGTAATGAAAGTAATAAGATTAGTAGGATTCAAAAAATAATAATTAAGTGGAATATCTTGCATACGACGACATAATTAAAATAGTAGTCATGGTAAAATAACTGATTGATATAAATAAACATTGTTAAACCGGCCAGCAAATTTTTGCTTGAGTACCTTACCATACACTATGTTAACAACCGCAGTCATTAAGACGTGGGAGTTTGAGACAAGGTGTAACGTTCCAATTTTTATATTTTTAAAAATCTTTTGTGTAGTTAAACCCTCCAAAATTTTCAATAATTTTATTGCTGATTAAAGTTTAATACGGGACTTTTATAAATAAAAAATAATTAGTGTGATTAAATCCCATGTAAGCAATTGTAAAATTTATTTTATTTGAGTTTCCATCCTAGGAATAATTTTATAGATTTTTCTTAGAATTTTTTAGTACATTCCTATTTTATTTGTTCTCATTTGCTTTTTTTGTATTTTCTAAAAAGATAAACTTAAATAAAAATGATGACAAAATTTTTGGGTCAAAACCCTTTTGCCTGACCCGTTGTCTCTCTCTCCCGCCCAGTCCGTTGCGTGTGCATGTGGCCCAGCGCCTCAGCTTAAGCCACCACTCGCCCAGCTCGCGTGCGTGGCGCGTTGCTCACCCTCCCCAGTTTCACTGACAGATGGGCCACACCTGGCTGCACACTGTTATCGTCCTGGCATAATCGAACGGGACTCCACCGCCGTCGAATCCGTGGCAGATTCTGTGATTTCCATCGAGCTCTGTCTGCAACAAATAGGCAGATTCGGTGCCGGCCGAGGCAGCCGCGGCGGTGACGCTTCGTGTGGCGCGCTCGACGGTAGTGCTTCGGGTGCGATGCTGGCCGAGGCAGCGACGGCGGCGACGTTTCGTGCAGCGCCCAAGCCGATGTTTTTTTTCATGAATGAACAGTACTGTAGCTTTGTGCCATTATATCTTCGTGCTATACTGTGTAGCTTCGAGCAATCGTCGTGTAGCTTCATGCCACGTGACGAACACAATACTAGATGCGTAGATTAGATGCATGCATAAAATCAACAATCGTTTAGATTCAATCGTCGAATCTCACCTTTTCAATCCGTTCACTAGTAGAACTTCGTGCTAATAACGTGTTAAGGAACCTCGCTATCGAATAGTCCGGGGTTTCCAAACAGATCTGTAGTGGAGAATAGAGAGGGAAAAAGATGAACACACAGAATATAGGAGGAACGACGAGATAACTCTTTATTACTTTCTATTCCTTATACAATTGGGGGACCCCCTCTTTATATACTAGTCGTCTAGTGTTTTGACCAAAGAACCATCGTAAACCTTCGTGGATCACATGGTTTCTCAACAAGATCAATTGTGTCGCACACCACAAGCGTGCATGTTGGTGGTTACAGCTCACGTCACACTAGCTCGCCGCCAACACGCATCTGCATGCATCCAGAAGCCAGATTTTTCCATTATTCCATTTCAGATATGTCATTATGTATTTATGAATTTTGATCAGAACAAATAGTTGTTTTCATAATTCCATATATACAGTGTAAGAGGTGTATCATCCTATCACTGCTACATAACAGGCAATCCTTCACTACTACAGAGGGGTATATCCGCGACGCCTCATCAGTGCCGGGTGAGGCCCACCCGGCAGTGATTGTATTATCACTGCCGGTTCCAAGTAAAACCGACACAATAGTTTTTTCCCGCACGAAGTGAAGCAATATAACTGCCGGTTCATTTTGTCCAACTGGCAGTAATACATCACTGCCGATTTGTAAACAAAAGCCGGCAGTGATAAGATTACCCTAAATTCTCCCGCGGGAATAGGAGAGCAGTATCACTGCCGGTTCGTATTATAAAACCGACAGTGATAAGACTTACCCTAAATTTTCACGCGGGAACGGCAGAGAGTATCACTGTCGCATTATATTATTGAACCGGCACTGATATTTTACTGCCGAGTTTTGAAAAAGAATCAGCAGTGATAAGTCCACACTACAAATACCCTTCGTACTTGCCCCACCTCCAGAACAGAGAGGAGCGCTGTTCTTGCTCGGTTGGGGAAGAGAGGGGACGAATTTTTGCTCTCAAATTTGGTGGAATTCACTTCTAATTCGTGATCTACGGTTCGTATCTTGATGTACATTTTATTTGTAGTTGGTTTTTGTTGGATATTACGTTCTATATGGTTGTTGGCTGTGAGAATTATCGATTGCATAATGAGAACAATTAGAGCTCTAATTTAGAGACTAGATTTGAATTCACCACCTTTTTATGTGTGCAGTGATTAGTGAGATTAAGATGTAGCTTGAATTTAAGTTTTTACGAGGACCAAATTAGTGATTGCGTTTAATATGTTAAAAATGATAAAGACTACATAATTAATTATCGTTGTATGTAACTATTTAGATATCATATGTCTAGAAAAAGTATTTATATTCTTTGTTGAATTATGTTTTAAATAATAAATTATGTATTTATGAGTTTTTATGCTTTTTAGCTAATTATTTAAAATATTTTCCTATTAAGAAGAGGAAGTTTTGAATTTTTGAGAAAATTTAAAATGTGATAAAACCTTGAAAATAAATTTTTAAATGTTATATTATTTGTGGAACTTTCTCAAAAAAAATTCTCAAAAAAATTTCATAATTTTTGAAGTTGGTCTGCTAATTTTAATAATTGAAACTTGCTTTATGGATTAATTAAATTAAAAAAATTCTAAAATTAAGAAACCTTTTTGGGTCAAAATTGTAGTTTTGGCCCAGCCCACACGTATATCTGGATATCCGACCCATCAATATCCGGATTATCTGAATCCGTATCCGTATCCGACGGATAGTGAGGTACCGAATCCGAATCCGTATTATTATAAAAAAAATCCGTATCCCTATCCGATCCGATACTATCCGACAAATATCCGATCCGACATAAAGAGGCATCCGATATAGCTTGAATTTAAGTTTTTATGAGGACCAAATTAGTGATTGCGTTTAATATGTTAAGTACGACAACACTACATAATTAATTGTTGTTGTATCTAATTACTTATTATTGTTTCTTTACTTTGTGTATATTAATTTAATACTTTTTGTAAGTAATGAAAATTTGCCGGACAGACCATTATAAGTAATAGCAATTATTTAATTGATTTTAATAGTGAGATTTGGAAATGGATTTCTTGATTAATTAGCAGTACGTAACAAATTAAATGAATAAAATAATTTGTGACCACTTATTGATTTACTGAGATTTTATTTGTTATAAATATTTGCAGATGGACCGAAGATGGATGTATGAAGTGGACCGTCGCGATAGAGAGTACTTTAACGGTGTGACTAGTTTTATGAGCGTGGCTACGGCGTACAAGTCAACTAAGTTGACGGACTATATTTGTTGCCCGTGCGTCGATTGCAAGAATGAGAAGCGGTTTTCTAATCTTGAGGCGATTCGTGCACACTTGCTTCGAAGGGGTTTCAAGCCTGCCTATACCTGTTGGACTGAGCACGGTGAAAATGAGATTTTACGTGAAGATTATTCGATTGATGATGACGACGAAGACAACGACTCCACGGCGGTTGAGGATACGTTCGTGTACACCCAAGATGATACGTTCGTCGATAACCATGAAGATGATCTAGAACAGATGTTGCATGATGGGGAGGAGGACCACACGAGTGGAACGGATTTTCAGAAGTTCCAGCGTATGGTAGAGGACTCTACAACACCTTTGTACCCGGGCTGCAAGGAGGACCTCAAAAAGCTGCATGTTGTGCTAACGCTGCAGCAGTTCAAGGCAAGCAATGGTTGGTCCGATAAGAGCTTCACAGAGTTGTTAGGTTTCCTGCGAGACATTCTCCCAGAGGGAAACGTGTTGCCAGCAACCACGTACCAGGCCAAGCAGATTGTCTGCCCATTGGGACTGGAAGTACAGAAAATACACGCATGTCCAAACGATTGCGTATTGTATCGCAATGAGTTCATAAAATTGGATGCGTGTCCCGTTTGCAAGGCATCTCGTTATAAGCGCGGTGATGCCGACATCGAAGTGCATCGTAAGAAAAAAAAGACCCCCAACCAAGGTGTTGTGGTATTTCCCTATAATCCTACGTCTGAAGCGTCTGTTTGCGAACAAAAGGCATGCTCAATTGCTACGATGGCACGCTGAGGAGCGTAAGAAGGATGGAATGCTCAGACACCCTGTTGACTCTGCGCAGTGGAGGAACATTGATACAAAATACAAGAAACACTTTGCATGTGATATGAGGAATATAAGGTTCGGGCTCAGTACGGATGGGATGAATCCTTTCGGCAACATGAGCAGTCGTCATAACACTTGGCCGGTGACTTTATGTATCTACAACCTTCCTTCTTGGCTTTGTATGAAGCGAAAGTACATTATGATGCCGCTGCTGATCCAAGGGCCAAGGCAACCTGGCAACGATATCGATGTGTACCTGAAACCATTGGTTGTAGATCTTCTGTTATTGTGGAACGACGGTGTATGGCTATGGGATGAGTATAAAAGAGAGTACTTCATGCTACACGCGTTGTTGTTCGTAACCATCAATGATTACCCTACTCTCGGTAATCTTTCAGTCCAGACTATTAAAGGATTCAACGGATGCGTCCATTGCTTGGGTGATACAGGTAGCCGGTGGCTGAAATACTGCAGAAAAATGTGTTACATGCGACATCGTAGGTTCCTTCGTAAGGACCATCCGTATCGCAACAACAAGAGAGGTTTCGATGGTACAAAGGAGACAGCTTCAGCTCCAAAACATCGCAACAACAAAGAGATATTTGCGGCCGTAAATGATATTAAAATTATCCATGGAAAGGGAGCCGATAGTACATCAGTCCCGTGTTCCCGTGATACAGCTCCTTTGTGGAAAAACAGATCAGTATTTATGGACCTACCTTATTGGTCGCACCTGGATGTTCGACATGCAATCGACGTTATGCACGAGAGAAGAACGTGTGTGACAACTTGCTCGGTATTTTACTAGACATACCGCAAAACAAAAGATACACTCAAAGCACGGATGACACGGAAGATATGAACCTCGTGAAGGAGCTACATCATGAAGATTTGGGTAAAGGCAAAAGTACCTTCGTGACTTGCTACACTCTTAGCAAGAAAGAGAAAATTAGCGTGTGTGATTGCTTGCACGGAGTCAAAGTACCGTCGGTTATTCTGCCAACATAAAGAGGCTAGTCTCAATGAAAGACTTGAAATTAATTGGCATGAAGTCTCACGATTGCCACGTGATGATGACACAGATGCTTCTGTTGCAATTAGGGTGTTCGCGGAGAAAGTGCGAGACCCAATTATAAAGTTGCGTTCATTCTTCAATGCGATTTCACAAAAAGTCATTGATCCAATGAAACTGGATAAGCTGCAGCAAGACGTGATCCACACTCTATATCGGCTTGAGATGTGCTTCCTCCATCCTTTTCGATATTATGGTCCATCTCATTGTTCATATTGTGAAAGAGATACGTTTCTCGGCCTGTGTTTCTACATCGATGTACCCTTTCGAGAGGTTCATGGGGTTGTGAAGAAATATGTTCGAATCGACATCGCCGTAAGGGTGCATTGCCGAAGGTTGGGGAACCGAGGAGGTCATTGAATTCTGCATCGATTACATGGATCTCAAACCGATTGGTGTGCCCATATCTCGCCATGAGGGGAGGCTACAGGGCAAAGGGACATTAGGTCAGAAATCGATGCGTACTAACGATCGTGCTTCATTCATGCAAGCACATTTTACAGTTCTGCACCAATCAGTTGTAGCGGCACCGTATGTTGATATGCACAAGAATATGCTAAGAAGAAAATGGCAATTTAAATATGAGGTTTGGATCGCGAGATACTACAGAGATAACTTCGGAGATTGGTTGCTTATACACATGATGCATACGCAGACAGAGTGTGCTCAGTTGAGAGCGCTGGCTCAGGGACCGTCATGTACAATCCTGACATTTGAAGGATACGACATAAATAGATATACATTCTATACGAGAGCACAAGATAACAAGAGCACCAACCAGAACAGCGGAGTCCGTATAGATGCCTACGATAGCAATGGTAATATGCAGACCTACTACGGATTCATAGAAGAGATTTGGGAGCTTGATTATGGGCCTTTGAAGGTTCCTCTCTTTCGGTGCCAGTGGGTCAGGCTCCCTGGGGGCGTGAACATCGACAAGTACAGTATCACTACCGTGGACTTCAAGCACATTAGATACAGAGAAGAACCATTCGTACTTGCTAATGTCGTTACACAAATCTTTTTTGTTCGGGACCCGGCTGACAAAGAGCACCACGTGGTTCTTCAAGGAAAAAGAAGAATTGTCGGAGTTGACAATGTAGTCGACGAGAAAAACTACAACCAATTCGATGAGCTTCCTCCTTTTGGTGAGAACGTCGACCTAGGTCTCATGGAAGACGGTGAGGAAGCTACATACATACGCCGTGATCATAACGAAGGTCAAATCGTTGCTTAGTTGTAATAATATACGGATATGTCTTATGTTGTATGAATGATATGCTTCAATTTGTAATATATGGATATACTTTATTTTGTATGGAGAACATGCTTCCAGTTATAATATACGGATATACTTTATTTTGTATGGAGAACATGCTTCCAGTTGTAATATACGGATATACTTTATTTTGTATAGAGAACATGCTTCCAGTTGTAATATACGGATATGTTTTATCTTTAGTTATCAATTTTTATTTACTTAAGATTTCTTTTGCATAATTCATGTATTTTTTAATATCTAGCACATTGAAGTTAATCTTTATTAAAAAGATTCAAATTAATGTTCATGGTGTTATAGTATTTATGTAAAGTCCATGTAGGGTTCTTAGCAAATTTGTAATTCACTTAATTTTTCTGTGATTAAAAAAATAAAAGTTTCGTATATTCTAAAACTTCATGATTTTATACAAATTTATAAATTTATTTCATCCTTATTGGACCTATATATCAAAAGTTATGCTGTTTGAATTTGAGCTTGGCTTTAGCCACTAACATTTGGGGTCCACCCGTATCACTGCCGGTTCTAGAGAAAAATCCGGCAGTGATGTTTAGGTATCACTGCCGGGTGAAATTAGGACCGGCAGTAATACCTCCACATCACTGCTGGTTCTAGAGAAAAATCCGGCAGTGATGTTTAGGTATCACTGCCGGGTGAAATTAGAACCGACAGTAATACCTCCACATCACTACCGGCTCTAATTAGAACCGGCAGTGATGTGGTGGTATTACTGCCGGTTCTAATTTCAACCGGCAGTGATAGTTATATCACTGCCGAATTTTATTCGTGAACCGGCAATGATTGTTATCTATATATAAACGAAGCGCGGTCTTCTTCCCACACTTCGCCGATTTTCCCACACTCTGTGCCATAGCCACCGTGACTAGTCGTCCTCCCCGCGTCGGCCCTCCTCCCCGCGCTGGCCCTCATCAGCGCGCCTGCCATCCTCCCTGCGCCGGCCCTCCTCCCCGCGCTGGCCCTCCTCCTCGACGTCCGGCCGCCCTCCGCGCCGACCCTCCTCCGCGCTAGCTCCGCTGACGGTAATCCCTACTCCTCCTCGCCAGTGCTCCAAGCTATCGGTGAAGACAGATGATTTTCGGATGCATAAAGACCAAGACAGATGATTTGAGTTTTCATCTCTCGACCTCTTAGCGCTCGTAATGTATGCTTGTATAGAGAATGTCATTTTGATGTTGTACTGAGAACACTAATGTTCAAATTACAATTTTAGTACAACAAAGCTACACATTTCCAAAAGGAATTAAATTGAAGCGGCATTTTAGTACAACAAAGCTACACATTTTAGTAGTTGTTGTTTATGCGTATTCGAAAATGGCAAGAGATGGAGTGGTTGTTTTAAACTAGAGTGTAGCTCGATTAGTTATAAATTGCTAGATGAGCGATAGGTGGGAGGCGAGAGCAATTGTTTCCTTCACATTAAAATTTAGATATTTTTGGATATCTTATAGTTGGCACTTATACGAGAATATATCACTATGGTTCTTATTATCGATGTATGTTTAAAGGTTGATGGAATCATTTGTTGTCCTGAGTGATTTCGGCAAGCTTTCAATCCATTCTTCTTTTCAGAACTTTATTTTGCTACTGCTATGATATGGCAAGGCTACACGGAGATACACGGAGGCAGCAGACGCTAAAGACAATTTGATAGCTTGTTTCTAGGAGCATCATGAGATTTTATTATGTTGTATGTATTATATTCATGTAATAAATATCTTATATTGTATTTGTTATATTCATGTAATGAGATTTTTGTTGTTTTAACGATACATTGTATTTATTATATTCATGTAATAAATACCTTATATATTGTATGTGTCAGTTTTGTTCTCTATACTAGTGCAATGCATGCGTGAAATGAGTTAAACGTGAAACTAGGCGTAATATTGTACGTATAATTAGTCCATTTCGGTCCACAACTTCGTGCGTGACCAATTTATACGTATACCATCACATTCATCTCATGCCTTTGTTAATTTTAAATTTTAGATAAATTAACCGCACATGGCCGCTAACCAAAGCCCGGAACAAAGCCCGTCAAGATTCCTCAACCTGCAGCAAACCGAGGCAACAAACGTACCCGAGGTAATTATTTCAGACCAAATCTTCACGTATACCGATTAGACGAGTAATAAAATAGTCAAAATGCAGGGCCAGACATCACGTGAACAGAGGCAGCATCGTCACCGAGGTCCTAACAAGTTGCGGACGGGTGAACGAAGGTGATCGAGAGCTTAATGCGATCGGCGAACCAGCTATACCAAAGATCACCGCTGGGCCATATCGAACAAAGACATGCGGGTCCTAGCTAGAGATAACGTGCCCATCACCTACAAATCATGGACACGTCGTGGCGTTTGCTCGTCTTATGTTCCCGATGAAATCAAGGAAGCATTGTGGACAGATTTGACATCCAAGTTTCAGTTTCCCAAAGATCAGTTGGAGCATGCGAAGAAACGTGCACTAGCCATCATGGGAAACTCCTGGACTGAATAAGGAGTATGTGAAGAAGGATGAAACGCTGAACTTTGATACGTACCCAAGGTTGAGGCAATTTTGGGATGAATTCGTGCAATATAAGAAGTCTGATGAAGCCCAAGCTATCAGTGAAAAGAACAAAGCAAACTCGGACAAGAATATTTACTCCCATACACTAGGCACCAGTGGCTACGTGAAGAAAGTACCCAAGTGGGATGCAAGGGAAGAAGAGCTAATTCTTAGTGGAGTTGTTCCTGCGACTTCCGAGATGGCCCCAAGATCAAAGTATTGGATGCTTGCGAGGGGAGCTAGTCTGTCGGATGATGGCAGCTTAAGCTTCAGAAGCGAGAAAAAAGAGGAAATTTCAAAGAAGATCGCAGATGCCCATGCCCAAGCTACCCAGGGCTGCTTCCAACCAAGAAGAGAGAATGACGAGATAACACGCGCCCTGGGTAACAAAGAGCACCCTGGTCGCACTAGAGGGGTAGGCTTGGTGCCCTGGAAAGCAGCGTTCCCAGAGGACACTTCTATCTATAAGCGTCCGAAGCTAACTAGACAAGACGATTGGATGCGTGTACGAGTAATAGAAGAAAGGATGCAGGTAAAGGAAATGCAATTTCAAGAACAGATACAAAAGATGCAAGAAATGCTAGCGAGCGTCCTCAGCGAACGTCAGGCACATGACCTCCAGAGTCCCGTCGGTGCTCGTAAAAGCAGCCAAGCGTCCGTGGGCCCTCCCAAAGAGGACTCGACCTGTAGTTTTCCCGTGGACAAAATCGTAGAGCCGACACGTTGCAGTCTACACCTGCCTCTAGCGAACATAACCGTTAAGGTGGCTGAAGGGATGGCTTGGCCATGCGGCCAGGGGCAGATGTTGCATAACCGCCCAATTCCTGAGGGATACGCGAGTATCGATGAGCAGGTGGTTGACAATTACCGTGAAGTTGAGGTACAGATCCCCAGCGAGGAGGGCAGAAATACTTTTGGACAAAGCCTGGGCACATTCATCGCGTGGCGCAAGCGCTACATAATGTTTTTATCCCATGACGACAATGGCGATGATGATACTAATGATGACGGCGCGGCCTATCCAGGTAGTAAAAGTCCTCCTCCGTCACCTAAAAAAAGTCTGCCTCTGGCTCCTGCGCCACGGAAAAATCAAGAAAGAGCACCGCGATCTCAAAATTCATCACGGTCGTGGGAAAAGTGCCACATCCGTGAAGCCGACAACTGTAAGAAACGAGCATATGACATGACCAAGAAGAAACTAGAAAGGAAGTAGACGCCGCGTGATACCACTTCAAAAGACGCTAGCACCTGATAAAGTTGAAATCGAAGCTGCCAAAAGAGATTTCTTCCTAGACACAGCGACGGTTAAACAGACTGGACGGGCAACCAAATCTCCTCAACCTAGCCAACGATCAGACTACGAGCGCATCTCTAGGCAGAAATCTAAAGGACAGGTTGGTAAAAGAGCTACTGCTGCAGACCAGAAGGGTACTAAAGGGCAAGGGCCCCCTCTAAGGTGGAAGTTCGTTAATGGGGAAGCATTGGTGGATCCAAATGAGGAGCAGAGGCTGACGACACAGTTACGACGTCTACATCAATGGTATCGGCAGTTTGTCCAAGAGACAAAAAACGACGCGTTCCCCGTCAAATACAAAGAAACGGATTTTCACAATATGGACAGAGTTTTCTGGGTAGAAACCTCTGAGTTATACCAGTTGTACCAACGAGATGCTCTGGACGTGTCTGTATTAAGAATGTGGACTCTGTAAGTCTCTTGTATAATTCGTACTGTACATTCACATACCCTTAAACTTAGTGTCTAACTTCTTTCTTATGTAGAAAGGAGACAATGACACTCAGAGTAGACTTAAATGAAAGGGTAGGATTCCTCTATCCCGGCCTTGTCAACTGCAAACTTATTAAAGATCCATTGACGGAGAGAGAGATCGAGGAGTACGTACTAAAGGCGCTGCTAAAGTTACAAGACAAGACCTACGTACTTTTACCCTACAACTTTCAGTACGTGTTTCCCTGCCTACTAGTCAGTTTTATCATGTGCAACACCATGTCATGACTAATGGGCTTCTGCAGCTTTCACTGGATCCTTCTCGTCATTACGTTAGACGATAGCACGATCACTGTGTTGGACTCAATGAGGAAACCGACAAACGATTACAAAGAAGTAATAGAATTGCTAGACAGGTAAACTCGGTCGTTGCGTTATTGCTCCCGTAATCTTTCATTCCATTGCACTTATTTGCACCTAATTAAGTAATGAGTATTCATAACCATACACAGGGCGTACACAAAATACCGCAAGAAGAGCACTCGGTACCGTCCATTCACGAAGAAGTTCAGAATAAAAACCGATTTTCCGTGCCTAAGACAGCCGCAAGGGAACAATTTATGTGCATACTACTTAATGACATACATACACACGTTAAATCGACAAGATCGACTACAACGGCGAGATGGTATATCATTACATGTTGACGCCTACTTTTCTTTATAAAAACTACGACACTAATTAATGCATCAGTTTCTTCAATGACAACGCGTGAAACTCGCACCAATGACCTACTTGACGTGAAGTTGAAGCCCTTGGAGCGGATCGCGGGTTCATCGCTCGAGAAGTGATCAACCCAAGGGCGAGTTTTCTGAGCCACACGCTACAATTAATCGAAATGTGAACGATTGTCAATGAACAATGTAATAATTAAATATTACGATGATTTACTGTATTTCAATTATGCTTTACAAATACATTAATATTGTCATGATTAAATGAGTATTCGGTATTCAGTGTTAAATATTATGATGATTTAATATATTTGAATTATTCTTTACCAATACTTCATTAATATTGCGCATAACATATATCGTACAGAATAAATGTACTGTACAATATATATATAGTACAGCGTTACATCATAGATATAATACAAAAAAAAATTATGTAACTTGTTTTGGAGGATAATATGGCACTGTACTTATCACTGCCGGTTTTAGAGAAATAACTGGCAGTGATTACACCTTATCACTGCCGGTTGGAAAATATTAGGTGGCAGTGATATGGATTATCACTGCCGGTTGAAAAATAACAACCGGTAGTGATAAGTCGTTATCACTGCCGGTTATGGATAAAAATCCGGCAGTGATAACACATTATCACTGCCGGTTGTATAATATAAACCGGAAGTGATATTATTACCACTGTCGGTTGAAGAACCGGCAGTGATAGTCCCGGGAGTGCCGGGTCAACATCCGGCAGTGATGCTGATGTTGATCCGGCAGTGATGTCCTTTTCTGTAGTGGTGCATGCCGGTTGGGATAGAACCAGCAATGATAACATATCACTGCCGGTTCGAATGTTAAGCCGGGGGGGAGAACTTATCACTGCCGGTTCATCCAACCAACCGACAGTGATAACCAGATATCAATGCCAGTTTATATCCAAAACCGATAGTGATATATCACTGCCGGATTGTCTATCAACCGGCAGTGTCTATCAACCGGCAGTGATATTGGAATTTTTACTATCGATTTTACACCAGAACCAGCAGTGATATTTATTTTTCTGTGTGATATTATTTTTCCGCGCAATCTGAGCTATCACTGCCAGTTTTGCACAGAATCGGTAGTGATAAGTCTTTTATATATCTGGCCGTCCCATCCCCCGACTGATCGAGCATAACAGAGAGGCGTCTTTGCTCGATTGATTGTGACGAATTGCTGCTAAAAAATTGTATTAAAATTCAAATCTATTTCTCTTCAAGGTTAGTAATTTGATCTACATTATATTTGTTGTTGGATTTTACTTTATAGATTTCTTTAGATTTTGATAATTACAATTCTTATTCATTTCAGTGATTTAGTGGATTTTTAAATAGTGAAAATTGCTAGATGAATTTTGAATTATGAAAAATGGCAGATGGATTTTGCAATAATTAAAATTGAAAGATACATTTGTAAATCTAATTATGTACAAATACATTCTTATTTTCAATTATTAAAGTAATTAAAAAATTGCAATATTGATATTATCAATTATGAAAGTAATTACAAAATTGCAAAATGGATATTTTTAATATAGTAAAAATATATCCTAATTATTTACAATTATTTTCAATTTTTTAAATAATAAAAAATTGCCAGATGGATAGTTACATAATGAAAAAAGGTTGATGTATTTACAAATTTTGAAATAATAAAAAATTGTTAGATGGATATTTACATAATGAAAAAAGGTTGATGTATTTTAATATAGTCAAAATATATCCTAACTATTTACAATTATTTATTATTTTTTAAATAATAAAAAATTGCAACATGGATATTTATATAATAAAAAAAGATTGATGTATTTTAATATAGTCAAAATATATCCTAACTATTTACAATTATTTTCTTTTTTAAAAATAATAAAAAATTGCTAGATGGATATTTACATAATGAAAAAAGGTTGATGTATTTTAATATAGTCAAAATTGCTACATGGATTTTTAAATCTAATCATTTACAATTATATTGTTATTTGCAGTTATATGCTTATGTGATGTTTGATTTAATTAATTGTAGATGGACTAAAGGTGGATGTATGACACGGACTGTTGCGGCGCAGAGTTCTTTAATGGTGTGACTTGTTTTGTAAACGCGACTACGACGCACAAGTCGAAGAATCTGGCGGACTATATGTGTTGTCCATGCGTTGATTGCAAAAATGAGAAGCTGTTTTCTATCATAGAGTCGATACGTGCACACTTGCTTCGAAGGGGTTTCAAGGCTGGCTATACCTGTTGGACCGAGCACGGTGAAGATAAGATTGTACATGAAGGGTAAGACATTGCTGAAGATGATGGAGACAATGATATGACGGCGATCGATGATACATTTGTTGATAGCTACGACGACGATCTAGATCAAATGTTGCGTGATGGGGAGGGGGACTTCACGAGTGAAAGAGAGTTTCAAAAGTTCCAGCGTATAGTAGAGGACTCCACAACACCATTGTACTTGGGCTGCAAGGAGGAGCAAAAAATACTGTATACCGTGCTTACACTATTGCAGTTGAAGGTAAGCAATGGTTAGTCCGATAAGAGCTTCACTGAGCTGTTATGTCTTTTGGGGGACTTGCTTCCAGAGGGTAACATGTTGCCTACAACTACGTACCAGACCAAGCAGGATGTCTGCCCGTTGGGACTGGAAGTACAAAGAATACACGCATGTCCAAACGATTGCATATTTTATCGCAATGAGTTTGAAGACTTGGATGCCTGTGTTGTTTGCAAAGCAAAGCGGTATAAGGGCAACGATGATATCCATAACGATGATGTCGGGGTGAAGCATAAGAAGAAGAGATCCCCCGTAAGGTGGTGTGGTATTTCCATATAATCCCCCGTCTGAAGCAATTGTTTGTGAACAAAAGGCATGCCCAATTGCTACGATGGCACGCCGAAGAGCATAAGAAGGATGGAATGCTTAAACACCCTACATATTCTGTGCAATGGAGGAACATCGACAGAAAATATAAGAAGCACTTTGCATATGATGTGAGGAATATAAGGTTCGGGTTGAGTACAGATGGGACGAATCCTTTCGCCAATATGAGTAATCGTCACAGTACTTGGCCGGTGACTCTATGTATCTAAAACCTTCCTCCATGGCTTTATATGAAGCAGAAGTACATTATGAAACCACTACTGATCCAAGGGCCCAGGCAACCTGGCAACGATATCGATGTGTACCTTAAAACATTGGTTGAAGATCTTTTAATATTGTGGAACAATGGAGTATGGGTATGTGATGAGTACAAAAGAGAGAACTTTATCCTACGCGCATCATTGTTCGTAACCATTAATGATTACCCTGCCCTTGGTAACCTGTCCGGACAGACGACAAAAGGGTTCAACGGATGCGTCCAGTGTTTGGATGATACAACTAGCCGGTGGCTGAAGAACTGTCGGAAAATAGCTTATATGCAGCATCGTAGGTTCCTCCGCAAGGATCACCCATACCGCAATAATAAGAGAGCTTTTGATAGGACAAAGGAGATTGTCTTATCTCTGAAGAATCGCACTGGAAAATAGATATTTGCGGCCATAAAGGATCTTCATATTATTCACGGAAAGAGAGCAGGCAGTAAATCTATCCCGAGTTCCCGTGATAAGGCTCCTTTGTGGAAAAAGATATCAGTATTTTGGGTTCTACCTTATTGGCAACGCTTGGAAGTTTGACACGCAATCGACGTCATGCACATAGAGAAGAACGTGTGTGACAGCTTGCTTGGTAACTTATTGAATATACCTTGCAAAATAAAAGATACCCTCCACGCACGGATGGATCTTGAAGATATGAAACTCAGGAAGGAGCTGCATTACGAAGACATGGATACAAGCAAAAATTTCCTTGCTACAGCCTGCTACACTCTGTGCAAGAAAGAAAAAAATTAACGTGTGTGAATACTTGCACGGAGTAAAAGTTCTGTCTGGTTAATCTGCCAACATAAAGAGACTAGTCTCAATGAAAGTCTTAAAATTAATTGGCATGAAGTCTCACGATTGCCACGTGATGATGATACAGATGCTTACAATTGCAATTATGGGTGTTCTGCCAGAGAAAGTCTGAGACCTAATTATAAAGTTGTATTCATTCTTCAACGCGATTTCACATAAGGCCATCGATCCGTTAAAACTAGATAAGCTGCAGGAAGACGTGGTCCACACTCTGTGCAGGCTTGAGATGTGTTTCCCTCCATCTTTTTTTATATTATGGTCCATCTCATTGTTCACATTGTGAAAGAGATACGGATTCTTGATCCCGTGTTTCTACATCAGATGTACCCTTTCGAGAGGTTCATGGGGGTTATAAAGAAATATGTTCGTTACCGATATCGGCCGAAAGGTTGCATTGTCGATGGTTGGTGAACCAAGGAGGTCATTGAGTTCTGCGTCGATTATATGGAACTCAAACCGATTGGTTTGCCTATATCTCGGCATAAGGGGAGGCTACAGGGGAAAGGGACAGTAGGCGAGAAATCACTCCGTACAACCAATCTAGCTTCATTCACACAAGCATATTTTGCAGTTTTGGAACAATCAGTTGTGGTGGCCCCGTATGTCAACATGCACAAGAGCATGCTATCCAGAACAAACCCAGGGAAGTCAGAGGGTTAGATCGCGAGAGAGCCTAGAGATAACTTCGGCGATTGGTTGCGTAGGCACATGATGTGTCGGGACCGGATTTTCGAATACGAACCATCTGTGTATAACTCGTGCTAGTCCAGGGAAAGCTAGCACACACAGTGGAATCAGTGATGACAATACATCCATATCACAAAGCATATAATATTAAATAAGCAAAAGAGTATTAGCCTTATAGCCAATTATTACAAATAAACAGCCTCATGGTTTGAGTTCAATAAGAAGCAACAGCGGAAACAAAATAAAAGCAATAGAGTAAGCCCATCCATTTGCCCAACAGGCAATCGACTGGGGTTCACATCCTAGCATTCCGGATCGCCTTCGTCGTAACCACAAGCAAAGAACTCTTGGTCACCTTCGGCTTCTGCGCACTCCTCTATAAAAAGTTGGGGATGTTGCAAGGGTGAGCACAAAATGTACTCCGCAAGTCTTGGAAATATAATGCATGATAACTATATGCAAGGCAAAAAATTGAAGGCATAATATGGCTCTTTTAGCATAAAGCAAAGTTTAACTGTAAATACCAATAATAATTTCACAAAGCATCATTTGACCAAAATATAAATAGCATAGTAATTGAATTTGATATGACAACTAAAGCAGGTTCTAGCTACCTGACTGGCTCCATCTGCCAAACCATAACCCGAGAGTTCCATCTGCTCACGGATTCCCAAACCACCATTTTCATTTAAAACAAAACCATGAAATCTACAATGTGCAAGCATAACTCGCCTGCCCTTGGCTGGGGGCACGGCTACTTAAGTAGTTTTAACTCTGCAGAGTGTATACACTTTACCCACAATATATGATCGACTCTTGTTGCCAAGCTTTCAACACACTTTCATTGGTGTGTCTGCAGAGAGATCATGACAGGGCCTTTACAATGCACAACCCCACTATTAACCTCGCCCGCTAAGGTTTCACCACCGATGGGTTCTAGCTGCCCAGTCGGAAGCCCCCTCTTGCGCCTGCCATCATCTGGCACTCACCAACTGGCGAAGCTAATAACGAGACACACAAATTATTTGGCCAGGTCGTACCCATATAGACTTGTGGTTGTACGGTAGTGCTTGGTCCATGATAACACATGCTTCGGTCCTTAATTGACTAGGGCGGAACATTCGCATACCAAGGTCTCGTGCTTTCTGCACCCTCCAAACATCCATCCACCCTGGTCTAAACCATATTTTCCACTTTATTTCATTAAAATAACAGCAGCAACACCAATTGCCGCGACTTCACAAATAAGTTTCAACAATGTTTGAAGTGATTCCCATAATGGCATAATACCGAAATGTTTAAGTTGGACTAAGCAGTTCTACCGTCCCATGCTAATCTACTGGTTATCACCGAATAAAATATCTAGTATCATCTAGGGTGACAAAGGTTCATCATGATTAATGTCAATGAGGGTATAACAAAGCTGGCATTTAACTAAACCCTAAAACAATATTTAAAGTACATTGCATAAAGTAAGCATGCATATTTTAAAACAACATAAGATTTTCATAAAATTTGGGATCAATATGTTCAAGGAAGACTTGTCTTTGCTGCCTCTTGCTAGATATACCTCCGATTGCTGATTTGCTTGAACTTCGACTACGCCATCTACACACGAAACGAGAACAAATAAATAAAATAAATACCAGCAAATTAAAAAATTGAAAAGAATGGTACTAGAAGATAGATCATTAATTTAGATGAATTTACAAATTTGAATCACTGGAATCAGAGCTCGAGCGAAGGAGAACGGGCTCCGGGAAGTTCCTCGGATCAGAAATTCAGAAAAATCAGAAACTCAACACGTGGTGCAATCTGATTGGCTAGAATTTTGGATTTTTTGGAAAATCAGAAAAACAAAAACAAAAAAAATTCCGACTGACATGTGGGGCCCACGCGTCAGTGGCTCGGTCCACGATGAACCGAGAGCACCGAGGAGATTTGGGGATGATGTGGCAGACCGGTCGATTTGGCACGCCACGCGGTGGGTAAGGGCGGACGTGGCACCGAGGTGGCGCTGATGCGGCGCACACGTGGGCTCTGACGCAGGTGCCGATGTGGACGACCACGCGTCACACATCCAACGGTGGCGCAGGATCTGACGGCAGAGAGCAAGGGCTGCGGGCGATGCGACGTGGCTAGATCCGAGGCGCTGGCGGGCGATCGGACGGTCATGGCTCATGGCGAGGGGCAGCGGCGGTGGCGATGGCGCGGGCAATGCCGGAGGCAGAGAAGAAGGCATGGCCGACGAGGCAAAACACGACGGATCGGCTCGGGTTTTTGGGGCAAAAGGGAGAGGGAGTCGCGAGGAGTTCAAGGCGACCAAAATAAGCGGCAGAGGCTCACCAGAGAAGAAGAAATACGGCGGAGAAGCGCTCCGAACGGCGGCAGAACTTTGGCGAGCTTGCGAGAGAAGAAGGCTGCGCCTCGGGCAGCAAGGGCTAGAGCAAAAGAGACGGCGCAGCGAGGCAAACCTCGGAAGGGGGGTCCTCGGGGCTTTAATTAGCCTCGAGAGGCGTGCACGACACGGACGCCCAAAATGGTGCGGGCGCGCTAGGGTTTCGGGCGACGGCGGCGTGGGGCGACACGGCTGCATCCCAGCCGTCCACGCATCACGGACCCGATGGCTCATGCGCGCAGGGCTGGCTGGGCCGGGGACGAGAGAAATGGGTCGAGCCGAGCAAAGGAAGAAAATGGGCCACGCGGAAGAGAAGGGCCGGGTCGAGGAAATGGGCTGGCGACGGAAATAGGAGAAGCAGACCGCAGGAAGGAATTCGGCCAGGGCGGGAAATAGGAAAAGAAATTAATTTTCTTTTAAGAGAATTAGGAAAATCCAAAATAAATAGCAAATAAATTAGGAAAAAATTCCAAAAAATCTCAAAAATACTTTGAAGCATTTGGAACCCAGATAAATTACTTTGAACTCAATTCAACTTAAAATTTTGATTCTAATTATTTACTTGCTCTTGAGAGCTCAAATTTAAATTCACAAAAATTTTAAAAACTTAGAGAGAATTTTGAAATGCCAAAATTTGGAATGTTACATGATGCATATGGAGACAGTGTACTCAGTTAAAAGTGTTGGCTCAGGGACCGTCAACTACAATTCGGACATCCAAGGATACGATATAAATAGTTTTACATTTTATACAAGAGCACAAGTTAAGAGCATAAGTTAAAAAGAGCACCAACCAAAACAACGGTATCCATATAGATGCCTATGACAGCAATCTACTACGAATTCATAGAAGAGATTTGGGAGATTGACTATGGACCTTTGAAGGTCCCTCTCTTTCGGTGCCAATGGGTCAAACTTCCAGGGGGCGTGAACATCAACAAGTACGGTATCACTACCGTGGACATCAAACTCGTTGGATACAGGGAAGAACCATTCGTACTTGCTAATTCTGTTACACAAATCTTCTTTTTAACTGACCCGGCTAACAAGGAATGCCACGTGGTTATTCAAGGAAAAAAGAGCAGTTGCGCGTCCACAGGGATTCCCAAAGAGCATGGACTCCATTTTCTTGTGGATGACATCAAAGAACTGACACCGTGCAAGCTACATTTGTCCGCACATGGCATTACCATCAAGGTGGCTGAGGGCAGTGCTTGGCCATGCCAGGAGTCGTAGGTTTTGTACTATCGCTCGATACCGCAAGGATTCGTCAGGGTCGAAGTGGACAGTGTAGTCCGCCAATACCGTAAAATGGAGGTAGAGACCCTGGCGAGGACGGAAATAAAAAACTAGGAGAAAATGTGCATGACTTCCTCAAGTGGCGCAAGAGCTTGATTAAGTTTGGCTCGGACGATGAAGGCGACGAAGATGATGATCAGCCGCACTCTCCACACAGAGACCTCCTGCCCTTGTCGCCACCACACAGACAAAGTCCAACTCCTCTGCCGGCAACAACCAGAAAAAGTTCGACTCCTCCGCCAAAATCTGAAAAGAATCGAACACCAGCACCATCCTTGAAGAAATCTCAATCATCTGTGAAGCCAGGTCAATCCCAGAAGAAATTACCAGCTGAGATGACAGAAGAAGAAAGGAAAAAGCATGTAAGTGCCAGTGTAACATATCACTTTAAAAAGGTGTCATCACCTGAGAAGACTAAAGTTGATGCTAACGTGCAAAAGTTTTTCTTGAATCTGGCAAAAGTGCAAAAGACAGGGCAGGCTTCTGAACCTTGCAAAATGTCGGACTATGAGCATATATCCAAAAAGCAATACTTGAAGGCGGCTAGTGCTGACGCATTGAGGTTGGATGCTCAAGCAGATGCTACTCAACAAGATGCTCTGGAGCAAGGTCTAAGATGGAAGTTCTTTATAGGGAAACCGCTGGTTGAACCAGCTCATTTCAACCACCTAACAACACAACTGCGGCGCGTCCATCAGTGGTACATGTAGCAGTCCAACGATGGTATGGAGGCGTTCGCAGTAAGATACACGGAGAAAGATTTTCACAATGGGGATAGCATCTTCTGGGTGGGTTTCGAGGAGTTATATATGTTGTACCAGCAAGATGCCCTGGACGTGAATATACTTAGTGTCGGCGTTTTCGGGAGCGCTGGCAAGTAAATTTGTAAGTCTAGGGGGTCGCGCGTTCCACTCCCTGAATGGTTAGACTCGTGAGTCCAAGATGTATACTGGTTCGGGCTGAAGGTCCCTACTCTAGTTCGTGTGGTGGTGTTGTATTACTCTTGGTACAGATGACTGCACAAAGTTTTACAAGCGAGAATGCCAATGGCTTAGCGAGATGGGTTTGATAGCGCTCTCTCCCTTTCTCGTTCTAGCTTGTTGCTTGCCCCCCTGAATCGTTTAGCCCTGCCTCCTTTTATACAGAAGGAAGGGGCAGGTTACATCGAGAGTTAGGAGGAAAAGCGAGTTGACCTATGCTAGGAGCTCCGGTCCTTTGTCCTGTGGACTGGTCGCCACCCGTCTTGCCCATGCTGGGTTGGTAGCCTTGGTAGTCAGGGAGGTTAGGTATTTCCCGGGAAATAGCGCATTTGCCCTCTGTGATCCTTGCGACGCCGACGCCGAGTGCGTGACGCTGGTGCCGCCTCGGGGGAGCGAGCGCCAGGCCGTGACGTGATCGGTTGATGGGGTGGAAGCTTTGTCTTCTACTGATCACCGATCTTCTTGGGAAGAGCCACCGCCCTTGTATAGTCGCCCGATTGACCTTATTCGGGGTACGTGGCGGTAGGTCGATGAGGACGACACGCGGCACTCGGCGCTCGTCACCTTGGTTTGGTTGGAGTCGGAGATCCCGCCCGCCAAGAGGGGTCGGAGCGCCGTCGGTCGGATTCGCTTCCCTGGCCGGTCGGGAGCGATGCCTTGCGATCTCGCAGCGATTCGGTCGCGGCGGCGGGCGCGCGCGTTGGGTGGAGATATGCTTGAGGCCGCTGGCTCGTCGCTTCGGGCTGTTGGGGTATCCTTTTTATTAGTATTCGTCAGTAGCCCCCGAACTCCCAAGCGATTTCGGCAGATTCGGTTGGGGTTGAACTTGGACGAAAGTGGTGGCCGGGCCTGGTAGGTCGGTCCAGCCGATCCGGTTAAGCGATTTCCGTCAGGTGTGCTTCGTTGGATCCGACGGCTGTCCTGGAGTTTGGCCGGGGGCATTTGAACCGCCGGGGGCTTTTACTCGCCTCGTTGCGCATGCCGAGCATAGTTTGGCGCGCCGCGCCTGCTCGTCTTCTTGACTGCCTCGGGTTTCTGGTGAAGGATGCTTCGTTTTCCGGCACCCGCATTTACTCTGGAGACGCTTAGCCTCCCTTCGTCCGGATATATATATCTGTGCGCTGTAGCTTGCTTGAAGGGGACGAGAGCTTTTTCTTTTGTTCTTTCAAATGGCTTCGAGACATCCTCTAGTCTTTAGCTTCGGCGATGGCGTCGCGGTGGAAGAAGAAGATCCTCTGGCCGAGCTTTGGGCTGAGTTCGACCAGGCGATGGCCGAGCTCAGGGAGGAAGAAGCTGCGCAGACGCGACGCCGCGTCGTTGATTGCGCCGAGGCCGCCCGAGGCTCGAGGTGGTAAGGGGGCCCTACGGAGGCGATGGCGCAAGGGCGCCGATCGAAGTTAAGCGTGGCGCGTCGATGTCGCTGAACGGCAGCGGAGGCATCGGCGTGTTGCCAGCGGCCGTGGCGGTGTCCGCCGACTGTGCAAGGGCCTACCAAAGATGCCGCGGTGCCACCGATGCCGCACGGATGTTTGATAGGTTCTAGGCGTGGGTAGAGTCCTGCCGTGGTGCGGCGTGGCCACTCTTGTATCCGCTCGGCATCTTGTGTGTAAAGTTGTGTGAAGTTTGAGCCTGTTGGCCTATAATGAAATTTTCTTTTTCTTTATGAAAATGTCTTTGCGATGAGTTGGCTTTAATTTTAATCGTTGTGGACGGCGCCTTGGTCGGCAGGGCGACCGGATGCCTCTCGTGAGGTTCGTGTCCGAGTGCTCGCTTAACGTCGTAGCTAGACAGTGCCTTGGTGGCGGGACGACCGGATGCCTCTGTGAGGTTCGGGTGTCCGAGTGCCTTGGTCGGCAGGACGACCGGATGCCTCTGTGAGGTTCTGGTGTCCGAGTGCCTTGGTCGGCGGGACGACCGGATGCCTCTGTGAGGTTGGTGTCCGAGTGCCTTGGTGGCGGGACGACCGGATGCCTCTGTGAGGTTCGGGTGTCCGAGTGCTCGTTTAACGTCGTAGCTAGACAGTGCCTTGGTCGGCAGGACGACCGGATGCCTCTGTGAGGTTGGTGTCCGAGTGCTCGCTTAACGTCAGTAGCTAGAAAAGTGCCTTGGTGGCAGGGACGACCGGATGCCTCTGTGAGGTTCGGGTGTCCGAGTGCCTTGGTGGGCGGGACGACCGGATGCCTCTGTGAGGTTCGGGTGTCCGAGTGCTCGTTTAACGTCGTAGCTAGACAGTGCCTTGGTCGGCAGGGACGACCGGATGCCTCTGTGAGGTTCGGGTGTCCGAGTGCCTTGGTCGGCAGGACGACCGGATGCCCTCGTGAGGTTCGTGTCCGAGTGCTCGCTTAACGTCGTAGCTAGACAAGTGCCTTGGTCGGGGGACGACCGGATGCCTCTGTGAGGTTCGGGTGTCCGAGTGCCTTGGTCGGCAGGACGCACCGGATGCCTCTGTGAGGTTCGGTGTCCGAGTGCCTTGGTCGGCGGGACGACCGGATGCCTCTGTGAGTTTCGGTGTCCGAGTGCTCGCTTAACATCGTAGCTAGACGGTGCCTTGGTCGGCAGGACGACCGGATGCCTCGTGAGGTTCTCGTGTCCGAGTGCCTTGGTCGGCGGGACGGCCGGATGCCTCTCGTGAGGTTCGGGTGTCCGAGTGCTCGCTTAACGTCGTAGCTAGACAGTGCCTTTGTCGGCAGGGACGACCGGATGCCTCGTGAGGTTCGGGTGTCCGAGTGCTCGTTTAACGTCGTAGCTAGACAGTGCCTTGGTCGGCAGGGACGACCGGATGCCTCTGTGAGGTTCGGTGTCCAGTGCTCGTTCACCGTCGTAGCCGGACGTGAGTGCTCGCTACCGCCGTAGCTGGACGTGAGTGCTCGTTACCGTCGTAGCCGGACGTGAGTGCTCGTTCACCGTCGTAGCCGGGCGGAGTGCTCGTTTACCTCCGTAGCCGGACGTGAGTGCTCGTTACCGTCGTAGCCGGACGTGGGGCATCCTTCTCGAGTCCTCGCGGGCGAGGGTAGCTGCGAGAGGAATGGCCGCCGCCTATCCCACATGTATACCCCATCCGCGGTGTGGGACTGGAGGGGATGAGCGCGCGCCACTGCGTTGGTTTGAACGCCGTGCTCGTGGAGCTAATAGCGGGTAGTCCGAGTGGGTCTGGGAGGTCCCGCCAAGGGGACCTTCCGAGCGGACGGTCCCGCAGTAGGGTGTCCCGCCCCGTGTGGGTGACCCATAAAAACCTTTTCTACTCAATCCCGATGGACTCTAGGTCGTCCACGACCCAAAGCACACTGTGGTGTCGCCATTGATGAGCTCCGGGAGAGTGTGAAGTATGGTCTCGACGCGAGTAGAGGTGATTAGGCCGTCACCGACCTAACCGAGGGCCCACCGTGGGGCTCACCTCATACCGCCCCTTGCTCAAGTTTTGCTGGGCGCTTTATACCCATCCGTGGGGTAGGCCTTTTTGAACCCACAGCTCCTCGCTGGGCCCCTGGCGCAAGCCACAAAGTTTTTGCCATCTTGGGGCCGCAGCGGCCCAGTGGGCTTCTCGCGCGCGCCGAGCAACTGTTCGGCCTAAAGGCGAGACCGAGAGGTTACGGACACGTTGTTCGGGCGGCGTCTTTATGGCCCTTGGACGCGACAAGACAGGATTAAAAGCGGAGTGGTATTGGAAACGGGAGTTACAGGTGGCGCGACGGATGATGGGTGGTCGCGACGCCGCTTGACGGGCGCGCTTGGCGGCGTTCGTTAAATCCTCTATAAATCGCCCGCTGGGTGCTTTGAGTGGTCACGCTTTCTTGCCCTCTCTATCTCGCCTCAAACAAGAAGAGCACCAGAGAGCTAAGGAAAGAAAACCCGACCTTTCTTTCTCACCTTCCGCTTGTCTCCCCGTGAAGATGTCGTGGCGGAGTGCTCGCGCAAAAGAGACCGCAGGCGCTTCGGCTTGGTGAAGAAGGGCTTCCTCATGCCGCAGGACCTTTCCGGCTGGAGGGTGCCGACCGGGGCTGCCACCCCGCCGTCGCGGGGCGACGAGATCGTGGTGCCCGCCTCGTTCTTCGAGCGGCTTTGGCTCGCCACGCACCCGCTCGTCCGGGCTGTTGTTTCATTACAAGGTGGAGGTGCACCATCTCAACCCCAATGGGGTCCTCCACATCGCCATCTTCATCACGCTGTGCGAAGCCTTCTTGGGGATCGAGCCGCACTGGGCGTTGTGGAGGCACTTCTTCCAGGCAAGGCTCTGGAACGATAGGCCGTCGGACGCCGCGGCGCCTCGGTGGCTCGCCCTCCGGCCGCCCCGGTCGAAGCACGGAGTACCTGGAGGTAAAGCTGCCCTCGTCCAACAAGGGCTGGCGTTCCGAATGGCTCTACGCTCAAACGTCGGCGACAGCGCCCCTCGTTTCACCGGGCGAGCTTCCCATGGCGGAGGAGCGGTGGAACCGGGCGCCAAAAGAGGGAGAAGAACAAGTGGCCACGATCGTGGAGCGCATCGGGGCTCAAAGGAGGCGGGGCTCACGGGGACGTGGTTGTGCGCGCGCCTTCATGGGGATGCGCGTGCAACCACTTGTGCACGTGCCGCACCTTGTTCCGGTATGCGGGCCGTCCGGCCGGGCGAGGATGGCGTAACCCGAGTGGCCGCGTCGAGGTGGAGGCTCGGGTGGCGGCCGTTCTGGTGAGCGCCGCGGTGGCGCGGATGGCCATCGGAGCCATTCTCGCGGCTTTTCCGCCAACCGTAAGCCGGTGAAATTCCTTTCGCTTCTCTTTTCTTTGTCCTTAGCACTTGACCGACATTCCTGCATCCTCTTAGGGGCTCATGGGGATGTCTTCCGTGCGCCGCCCCGGGATAAGGAAGCGCGAGGCGGCCGCCCGGCGAGGACAGAGGGTCGACTCCTCCGCAAGAAGCGGAAGGAGGAAAGGAGGAGGAAGAAAAGTAAGAGCAGCGGCTGCAAGCCTTGCGAGATGTGTCGGAGGCGACCGCCGTGGAGACAACCTCCATCGACAAGCGGGAGTGCCTCCGCCACCCCTATGGTGGGTTTTTCCCGACTGCCGATCGGCGGCGGCGGCGGCGTGGACTCGCCGGCGGCATCACGGGGCCCCGGTGGGGGTGATCTTGCGCTTGCGGTCGTCGCAGCGCCTCGGCTGGAGGTGGCTTCGGGGAAGCGACCAGCCGACTTGCCCCTTGGCGGGGGGCCGGCAAAGAGGGCGCGCGTGCCACGTACCCGCTCGGCCTTGTAAGTGTTTCTTTTTATTGGAGCATTTTTTTTTTGGCAAAGCCGCCCGAGCGACTCTTGAATCTTTGCAACGTGCAGCGCCTACACGGGGGTGACCGTGGGGCGTGCCACATCGGCCCGCAAGTATGTGGCGCCGGTGATTCGGTGACCCGGTTGGGTCGGCGAAGGTCGCGGCGTCGGCGCCCGAGGGCCTGATCGCGAGGGGACGGAGCCCCACCCGAGGTCGTGCCCGAAGGAGAACTTCCGCCGCCCGGCAGACCCTCTCGGACGACGTGATCGTCGCCGAGGATGAGACAATGGCGCGCCGGTGATCGCGCCCGATCGTGGCGGAGCCGGCGACGGAGGTGCCCGACCCCCCGGGGAGGTGCCGACCGATGCCCCTCAGCGCAGTCGCCGAGGGGTTTCAAGGGTTGACCTCGTCACCCTTGCCTATGGTGCCTTGGACGGCGACGCCCCGCCCCGAACGGCGAAGCGAGGCGCGCCACGGGTGTAATTCCGGTCGGGCATCATGGGTGAGGCGGAGGAGAGCGAGTAGGCCGCCCGCCGGCAAAAGCGCGCCGGCCGAAGCCGAGATAGGCAGATCCGTGAAGGTCCGCCCTTGCTCAAGTCTTCCACCGTATACCGGATATGATGGTCGGGAGTCGGCCCATCGCCGGTAGGTAGGTCACCAAAAGTTTCGATTCGTTGCACATTTTTATAGTTCTTCCGCGGCGACTAACGGTGTGTCCACATTTTTGCAAAGACTTGCGGGCTTGCCGTGCGTCGGTCGAGCTCTGCAGCGACGACGATCGTGGCGGTGCGAGGAGAAGTCTGATCATTTGCGCTTGAGCGCGCCTAGCCCAGAGGCCTGGGCATTAGGCGGTCGGGCGGTGGTGATCCGCCAAGGATTTGAAGAGGCCACAAAGGCCCTTCATGATGGCGCCTAGGGCCGAGGCTTTGAGGCGAAAGTGGCGGGCGGAGTCCTCGACGAGGTCACCGAGGCCAAGGATGCCGCCGTTCTTCTGCGGAGGATCGCGCAGACGCAGTAACACGTCTCGCGACCGAGCGAACAAGGCTCGAGGGGACATTGCCGGAGTTCGCTCCGTGAGCGCGATCGAAGTATGTGGCGGTGAAGACTTCATCGAGGCGCCAAGTCGGAAGCCGCAATCGACCAACTCCGCGCCGGTAAGTGTCTCAATTCTTCAATTAAGTTTGGGGTGAGACCATTGGCGAACTTATCCAAAATCTCCATAATCGCAGAGGCGAGAAGAATCGGCGTCGCCGTGGAGGCGCATGAGAACGGCCGGACGCCGCGGCGTGGCGATCGTGGCGGGGCGGCCCGCAGCGTTGAAGGTTCTTGAGGACGGTCGGGCGAGATGAGCGCCGTGGAGGCCCTCGCAAGGCCGATCGGAGGTCTGCGACCGCATCCTTGGAGCCGAGGCGGGCCCGAGTGCCCTTGCTCCTCGCTGGCCCGAAAGTGCGGACCGTAGAAGAGGCGGTGGTCACCGGTGTGCGCGCTTGAGCTTCATCGGCTGGTCAACACCATCTCGCACGACGGCGCATCGACCTCGCGGTGGTGGGGAGCGGCGTAGGCGGGAACCGGATCGACGAGGAGATCGACCGGTTCGAGCTCTTGGTCGAGCCGACGCCCGAGATCGCCGGCGCATCCCGCCGCAGCCGCCTCCAGAAGCTGAGGCGACCAACTCTCCGCCTCGCCACGGCCGCCCGCCAAGAAGAATAGAAAAAGTTAGCTTTATCCTTCTTAGATTGTAAAGACCGTTATTTAAACAATCTTGAAATTATCAAGTCCCGAATCGTCCCTCGTCCTTTTCGTATTTAGGATGAGCGTTTGGTCGACCATAGCCCTAAGGACCGCAGGGCCACTTATGCGTAGGTCGGGTTGTTTTGGGAGGAGCGAGGTGGATTGGAGACTTGGCTATGCAATGTTAGGCGACTTGTGAGGATAGGAGTGTTCTAGATCGGCCAGGATCTTTCCACTCGGGCACTTCCTTCTTCGCAAAGTGCTACTTAGCAACCATAGCCGCTCGGGCGAGGCCGTAACACTTGGGTTGAGAGGGTTACCGCTCGGGATGGACCTCATGACCAGTCGGGTCACGTACCCTCATAAGCGCGTGGGATAGCTGAGTTCGTGCGGGGGAGGAGTGTTCCCTGCCGACCCAAAGGTCACTCCACTCGGGTACTTCCTTTTTCCGCGAAGTGTTAGCAACCATAGCCGCTGGGGCGTAGGCTGTAGCACTCGGGTCAAAGGAGTTACCGCTCGGGAAGGACCTTGTGGTCGGTTGGGTCATCAACCAGCATAGCGCCGACCGAGCAACTGAGCAGGGCGCGAAAGGCATCCCAGTGTCGCGCGGCGACAGTGCTCGGAAGGAAGAAAGTAAAGAGCATGCTAGGAAGAGGAAAAGAGTTTAGGATAGAATCGCCTTAACTTTTCTATATTCCATGCATTTGGAAGGATGCGACCGTCGGTGTCCTTGAGAAAGGTGCGGTCGAGGATCTCGCACGACGGTGAAGGGGCCTTCCGTGGCGGCGATACTTGTGCTTATCCTTGCTGGTGCGGACCGACGCAGACCGTGTCGCCAAGATCGAAAGACCGCCCTCGAACCTGGCGGCTGTGGTAACGTCGCAGAGCTTGTTGATATCTGGCCGATCGCAGGACGGCCACGTCATGCGCCTCGTCGATCTGGTCGACGGAGTCTTGTTGTGCGGCGAGCCCCCGAGCCTCCTCGAAGGCTTGCAGTCTTGGGGCGCCATACTCCAGGTCTGTCGGCAAGACGGCCTCAGCACCGTATACCATAAAGAACGGTGTGAACCCGGTCGCCCGGGTCGGCGTGGTCCGCAGACTCCAGAGGACGGAGGGTAGCTCGGTCGCCCAGCGCCCTGTGAAGTGCTTGAACCGACTGAAGATCCGCGGCTTGAGCCCTTGAAGGATCATGCCATTTGCGCGCTCGACCTGGCCGTTGGTCCGCGGATGGGCCACAGCTGCCCAATCGACGCGGATGTTGAAGTCATCGCAGAACTCGAGGAATTCCTTTCCCGTGAACTGCGTTCGTTGTCGGTGATGATGGAGTTGGGACTCGAATCGAAAGACTATGTCGCAGAAGAAGATGGCGCTTGTGCCGACGTGACGCTTACGACCGGCTTGGCCTCTATCCACTTGGTGAACTTGTCCACCGCGACGAGCAAATGGGTAAAGCCCCCGGGCGCTTTCTTGAAAGGCCCGACCAGATCGAGCCCCCAAACTGCAAAAGGCCACGTGATGGGGATTGTGCGCAAGGCCCGTGGCGGATGTGTGCGCTGGCAAAGAATTGGCATCCTTCAGCGGTCGCGTGCGATGCGCTCTGCGTCGGACACGACGGTCGGCCAATAGAAACCTTGCCGAAAGGCCTTTCCCACCGTGAGATCGGGCGCAGCGTGGTGACCGCAAATTCCGCTGTGTATGTCGTCCAGTAGTTGTTTTCCTTGGTCGGCCAGAATGCACTTTTGGAGGACCCCGGAGGGGCTCCTTTTGTAAAGGTCTGGACCGATCAGGACGAAAGACTTTGCTCGCCGGGCGCAGGCGGGCCGGTCGGGCGGGAGGAAGCGACCCGTCCGTCAAGCGATCTATGAATGGCTTTCTCGGTCGGATTCGGTTGCTAGCACGCCGTGGCTCGACCCGCCAAGTCTCGCCGATCGCAGCGGCGTCGGGCGACCGTCTTAGGTAGGTCGGGGACCGGTCGGCCACCGGGCCCAGCTGGATGGAAGGCCGCAGGAGGTCGCAGACGAAGATTCCGGGCGGGACCGGCTCTCTGCTGGAGGCCAGATTGGCCAGGTAGTCGGCGTCGCTATTGTAGCGTCGGTAGCTATGGTGAAGCTCGAAGCCCTTGAACCGCACTTCGAGCCCGCGCACTTCTCGACAGTACGCGGCCATACGGGCGTCTCGGGGCTCCGCGGCCTTCATGACTTGGTCGACGACAAGCTTGGAGTCCCCATGGACGTAGAGTCGGCGAGCACCGAGGTCGGCAGCGATCCGGAGACCGTTGACGAGGGCCTCGTACTCGGCAACGTTGTTGGTGGCGTCGAAAAGCAGCCTGATGGCGTACTGGAGCTTGTTCCCAAGTGGGGAGATGATGACAACTCCAGCGCCCGCGCCATTCTTGTTGTAAGACCCATCGAAGTACATTGTCCAGTACTCGGGGTCTTCGATCACTGGTGGTGCCTGGGTTTCGGTCCACTCAGCGACGAAGTCGGCTAGGGAACTGCGACTTGATCGCCGTCAGAGGGCGTATGTGATGTCGTGGCACGAGCTCGAGTGCCTACTTGGATATCCTTCAGGCGTCGCGGTTGCGGACGATCTCGCCTAACGGGACGTGGTCACCACGGTGATGTTGTCTTGATCGAAGTAATGGGCGAGCTTCCTCTTCGCAATGAGCATCTGCAGAGTAAGCTTCGCACTGCGGTATCGAGTCTTGGACTCGGAAAGGACCTCGCTAATGAAGTAAAGCCGCCATTGTACCTTAAGCTCGCGGCCTTCTTCCGCTCGCTCCACCACGAGGGCCGCACCGGCGACTTAGGTAGTGGCGGCGACGTAGAGGAGCAGCGGCCTCCGTGCCGGGCGACCGGGATCGAGGCAGGGCAGAAGGCCTTCAGCGGGTGAGGGCCTCTGAGCTTCGGGTCCAACTAAAGCGGTCGGATCTCTTGAGTAGCTCAGAGTGGCATTCGCGCCTCGAGGCGTAGACACGAAACGGCTCAAAGTCGCTAGGCATCCGACCTCTGGACCCCCTTGAGGTTCTTGATTGGGCCCATCCTTGCGATTGCTAATATCTTCTCTGATTGGCCTCGATGCCTCGCCGGAGACAATGAAGCTAAGGAGCTTCCTTTGGGAACCCAAAGCGCATTTCGAGATTGAGCTTTATGCGGGATCGTCGAAGGTTCGCAAAGGTCTCTTCAGTCGGGACGCAGGTCGTCGGCCTTCTTGGTTTTTACGACAATATCGTCGACGTACACCTCAGCGTTACGGCCGATCTAGTTATTGAAGCACGTTTGCATACATCGCCGGTATGTAGCGTCCGCGTTCTTTAGGTCGAACGGCATCGTAATGTAGCGAATGAGCGAACGGGGTGATGAAGGAAGTCGCGAGTGGTCGGACTCCTTAGCGCAATCGGTGGTAGCCCGAGTAGGCATCCGAAAGAGAGGGACTCGCACCTGCGGTGGAGTCGATGACTTGGTCGATGCGGGCAAAGGAACGGATCTTTGGGACATGCTTTGTTGAGACTCGTATAGTCAACGCACATCCTCCATTGCCCATTTTTCTTTTCACAAGTACAGGGTTGGCTAGCCACTCGGGGTGGCGCACCTCTTTACTGAACCCCGCAGCGAAGTTTGGCGATCTCCTCCCTATGATCCTGCGCTTCTCCTCGTCGAGCGGCGCGGCGTTGGGCGGCCGGCTTTGAGCCCGGTCGGATGCTCAAGGAGTGCTCGGCGACTTCCTTGGGATTCTGGCATGTCGGAGGACCTCCATGCGAAGACGTCTTTGTTGGTGCGGAGGAGTCGACGAGCGCTTTCCTATTTGGCGGGAGCGTGGCTCGATCCGCGACGGTCTTGGTCGGATCACGAGGATCGACCGTGACCTCCTTCATGTCCTCGGCGGATTTGAAGGATCCGCCCCGACTTGCTGGACTCGGGGCGGATTCGAGGCTTCCCTCACGAGGTTGTCGAGCTCGGCGACGCGATGATCGCCGAGGCAAGCTCACAAACCGCTGCGCTTTCGCGATTGTAGGCAAGCTGGAAGACGATGCCACGGTGATGACTCCCCGTGGCCCTGGCATCTTCAGCTTGAGGCAGGCGTAGCTGGGGACCGCCATGAACTTGGCATAACATGGCCGTCCCAGGATGGCATGGTAAGAACCGGGGAAGTCCACGACTTCAAAAGCGAGGGTTTCGGTGCGGAAGTTTCCCGGTTCCCCGAAGGTAACGGGCAGGTCGATCTGCCCGAGTGGATGGGCCTGCTGGCCAGGAATGACGCCATGGAAGGGCGCCTTGCTAGGTCGGAGGGTGGAGCGCGGGATCCCCATAGCGTCGAGCGTCTCGACGTAGAGGATGTTGAGGCCGCTGCCTCCGTCCATGAGCACCTTTGAAAGGCGCTTCTTCCCCACGACGGGGCTGACCACCAGGGGGTATCTCCCCGGCTGCGGAACGTGGTCGGGGTGGTCGGTCCGATCAAAGGTGATCGGGAACTCCGACCACCGGAGGTATTGGGGGCGCGATGGCGCGACGGTATGGACCTCGCGATAAGCGAGCTTGAGCCGGCGCTTGTCGGCATAGCAGGCCGGTCCTCCAAAGATCATGAGGCAGCCGTCGGGTTCAGGGAACTCGTCGTCTGCCTTTTTCTCTGCGGCCCGCGGGGCCGCAGCAGGCTTCTTCCCCTTGCCACGCGGCGTTGCGGGGACGCTGGAGAGGTAACGCCTCAGGACCTCGCAGTCCCGGTACTTGTGTTTGACGGAGAACCCGTGGTTTGGGCACGGGCCGTCCATCAATTTCTCGAAGTGGTCGGGCGCGACGGTCGGTCGCACCTGCTGCTTGGCAGGGCGATCGACGGTGGCGACCACTTGGGGCTCGCGGATCGCTTCCCGCCGCCCGCTTGTCGGAGCGGTCGAGAGGGGACCCGATCGCGGACGCCGGGTTACGCTGGGCCTTTCCTCCTCGAAGATGGCCCCACGCCTCCTCGCCGAGGCGTGGTTGGTGGCGATATCGAGAGCTCCTTGGTAGTTCCGGGCTTGAGACAACCTAGTTTGTGTACCAAGGCCTTGCAGAGGTGCCGTAGATGAATGCTCCCACGACATCGGCGTCGGAGATATCGGGGCTTCGTTACCTTTGGCGGGGAAAACCGCGGATGTAGTCCCGAGGGTTTCCCACGGCTGCTGCTTGCAGCCCTTCAGTCTCAGGAGTTTCGGCGCTTGTAAGTGCCACGAAGTTGCCGACGAAGAGGGCCTTCAAGTCGGTCCGATCCACGATGGTTTTGGCGGCAAGTACTCGAGCGAGGCTCGGGCCGAGTCTGCGAGGTAGATGGGAAGGTATTGGATGATGAAGAGGTCATCCGTTGCTCCTCCCGCCGGCATGCGAGCCGGTAATCTTGAGCCGACACAGGTTTGTGGCCGGTGTATTTGGCAATGTTGGTAGGCGCTGAATCGGCGGAAGTCCGCTGGCGGATCCTCGGCGAACGCCCGCGTCCAGACCGTCGGGGCTCGGGCTGCGATGGTGGTGCCGCCGCCGCAACCCGTGAGTGGGCGGCCTCTTCCGCCATCTTTCTCCGCGCCTCAAGGGTAGCGCGAATGTCGAGGCATCACCGAGGCGTTAGCGACCGGCGCGCGAGGCTCTGTTGTGGCTCGCGGTCGGCGGCGCTGTGCGGACCCATCCGGCCAAGACAGCAGACGGGCCCGGTGGCCAGAGGTGGCTCCGGAGCGATAGGAGCCGGAGGCGTGCATGTGCTGCACGGCCGCGTGCTCTACCAGCCCCCGGAGGTTTTGGTAGGTGGCCTTGGCCTCCGGGTGATCGGCTCCGGAGGCCTCGGCAAAGATTTGCCGCGCCACGTTTTGACTGGCGTGGGGGAAGAAGTGAGGACCGTCGGACCCTTCCGCTCTTTGGGGTGTGCTGGACGCCCGCGTGCTTGTAGCGTCACGAGCACACATGCGGGCCTCGAGCCCCTCTGCTCGAGTTGGCTCGAGCGGTCGAGCTTCGATCCTTGGTCCTCCAACTCTTTGCGCTGTTGTTGGAGCTCGGCGCGCGGGTCCGAAGGCGTTCAAGATGCCGCTCGTGGCGGCACTCCTCCTCCTGCGCCTGAGTGCGTCGGACAGAGGTCCCGCGGCCACGAGGGCCACGGGCAAATCGACGGTGCCCGCCATGTTGCACTCGCGAGAGTGCCGCCTGCGGGCAGGGTACTCCGTGTCGGAGCTGGAGTCGCGTCCGGAAGAGTCTTCCAGCAGCTCGTGGATGGAGGCCGGCAGGTAGCCAGCCATCGCCACCAGTCGCGAGCCTACGGGGGGTGACATGGTCACCCGCCCGGGCCTACGGGAGTTTTCGCCGACCGCGGCGGAGCACTCCGGTTCCGGCCGGGGCTGCAGGCGCCAAGCCGAGCTTAGCGAAGTCGCCGGAGAGGACGCCCAAGCTCTCAGCGGGCGCCTGTCTTCCGGAGACGGCGGGGACGAGCGTGAGCCCTCCCGTCGGGGTGACGGCGAAGTCGAGGGAGCCGAAGCGGATCCGGTTCCCCGGCGCAGTCATGCCGTCGCAGTGGGTGGATGCCATCAGGGAGATAAACGGAATCCGGAGATGGTGATGAAGACGCGCGAAGTCCCCTACTGGCGCATGCCAAGCCGGCGGCGCGGGAGCGGCAAGTAAATTTGTAAGTCTAGGGGGTCGCGCGTTCCACTCCCTGAATGGTTAGACTCGTGAGTCCAAGATGTATACTGGTTCGGGCTGAAGGTCCCTACTCCAGTTCGTGTGGTGGTGTTGTATTACTCTTGGTACAGATGACTGCACAAAGTTTTACAAGCGAGAATGCCAATGGCTTAGCGAGATGGGTTTGATAGCGCTCTCTCCCTTTCTCGTTCTAGCTTGTTGCTTGCCCCCTGAATCGTTTAGCCCTGCCTCCTTTTATACAGAAGGAAGGGGCAGGTTACATCGAGAGTTAGGAGGAAAAGCGAGGTGACCTATGCTAAGAGCTCCGGTCCTTCGTCCTGTGGACTGGTCGCCACCCGTCTTGCCCATGCTGGGTTGGTAGCCTTGGTGGTCAGGGAGGTTAGGTATTTCCTGGGAAATAGCGTACTTGCCCTCTGTGATCCTTGCGAATGCTGACGTCGAGGTGCGTGACGTTGGTGCTGCCTCGGGAGGGAGCGCGCTCGTCTTGACGTGGATCGGTTGATGGGTGGAAGCTTTGTCTTCTCTGATCACGGATCTTCTTGGGAAGGAGCCACCGCCTTGTATAGTCGCTCGATTGACCTTATTCGGGGTACGTGGCGATAGGCCGATGAGGACGACACGCGGCACTCGGCGTTCGTCACCTTGGTTTGGTTGAGTCGGAGATCCCGCCCGCCAAGAGGGGGTCGAGCGCCGTCTGGTCGGATTCGCTTCCTCGCCGGTCGGGAGCGGATGCCTTGCGCGGTCTCGCAGGCGATTCGGTCGGCGGCGGGCCGGGCGCGGCCTGTTGGGCTGGAGATATGCTTGAGGCCGCTGGCTCGTCGCTTCGGGCTGTTGGGGTATCCTTTTTATTAGTATTCGTCACTTAGACTGTGGACTTTGTAAGTCTATACGTATATTATTGTGCATTCTTGTACTGTTTAATTGCATGTCTGGCTTCTTTCTTATATAGAATGGAGATACAGACATGTAGAACAAATGGCAATGACAATCTAGCATTCCTAGATGCGGAGCTTATCAACGAGAAGCTTGTGAAGGACAATCTACAGTACAATGAAAACTATTTATTTAATACTTTGTTGAAGCTGCAATACAAAACCTCCATACTTTTACCCTATAACTTTAAGTGTGTATTTCCCTACTTCTAATGTCATTTTACTATTTTTGCGTAACACGCACGATGTGGGAGTAATTGACTACGTTGACATATATGTGCAAGTTTCACTGGGTTCTCCTCGTCATCCAGTTAGATATAGCAGGATTTTTGTCTTGGACTCGAGGAGAAAACGAACTAATCTATATCAAGACTTTTGGGGCATGCTGAACAGGTAAACTCGATCGTTGCGTTCTTGCTCTAGCAAAATTCCATTCTATTGCATTTATATTTAATTACTATTCAAAATCATTCACAGGGCATTCGCACGATACTGCAAGAAAAGTGTTCAGTATTATCCCTATAGGAAACATTTTGAAATAGTAACCAACTTTCTATGGATGAGGCAGGACCCGGGAAATAATTTATGTGCATACTATGTATGTACAAATATACATTCAATTGTCACGGAGACTGTCGGCTCTAACGAAGCCATGGTACATAATTACACATTGATGCCTACTTTTTTTCATTTAACATATATCATCATTAATTAACTTTCTCTTTTCTTGATATACGCTAAGGCGAGAACCAATAAGTTATTACTGACAGAAATTATAGCAATTCAAGAACAGATCGCCGGATTCATTCATGATGAGGTCATCAATCCAAACGACGAGTTCCACGAGTAGCCTCATCGCCCTCATTCCTTCGATCTAGAGCCATGACAAACCTACTTCGACTCTTTCTACTGTAGTCAGTGCAAAATCAAAGTGAATGAGATGTAGTCAAACTTTATTTGTAAACAAATCATTGTAAAAACCAAATATTGTGATGCTTTAATATATTTTAATTATGATTTTAACGATTCTTTATAATATATAGATATATTTTAATTGTGATTTGAACTATGCTTTATATACTATATATGGACATTTGTATAAACAATTGTATAAAAATATAAATATTGCACAAAAAATATGCAGTAAAAATATTTGGTGCACGGCTTGTCACTGTCGGTTCTTGGAAAAAACCGGCAGTGATATGTACCTATCACTGCCGGATTGTGGTATAACCCGGCAGTGATAGTTTGATATCACTGCTGGTTTATATATATAACCGGCAATGATAATGCTCATCACTGCCGGATTTTGGTTTAACCAGGTAGTGATAGTTCGATATCACTGCCGGTTGTATATAGAACCGACAGTGATAGTCCTCATCACTGCCGGTTCCTAACTCAACAGTGATAGACCTTAGTATCACTGCCGGTTACCGTGATGTGCTGTTCTGTAGTAGTGTATGTTTGAGGTGTAAACTACCTTTATCGTGTAACCTCGATAAAACTATATGTAAATATTTTCAAAAATTCTTGAAAAAAATTACCACATGTAGGGGATGTTAGCTTCTACAACTCCGAAAAAATTTAAGACAAAAATGAATTGCATTTAAAAGATATGAAATTGACAATCAATGAGATGAATAGAGATGAAAGAGAAATCACTATTTAGGCTGATTTTGTCTTTTTCATATCTTTCAAAGCGATAGATTTGTGTCTTCGAATTTTTACAGAGTTGTAGAAGACAACCTCCCTACGTATGGTAATATTTTAAGAATTTTTAAAAACTTTTGCATATGGTTTTCGCGGAGTTTATACGATAAGAGTGGTTTGCACACGAATGTGCCATTATTTCGTAACAAATTCCCAGTAACCATTTTTTTATTTTTTTTATTTGTTCAGGGTACGTAATTATTTCTCCTAAGCAGACTATATATACACATAGAATACCTGCTAATTAATTACCATTACAATGAGCAATATTTTTGTGCCTATCAAAAACTTTTAATTCCGTGTAATTGTGACAACATCCTAAAATTTAAAATTATTATATAATTATGTTCAAATCATAATTTCTGATTTTTTATTTAAAAAACTTATGCAGTAAATAAAGCTTTTTTTTATAATTTTCAACTGGTATTTTTGAAATTAATAAAACTTAAGTAAAATATGGCTTTATTTTATTTTGGTTATAGATAATATAACATGCCTATCCTAATATTTTCAAAAAAAAACCTTTTTTGATAGTTTTATGAGCTCAAGTGCAACTTCTAGAATAAAATAAATCTAGAAATAAATTAAATTCAAAACTCCTTCCGATAATGTAATAACTGCTTGGCATAGCCCGTTTCCAGTTTTGGCCTAGCAACAACCCACACGTTGTGTCCCACCTAGAGGTGGGCACTTGGATCGGGCTCTTTTGGGTCGGTCCGAGGCACGACGTCACAGTCCGGTCTGGCACGAAGTGGATCGTGTCGGACCGGCACGACACTGTAGCACGGCCTTGTTGGGCTCGAGAACCGGGCACGATGTGCGGCACGATCCGATACGACATTGTAGAACGGGGCGTACTAAGCCTGATAACCCGGGGCATGTGGAAGAAATTCAGCATGAAGGTCACTGACCTACAAAGCATGAACATTATAGACGCACCTAGCAGTATAGACGCTACCCCTGTCGCTGACACCTGAGAAAGATGGTCAAGAGGGAGAGAGAGCTGAGAGAGATTGAAAGACGATGTAAGAAGTTGCTCTCTCTCACCCATCTCTCTCAATCCCTCTCAGCTTTCTCTCTTACCTGTCTCTCTCAATCTCCCTTTCAATCTCTCTCGCCTGTTTCGCTCACTTTCTTTCTCGTCCATTGACCCCTCTCTCGCCCATATTCAGTACACCCTCTCGCTCTATGTAATTATTCAAAAATAAATAAATTGTAGTTCTTTTTCTCATAATATTTACGTACACTGCCTCAACTCCATACGTCTCCGGCTTCATTCCTCTCGTTGCAATAATGCAAATGGGTTGAGCCTGGACCGACACGGCACGAAGCAGGCACGGAGCGCAAATAGGCCGTGCCTGGGCTCACCAAAGGCGAGTCGGGCCAGCGCGGCACGAGAAGGCGGGTACGAAGGACCGTCTCGGCCTAACATGGTTCAGACACGAAACACGATAGACCTGTACCGAATCGGTCCGACACGACGTCCACCTCTAGTCCCACCCGAGTCACATACCCCCTCAAGTTTCTGCCAAGTGCCATCTCCCTCTTTTCCCTCCCGCAGCCGCACTGATGTGTGGGGCCTGGCGCTGCAGGAGTTGTCACCGACCTCTCGATCGAGACATATGGGTCGAGCTTTCGCACACTGTTTACAATACAGTACTCTAGCGCATCGCCTGAAAATGCCGACGCCTCTGACTGCCATGAGCACCCTGCACAAATCTCCGCTCAATCTCCTCCCCGTCTTGAAGTCAATGTCAGGCGAGAGGCATTGCCGCACGCCACCTCTTCATTTTCTGAGCTTGACCATGAGGAAACAGCGAGAATCGGGACGTCGTCTCGCTAGAAATAAACCCTCCCAACTGCGCGATAGCATTTGCCCTCTCCTCGTCCGTTTCCAGTGTCAGGATACGTCTCGGAGGTAATCATAAAAATGATTATATTTTTTTATATTTATAATTAGTTACCTTGTTGTTTAAATAATAATAATATTATTTATTAGTAAGTATATGACTTGTTTGTGAAATTCTGTATATAATTTTATAATGATTATTTTAAAGTGATCCTTAGTTGATAAACATATGAGAATATATATGAATAGACTAGTATATATATTGGTTGATTACCATGTTTTACAGGTCATAGATATAGAGATATCAAATCAATAATATAGACATATATTAAAGAATATGAAATTAAATCGACTCACCTTACGACACTGCGAGGGCGTTGTAATCTTATTTGTCATTAGTTGGTCTTATATACAATATATATATATATATATATATATATATATATATATATATATATATATATATATCCGTAGACTTAAAGTTGACGTATGTACTTGAGATATGTAATGACTTACTTCGGGATTGTTAAACGCTACTTTGTAAATGGATAGTTATCAATGTAGCTTTTGGGTTTGTCGTGAAGCATACAATGAGGCATGGTCGATTGTAACATCCCAAAAATTTTAAATAAAAAAAATATATATAAAAACTAGAAAATGGAATTGAATGAAAATTTTTAATTAAAATTAAGAGAATGAATTAAAATACTACTTCTAATTCAATATATTGAGATCCAACCTTAATCAAAGGATGGCATGCAAAATAAAACTTCGAATAAAAAAAACAAGAAAATAAATTTTAAATATAAATCCACGTTGAAAATTTCATCCAATTTGATATTCTTCTTGAATTTTTGGTTCCTAAGAAATCTTTTATTGTATGGATTTCATTTTATCTTCATTGAAAAATGCAAAATATAATGAGAAACTAAATTTTAAGGTTTAATTATATTTATTGATGCTTTTTCTGCATTTTCTGAATTTTTCTGGATTTCCTTTGATTTTTGTTCTAATGGAAAAATCTTTATAAGTAATAGATAGATAGCAATAATAACATCTTTTAACAATAAAGTGCATAAAATTCTGGGTAATCTGAATAAATCACTGGAACCTCAATTTTAAATTTTAAAATGTCATATCAAAGTAATTATGCATGAAATGAAAGTCAATTAATGTTTCTTACTAGCAACAGCAAACTTGTCAGGTTTAAATAAAAACAATCCGATCTTATCTCGAACTGAATATTTAATATTATATTCTAGATAGATAAATAAAGAAACGGTAAATCTACTAAAAATTAATAATTAATTTTGATATATTTAAAAATTCAAAAACAGAAAAGCTAAAAAATCTGAAAATTAGAATGTCAAAATTTTATAAATTAAATACAAAAGATATCAATTTGAAATTTTTACTGAAGGATTATATGGCTAATATGAACGCCTATAAAAAGTTGAAAAAGTTTTCATAAGGTATAAGGTACCAGAAAAATCAAAATCAGAAAATTGAAATCTGTGCACTGTACCTTATCAGAATCTTTATAAATTATGTACAGTATATTGTATTCTGAAATTTATACAGTACTCAGATAATTATCCAACCATATCCCAAAAACATTTACAAAAATTTCATGACATGATAGATAACCGATTCAGTGAACCTTATCTTGATCAGCCTACTGTCGTTCCTAATTTCGCTCTGCTTCACCACTTCTTTCAGTTACATGCTGGCCGATTTACTGTTTGGAGCCACCTGACAGCCTTAGCCCCCATCTTCTTCTCCCCTAGATCGCCGGAGTCCCGAAGCCATGCTTGTGCTTCCTGTAGCCATGTCATCTCCACCAAATTGCAGTGCCAAGTCACCTAGTCTAGCATCTACCTCTAACCAACCTACGTAACTGCCATACTCTGTAATTATGTGCTGTGATTATTATCTGGCGCAAGAAGAAGAGAACCGCGCCAAGTTCAGTTAGTCGAGTTCACCCGGGGCCCGCCTTATCTACATCCCAACTCCAGCTATAAATATCACTTCAGGGTCGCAGAGAGCTGCTCACCACTTCTCCTTTGCTACCATTTCCTCACTACCACCAGATAGCTCTTGATTTCTCCAATTCACCCCAAAGCTGAACAACCCTAAAATTGGCCTGAACTCGAATTGAGATGGTATACATAGTCTTTGTCTAATTCCTTCACCTGTTAGCATCAGTGTCTCATAAGGATCAAAACCCCTCAATTTGTTTCAAGTTTCATCCACTGTAGCTCCGCCACCTCTTTGACCCTTCTTCCCCAAGCACGTCGCACAGTGGCAAGCCAACCCGATCAATCCCTCCGACTATTAGAAGGTAAAATGGAACATTTTGGACCTCCTAACTCTTAACCTGGAACTAATCACGCTCAGCAAGCTCCCAATCACCGATGTGGCATGATGACCATGGCCGCCACTGCCTCCTCTCGGTGGCGCACCAACTCCAATCGACACCGGTAGCCCTGAGACCTTCCCTAGATGCGCACAGACCCACTGGTCCCTATTGCGCCACCGAACCGCCGTCTCCGGCATCCCTTCGCCTCACACAGCCAACCCTCTGCTCACTGACCCGAAGGCCCCACCAATCAGGCAGTAGGATTTAAAGAAAACCCAGTGAAAATGGAAAGGCGCTTTCAAAGCATGAAAGCGTATTTTCCATTTCCACCGGATTTTCGTAACCGAGCCAACTTTATTTGGTTATAACTTCTGCATCTTTAATCCAAATGAGATGAAACAAAATTCTAAATTCATATAAAATCAAGAACTTTCACAATAGGCAAAAGTATTTTGAAGAAGAGGCCTGGATAAATTGGAAATTCAAATTTAAAGAAAAGGCTAAAATATAGGCTATACATAGAAATATTGCAAATGATCTGAGAATTGAATGAAGCCAATTTTATGTGAATCCTTAGACTTCCAGCAACCCAAATATATAAAAATATTTAAATTTCATCTTCTCTAAATCATTTTCTATAAAAGGTTAATTGCAATACTATAAATATTCAAAAATACATAGTTATGCAACAGAAATTTGAAATAAGTAGAATTGATGTTTATATATTAATATATTAGTAGGACTCCAGAATATGGTAGAATGTTAACTAATGAATTTGACTTGAATTGCTTCATGAATAGAATGAGCTCCTGGAGTAAAGAATGTATATATATGCATATGCATATAAGGAGTACTAGCAGTACTAATTATATATACACAGTATGAACCATGAAACTAATCTATTGCTGTTGAAATAATTTGAATACAGCATGTAGTTTGCATGTGCATAAACTTTATTAGCATGAAGACATTAAGCTTTATCTCTGTTAAAAGAATATATATGTATATTAAAAAGTGAAGTCATGATTCATGAAAAACAAGATCTTATAATAACACAAAATTTAAATATAACTTAAAATAGAAGTTTTGGTGATAAAAATATTTTAGATGCTGATTTCTCAAATTTTTAAATTTTTATGTGTGAAGACAATGTATTGCTTGGCTTTTTAATGGTTTTAGAATCTTTCTAGAAGAAGTTCATTATAAACAGAGGCAAAGTTTAAAATTTCTACATAGGGGGACATTTTATGATTTTATGAAGGTTCAGAAGTTGGTTTCACATTGTTTGAAGCTTATTTGCAATAGTTATTTATATTTGAATTATACATGCACGGGAAATCAAATCATTTATGAATTTAGTTCAAACAAAGTTCAAGTTAAAATATTTTTACAGAAATGAAGAACTTATGATCCTAGAAGTATTTTAAAATTGGTTGCACCAAATTGGAAGTTCATTTGCAAAGATTTCAAACAGTGAAAGCACTACACTTTTATTCAAACTTTTGAATTTAAATTTTCGAATAGAGTTCAAGTTCCAAATATTTTTGCATATACGGGTATATTATAGTTTTAAAAGTTCTTAGAGTTTGGTTTCACTAAATTTGGAATTTATTTGCAATAGTTATAATCATTTGAATTTTAAATGCATTGGAATTAACCTATTTAAGAATTCAATCCAAATTGAGTTCAAAATTAAAAATGTTTACAAAAATGGAATGCTTATGATCCCATAAATTTTTTAAAATTTATTTCATAATTTTTAGGCTTAGTGTAAAAAATTTTAAATAGTGACCATATTAGGTTTGTTCAAATTTTATATTCAAATTTTTTGAAAAAAGATCCAAAATTAAATATTTTTGTATATTCTAAAATATCAGGATTTTATATGAATTTATAAATTTATTTAACTCAATTTGGAGTTAGAATGCATAAGTTATTAGTAATTGAATCAGCTTGGTTTTGAAAATCTCTGAAAAATAGAAAATACACTTTTCAATTAGGGAAACGTATTTCGCCATTTTTTGGATTTCCTGGCTGATTTGAATTTTGTGTGGAGGCTGACATTTGCTGGGCCGAATGGAGGGGAGATGATAAAAGTGTGCTCATGCTCGGGAAATGGGTGGAAGAGCATCAGGGGACCACAAGGGTTCCATTTTGCTACCTTTTAGTGTCAAAGAATGGCTAGGGTGTTCTACCATCATGCATCCAGAGCAGAGGAAGAAGAGGAAGCTGTGGCAATGATTTAGTCACACTGAGCTGTTTACAAGGCCAGGAAGAGCTTTAGGACCTACTAAGATGGTTCACACACAATGAATTGGATTATTACTCACCGTAACACTGGAATTGCCTTTGACTCCAAGTTTGATTCACTGGTAATGGCGAAAATGTGAGAAGCTAGAGCTTTGGCCAAAGCCAGAGGGGATAGAGGTGGGTGCAATGACCTATGTGAGCTCTCGGCTAGCTTATATAGGCGAGGAAGGCGGTGGCCACAAGTGTTGCGAAATTGTTTATAGGCCGAGGTAAGGTCGGTGGCATGGGATTTCCAGGATCATGGCAGGTGCAGGGTATGGAGGATGCAGGGCATGGGTCTCGTGTGTCGTATACAGCGGTCAGTGCGGTCATTGCAATGAGATCACTCGAGAAATCTCGGTTTGGCCGGTGCAATAGGGGAGGGAAGGCAGTGCTCTGCTGGGGAAGAAGAGGTTAGGTCCTTCAGGTCTAGGGTAGAGACACAGGTCAGTGAGGCCCTGAGAGTGGGCCAGACAATGGACGGGCCCCACATGGCAGTGATATTAGAGAGAAAAACAGGATTTGTCATTTTGGCAGAGAAGGGTTTTGATTTAATTGAGCTAACAAAAACGGTAAAGAATTTTTGAAACTTTTTGTGTATGATCCTAAGGAAATACTTATACTCTCATAAAAATTTCACATCACGACCACACGTGATAAATTTTATAAAATTCTGACAGAATCACTGTTTCAATTAAGGGTTTTATGATTTTGATTTTTTCAAGATATCTAATTAGGTTCAATTCATTTAGGAATTTTTTTTGTATGATATTAGAGGTTACAAATGTTACCATAAAATTCATAGATGATGATCAAATCTGTAACATCCTGAAAGTTTCAAAATAAGAAAAATGAAAATTTAAAATTTGAAAATGAAATTGAATAAATTTTTTAATTAGAATCAAGACTATGATTTAAAATAATATATTTTACCTCAATTTCTTGAAAACCAACCTTAATAAAAGGATAAGCCACAATATCAAACTCCAAATCAAACAAAATATAAAAATAAATTAGAAATATAAGTTCACCTTGAAATTTCATCCAATCTGAAATTCTTCTTGAATTTTGGTTCTTAAGAAAATCTTTTATTGCATTGATTTCATTTTCTAACTCAATGCAAAACTCAAAATATAATGAGAAATTAAATATTAACATTTAATTATATTTATTGATGATTCTTCTGAATTTCTTGGATTTTATTGACTTTTTTTGGATTTTCTTGATTATTGCTCTAACGGAGAAATCCTTTTAATAATCATTTAAGTATTGGATGAATGATAATAAAAGAAGTGTAAATTAATAAAATGAGGAAAATCTCTGAATAATCTTTAGAGATCTCCAGAATCCTAAATTTTAATTTAGAAGTCATATCAATGTAACTAAATGTGAAATGAAAGGCAAATTAATGGAATTTGACTACAAACATTGAAGGTTTCATAATTAAATAAAACTAATATGTCATAAATTCGATGTGAAATTTTTATATTATCTTTTTATTGGATATAACTATCAACAATAAAAATATTAAGAAATAATAAATGCATTTGTTGAATATAAAATTGAAAAACAGAAAACCTGAAAATCTTAAGATACCAATGTCAGAATTTATATAACTTAAATATAAAATATCTGGATCTGAAAATTTTACATGAGACTTATATCGCCATATGGAACCTTCAAAAAAAGTTTCACAATTTTTTAATAAAATATAGACTCCTAGATAAATTAAAAATAGAATGCACAACTGTGAGCACAGTGTATTGTCTGAATTTTTATAAATTCTACAGACACCATCCCAGCTTGAAAATTAGATAGAATAATCTACATTATCCAAAGGATATGCAGTAAAATTCTCACTAAATTACCGACAAGATTGCTAGCTGATCCATGGAACCAAACTCAGCTTTGATCGCAGAAAAGTTTGAAGTCCACCGTTCCACTCACTGGCGCGTGGGACCAACCTGCCGAGCGGACCTATCTGCCAACCACCGCTCTGCTCCTCCTTCTTCCTCAGGGAGCCAAAGTCCCTGAGCGATTTCCCGCTGCTGTAGCTCACGTCAGCGGAGCGACCTCGCGCCGCAGAGAACCCGATTCATCCCTCTCTCCTTGCCACGCTTCAGCCTCCTCCGGATTTCCCGTTGCGTCGCCCGTACCTCCTCCTATCCTCCTCTTGTTTTGATGTCGCAGGAACCTTCCCGAGTTCATGCCTGGCCGAGCTCATCCACACCAATTCATCGGATATAAAAGCCATCCCAGCTTGCGTTTGAGCCTCGCACATCTTTCCCCTAACCTTATGCTCACTGCTCTGTAGCCAAGCCTTGCAATTTCCTCCCGATTTTGCCATAGCCAACAAAACCCTAAGCTCGGGAAACAAGCAATTGAAGCCGGTGAGCTAAACCATTTCCCAATTCCTTCAAGCCTAAGCATCTATGCATCCTATTAACCAAAATCCCTCAAAAACTTTCAAGATTCTTCGCCTAGAACTTCGCTGCCACGATGCTCATCGATCTTCTCTGAAGCCGGCTGTCGTGGGCAAGGTAAACCAGTAAGTTTTCGAATGAATTAACCACAAAAATGGGACTCCTAGTATTCCTTGATGCCGAAATTGCTACCGATTCGAACTATATTGCATTCATTCTTCTTCTCTGCTACTCGGCCATTGCCGCCGTCGCTCCACCTCGGTGGCAGCACGCTCTGCTTCGCCTCCAGTCGAATCGGTACCACCCCTGGGTGCACCTCAGCTTCCTAGTGTTCACTGCACCGGCGGTCGGATCTCCCCAGAGCTGCTTCGCCGGTTGTGAGCCGCGAAGGTAAGCCCCTGTTTTGTGCCAATGACCTGCGGGTCCCCCATGTCATACACAGTCCTCACACAGAGACACACCCTCTCACTGACCGGATGGCCCCACCTATCAGTCGGCTATGTTTTAAATAAAACCGTGAAATGAAAAGCCATTTCCAACTAATGAAAGCATATTTCTGAATTTATAACCCTTTTTGCAACCCGAGCCACTTCAACTATTCATAACTTTCACATTTTTAATCCAAATGAGTTGAAAAAAAATTCTAAATTCATCTAAAATCAAGTAATTTCAGAATATGTAAAAATATTTTGATAAAGAGAACTGGATGAATTTGACATTCAAATTTAAATGAAAAGGCTGAAAGATAGGCTATACATAAAAACTATGCAAATGAACTAAGAATTGAATAAAACCAATTTTAATGGAGTACTTATGCTTCTAGAAATCCAAATATATAAAAATATTTAAATTTCATTTATGTTTGAATCACTTTCTATTAGAGGTTACATTCAATACACTAAAAATCCAAAAATGCATAAAAGAAATCTAAAATGAATAGAATTGATTTATAAAAACTAATATGTCAGTAGATTACCTGAGTATGCTAAAATACTTAAGAAATAATCTTGACTTGAATTGTTTCATGAAATAAGAATGAGACCCTAGTGTAAAAGATATATATGTATATGCATGTACATTGAGTAACTAGCAGAAATATCTATACACATGTATATATGTAGAATAGACCATAAAACTGGCTTAGTGTACATCAACAAAATGTTTAAGAAAATGAACTTGAGTTGGAATAAGCCTTATGAATGGAATATGACCCAAATGTAAATATATGTAGTATAGATGGATGCATGACCATGAAGCTAATTTATTACTGTTGAAATGTTTTGAATACAACAACAATAGTTTGCATATGCAAAAACTTAAATTGGCATGAAAACCATAAGCTTTTCCCCTGTAACACCAATCGGTTTGAGATTCATATAATCGACACAGAACTCAATGACCTCCTCGTTCCCCAACCATTGGCAATGCAGCCTTCCGGCCGTGTCAGTTACGAACATATTTCTTTATAACCCCCATGAACCTCTCGAAAGGGTGCATATGATGTAGAAACACGGGACCAAAATTCTGTATCTCTTTCACAATGTGAACAATGAGATGGACTATAATATCAGAAAAAGATGGAGGGAAACACATCTCAAGCCTGCACATAGTGTTGACCACGTCTTCCTGCAGCTTATCTAGTTTTAACGGATCGATGACCTTCTGTGAAATCGCGTTGAAAATGAACACAACTTTATAATTGGGTCTCGGACTTTCTCTGGTAGAACACCCCTAATTGCAATTGGAAGCATCTGTGTCATCATCACGTGGAAATCGTGAGACTTCATGCCAATTAATTTTAAGCCTTTCATCGAGACTAGTTTCTTTATGTTGGCAGAGTAACCAGACAGAATTTTGACTCCATGCAAGCATTCACAAAGGTTAATTTTTTTCTTTCTTGCTCAGAGTGTAGCAGGCTGCGGGAAGGTACTTTTTGTCTGTATCCATTTCTTCGTGATGCAGCTCCTTCCTGAGTTTCATATCTTCGAGGTCCGTCCGTGCCTGAAGTGTATCTTTTGTTTTGCCAGGTATGTCCAGTAAGATACCAAGCAAATGTCACACACGTTCTTCTCTATGTGCATGATGTCATTGCGTGTCGATCTTCCAAGTGCTGCCAATAAGGTAAGACCCAAAATAGTGATCTCTTTTTCCACAAAGAAGCTTTATCACGGGAACTCGGGATAGATGTATTGCCGGCTCCCTTTACATGAATATTTTAAGATCCTTTACAACCGCAAGTATCTGTTTCCTAGTGTGATTCTTCGAAGCTAAGTCAGTCTCCTTTGTCCCATCAAAAGCTCTCTTATTACTGCAGGGTGATCCTTGCGGAGGAACCTACGATGCCGCATGTAAGCCATTTTTCGGCAGTTCTTCAGCCATCGGCTAGCTGTATCATCCAAGCACTGGACGCATCCATTGAAGTCTTTTATCGTCTGGCCCGACAGGTTACCAAAAGCAGAATAATCATTCATGGTTACGAACAACAATGCACGTAGGATAAAGTTCTCTCTTTTATACCCATCCTATACCCGTACACCATCGTTCCAAAATATTAGAAGATCTTCAACAAATGGTTTAAGGTACACATCGACATCGTTGCCAGGTTGCTTGAGACCTTGGATCAGTAGTAGTATCATAATGTACTTTTGTATAACAGCCCAAAAATTCAATAAAATAAGAAATACAATATTAAAAATATTCATATGATATATTGTTATGTTTTCTGATTTTTCTGAATTAAATAAATTATTTTGGCCTTTTCTTATTAAAAGAAATCCAAATGATCCATATAGTAAAATGGTAAAAGGTAAAAAGGTAAAAATCTAAAAACAGAAAAATATGTAAAAATCTCAGATAATCCTAGATACATCCAGGATCCTGTTCGTGCCACTTGCATTGAACTGGATCAATAAAATAAATCAAAAAGATAAAAGTAATCATGAGGAGATAAATGAAGATTTGATCTCATAAGATTTCTTCAGAATCTATCTTACCTTAACTAGTGTTAAAATTTTAACCATGCTGACATATTAACCTTACCCATTCCTGGTAAAAATATCAAGAATTTATCTCTGCAGTTGGTAATTTTAGAAATTCAAAATTAGACAATCACAAAAACTAGAAAGTATAATGTCAGAATTTTAATAAATAAAATATCAAATATAGAATCATGAAAATTTTATACAAGGTATATAATATTAATAAAAATACTGTTAAAAATTTTCATAAAATAATAAACTGATTTTAACCCTTAATTAAATAAAAATCAGAATCAGTCAAAATCTTTAATAGTGCATTGTCAGATTTTTAATAATATTTTTACTCATCTCTTTTGTCTAAAAATTTTACCAGACCCTTATATTTTCCTTTTCGACCTCTGTAAAATTTTTCATAAAATCTAGAATTTATCTGCTATCCTAAACCCTGGATATACCTGAAGCTGTCCAGAGATTTCCTGAGTTTTAACCCGGTGTCTCGCTGACTTATGGGCCCGCGAGGACAGTTGTCCCCTCTGCCGACTTCCCCATCTATCGCTGACAGTTTGGCCCCACCAGTCAGCTCCATCTTCACCGTTCTTCTCCCGTTCTCTCGCGCCTCTCTCCGTTTTCTCGCGCAGAGCCGCACCGCCATTCCGTTTTGTCGCCTTCCCACCGCAATCGTGCAAACCGAGGTTGCTAGCACGTCATCCCTGCCACGCACGCCGCACCTGCCTTGGCCTCTGTGATCTCTCTCGCGCGCTAGAGAATGGCCGAGAAAGCTCGCCCGGACCGCCATTTTCATTCCGCGTCCAAACCCTGTGCCTTGCCGCCTTCGCCATCTATTTAAGTGTCGCAAAGCCATCACTGGCACTCATTCTCTCCTCTGGAACCCGCAGAACCGAGCCAATCCACCTCATCGCCGCCAGAGCCCACCTTCTTCCCCAACTCCGGCCAAACACCCGAAAAGGGAGAAATCGTTCAAACTCGCTCTCCACTGCACCATTCCTCGAACCACTTCGCCTGAAGCAGCCTCATCACCCTAGGAACCTATTCCCAGCCACAAATCGGACTCTTCTTCCCCGACGAGCCTGCACGCCGAGCTCCTTCCGCCGCCGCCGCAGCCGCACGGTGAGAACACCTCCCCGACACCTAATCCTTTGAATGAAAACCAAAAATGGGATCTCTGTGACCCACTGATGCTCACCATGGTGATCTTCCACCTCGGGAAGCCGTAATTTTGCCACTTCGCCGCCGGCCATGTCCGCCGCCGCCCCCCTCACGGTGGCAGGCCAACTCCGGCCACCTCCGGCCGTAGTGACACCGTCCCTAGATGCGCGCAAGCACACTGAGCAAGAAAGTGGAACCCATTCCACTTCTCCGGCAGTGCCTCGCCGCCGGCAAGCTTCGGTGTTGTCATCTCTGTCACGGGTCGCTACCATGTGGGCCTCCCCTGTCAGTTTCTTATGCGTGCAGGTGACACTAAATCCTCGGTCCCACTTGTCAGCCACACGCACCGCGTGAGCTCACGGGCGCGCGCGTCAGCTGCACCGCGCGCACGTCTCGCTGCCACTGGGCCCGTCCTGTTAGTGCCTCGGTCCGGCGCAGCCCGAGAAAGGAAAGCGGGTTTTCAAAGTGGAAACGTACTTTCCGTTTTTAGCAAATTTTCTAATTTTCAGAATTATCAAAACCGAACACATTCAAACTTGAATATCTTTTGAACTAACTGTCCAAATTTTATGAAATAAATTTCTAAATTCATCTAAAATCATGTAGATTCAGAATATTAAAAAATATTATAGAATGAACTCTGTTTGAATTTCAGATTCAAATTTAAAGAATGAGTTTGAAATATGCCAATTATAGAATTGTTACAGTTCAGTTCCAAATTAAATGAAATAAATTTTTTTAGACTCCATGCTCTGTTATGAACCTGATTATGCAAAAATACTTAGGGTGTACCATAGAAAACATTTAAAGTATTGCATAGGGTGAGAAAGTAGTCCAATAATAATAATCCAGATAATTTCAGAATTTAAAATCTAAATATACAAAATAATAAAACATATAGAGTAGTCTCTGGAAATGGTAAATAAAGGTAAATAATTCAAGAAAATAAGATTCATGAATACTGAAGTCTAATCGGAAAATATTCATGTAACATATAAATAAACAATCAACATGATATAATCATATGTCCAATCATGTTTAAATTATGCAGTTGCTTTTATTTGGCTCTTACATCTGATTCTTTCATTTTATTGGAATTGCTATGTTATTATTATACGACGTTTAGAACCCGACGAATCCAGAGTAATCAACGACGAACAAGAGTTCGACTACGAGGATAATCAATAAGGCAAGCACCCCCTTTGATCATATTGATCCCAGTTTTATAAATGTTTTCATTAAATGTTTTACTGCATACTTTATTTTTATTAAAGTCTGCTATTTTGTGGGTATTGGTAGGTGTACCTGTAGTATTATAGAACTTCCTTGATAAGTATGAATTTGTGATCCTTGATAACCCTAGAATAACTTAGACAATGATTGATGTCGATTTGGGTTACTCACACTTAGTGTTATGCTTAGCCATGCTTAAAGCAACATAAAACTTTGACTTTATTAAAAATGTTGGATATGACATTAATGGGTATGACCTTTCTTTATGATTGGTATTTTGATCAAAAATGAAAATAAAACTATGGTTTTGATGTGGGCAATTATTGGCAATAGTCGGGTGTACAAGGGACTTGTACGTAGTGTAGGGGGAGACTATTGCCCGTGTCGGATTAAGGACTGAACTACGTGTTCGTTAAACCCAAGAATTACCGTACAACCACAAGTGCTGGTATGGGACAGTCTTAACCTATTAAGTTGCTTAAAACTAGCTTTGCACATTGGTAGGCTGGGGTAGTACGAGCCTCTTCAGTGACTAGTTGCTCAGAGGGCGCCCACACCGAGGTGTTGGGAGTCACATTTGCTGATACAACGGTGAATGCCATACTATGGATATGCTTAATCATTATTGTGCAGTGACTGTGCAAACATTTACACCATAGTACGGGTTTAATGTCACCGGGCTGGTGCAAAGTTAGGGTTAAACAATGTAACGGTTATGTTATGATCTCCTTGCCGACACACCAAAGGAAGTGTGTTACTGGCTTGGCAAAAGGGGTTGATCATTACTTGTGGGTAAAGCTGTACAACTCTGCAGAGTGTGAAACTTTTCGAAAAGCCGTTCCCGCGGTTATGGGGATCTTGGTGCGCCAACACTAGTTAGTTGTTTTTATTTTTATAAAACTGGATTCTACCAGGTGGTGGTAGAAGTTGGCTCTTGAAAATGGTCATGAAACCCAGGTATTTGAAATTTGTTTATGCTTATATCTCATTACCTTCAGTATTAAATTGCTTTTACTTAAATTCCGTTTTGCAATCTACTATTCTGTATTTACATTTCAAATTAGCTTTATGCAAAACAACCATGAGCCTTTCCTTGAATTGGCCTGCATATATATTAGGTTTTGCAAAAGTCTTGCGAGTACGTAAGTACTCAACTTGCCTATGTTGATATTTTTAGGTGAAGAAACAGGATTCAGGGATATGGATGATACATTTTATGACGCAGGATTCGGGGATATGAACGATGAATTTTACTAGGGTTCTCCTTGTCAATTGCCTGTGGGGATATTGGGTTAAAGGCATACTACAAGAAATATGTCTCCACTGTTATGTCTTTACTTTTGGTATTGTAAGAATATTATGTATTTTGCTTCCGCTGTAATAATAAAGTTTGTGTATGACTGTGATATCAATTTGTAATTGTGCGTGCTAGCCAATGATCATGGGACTAGTACAGAAGCACATGGTACCCATTATTGATATTTATCGAAAATGGGGGCCTTACATTTCGCTTCATACAAATCTAACGAGGAAGGTTGTAGATACATAGAGTCACCGGCCAAGCGCTATGGCGACTACTCATGTTGCCGAAAGGATTCATCCCATCCATACTCAACCCGAACCTTATATTCCTCACATCATATGCAAAATGCTTCTTATATTTTCTGTCGATGTTCCTCCATTGCACAGAATCAATAGGGTGTCTGAGCATTCTATCCTTCTTACACTCCTCGGCGTGCTATCGTAGCAATTGGGCATACCTTTTGTTCGCAAACAATCGCTTGAGATGGGGGATTATAAGGGAAATACCACACCACCTTAAGGGGGGATCTCTTCTTATTACGTTTCACCCCGACATCATCGTTGCACTTATACCGCTTTGCTTTGCAAACAGCACAGGCATCCATGTCTGCAAACTCATTGCGATACAATATGCAATCGTTTTGGCATGTGTGTATTCTATGTACTTCTAGTCCCAACAGGCAGACAACCTACTTGCCCTGGTACGTAGTTGCAAGCAACACATTACCCTCTGGAAGCAAGTCCCCCAAGAGACATAACAGCTCAATGAAATTTTTATCGGACCAACTATTGCTTGCCTTCAATTGTAGTAGTAAAAGCACAGTATGCACTTTTTGTGCTCTTCCTTGCAGCCCAGGTACAATGGTGTTGTAGAGTCCTCTACCATACGCTAGAACTTTTAAAACTCTCTTTCACTTGTGAAGTCCACCTCCCCATCAAGCAACATTTGATCTAGATCATCTTCGTGGCTATCAACGAATGTATCTTCGACCACCATTATATCGTTGTCTCTGTCATCTTCATCAATGTGTTGCCCTTCATGTACAATCTCATCTTCATCGTGCTCGGTCTAATAGGTATAGCCAACATTGAAACCCCTTCGAAGCAAGTGTGCATGTATCGACTCTATACACATATAGTCTGCCAGCTTCTTTGACTTGTGCGCCGCAGCCGCGTTCAGAAAATAAGTCACACCATTAAACAACTCTGGGCCGCGAAGGTCCGTGTCATACATCCACCTTCGGTCCATCTATAATTAATTATATTAAACTAAATTTTAGTAAATCAATAAACGATCACAAAATAATTTATTCTTTACATTAGTCATGCAGTGCTAATTAATTAAATCAATAAACATCAGATAAGCATAGAATTGCAAATAACAATATAATTGTAAATGATTAGATTTAAAAATCCATCTAGCAATTTTGACTATATTAAAATACATTAACCTTGTTTCATTAATTAAATATCCATCTAACAAATTTTTATTATTTAAATGATTTATTCATTCTATTTGTTATGTAGTGCTATTAAATTAAATTAATATATATCAAATAAGCATATAATTGAAAATAAGGATATATTTGTAAATAATTAGATTTAAAAATGTATGTTGCAATTTTCATTATTGGAAAATCCATCTACCATTTTTCATTATTTAAATATTCATCTAGACATTTTCACTATTTAAAATTCATCTAGCAATTTTCACTATTTAAAATTCCATATAACAAATTTTCATTATTTAAAATAATTATAATTAGGTATAATGGTCCATCTAGCAATTTTCATTATTTAAAAATCTCTAAATCACTAAAATGAATAAGAATTGTAATTTATTCACTACATTAGCTATATCTTAATTTGAGCTTTACCACCTAAAATATTCACACCATACAATCACTAATTATCAAAATCTAGAGCAATCTATAAAGTAAAATCTAACTACAAATATAATGTAGGTCAAGTTACTAACCTTGGAGAGAAATACGAGATGAGTTTTGGTACAATTTTTTAGCAGCAAGTCGCCAAAATCATTGCCGCCGAGCAAAGACAAAGCTCCTCTCTGTTCTGCTCGGTCGGGGAGGGGAACACCTATATAAAGACACTTATCACTGCCGGTTTTGCACAGAACCGGCAATGATAAGGTCGGATTGCGCGGGAAAATAATTATCACTACCGGTTCTAGAGTAAAGCCGGTAGTGAAAATTCTAATATCACTGTCGAATGGTAACCGAACCGATAGTGATATATCACTACCGGTTTTGGATATAAACCGGCAATAATATCTGATTATCACTGTCGGTTGTTTTCACGAACCGGCAGCGATAAGTGTTCCCCCTGGCTGGACTTTTGAACCGACAATGATATGTTATCACTGTCGACTCTAATCCAACCGGTAGTAATATGCCGGCAAGGATGTGTTCCGTAGTAGTGCTTCAATCTCACCCAACGATTAAAAATTTGAATAGAATAAAAGTCGTTGAGTGTTGTATAGCATCGATCCCCACGTTACTTTTACAATTATCAAAGCTAGCCGTGGTCGTTCCATCGCCCCCCATGCATATTTGTTTGGCACTTGTTCAGTGGATCAGTAGCATGCACTCTAGCTAGCCTCTACTGATGGGAGACTTAATTACTAGCTTCGCTGTATTGGCGCGTCCTAGACATTTTGTGTGGCCGACTAGACGGAGGCAAGTGAAACTAAACTTGATCACTGCAATGTCGCTGCCAAGTGGCCCGTCCACAGTAGAAATTAAGGAATGAAGGCACATTTGCCACTCAGACTAGTCTGGACGTTTGCTACGTGTTTGTTCACATGGTAAATGGCAATTGGAGGAAGGCATGAAGCCACAAGTATGCTGTAGGCGGTAGCCACAGCAGGATAGCTTGCAATGAGCCGAGAACCTAAAGGCTACAAGAAGCATCCTGCCTCCCTTTGCAAAAGCAGACAAACGACGGCATATGGAATAACTTAACCATCCAGGAGAAGGCCAGAGATTATATATACTCCTTGCGTGTTCCTTAGCTTCTTGTATGCGGCATGCCTCCTCCTTGTAGATCATCTCCTACACTTTCACAAAAACCAACACACACAAGCAGCAGCAACTTCCAAGCATGCATATCCAAAGCTTCTTAAAGGCCTCTCTTCTTGCCCTAAGCCTTCTCTCTATAGTGACCTGGTTGCCCCACATGTATTCCTGCCTATGGACCTTCGTCCTGGTGTCCCTCCCTTCGGTTGCCTCAACCATCACCGCGCCGAAGTGCCTCTTCGTTTTCTCCAACGTCATCGTCGTCTTCCTCGTCGGCGAGTCCAAGCTCTCACATAGCGGGGGCAGCCAGTCTCTAAACACTGGCGACAAAAACGGTGACCTTGTTGATGCAAAGGGTGACATGCTCCAAAGGCAAGAAGAGGAGGTAGTGATGCAGGTCTTTGCGCCTTTTGCCGTAGAGAGCGAACAAGAAAATAACGTGTTAGTAGTAGCAGAACAAGAGGAGGATACTGTAGCGGTTTGTGAAGATGTCGTGCAGATGGACGAGCTTGAGGAGGAAGATGATGTTGTGTTTGGTGAGATCGATGAAATGAGGCAAGAAGCACTACTGGAAGAAGAGGGAGGTGTTGGGTTAATGCAGGAGGAAGAGATTAGAGGAGAAGATCAGCGTGAGGAAGAGGAGCTGGAGGAGAGAGACCTGCTGCCGGCCGATGAGCTGAACCGGCGAGTGGAGGACTTCATCGCCAAGTTTAACAAGGAGAGGCAGCTGGAGGCCAGGATGCTCGTGTGCTGCTGTTGAGTTAGCATGCATGTTTTGGTTTTATTGTTAGGAGTTTCTCATGCACAAGAACGTATGTTAGAGCTCATCACTGTACTGATGTGGAGTAATTTGGAACGATATATATAGTGTCCAACCTTTTTCGATAAATTATTTTGTTTACCATGTTCAGATAATTGTTGTGTGAAAGGTCGGAATCGTCAGTTTTTTTTTTGGCATGCATGCATGCATGCATGGATAGCACAATTTATTTAATACGGTTGACCACAAATTGTTCTCTTCGAAAGTCGACACACAACATGTAACTGTAGATGAAGGTTCACTTAAAAGAAGGCAAGTACAGTTCAGTGTTTCTCTGAACAATATTATTCAATTACAACTCTAAAAAAAGGTAGGAACTTTAATCACGTATATATAGAGGCTAGCCCAGATCACGCAGGGAAAACTTTGATGCTTGTTACCATATTGGCGTAGCGAAAGATAACCTTGCATCCGGGAAAAAGCTAAAAAATGGGTGCTGGAATGTTGAACTAGCTAGTACTTAATTGGCTTAGCATGTGTAGCAACTAAAACTAAACTCACAGTAAAGTGTTCCCTTTTTTCCTCAGATAGACGACCATTTAAATGCATGTGGTAAAACTTTTGACATTTTGACCACCAATATGCACCTAATTTTTCATACTTATCACACTGAAATGATATTAGACTATTTTCATTGAAAAAAACTTCTAAATAAATAACATTTTTCAACGAAAAATACTTCTAGGTAAATATATATGTTTTATAAGTAGAAAATGTGAATAAGGTGTTTAGTCTTTTTTATGTGACCAGGAATTGTAGTGCCCGTTTGTTCACTACGGTATTGCTTTCTACCTAAAGATGCTTGTTACCAGGGATTTACTAGGTGAAGCACTGCTCCAGGTGTCCTGTTATAATGATTTTACATTGTAGATAAGCATCATTATCCAACACGGATTAGAGAACCATAATCTGGTTACTACCAGAAGTTTCCATGGCAACTCCCAAGATTGGATGTCAGCTTTTTCTTTGTATGTAAGGAAGGAACTTCAGTAGTACTGTTGCGAGATTCTGCTTTAACATGGCAGAGAGCCACTGTCTCCTTTGTATGTTTTGTCAAAAAAAATAAAAGCGAAATTCCATTTTTCATAGCCTCCACTTGTTGCCAGAAAAGAACCCTTACTTTGGATCAACGCGTAAATCCCACTTACATCCTATTTAGAACGCAGAGAGTTTTTTCATTTTTTTGTGGAAAGTGATCGAGAAACATGGTAATTAATTTTTTCTGACTTTTACGAGAATTAAACAGTTTTCTATGAAATTTCTGTGTTTCATGCATGGCCGAGCTGTTTTCTTTGAAATTGCCGCGTACGAACCAGTCAATCCAGAAGACAAGTACTCTGAAGCACTGATGTACATGATGCTGCAACTGCAATAACATGATGATAATCTTCTAAAAAAGAACTGCATGGATATGAGCAAGCGAGATAGGCATGCGAGCTAGCACTATCACACCATGCAAGCATCAACCCTCGGAAGTAAATCATTGATCTGATTGTTGGGACTGTGCATTGCACAATGTTTTGCGGTTACCGATTACATCACTTTGACTTGCCGGAAGCATGTGGATCGTTCCAGCTCTTAACAGAAAAGATTTTGCCACATGCATGATGCATGCATTGCAACGTCGACCCAATTCAGCACATCGTACGTAGTTATCTCCACTTGTTTGTGGGATCGTGTATGTAGATGAACAAAAGCTGGTGATGGGACAAATAATATCACTTCGAATGGGGTCACCAATCATCAGCCGTTCATTTGTGAAACAGCTGGTTTTGTGCTGTGGTACCACAGGTAGTAGATGGAACGGTAGCGGTTGAGCAAACTCAAGTTTGGCAATATTCCCTTCACCAACTCTTCCATATAGGCTATCTCTAGAATCTCTAGATCATTAGTGTGCACCGCAGTGAAGAGTACGTAGCAGACATAAGGAGAAAGCTAGTGCCAAGATGCTAGAGCACTGTCTCTGACTGTTCTCTGGTACTTTTTTAGACCTACAGTCTTTTTCATGTAGTTTTCAAGACGTCGTACCGACTGCACATCATGAACATAAGAAAGCGCAGTAGCATATTGAGTACTCCCTCTATTTTTCTCTCGTATAGGCCACGGGACACTTCACTGTATAATTAACTTAGCTTGCTTCCAGGAAGCATATCCTGTATCTATGCACATCTCTTGCTTCCAGTATTAAGAAACTATATATTGGCGCGACCTAAACATTATCATCAGAGCGTCGCCTAGATATATACGAAGCAGACTAGACAAAAGTCATTCTGATTTTCTGTAAATGTTATTAAGGTAAGAATTATGGGTGCTGATAGTAAAATGTATTTTTGAAATTTGTCGATTGCCAAAGACCGATTGTCATAAACTTAAAATACAAAGTAGCACAATATATTAAGAAAAATTGTTAAAAATACAATGTTACGAAAGTATTTTTCTGACGAAAAATCTAGTAATATCATTTGCCAATTGAAAAACCTTTGTATATTAGGGGGTCAACAAGTTTTCAAAGGTTAACTGTACGCATTCTAAAACGACGTCTAAAAAGAATGGATGGAGATGGAGTATTTATTTTTTCCACCTAATTTTCTCTTTTAATACCAACTTGTCGCACATCCATCACTTCATTCCACAACTCTATGTCTAATAGTTTTTGACAGTGGTATCCCTTTATAATAATTATTCAATATTTCCCTAAAAAAATTATTATTTCAAGTGTCTTTTGCCCACACTATCACTTTGTCAGCAAAAATGTGTTGCTGCTTTATTCTAACCGTTGGGAATGGATTGGATGACACTAGGTAAGCCGTGGGCTATATGAAAAAGTACTAAAGAAATTTAATAACAACGCCCATGAACAAAATAACTGTATGGAAAATTGTGAATATATCAGATAAAATCGTATCGATCAGTCGCTGAGAAGTAGACCACGTAGATAGTGCAAATTTTAGGTGCTATTTGTTGCAGTAGGCAATCACACGTGATTCTATGTGTGTGTTTTGCCAATATACTAGCTTATCACTTTTATCCTAGTTTTGTTCTATTATCGCCAATGTTGAAACGACATGCACGGTCTCGCACCTGCTAGGAGTAGGACAGCTTGCAGTGAGCCAAGAACTTCAAGGCCATAAGAGACCTACACATCACAATACCTTTTGCAAAGAGGACAAGAAGCATACGAAAACAAAAGATGCTGCAAATAATTTCTACGATGGAATCACTTAGCAGATGAGGTTTCTCTGCAAGGTCACAACCATTTCCTCTCCTCTCCTGCTATAAATAACCCATATGAGGACCTCTCCTTATTGCGTTCCTCTCATGTGCTGTCTCGAGTTCTTCTTGCTTCATTCCAGTGAAAACATTAAATAAACACAAACAACTGCAACATCTTTCCTTACCCCCAAGCATGGATCTCCAAAGCTGCTTGAAGACATCCATACTTGCCCTAACCCTCCTCTCCATGGTAACCTGGATACCCCACATTTACTCTTGTATAAGAACCTTCTTCTTGGTGTCACTCCCTTCTGCCGCCTCAACCACCACCGCACCGAAGTGCCTCTTCATCTTCTCCAACGTCATCGTCGTCTTCCTCATCAGCGAGTCCAGGCTCTCTGGGAGCAACGCCAGCGGTTCCACGGATGATGGCGATGTTGCAAGGGGTGACATGGCCCGACGGCAACAAAAGGATGAGGTGAATGCCGTGTGGTCGCCAAGGATTATCGAGGAGAGCGAAGAAGAGCATGAGGGCAGTGCCATCGTGGAACCATTAGATAACATTGTACTGGTACATGAAGGTGCGCATACGCAGATAACTCAGTACCAAGAGGAAGTTGGAGTAGTCATTGCTGCGGTCGAAGAGAGAGGAGAATTGCAAGAAGAGGGAAGCGCTGTTGTCGTGCAAGAGGAGGCGAGGGAGGAAGAAGACTGCAAGGAGGAAGAGGAGCCGGCAGACGAGCTGAACAGGCGAGTGGAGGATTTCATCGCGAGATTCAACATGGAGAGGCAGCTAGAGGCAAGGATGTTAGTTTGCTGTTGTTGAGCTAGCACTGGTGTTCTGGTAGTAGTCATGCAGTAATTTTGGAGTTTATCGCTGTACAGAGGTTAAAGTCTAATAAAGGAAAAAACATCCTTTATAAATCTCTCTCTCTCTCTTCTACATGAGTATTTATTTGATTCTATCCATGAGGACTAGTGGGAAATTGAACAACAAGATGATTGTATCAAGCAAACTTTGTTCCCAAGGCCAGCATGCGACATCCATGATTTAACGATTTCAGACATGTGCAGCTGCCAAGTAGCTAGGCTAGCTCCTAAGGCAATGAGAATCCAACAAATCACATCTCTTGTCCTCCTCTAGAAAAATGTTTCAGGAATGAAACAAAATCAGATGGAGAGACAGCAAGTGGAAAAGGAGCAATGGTTTCTTCTAATTCATAAGGCATAGATGCTACACTGTTTTTTTTTTATTGGTCCGCAGTCCGCACAGACGCAGACTGCAGACTGCAGAGAAATGGAAGAAGAGGCCCAAGATGTGTCAGGTTGTGCTGACCAAAACATCCCCATAATATTCAGATAAAATAAACGAAGAAGATTGCTTTATTGAGTGATGAATTGTGACGAAAGAAAAACTGAGCTAGTGAGCAGTACCTCGGTGATGGACTGCGCTGACCAGAGAAGAATAGCCAATAATGTTCCAGACACGCGTTCAGCCCAGGCCTCGCGTCACAGCTAACAATGCAGCGATTAGCCATGTAACAAATTGTAAATCTGTTTGCACCAAAATTTGGCAAACTTGGTCAAAATCGGCAATAAAGTCAGAGATACGGAATTAACGGACAGGATGGAAAGGTTTGGAGATATTTTGGTAACTGCCATATTTTAAAACAACCGTCCGAGATAAGGCCGATACGAAACGGACTTGAAGCGTGTTGTATCAGGACACGATCGGCCGCGGGTATAAAAGAAGGACCAAAGCGAACTGCAAAACAATCAACACAATACAATCAACTAGTCTTTACTTTTTCTACTTTTCCTGTCGACTAGGAGTAGCTTCTGTAATTTAGCCTTCGTAATCGATTTTGATCAATAAAGTTGCGCATCGCCGATTGTTGATCTTCGTCAATTACACCCCAGGTTTGATTTGTTCTGATTTTGTTGCGCATCGCCTTCTTCAGAATCGATCTGCCTTTATCCTCTGATTAGCCTTAATCGGCTAGTTAGACTTATCCTGTTACCTTGATCTTGATCGGCTTCAAGCTGATTAGATCTAAGCCGATTGATCGTCACGATCGGCTTTGTGTGGATTTTATATTTTTTACCTTGTCGGTTACAGGTCAAATCGACTGGCACGCTCTGAACCCGGTGTTCGTCTGGTGTGCTGCTGTCAGAAACCCTACATCAAGTTTTTGACGCCAACACACTCTTGGCACGCCCGGTGGGACCCCAATGTCTTCATCAGGGAAGTCGATTCCGCCATCAGATCTCAACACAGAGGCTATAATCGTCCCAACAATGGACGATTTGTCTGCGGAACAACGTCAAGAAATTGAAGCTCGGAAGACTGCGCTGGAAGAGATGATGCTAAGCTGCTATCAGAAAACTAGACATGGCGTCACACAAAAATCCGCCCCGCCGACGGTCAACGCCCTGGGTGATGCGGGTGTAACAGAACAGGTAAGCCGATATCTGCCTGCTCAAGCCGAATTATCGGCCATGATTAACCAATCTGTGCATCACGCTCTAATAAACCAATCATCGGCTCTTGTGACAACCCTTAAGCCGATGATAGCGAATAGCGTCAAGTCTATAGCTCAGGAGTTAGCCTCGTCAGGAAGCCTGCTTGATCCTTTGCAAGCCTTGCCAAATTATCCTATTTTTTCAGTATCACAAAACACGCAGAGCGCAACGGCCGATCCCAAACCATCGGCTGTGATATCACCCCCCACCATGATGCCCACGCAACCCACGGTCATATTGCCTAGGGACCCTCGGTCAAGTGGGGTGAGCCATTACCACTCCTATACCGACACCGTGAAGTTGAATGCATCTATCAATCTTCCACCATCGGCTACCGTGTGTTTATAGGCAGAGTGGCTCGTGTGTTTCTTCTACAGTATTTCCTGTGTGCTTTTCATCATGTGAAAATGGAAGGCATCAGGAAAAAGCCTTACTCAAATACTTCCACTAGGAAAAATCACATCCAATCCATTACAATTGATTTGGGGAACCTGCATACCACCTAGGATAAACACTATGAGGATAAACACAATGAGCTATTCCGATTCTTGCAGCAACACCTAGGAACTAAAAGGCTGAGAGCGCACAGCTGAACTGGTCCAGATTATTGAGGATGACCTCATGGCAGCACAACGGTCGCAACCTACGCCTGCTGAACTCGGCTAACGTATTACTGCTGACCAAAACGCAGGACGCCAACAGGATTTTAGATTACAGGCCCATTAGTCTCATACATAGCGTAGGGAAGATCTTTTCCAAGCTTCTGGCCAACATATTGTCACTGTTACTACAGGACCTTGTATCCCACAACTAGATTGTTTTCATGAAACGCAGATCCATACATGGCAACTTCCTCTACACCCAGAACATAACCAAAGAGCTACACAGGAAACAAATATCATCGCTCTTCATCAAAATGGACATAGAGAAGGCATTCGATTTAGTGAGTTGGGAGTACATGTTAGAGCTCCCGGAACATATGGGGTTTGGGCAATGTTGGAAAGACTGGATCTCAATGCTCCTCGCGTCATCCTCCTCTAGAATTTTGCTTGACAGAAGCCAGGCCGTGCGTTCATGCATACAAGGGGACTTCGGCAGGGGGACCCCCTATCACCTATGCTCTTCATCTTGGGCATTGACCCATTATAGCGCTTGTTGTTGATTGTTGATCCAAATTCAGAGAGAAGGCCAAATTTCTGCCGGAGCGTAGCGGAGGCCTGTCTCCGATAGGCTAGGGCCTCCGCGGAGCGGATCGTTTTTTTGACCTAGGTCACCACCGCCTATATATATCCCCTCTTGTAAGCTGCACGGGCGATTCATCCCCTGCGTTTGTAACTCTCCAGAAAAATAGTGAATTTCTGCCGCCGGCGCCCGTGGTTTTTTTTCCCGAAAGGGTTTTCCACGTTAAATCTCGTGTCTCTTGTTCTCTTTGTGGTTTGATCTTCTTCATATTTTGTTCGTCGTTGTTATAACAAGTGGTATCAGAGCCACGTCTTATCCCTATTCTGATCTAGGGTTTCAATCATCATGACGGCGACAATGAAGTATGATCTTCTGTTGTTGGACTTGGACACGCGATTCTCTTTGTGGCAAGTTAAGATGCGGGCAGTGTTGGCTTACAATGATATGGATGATGCACTTGAAAGTTTTGGGAAAACAGATCCCAAGAATTGGACAGACGACGAGAAAAGGAAAGACCATAAGGCTCTTTCTTAGATCCATCCTCATTTATCCAACAATGTTCTGCAGGAAGCGTTGAACGAGAAATCCGCTGCTACCTTATGGCTGAAGCTGGAATCGATCTGTATGTCTAAAGATCTAACCAGCAAGATGCATGTCAAGATGAAGTTGTTCACCCACTGTAAGTTCAAGCTCCATTGGTTTTGGTGATTGATTTAAATATCAATGTTTAATCATTGTTTAATGACAAATCTAATCATTATGAGACTAGCATGCTTTATTAAGTCTTATTCTTACTAGTCTCATACTTGGATGGAAAATGGAAAACCTAAGGTATGCACTCGTATTCATTCTATTATATAAATGCATACTTAGAATTCAAGTTAAAGTATGAACTCTTCCATTGCTTTAGTCCAAATATGTGCATTATGTCTCTTATTCATATATACATGAATGCACACATCTAGGGGGAGTTTATAATTTAACTTGATGTTTCAATTGTATTGATCCATGTCCTCTTGTCATACAATATAAAGGATCAAGACCTTGAAACAATCTTTTGAGTATATAAGACTTGTGTAGTTATATACTCATGTCAATTTAAATGAGTTTAAATTGAGTTCGATTGTCTCTCAATCAATCAAAGAATATTTCATCATGTGTTGATGGTGTTTCCTTGTTGATTAAAGACAAGTTTAAAAGTTCTTTAGTATAATGAAGCATTAGTTGCATCAAAGTACTCAAGACACAATTAATCATTCAATTGATTAGGTTGTGCTCAATCGAACTTGGAGGCATCCATTATGTGTTAATGGAGTGCGGTGATGATTGAGACAACCGTGTTTGTTGGACTAACATCTTCCATGAGTTGTGAAGTAGGTTAAGTCCAAGATGATGAAGAATCGGGAAGAAGTCATCATGTGTTGATGAGCTTCAAGAGGTGATCCCGAAGTGAAGAGAAGGGCTAGAGAAGGTTCATCATGCGTTGATGACCAAGAAGAAGAAGAACAAGCGAAAAGTTCTTGAGTATAATGAAGCATTAGTTGCATCAAAGTACTCAAGACACAATTAATCATTCAAATTGATTAGGGTTGTGCTCAATCGATCTTGGAGGCATCCATTATGTGTTAATGGAGTGCGGTGATGATTGAGACAACCGTGTTTGTTGGACTAACATCTTCCATGAGTTGAGAAGTAGGTTAAGTCCAAAATGATGAAGAATCGGGAAGAAGAAGTCATCATGTGTTGATGAGCTTCAAGAGGTGATCCCGAAGTGAAGAGAAGGGCTAGAGAAGGTTCATCATGCGTTGATGACCAAGAAGAAGAAGAAGAGGTGATCCTGGAGAGAAGATGATTGGAAATCATAAAAGCTCCAAGTGGATCAAGTGTGGCAAAGGTATAACTAGCTAGGGCTAAGGATGTGTTCCTAGTCTTTTACCGGTCTCCGTGTTTGGTTGTGAGACCGGGTTGCTTGTTAGGTGCCGTACTATTAAGAGGGGTTGAGTCTTTTAGCTTGAGCTTCATCATGTGTTGATGAACTCGATCCGGTTCACTCTAGCTCACTCTCTTGTTTGATGTTTGCATGAAGCTAACCATTTGGCATGTGTTGCAAATTGGTGAAGCTTGTGCATTGTATTTTGTATGAGCTAAGTATTTGCATGTGTTGCAAATAAGGGTGCTCATACTTGCATCTTATTTGATTTGGTTTTTGCTTGGAGCTAAGTTTTGCATGTGTCGCAAAAGGAGAGAGCTCAAGCAATTTGGTTTAAAGTGGTTGCATGGAGTTAGAGATTTGCATGTGTTGCAAATAGAGAGCTCATGCACTTGTATTTGTTGTGGTTGCTTGCATGGTGCTAGAGATTTGCATGTGTTGCAAATAGAGAGCTCATGTTTTGGTATTGCTTGGAGCTAGGTTTTTGCATGTATTGCAAAGAACAATGCTCAAGCATAAAATTGGTTTAATGTGTATTTGCAAGTTCGTTGTGCGAATAAACCGAGGTCTATGGGTCCGAAATCCCGAGAGCATGTGAGTAGGGCTTGCAACGGTGTTTGCAAGTTGACTGGTCTTGTGTTGACCTTCACATGGCTAGGGGGATTAATCTCATAGACTCGAGTTTGATTTCCTTAATACGTTTTGCAAATAGATCTTGAGTTGTTTACGAAATGTGTTTTCGTTAGTTGGATTTGTTATTTGCAAATGTGTTTTGTAAATGAACTTTAGATTATGTGTTCCGATCCTAAAGCATGTGAATAGGGTTTGCAAATGTGTTTTGCAAATTGACTTGATCATGTGTTGATCATCACATGGCTAAGAGGATTGATCTCATAAGTTCTTGGTTTATTGGCAAATGTGTTTTGCAAATAAGTTGTGCTTAATGAGATTCTTTGGAGTATGTGATTAACATATGCAAATGTGTTTTGCATAGTGTTGTGATCATGTGTTGATCCTCACATAGCTCAAAGAATTTATCTTGAATGGTTTGGAGAAAAGTTTTGTGAAAACAGTGTTTTCTCCTCGAGGCCGGTCGATCAGCCCAGAAGGCCGGTAGCACCGGGTCCGGTGTTACTCGCAGATTTGGCCGATAGCACCGAAGGTCCGGTGCTACCGTCTCTCTGGCCGGTGTGGAATTTCCAGAGAGGGGTGTTTTTGGGCGGTCTGGTGGTCCGGTGCTACCGCCCATGGTAGGCCGTAGCACCGGAGGTCCGGTGCAACCGCTCCTCTGGCCGGTGTGAAAAATCCAGAGGAGGTGTTTTTGAGTTCGGCCTGAGGCCGGTGCTACCGCCCAAGCGGTAGCACCTCTCCCAGTTGGCCGGTGCTACCGGTGTTTCCTGCAACGGCTAGTTTTGTAGCCGTTGGCGAGGAGGCCGGTGCTACCGGTCCTAGTAGGGCGGTAGCACCGGGAATTCTTGTTTTGTCCAGAATTTCCCCCCAACGGCTAGTTTTGGCTTGGAGGCTATAAAAGGAGGCCTTGGGGGCAAGGGCAGCAGGTTGGCTGTGTGCTAGAGCATTTGGGTGTTTATAGGAGTTGTGTGCATGTGTTGCCTTCTCCCATTTGCTTCTTGAGCTAGTGTGAGCCTCTAATTGCATGTGTTGCAATTAGGAGAGGATTGAGAGTCTCTTGTGCATGTGTTGCACTTGAGTAGGATCCTTGTGCATGTATTGCACTTGGTGATCACCGGAAGCACATGTGTTGTGCTTGGTGAAGTTCAAGCGAGAGGATTCGGCTTGTTACTCTTGGAGGTTGCCGACTCCTAGACGGCGTAGAGCGTCGTGCGCGGGAGCTCTCAAGGTTGTGAGAAGCCCCGGCGAAGTTTGTGAAGGTTCGGGTTGAGCCTACGCGAAAGCGTGAAAAACCACATCTAGTGGATTCGAGGTGGGTGCTCAATTCGTGGAGCCGGTCCAATGTGTTTGGGCTAACCTCAACGTGGACTAGGGGAGACCGGCAAGTCTCCGATCACCACGGTAAAAAGTATTGTGTCTCTTGTGCTTGCCTTGTTCTCTTTATTTGTATTCAAGCAATTTACATTCATAGAATTAAATTGATTGATTGCTTGTCCTTAGAATTGCTTTTTGTTAGAGACATAATTAGTTAGTACACATAGTGAGCCTAGTTGATTTAGGCTTTAATTGTCAAAACCTTAGTTTATCGCTTCCGCATTATTATTGATAGGTTTTGGCATAGGGGTAATTAGGGGTGAATTGCTTTGTAGAAATTAGAAAGAGAAAGTTTTTTTTAAAAGCCGCCTATTCACCCCCCTCTAGTCGGCATCCTCGACCTTACAAGTGGTATCAGAGCTTGGTCTCTCATTTTATTAGACTTAACCGTCTATAGAGTAAAGGATGGCGACTAGTGGTTTAGTGCACTACACCGATTCACATATTTTTGATGGCTCAAATTATGCTTCATGAAAATTATTTATGATATCTCATTTTAAATCCATGAGCCCCAAAATATGGTGGATCGTAGATGTGGGCTTTTCTCTTCGGTTGAATGAATTCGCTCCAACTAAAGGAGAAGAGAAATGCCTACATCTCGACGCTCAAGCTACTAATGCTTTATTTAGTTTTGTGAGCATAGATGTCTTTAATTCAATTTGCAATCTCAAGAGCGCCCATGAAATGTGGATCAAGCTTCAAGAATTATTTGAATTATCCACATCAATAAGCGATGATTGCTTTGAGGATAGGACATCGGTAGAAGAAACCTCCACTTCTACCTCAAGTGATGAAGAGACCTCAACCTCGACCTCAAGCGACGATGATCATCAAATTCTTTCATCGTTAACTCGTTGCTTCATGGCTAAAGGTAAAATTGAGGTAAGTGATAGTGATGAGGATGATGAGCCCTCCTATGATGAACTTATGAATATGTTAGAGGAGCTCAATAATTATCTTGGGAAGGAGAAAACAAAATATAAAATCTTAAAGCTTGAACATGACTCTCTTAAAAATGATTATAATGTGCTTAAAGAGAATCATGAATCTCTCCTTCTCAAAGAACTCACTAAGCCTAGGGTGGACATAGGAATTACATGTGATTTAATTGATGAAATGCCTTGCTTAAATGTCAATCCTATTATTTCATCAAAAATTGACATGTCCACCTCTTGCAATAATTCAATTGATATGCCTTGTTGCTCAAATACAAATATTGCTTCTACTTCCTCTATGTCTTGTGAGATTAATCTTGTAGAGGAAAATAATGAGCTCAAGGAACAAGTCACTCAATTGAGAAGTGACTTAGAGAAGTGCTACAAAGGAAAGGTCACCCTCGACAACATTCTAAGCAATCAACGAAAGTTGGTTGACAAGAGAGGGATCGGCTACATCTCCAAGAGGGAGAAGAAAATGAAGGGCCACTACGCCTCCGTGCGCCCTCATCTAGTGGAAGTCAAGTCCACACCACCATTGGAGAGGCACACCGGCAAGAAGCAAGTCAAAACGGTCAAGAGAGGGCCAAATAGCGTGACATGCTTCAATTGTCGGGAAAGGAGACACTTCGGTAAGGATTGTCCCAAAGGTACTACTCCTAAGCCTATTATTGTAAATGATCATTATTTGCTTAGGAAGGACAAAAATGGCAATGTGTTTGCCAAGTTTGTCGATTCTCCCAAGTACTTGCAAAATTATGATATTCAATTGCTTAGGAGAAATGAATCTAGAAATGTGTTTGCTCAAAATGCTAGATTTCCTAAGACCAAGAAAAATCATGTTGATCATGTACTTAGGAAAAATAACAATAGCAAAACATTTGCTAGATTTGTTAGATCCTCTAGCATTCTCATTATAATGATCATCATATGCTTAGAAAGGATCGAACTAGAAATGGGTTTGTGAATTTTACTAGACCTCCTAAGCCGTCTCATTACAATGCAAATAATTCGCTTAGGAGAAATAATAACCTCAAACCCATTGCTAGTCATGTTAGTTCACCTAAGACTATTAATATTAGGGCCATTTGGGTTCCTAAATCACTTGTGACTAACATTCTTGGACCCAACAAAAATTGGGTACCAAAAAGCGCCTAAAAGAATTGTAGGTGCTTAGAGATGCATTGGAAGCTTTGGCTTGATCAAGAATGATTCCATCATGTGCAAAAAGAAGCCAAGCTTGAAGACATTCACATCAATTATGAACCAATGCCATCTCGGGTAACAAGTATTTAAATTGATTCTTATAGCTTTTAGCCTTGTGTAGGTTAAGCTACGTTTTTAATGAAAATCAATTTAAATTACTTGCTTATGATTCTTGCTCATGCTTGTTAATTGTATTAATTGTAATCTTGAGAAAGTTTGGGGTAGTGGCACATTAAGGGGGAGTGCTAAATCATAACCATGTATATTACATCCCTATGTGTGCCCATATTTATATAAGTGCTAATATATATTTTCAAAATGAAGCCATTTAGCCAAAAGTCAAAATTTTGTATACTATTAGTAATCTTTTGAAAACTAGTTCAAAAATGTATACAAATGCTTTCAAAAGGTCTTCCAATAGTTTTGGCTTCACAAAAATCTATTTTACAAAGAAAATGAGTTTCATGCCTAAAATCAAGTTTCTAGTTTCTTGTTTTGGATTTAAACTTATAACTTTCATAGAATTAAATGTAAAATGATTTTGAAAATAATTCCAAAACGAAAAACCTAGTGTTGGTCATTCTTAACAACTTTCGTGTTCAAAAGATTTTCAAAAGACCAACCAATCAAAAGTTATTTGATTTTGAAACTCACCCAAAAACTATACTTGACCCATAATGGTCATATTATTGCACTTTGTGAGTTTCTTCATTTGGACTAGATCTTGTGTAGTATCTTAGTTCAAAATGATATTTAAGACTCATACACAAAATTCAAATCTCTATATCTTATCTTATTCTTCATTTGAATCTTGTGTTGAAATATTTGGCTTTGTTTTACAAATGGCTATTTCAAAAGGACCATTTTGGTCAAAAGTCAAATCTTATGTTTAAAAGGCCTAAAATTGTAAAAAGCTTTGTAAAAGTATTTTAATATGTATTTCAAATGTTTTACAAGCTTTCAAAATGAAAATTTTATGTTGAAATCAAAATTGATCAAAATTCTTGTTTTCACCCAAAATAGCCTATTTAAGCATATTGCTCAATCTTGGCTTTCAAATTGGATTTCATTATCTTTTCAAGTGGTATCATGGTTTCTAAAAGTATTTCAAATCCTACAAGCCATGAGGATTCGATTTTTATGAAATCCGAAATTAAAATTGCACCTTGAGGCCCTTTATGTTTGTTAATCTCATTTTATGCCTCAAAGCACAATTTGCCATATCTTTCAAAATAAAATTCTTTTTTCGAAAATTCTTTTTGTAAAACATTATAAATAGTCAAAAGTTTATTTCTGGAAATTTTCAAATCATTTGGACTTCATTTGAATTATTTTTGCAAAAATTTGCGAAAATTTAGTTTTTCAGTCTGTCAGAGCCGGTTGCACCGCTCTAAACCGTGGTAGCACCGGATCCCGGTACTACCGCACCTGAATGGCGGTAGCACCGGCGGCCGGTAGTACCACACCTGAATGGCGGTAGTACCGGCCCTGGCAGAACTATTCTGAATTTTCAGACTTTTTGAAATTGATTTTGGGATATCTTTTAATTGGAACTTCCTTTTTCAAAAATTCTTTTTGGAAAAGCTTCTTATGATCCCAAATTATATTTTTGCAAATTTTAAAATTATTTAAAAATTTTTTGGCTTATTTTCAAAAGATATCCATTAAGTTTCCCTTGATATATTTTAAGTGGTATCCATTTGGGGTCTTTTTGAAATATCATTTCAAAACCAAAACTTGTAAATGTCTAAATGCTAATAGCTCCATGCTTCAACTCTTGAACCTTATGGGAGCTTATTTTAATCAAGTTTTGTGCATTTATCTCTAAATGGTATCTCTAATGTTATTGCTCTGATACCTTCAAATTTTTCCAAACCTTTGAGAAAATTAAGGGGTATTGATTTCTATCGAGTGGTACCAACTTTTTCTTTGTTTTATAAATTCTTACAAATGGTATCCACCTATACCCCTCATGCATTTTTATGAATTTTAATGATATTTCAAACTCATATGGATTAATTTCCCATTTGAAGCTTAATTGTAAGTTCAATATCTCAAGGACTCTCTGTGTGAGATCCTTTGTATGATTGAATTATCTAACGGGGATAAATTCATATTAAGCTGAGTTTAAATGAAAATGCTTTATTTTAAAATGGTTCATTTAACATTGCTTATCTTACAAGTGTTTCTTCAAGCAATGTCTCTTGAGACTTTTCTCATTGATATCTTTCTTTCTCAAGTGGTACCTCATGTTTTAATGATCTTTCAAGTGGTATCTTTTTCATATAGTATCACTTAAAGAAATATTTATATGTGGTATAATTTTAAAAGTAAGCATTACAAGTGGTACAAGTTTCTTATTCTCCTTAAAATAGTACTACAAGTGATGCTTCTTCAAAAAGATTTCTTTTAAGTAATTTCATTGAAAATCTTATTAGAAAATTGGTATCAGGCCTTCTTTTAGATAAATTCCTTGTTTAAGTCATATTAGGAAAATTATGGACTCTTCAAGTGAGTCATGATGAATTCATTGAATAGCCTAATAAAATGAGGAGTTTTATTTGAATGTGTTTCAAATAATCCTTTTGAGATTTAACTTTAAATATGGCCTTCTTCTAAAAGTGGTTTACTCTTTTAGGTCATATTTCAAAAGTTTACAAAAACATTGGCCTTAATTCTTTAAAACCAAAATTTCTTGCAATAGTCGTATGATTTCATTTCAAATCATTTTATGACCAAAAAGGGGGAGAATCATTTCATTTCAAATAACTATATTCGATTGCTTCTCTTACCAAGCTCTGTACTCTTTTTCAATTGGTACATATTCTTCCAAGTGATGCTTAGCTCTCGATGTTTTCAAGTAGTATAACCTCTTTTTGGATTGGTTTTTCCATTTTTGGTGTTTAATGCCAAAAGGGGGAGAATTATTATGTGCTTAATTCCCACATTTGGATCTTTGAGTTTAATGCCTATTAAGGGGGAGAAATTGATGTGTGCACTCGATTCTCATTGGTTAAAACTTTATAAGTGATATGAGTACTTAGTTTGGTTAAGCAATATAAGTTAAGTGATATTAAAGCTAAGTTATGTGGTATATAGAGATTATATTGGTATTAGAGCTCTTATTTTTTACAAGTGATTTTTATAAGTGGTAAGAGCTCGAATTTTTCAAAACCCCTTCATAAATTGTTTTTCATCCAAATGAGCAATTAATGTAGGATTTGTCATCAATCACCAAAAAGGGGGAGATTGTAAGTTCAAGGTCCATTGGTTTTGGTGATTGATTTAAATATCAATGTTTAATCATTGTTTAATGACAAATCTAATCATTATGAGACTAACATGCTTTATTAAGTCTTATTCTTACTAGTCTCATACTTGGATGGAAAATGGAAAACCTAAGGTATGCACTCGTATTCATTCTATTATATAAATGCATACTTAGAATTCAAGTTAAAGTATGAACTCTTCCATTGCTTTAGTCCAAATATGTGCATTATGTCTCTTATTCATATATACATGAATGCACACATCTAGGGGGAGTTTATAATTTAACTTGATGTTTCAATTGTATTGATCCATGTCCTCTTGTCATACAATATAAAGGATCAAGACCTTGAAACAATCTTTTGAGTATATATGACTTGTGTAGTTATATACTCATGTCAATTTAAATGAGTTTAAATTGAGTTCGATTGTCTCTCAATCAATCAAAGAACATTTCATCATGTGTTGATGGTGTTTCCTTGTTGATTAAAGACAAGCGAAAAGTTCTTGAGTATAATGAAGCATTAGTTGCATCAAAGTACTCAAGACACAATTAATCATTCAAATTGATTAGGTTGTGCTCAATCGATCTTGGAGGCATCCATTATGTGTTAATGGAGTGCGGTGATGATTGAGACAACCGTGTTTGTTGGACTAACATCTTCCATGAGTTGTGAAGTAGGTTAAGTCCAAGAAGATGAAGAATCGGAAGAAGAAGTCATCATGTGTTGATGAGCTTCAAGAGGTGATCCCGAAGTGAAGAGAAGGGCTAGAGAAGGTTCATCATGCGTTGATGACCAAGAAGAAGAAGAAGAGGTGATCTCGAGAGAAGATGATTGGAAATCATAAAAGCTCCAAGTGGATCAAGTGTGGCAAAGGTATAACTAGCTAGGGCTAAAGATGTGTTCCTAGTCTTTTACCGGTCTCCGTGTTTGGTTGTGAGACCGGTTGCTTGTTAGGTGCCGTACTATTAAGAGGGTTGAGTCTTTTAGCTTGAGCTTCATCATGTGTTGATGAACTCGATCCGGTTCACTCTAGCTCACTCTCTTGTTTGATGTTTGCATGAAGCTAACCATTTGGCATGTGTTGCAAATTGGTGAAGCTTGTGCATTGGATTTTGTATGAGCTAAGTATTTGCATGTGTTGCAAATAAGGGTGCTCATACTTGCATCTTATTTGATTTGGTTTTTGCTTGGAGCTAAGTTTTGCATGTGTCGCAAAAGGAGAGAGCTCAAGCAATTTGGTTTAAAGTGGTTGCATGGAGTTAGAGATTTGCATGTGTTGCAAATAGAGAGCTCATGCACTTGTATTTGTTGTGGTTGCTTGCATGGTGCTAGAGATTTGCATGTGTTGCAAATAGATAGCTCATGTTTTGTTATTGCTTGGAGCTAGGTTTTTGCATGTATTGCAAAGAACAATGCTCAAGCATAAAATTGGTTTAATGTGTATTTGCAAGTTCGTTATGCGAATAAACCGAGGTCTATGGGTCCGGAATCCCGAGAGCATGTGAGTAGGGCTTGCAACGGGTGTTTGCAAGTTGACTGGGTCTTGTGTTGACCTTCACATGGCTAGGGGGATTAATCTCATAGACTCGAGTTTGATTTCTTAATACGTTTTGCAAATAGATCTTGAGTTGTTTACGAAATGTATTTTCGTTAGTTGGATTTGTTATTTGCAAATGTGTTTTGTAAATGAACCTTAGATTATGGGTTCCGATCCTAAAGCATGTGAATAGGGTTTGTAAATGTGTTTTGCAAATTGACTTGATCATGTGTTGATCATCACATGGCTAAGAGGATTGATCTCATAAGTTCTTGGTTTATTGGCAAATGTGTTTTGCAAATAAGTTGTGCTTAATGAGATTCTTTGGAGTATGTGATTAACATATGCAAATGTGTTTTGCATAGTGTTGTGATCATGTGTTGATCCTCACATAGCTCAAAGAATTTATCTTGAATGGTTTGGAGAAAAGTTTTTGTGAAAAACAGTGTTTTGTCCCTAAGGCCGGTCGTATCGCTCAGAGGCCAGTAGCACGGGGTCCGGTGTTATCATTGCTGTTTGGCCGGTAGCACCGAAGGTCCGGTGCTACCGTCTCTCTGGCCGGTGTGGAATTTCCAGAGAGGGTTGTTTTTGGGCGGTCTGGTGGTCCGGTGCTACCGCCATGGTAGGCCGGTAGCACCGAGGTCCGGTGCAACCGCTCCTCCGGCGGTGTGAAAAATCCAGAGGAGGTGTTTTGAGTTCGCCTGAAGCCGGTGCAACCGGGGTTGAGGCCGGTGCTACCGCCCGAGCGGTAGCACCGCTCCCAGTTGGCCGGTGCTACCGGTTTTTCCTGCAACGGCTAGTTTTGTAGCCGTTGGCGAGGAGGCCGGTGCTACCGGTCCTAGTAGGGCGGTAGCACCGGGAATTCTGGTTTTGTCCAGAATTTCCCCCCAACGGCTAGTTTTGGCTTGGAGGCTATAAAAGGAGGCCTTGGGGGGCAAGGGCAGCAAGTTGGCTGTGTGCTAGAGCATTTGGGTGTTTATAGGAGTTGTGTGCATGTGTTGCCTTCTCCCATTTGCTTCTTGAGCTAGTGTGAGCCTCTAATTGCATGTGTTGCAATTAGGAGAGGATTGAGAGTCTCTTGTGCATGTGTTGCACTTGAGGAGGATCCTTGTGCATGTGTTGCACTTGGTGATCACCGGAAGCACATGTGTTGTGCTTGGTGAAGTTCAAGCGAGAGGATTCGGCTTGTTACTCTTGGAGGTTGCCGACTCCTAGACGGCGTGAGCGTCGTCGCGCGGGAGCTCTCAAGGTTGTGAGAAGCCCCGGCGAAGTTTGTGAAGGTTCGGGTTGAGCCTACGCGAAAGCGTGAAAAACCACATCTAGTGGATTCGAGGTGGGTGCTCAATTCGTGGAGCCGGTCCAATGTGTTTGGGCTAACCTCAACGTGGACTAGGGGAGACCGGCAAGTCTCCGATCATCACGGTAAAAAGTATTGTGTCTCTTGTGCTTGCCTTGTTCTCTTTATTTGTATTCAAGCAATTTACATTCATAGAATTAAATTGATTGATTGCTTGTCCTTAGAATTGCTTTTTGTTAGAGACATAATTAGTTAGTACACATAGTGAGCCTAGTTGATTTAGGCTTTAATTGTCAAAACCTTAGTTTATCGCTTCCGCATTATTATTCACTACTACAGAACAGCCAATCCTTGCCGGCATATCACTGCCGGTTAGGACCGAGCCGGCAGTGATAACGTATCTCTGCCGGTTCGAAAGTTAAGTTGGGGAGAACTTATCACTGCCGGTTCATGCAACCAACCGGCGGTAAAAAGCAAGATATCACCGCCGGTTTGAGACAAGAACCGGCAGAGATATATCTCGCCGGTCGTTCTTAAACCGGCGGTGATACTTGCATTTTCACCGCCGGTTAAAGCGAGAACCGCAAGTGATATTATCTTCCCGCGCAATATGTTTTTCGCAAGATTCAAAGCTTATCACTGCCGGTTCTGCGCAGAACGGCAGTGATAAGTCTTTATATAATCGAGACCCCGCCTCGAGCCGATCGAGCAAAGACAGAGAGGCGCCTGTCTTTGCTCGATTTGTAGATTGCAACGATCTGCTGCCGAAAATTTTGTTAAAATTTGTATTGTACTTCTTTTCGAGGTTAGTAATTTGATCTCTATTTTTGTAAATAATAAAAAATTGCCACGTGGATTTTTACATAATGAAAAAAGGTGTATTTTCAAATGTTGAAATAATAAAAACTTGTTAGATGGATATTTACCTAATAAATTTTTTTTGATAGATTTTAATGTACTCAAAGCATATCCTAAGTACTTACAATTTTTTCCAAATTTGTAAATAATAAGGAATTGCAAGATGGATATTGACGCAATGAAAAAAAGATTGATATATTTTGATATAGTCTAAATATATCGTAACTATTTACAATTATTTTCATTTTTTACAATACTAAAAAATTGCTATATGGATATTTACATAACGGAAAAAGGTTGATGTATTTTAATATAGTCAAAATTGCTACATATGTTTTTAAATCTAATCGTTTACAATTATTTGTTATTTGCAATTATATGCGTATGTAATGTTTGATTTAATTAATTGTAGATGGACCGAAGGTGGATGTATGACACGGACCGTTGTGGGGCAGAGTTTTTTAATGGTGTGAGTTATTTTCTAAACGCTGCGGCGCTAAGTCGAAGAATCGGCGGACTACATGTGCTGTCCATGCGTTGATCGCAAAAATCAAAAGCTGTTTTCTACCATAGAGTCGATCGCGCACACTTGCTTCAAGAGGTTTCAAGGTGGCTATACGTTGGACCAAGCACGGCGAAGATGAGATTGTACATGAAGGGCAACACATTATTGAAGATGACGGAGACAACGGTATGACGGCGATTGAAGATACGCTTGTCGACGACCACGACGACGATCTGGATCAAATGTTGCGTGATGGGAGGAGACTTCACGAGTGAAAGAGAGTTTCAAAAGTTCCAACATATAGTACAGACTCCACGACACCATTGTACCCAGCCGCAAGGAGGAGCACAAAAATTGCGACCGTGCTTACACTATCGCAGCTTGAAGGCAAGCAATGGTTGGTCCGATAAGAGCTTCACCGAGCTCTTATGTCTCTTGGGGATTTGCTTCAGAGGGTGACGTGTTGCCTACAAGCACGCATCGGGCCAAGCGGGTTGTCCGCCTGCTGGGATTGGAAGTACAAAGGATACACGCATGTCCAAACGATTGCATGTTGTATCGCAATGAGTTTGCGGACTTGGATGGTCGTCTTTGTTTGCAAAGCAAAGCGGTATAAGGGCAACGATGATGACATCGATAATGAAGATGTCGGGGTGAAGCGTAAGAAGATGAGATCTCCCCGTAAGGTGGTGTGGTATTTTCCTATAATTCCCCGTCTGAATCGATTGTTTGCGAACAAAAGGCATGCCCAATTGCTACGATGGCACGCCAAAGAGCGTAAGAACGATGGAATGCTCAGACACCCTGCTGACTCTGTGCAATGGAGGAACATCGACAGAAAATATAAGAAGCACTTTGCGTATGATGTAAGGAATATAAGGTTCGGGTTGAGTACAGATGGGATGAATCCTTTCGGTAACATGAGCAGTCGTCATAGCACTTGGCCGGTAACTCTATGTATCTACAACCTTCCTCCTTGGCTTTGTATGAAGCGGAAGTACATTATGATGCCACTACTGATCCAAGGGCCCAGGCAACCTGGCAAAGATATCGATGTGTACCTCAAACCATTGGTTGAAGATCTTCTAATCTTGTGGAACGATGGAGTACGGGTATGGGATGAGTATAAACGAGAGAACTTTATCCTACGCGCATTATTGTTCGTAACCATCAATGATTACCCTGCCCTTGGTAACCTGTCGGGCCAGACGACAAAAGGCTTCAATGGATGCGTCCAATGCTTAGATGGTACAGCTAGTCGGTGGCTGAAGAACTGTCGAAAAATGTCTTACATGCGGCATCGTAGGTTCCTCCGCAAGGATCACCCATACCGCAATAATAAGGAAGCTTTTGATGGGACAAAGGAGACCGCTTTAGCTCAAGAATCACATCGGGAGAGAGATATTTGCAGCTGTAAGGGATCTTAAAATTATCCACGTAAAGGGAGCAGCAAAGACATCTATCCCGAGTTCCGTGATAAGGCTCCTTTGTGGAAAAGATATCGATATTTTGGGTCCTACCTTCATCGGCAGCACTTAGAAGTGCGACACGCAATCGACGCCATGCACATAGAGAAGAACGTGTGTGACGGTTTGCTTGGTATCTTCATCGATATACCGCAAAACAAAAGATACTCTCAAGCACGGATGGACCTTGAAGATATGAAACTCGTGAAGGAGCCGCATCACGAGACATGGATACTGGGAAAAAGTACCTTCCCGCATGACTGCTACACTCGAGCAAGAAAGAAAAATTAGCTCTGTGCGAATGCTTGCACGGAGTGAAAGTTCCGTCCGGATACTCGCCAACATAAAGAGACTAGTCTCAATGAAAGACTTAAAATTAATTGGTATGAAGTCTCACGATTGCCACGTGATGATGACGCAGATGCTTCCAATTGCGCTTAGGGTGTTCTCGCAAGAGAAAGTCCAAGACCCAATTGTGAAGTTGTGTTCATTCTTCAACGCGATTTCACGTAAGGCCATCGATCCATTGAAACTAGATAAGCTACAGAAGACGTGGTCCACACTCTCTGCAGCTCGAGATGTGTTTCCCTCCATCTTTTTGATATTATGGTCCATCTCATTGTTCACATCGTGAAAGAGATACTGATTCTCGGTCCGTGTTTCTACATCGATGTATCCTTTGAGAGGTTCATGGGGTCATAAAGAAATATGTTCAGAATCGACATCGTAGGAAGGTTGCATTGCGATGGTTGGGGAACCGAGGAGGTCATTGAGTTCTGCGTTGATTACATGGATCTCAAACCGATTGGTGTGCCTACATCACGACATGAGGGTAGGCTACAGGAAAAGGGACACTGGCAGAAATCACTCCGTACAAACAATCTAGCTTCATTCACACAAGCACATTTCGCAGTTCTGGGACAATCAGTTGTGGTGGCCTCGTATGTTAACATGCACAAGAGCATGCTATCTAGAACAAACCCAACGAAGTCAGAGGGTTGGATCGCGAGAGATCATAGACATAACTTAGGCGATTGGTTGCGTAGGCACATGATGCATACGGAGACAGAGTGCGCTCAGTTGAAAGTGTTGGCTCAGGGACCGTCCACTACAATTCGGACATTCCAAGGATACGATATAAATGGTTTTACTTTTTATACAAGAGCACAAGATAAAAAGAGCACCAACCAAAACAGCGGTATCCGTATTGGATGCCTCACGACAAAGAACGGAGATAGGAAAACCTACTACGGATTCATAGAAGAGATTTGGGAGCTTGATTACGGACCTTTGAAGGTCCCTCTCTTTCGGTGTCAATGGGTAAGACTTCCAAGGGGCATGAACATCGACAAGTACGGTATCACTACCGTGGACCTAAAACTGGTCGGATACAGAGAAGAACCATTCGTACTTGCTAATTGTGTTACACAAATCTTTTTTGTAACCGATCCAGCTAACAAGGAGCGCCACGTGGTTATTCAAGGAAAAAGAAGGATTGTCGGGGTTGAGAATGTTGTCGACGAGGAAGAGTACAACCAATTCGATGAGCTTCCTCCTTTCGGAGAGGACGTTGACCTCGGTCTCATGGAAGAGAGTGAGGACGAAGTTACATACATACGCCGCGATCATGACGAAGGTCGAATCGTAGCTTAGTTGTCCTAATTAAATACATTTTATTTTCTCATATGTAACAATTAATGTATTCTTTTGTCATATGTATCAATTTGTGTGAATTCAACTTTATCTGTGTGTTTTTTTTGTATTTGTGTGAATTTTTGAAGCGATGGTTGGTCTACTGCATTTGTTTGAATTTAAATCAAATATTACATGTCCTGAAGTATTCTTCCAAAAATTTCCAGAAAATTTGGATAAAAATTGATAGGATTTCAAAACAGTGAGCAATTTGAATTTTTTTATTTTGAAATATTAAAACTATGAAAACAGTGAGCAATCTGGATTTTATAATTTTACAACTTTGTCAAAACTTAGGGACATATTTAAATCAAATATTACATGTCTCAAGTATTCCTCCAAAAATTTGCGTAAAATTTGGATAAAAATTGATAGGATTTAAAAACTCCCAAAGCAATCATCCTTTGAAAACTTTGACATAATTGACTGGAGCTTATCACTGCCGGTTGTCTCGTTAAGCCGGCAGTGAAGTGCTTTATCACTGCCGGTTTGTAGTATTAACCCGACAGTGATAATCAAGTATTACTGCCGGTTTTTGTTTTGAACCGGTAGTGATAAATACTTTCACTGCCGGGTGTAGATACAACCGGCAGTGATAATGTATTATTACTGTCGGGTTGAGATTGAACCGGCAGTGATAAAAACTTTCACTGCCGGGTTGAGCTTGAACCGGCAGTGATACTTCAACTATCACTGCCGGTTCTCTTTATTATCCGGCAGTGATAGTATATCACTGCCGGTTTTTGTGGTGACCCGGCAGTGATACTCTAACCCTATAAATTCGAACTCCACGCCACTCAGCCCCTCATTTCCACTTCAACCTCACGCCGCCACTTCGTCGCCTCGCATCACCCCGCCGTCGCCTCGCATCGCCCCGGCCATCGCCCCGCCGTTCTTTGCTTCGGTAATGACCGGCCGTCGCCCCGCCGTTCTTTGCTTTGTCTTTTATGTGCATATGCCATGACGCTAGAAGTTTTGCTATGTACTCTTTGAATGCAACATCTCAGTTTTCTAAAATGAACTAGGTGAGAAGCTTGCTAAAAGGGTGAACATAAATCTTGTTAATCACTGGTGGTTGTTAGAATACTGGTATATGTGTATGGTTAATTACCTGGATGTACTGGGGAATGAAAATGTAGTGTTGACTGTGAGGATGGGTCTTTGTGATGTTGGTGAGGACGATGAGAGGTGGTCGCTTGTCTCCCCTTTGCTCCTCTATCTCCTGGTGCTGTGATGTTTGATGTGTATGTAATGTGCATATGTTTATTGCTGTATGTTTGATTTGTGCCGTGAGACATAATGTGCATATGCGCTGATTCAGAAAATATGTGCTAACACATCAACAAAGTATATATGTATGTGTACATGTTCTTTAAAGATGTGTATGTGTCTTTGAATTGATAAGTTCTGCAATTGTTATGTATTTGTCGTTGAATTGACAGCACGATATGTCTGTACATTATTATTGAGTACTCCCTCTTTCAATAAACATTGTGGAGAAGTCACAGACTTTATTCTTTGTATTGCATTTTTAATAAATTTCATTGTATAATTTTTTTCCTTTCATGTGAGAAGCTTGCTAAATGTATGTATATGTGTATGGTTACCTGGATGTATATGTGTATGGTTACCTGGACTGTATGTAACGTGCATATGTTTATTGCTGTATGTTTGATTTGTGCCGTGAGACATAATGTGCATATGCGCTTATTCAGAAAATATGTGCTAACACATCGACAAAGTATATATGTATGTGTACATCTCCTGCAGATGTGTATATATGTTGTGTACGTGTATGCTTATATTTGTGTTCATGGTCAAAATATTCTAGAGAATGCAGATTCAAAAAAAGATGTATATGTGTATGTATCCTACAATATTAAAGAAAAATGAAAGAGGGCAACACTTCAACTGACCATTCTCAATTTCAAGTAGTTCTCTACAATATTAATGTAAAGATGTATATGTGTATGTATCCTGGGATATGTAAACATCCTTTCACGGGATTAACTTTAATGTCAATCCTCGTTTGTATGTGTCTTTCAAAAATGACCTTGTTAATTGGAAATTTTCAACAAACTTGCTAGGAATGGCCTCCGACGAAGGACAAGTGCCGGAGGAGTTGGGCCCTCAAATATGGACGAAGGAGGAAGGGTAGCCGAATAATAGCCCAACGTCCTATTCGAACTGCAGAATCCACCATGGACCAACTCGACGATACTCACGTAAGCGAGGTAAAGTTTTAGTACACCGTGGTTCCCAAAACATGGTAGGCCCGCACGACTAATAATGTAGAAGATCAATTTGTAGGCTCGGACGCCCGATCAACGAAGGCGCAGCGCAAGTCGTGGTCCGAACAAGATGCCTAAGGGAATTTTTAACATAGTGGAGCTCTCGGCAGTCGGGGAACCTGCTATGCCAGAGTCATCATTGGGGCCGTATAGGACAGCCTGCGGGGTTATTGCTAGGGATGATGTGCCCATCAGCTATAGATCATGGATTGGCCATGAGGTGACCCATGGGTGGTACCCAATGACCAAGAACTCATTATGGGACAAGTGAAACAAGTTTTCCAGTTCCCCAAGGGACCGAGCTGGTTGCAAAGAAACGAGCACTCAGCATCATGTGCCTGCGTGGAAGAATTGGAAGACAACACTAAACAAGAATTATGTGAAAAAGAATGAAACGCCGAATTTTGACACGTACCCAAAGTTAAGGGAGTTTTGGGATGAATTTGTGGCGTACAAGAGGTCTCAAGAAGCTCACATAGTAAGTCAAAGGAACAAAGCAAACGTGGATAAGAATATTCACCTCACAAACTAGGAACCGGAGGGTACGTGAAGAAAATACCGACATGGGATCGGTCCAAGAAGAAATAACCCGCAAGGGTATAATTCTCGCAACGGCCGCCTTAAGCGAACGATCGAAGCATCGTTGCTTGGGAGGGTGCTTCTATCTCCGATGATGGCGGCTTAAGCTTCGAAGCGATAGAGAGCGTGAAGTCTTTGCGCAGAATCACGGATGCTCACACGCAGTCTTCCCAAGGATCTTTCGCGCCACGAAGGGAGAATGACGAGCTAACCATAGCCCCAGGTAACAAGGAGCATCCGTGTCGCACTGAGGGTTGGTTTGGTCACGTGGAAAGAAGCCTTCCCGCAGACGCATGGATGTACAAACGCTCAAAGAGATTAAGAGAAGATCGGGCGAACGCCGATAAAAGATCTTTGTCGCGAGCGCTAGAGGAACAAAGATCGGAACTAGATAAGGCCGTGGAGCAAGCCGTGCAAAGCTCTCGCTAACGATCGCCACCGGTGAAAGCCCCGAGCTCATCGGTCCGGTGCTCGTAAGAGCATTTGCGCGTCCTGAGGATTCCCGAAGAGCATGGATCTGCGTTTTCGTGGATGACATCAAAGAACCGACACCGTGCAAGCTACATTTGGCCGCACATGGCATTACCATAAAGGTGGTCGAGGCGCAGGGCTTGGCCATGCCAGAGTCACGGACTTTGCATCGCCGCTCGATATCGCAGGATTCGCCAGGTCGGTGGGCGGTGTCATCCGCCAATACCGAAAAATGGAGGTAGAGATCCTGGCGAGGATGGGAACAAAATGCTAGGAGAAAACGTGAATGGCTTCTCGCGTGGCGCAAGAGCTTGATTAAGTTTGGCTCGGACGATGAGGGCGACGACGATGATGATCACCGCACTTCCACAAAGAGACCTCCGCCCTTCTCGCCGCCAACCAGAAAAGTCCAACTCCTCCGTCGGCACCAACCGAAAAAGCCCGACTCCTCCGCCAAAAGCGTAAAGAATCGAACAACGGGAACATCTCGGCGATCGGCACCGTCCTCGAAGAAATCTCAACCATCTGTGAACCGTGACAACCACGTAAGAAACTATCACCGACATGGCGAGGAAGAGCGGAAAAAGCATGTAAGCGCTGCGTAGCATCTCACTTTAAAAAGGTGCCATCAAGTAAGAAGACTAAAGTTGATCCGACGCGCAAAAGTTTTTCTTGAGTATGGCAAAAGTGCAAAAGACGGGCAAAGCTTCAACCTTGCAAAATATTGGACTACGAGCGCATATCCGTAAAGCAATACTTGCAAAGGCTAGTGCCGACACGTTAAAGCGGGATGCTCAAGCGGATGATGTTCAACTAGATGCTCGCGCAAGGTCTCGTGGAAGTTCGTTATGGGAAAACCATTTGGTTGAACCACTCATTTCGACAACCTTACAACTCAATCTGCGGCGCGCCCATCGATGGTACATGCAGCGATCCAACGATGGTATGGAGGCGTTCCCGATCGGATACACGAGCAAGATTTTCACAATGGGGATAACATCTGCTGGGTTCTTTTCACTGAGTCAGTATATGTTGTACCAAAGAAGATGCCCCGGACGTGAACATACTTAAACTATAGACTTTGTAAGTCCGTCCGTATATCGTTGAGCATTTACATCTTTGCTTAATTGCATCTCTAACTTCTTTCTTATGTAGAATGGAGGTACAGACATGTAGAAGAAATAACAATGACAATCTAGCATTCCTAGATCGGGGCTCGTCAACGAGAAACTTGTGAACGACAATCCACGATTCGTTGAAGACTATTTATTTAATACTTTTTGAAGTCGCAATACAAAACCTCCGTACTTTTACCCTATAACTTCAAGTACGTATCTCCTGACTTCTAATATCGTTTTACTATTTTTGCGTAACACGTACGATGTGGGAGTAATTGACTACGTTGACATATATGTGCAGGTTTCACTGGGTCCTCCTCGTCATCCGATTAGATGCTAGCGTGATTTTTGTCTTGGACTCGGAGAAAACAAACTAATCTGTACCAAGACCTTTGGGACATGAGCAATGTAAACTCGATCGCTTGCGTTATTACTCTAGCAAAATTCCATTCTATTGCATTTAAGTTTAATTACTATTCAAAATCATTCACGTGGCTTTCGCGGTACACTACAAGAAAAGTGTTGGTATCGTCCATAAAGGAAAAATTTTGAAATAATAAATGACTTTCCATGCATGAAGCAGAACCGGAAACAATTTATGTGCATTCTATGTATGTACAAATATGCATTCAATTGTCACGAGAGTGTCGGCTATAACGAAGCCATGGTGCGTAATTACACTTTGATGCCCTTTTTATTTAACAAATATCATCATTAAGTAACTTCCTTTTTGTTCAAAAACAGCGCTCAAAGCGAGAACCAATAAGTTATTCGATGAAATTATAGCAATTCAAGAACAGATCGCCGGATTCATTCATGATGAGATCATCAATCCAAACGGCGAGTTCCACGAGTAGCCTCATCACCCTCATTCCTACGGCCTAGACGCGTGACATGTCTACTTCGACTCTTTGTAAAATCCAAGCGAACGGGATGACATGTAGTCGAGCTACATTTGTAAATAAATCATTGTAAAAACAAATTATGTGATGCGTAATTTAATATATTTGAATTATGATTTTAACGATGCTTAGTCGATACATGCATATATTTGAATTATGATTTGAATGATGCTTTATATACTACATATGGACACTGTAAACAATTATATAAATATAATATATATATATATATATATATTGTACAAAAAATATGCAAGCTTGTCACTGCCGGTTCTTGGAGAAAATCGGCAGTGATATATGTCTATCACTGTCGGATTATGGTACAACCCGGTAGTGCTAGTACAATATCACTGTCGGTTTTATATATAACCGGCAGTGATAATTATCATCACTGCCGGTTGTAGATAGAACTGGCAGTGATAATCCTTATCACTGCCGGATTTTGGTTTGATCCGCGGTGATAGTCGATATCCTTGCGGTTGTAGGTAGAACCGGCGGTGATAATCTTATCACTGCCGGTTCCTGAGCCGGCAGTGATAATCCTCGAGTATCACTGTCGACCAATCACTGCCGGCGCCAATGACCGGCAGTGATGGGGTTTTGGAACCGGCAGTGATGTGCTGTTCTGTAGTAGTGATTGATAGGTTTTGGCATAGGGGTAATTAGGGGTGAATTGCTTTGTAGAAATTAGAAAGAGAAAGTTTTTTTTAAAAGCCACCTATTCACCCTCCTCTAGTCGGCATCCTCGACCTTACACCCACAAGTTGCAGGAAGGTGGATCTGTTTAACTCATATCTCGGTCTTTAAGGGGATCGTCGTTGATTTGCATTCCATGGAGGTAAAGTATGATGAAGAAGACCTAGCTTTATTCTTTTGTGCTCGCTGCCTAGTTCCTTTGCGAACTTCCGAGATACCATGCTGTATAGTTGTGATACCCTAACCGTAAGTGAAGTTTATGATGCCTTGCAAACCAAGGAGGAGATGAAACAGATGGTACACTCGGAAGATTTTTCCTCCAATGGAGAAGCCTTATCTGTTCAAGGCAGACCAGAGCACAGGAAATCAAATAATAATTATAGTAGAGGGAAAAGCACGAATGGATAGAGACGCCGCTCAAAGTCGAAAGGAAGAGAAAATTTCTGCAGGTACTGTAAGAAAAATAATCATGACATCTCTGAATGTTACAAACTGCAGAACAATGAAAGGCGTAACGGTAAATACAAACCCAAACCCGAATCCGATGATGATGGTAAGGCCTCTATTGTTTCTGATGGTAGCTCTGATGGTGATGTTCTTATTGCTTTTGCTGGATGTGTCTCTATGGATGCTGAATGGGTATTAGATTCTGCTTGCTATTATCATATGTGTACTAACAAAGATTGGTTTAGCACTTATGAACCTATCCAGAATGGAGGTATAGTTCGGATGGGTGATAACACTGCATGCCAGATTGCAGGCATTGGCTCCATTCAGATCAAGATGCATGATGGTGCTGTGAGAAATTTGACAGAAGTCAGGCACATTTCGACAATGTCCAGAAACCTCATCTCGTAGAGTACGCTTGATCTAAAAGGGTATCGGTACTCCGCTGAAGGTGGAATTATGAAGGTAACAAAAGGCTCTCTTGTTGTCATGAAAGGTGACTTGAAATCTGCAAACTTATATGTCCTTCGAGGTAGTACTATCACTGGAACCGATGCTGTTGTTTCTGATTCTAAATCTGATTCAAATGCTACTAAACTTTGGCACATGCGTCTTGGGCATATGAGTGCACTTGGTTTGACATAGTTAAGCAAGAGAGGCCTCCTTCATGGGTGCAATGTTGAGAAGTTGGACTTCTGTGAGCACTGCGTTTTTGGTAAGCACAAGAGGGTAAAATTTAATTCTTCGGTTCACACGACAGAAGGTATACTTGATTATGTGCATGCTGATTTGTGTGGGCCATCTCGCAAACATTCACTTGGTGGTTCCAGTTATATGTTAACTATCATTGATGACTACTCAAGGAAAGTTTGGCCCTATTTCTTGAAATTCAAATCAGATGCATTTGAAGCTTTTAAGGATTGGAAGTTGATGGTTGAAAGGCAAACCAAAAGAAAGGTGAAAGTCCTTCGTACAGATAATGGGATGGAATTTTTTTCACATGCATTTAAGTTTTATTGCAAAAAACAAGGCATTGTCAGGCACTATACTGTCCCGCACACGCCTCAACAGAATGGTGTCACCGAGCGCATGAACAGGACCATTATTTCAAAGGCTCGTTGCATGCTGTCCAATTCAGGTTTTGACAGGCGTTTCTAGGCTGAGACAGCTGCCACGGCATGCTACTTGATTAATCGTTCACCCTCTACAACCATTGGTAAGAAAACTCCAATTGAGGTATGGTCCGGGTCACCTGCTGATTACTCACAATTGAGAGTTTTCAGCTGTACTGCATATGCACATGTAGACAATGGAAAACTAGAGCCTAGAGCTGTTAAGTGCATATTTCTTGGTTATACTTCTGGTATTAAAGGCTATAAGTTATGGAATCCTAAAACAGAGAAAGTTTTGATTAGTAGAAATGTTGTATTCAATGAATCTGCTGTCACATGAGGTTTTATCATCCAATGCTTCTGTTGAAGGACAAGATAAAATAAGTGTACAGGTGGAGCAGTTGGTTGATGCCTATAATACACTAGACATTGATGCTGCAATTGATGTAGATGAACATGTTACTATTGGCCCAGATGAACAAATTACTAAAATTTTACCTTCTGATATTGACCCTCCTGTTACTGAGCATTCTTCTCAAGCTTTGCAGTTTCCACAGCGGTCCATTGCAGTTGATAGACCTAGGAGAAACATTGTTCAGCCTTCTCGGTTCATTGAAGAATGCAATTTTGCTGGTTATGCTTTGAGTTGTGCAGAGGAGATTGAAGGTAATGCAGAACCATCAACTTACACTGAAGCAATTATTTCTAGTGATCACAGCAACTGGATGTCCGCGATGCATGATGAGATGGATTCACTCCAGAAAAATGGCACTTGGGAGTTAGTCCACTTGCCTAAAGAAAAGAAGACTATTCGCTGCAAATAGATCTTCAAAAGAAAGGAAGGAGTGTCTCCCAGTGAACCTATACGGTTCAAGGTAAGGTTAGTTGCCAAAGGTTTCAGTCAGATCCCAAGTATAGACTTCAATGATGTTTTCTCTCCAGTTGTAAAGCATAGTTCGATACGTACTCTCTTTAGTATTGTTTCTATGAATGACCTTGAACTTGAGCAACTAGATGTGAAGACTGCATTCTTACATGGGGAATTAGAGGAAGATATACATATGGATCAACCTGAGGGCTTCATTGTTCCTGGTAAAGAAAACTTAGTTTGCAAATTGAAGAAGTCCCTTTATGGTCTAAAGCAGTCTCCAAGACAATGGTATAAAAGGTTTGATTCATTTATGCTCTAACACAGTTTTAAGAGGTCTGAATTTGATAGCTGTGTTTACATCAAATTTGTTAATGGGTCACCTATATATTTGCTTCTTTACGTTGATGATATGTTGATTGTTGCCAAGAGCAAGACTGAGATTGCTACTTTAAAGGCACAGTTAAGTAATGAGTTTGACATGAAGGATCTAGGTGCAGCAAAGAAAATCCTTGGGATGGAAATTATCATTGAAAGAAAGTCTGGTTTGTTGTATCTTAGCCAACAAAGTTATCTTGAGAAGGTCCTTCATCATTTCAATATGCATGAGGCGAAACCTGTGAGTATCCCCTTAGCTGCTCACTTCAGATTGTCTGCTTCTCAATGTCCTGATTCTGATTATGATATTGAGTATATGTCTAGAATTCCATATTCCAGTGCTGTTGGTTCACTTATGTATGCCATAGTTTGCTCTCATCCTGATTTGTCTCATGCTATGAGTGTTGTTAGTAGATATATGGCTAATCGTGGTAAAGCACATTGGAGGGCCGTTCAATGGATTTTTAGGTATATCCGTTGTACTTCTAATGCTTGTTTGTAGTTTAGAAAGACTACAAATGGCCTCACTGGATATGTTGACTCTGATTATGCTAGAGACCTGGACAAGAGAAGGTCTCTTACAGGTTATGTTTTCACCATTGGTGGATGTGCTGTCAGTTGGAAGGTGTCTTTGCAAGCTATTGTGGCCTTGTCTACTACAGAGGCTGAATACATGGCTATCTCTGAGGCATGCAAAGAAGCTACTTGGTTAAGAGGACTGTATACTGAGCTTTGTGGAGTTACATCTTGCATTACTTTATTCTGTGACAATCAAAGTGCTATATATCTTACAAAGGATCAGATGTTTCATGAAAAAACAAAGCACATTGATGTTAGGTAACATTATGTCTGGGATATTATTGCTCAAGGTACCATTAAGATATGCAAGATCAGTACTCATGATAATCCTGCAGATATGATGACAAAGGCAGTTCCTGTTACTAAGTTTGAGCTTTGCTCAAGCTTAGTTGGTGTTACTATTTAAGCCCTAGTGGTTTTTTTTTCTGTTGGTAGTTTTTATTCTCTTTATTGTTTTAGGGAGTTGTCTACATTGTTCTGGTTACAAGTTGGAATTTGTCTCAAGGTGGAGTTTGTTGATCCAAATTTAGCGAGAAGGCCAAACTTTTTCCGGAGCGTAGCGGAGGCCTGTCGCCGGTAGGCTTGGGCCTATCGACGATTTGGATCATTTTTTTTACCTAGGTCACCTCCGCCTATATATATCCCCTCTTGTAAGCCACACGGGCTATTCATCCCCTGCGTTTGTAACTCTCCAGAAAAATAGTGAATTTCTGTCGTCGGTGCCTGTGGTTTTTTTTCTCGAAAGGGTTTTTCACGTTAAATCTCGTGTCTCTTGTTCTCTTTGTGGTTTGATCTTCTTCATATTTTGTTTGTTGTTGTTATAACACTTGTTTTGTAGAGCTACCGAAGAAGGCAAGCTCAAGCCAATACCGGTTCGGTTGGAAAAGCTTCGCATCTCATTATATGCCAACATGCGGCCATTTTTTCCATTCCTGACATGGCAGAACTACAGGCCATTCAAGCGATCCTCACTATATTTGGAGGTGCAACAGGGCTGCAAACGAACATCCAAAAGAGAGAGATATACACTACTACAGAAAAGGCCATCACAGACAGTTCACAAATCACATCACAAACGGTTTTGTGAGCCATCTGTATCGAAGTGTCAGTGATGACAAAGAGTCATCATAGACGGTTTTGCAACCGTTAGTGAAAAAACTCATCATAGACGGTTCTAAATTGGAATCGTCTGTGATGTAGCATTATCACAGACGGTTTTCAGGAATAACTATCTGAGAAGATCCCATCATCACAGACGGTTCTAAGGAATAACCGTCTGTGAATATCCCATCATCACAGACGGTTCCATGTTGGAACCGTCTGTGATGAGGTTATTATCCCAAACGGTTCTAAGGAATACCCGTCTATGAAGATCCCATCATCACAAACGGTTCCAACATGGAACCGTCTGTGATGAGGTTATTATCCCAAATGGTTCTAAGGAATAACCATCTGTGAAGATCCCATCATCACAAACGGTTCCAACATGGAACCGTCTGAGATGGTGACCTCATCATAGACGGTTCCTAATTGGAACCATCTGTGATGTAGTAACATCACTGACGGTTCCAAAATGGAACAGTTTGTGACGATACTACATGACAGACGATTCCAAATTTGGAACCGTCTGTGTTGAGCTTCACAGATGGTTCTTCCTTCGAACGTCTGTGATGTTAATTTTGTATTTTTTACTAAATTTTAACTTATTGGCTAGCCTCAGGAAATGCTAGCCATGCTCTCTGAAACAAAAGGGAGTACACAGCATCAGCAGCATATTATTATGACATACATTTAAAAAATAAACTCCAACCACATGTTACACCACATACAGCACATCCATTTCATAAATCAACTCAGATAGCACGTTATAACAAATGTACAGCGCATCCATTTCAGAAATCAACTCACATATATACTAAATATTTGGATTCAGAACTACAAATGACAAATTCACAGCATAAGGTTCACAAATTAATTAATTTTGAATGCATGGTAAGTAACAAATTCACAACTAATTGGTTCAGCCCTGAGTGGCATCTGCCCTTTGGATCTAACACCTCACGCATGAAGAAGGGACAGAGGTTTCCTCGAATGCTCAGGAGGTCAGTCTGTTCCAATGCAGATTCAGCGCATTGCTAAGCCTGTCGATGAGATAACTAAAGTCTTGCGTGCATATAAATTTAAATTCGTAAGTGGAGACAATTGTTGCAAGATCGACAAACCTATATGTCATTGGTCTTCTATGAACCAATGAGGAGTGCCATGTTGTGGCAAACGTAGAATCCACATTGGTTAGTGGCCTTTGGTTACTGGTGGCACTGCCAAAACATAATAGGTTAATTAGTTCCAAAGGTATTATTATAGAGTGTGAAGGATTAATGCATACTATCAGATACCGAAAGGTAAAAGTTGCTTTATAGTGGCTGGGTTCTTCTTGTGTGGCCCTCCGCGATATTTGTAGACACCGAACGACGAGTCGGGTAATTCTATGATAGGCTTCAAGTTGTGGGTGCCGGCCTTTTTGGAATCAAGGTAAATTACCCGGTTCTGTCTTGGTATAATTACGAGTAGAACCCAGTGATATCTAAATAGGTATGTCGTCATGGTCGCTGAACCTAACTTCGAGATGCGATATATAGAAAAATAAACAAGTATAGTATCTGGACGAAGCACTTACCCCGGGTTGTGGGGTAAAAGTATGAATTTTTTGTCGGAATGAGCCAGCATTAGTTTTTCCACGTACTCGTGGATGACTCATTTATCTTCGTCCATGGTTTGCTTGGACACCATGTGTGGGTCGGCGAAACCCACTGATTCTTCCCTTGCTTTTGCTTGGAAGATCATATATCTACATATAGAAAATTAAGGATTACATATATATATGATATTTATCATTGAGGTAGAAATGTAGACGGTGATTGCACACACTTATAGTGTCCAGCATCTTATGAGTGAGGCGTTGAGCGCTCTGAGGTTGTACAGATCGAACAAGTCGGAGAAGCCAACTACGAAGATGCCATCTAAAAACTGGTGTAACAAATGCTCCTCCTTGAAGCTTACCGAGATACTCGATGTTTCTTGTGCCACCGGCTTGTTGCATGCACCAATCTTGCAATCGTTTGCAGTCTAATATAAGCGCCTTCGTGTGGGCATCCATTACGAACGGCTACCCCAGCTCAAATTGCCGCACCAACGGGGCAAACAGAAAGTCACAGGCTGATCTGGTACCTTTCAATTTGCCCTTGTCTCCGCCTCCCCTTCTACCAAATATATTCTTCACAGGAGACGACTGGGCCCGAACTGTAGTAACGGTCTGCGCCTGATGGGACAGGGTAGCTGATTTGGCGGGCTCCTTCAGTTGATCACATGGATCCGGTAGTGCTGGTAGCTCTGGCGCATCATGTGGCTTCCGTAGTGCTTGTAGCATCGGTGCTCCTAGGTGGGCATCGAAGGAGATGTCCTTCTATGGCCACTGGATGAATGTACCGATGGCATCCCCTAGTGTGACGATCTCATTGTTTGGGGGCATCTGCAGCGTGACGGTCTTGAAAATTTTATGTACACCGTCGACTTGGACTTTCGTGTAGCCCGGCTATAAAGAACGACCGTGAATAAACACCCCTACGCTAGATGAGTACGCTTGTCCCCAAGCAGCCTGTATGGGAACAAAGCCGTTGGCAAGCCTTACTTGTAGATTGCACGGCGTGGGCACCTACATAAGGGTACACAAGTAATTAGCTAACACGTCCAATAGGTCTATCTAAGGAGTACACAAGTAATTGCGCGGCAGGGGCCATAAGCAGGGTGCGGCAGGGCCATCCCAGACGGTTTTGGGATTGAACTGTCCGTGAGAAATGGTCATCCCAGACAGTTCAATCCCACAACCGTCTGGAAAAATGGTCATCCCAGATGGTTCTGGCGTTGAACCGGCTGGGGTATAATACATACATCTGTTTAATTTTAATCAATACATCTCATGAAAACTCCACTTGCTTATTCTTTTGTGCAAAAATTAGCCCTTCACGATGATCAACACGTCTGTAGCTGGCTTCCTCAGGTTGGTCTTCCTGGGTTGTGACGCCGGTACCAATAGGAGGCAACTCGTCAAACTGATTGTATTTTTCTTTATCTACCACATTGTCGACTCTGACAATCCTCCTTTTTCCCTGAAGAACAACGTGGCACTGCTTGTTGGACGGGTCGGTTACATAGAAGACTTGAACAACTTGGTTAGCGAGAACAAATGATTCGTCTTGGTATCCGACACGTTCGAGCTCCACAGTTGTTACTCCGTACTTGTCAACCTTCACGTGCTGCAGGTTAACCCAACGACACAAAATAAGGGGATCTTGAAATGTTCGTAGTCGAGCTCCCAAATTTCTTCAATGAACTCATAGTACGAGCTCCTCGTTGATCCAACGGTATTCAACGCATCAATACGAATACCGCTGTTCTGGTTTGTGCTCTTCATGTCCTGATCCCTCGTGTAAAATGTGTACCCATTTAAGTCGTATCCTTTCCATGTTACGACCGTAAATGCTAGCTATTTTGCCAACCATGTCAGCGTATCACCTGAGGAGCTTCCAGTGATGGGTTGTTGCTCCTTGAACCATCTATTGAACTGAATGTTATGCTATCTGATGATCCACCAATGGTGCTAGGTAGACATCAATATTGTTTCCAGGTTGCTTCGGGCCATGGATGAGTGTCGACATCAAAATATACTTTCGCTTCATACACAACCAAGGAGGAAGGTTGTACACACAAAGATTCACTAGCAAAGTGCTATGACGGCTACTTATGTTACCGAAAGGATTCATTCCATCCGTGCTCAATCCGAACCTAATGTTCCTCGGATCCGCTGCGAATTCTTCAAACCTCCTATCGATGTTTCTCCACTTTGTGGAATCAGCAGGGTGCCTAATCATTCCATCGTTCTTACACTCATCCGACTGCCACCGAAGCAATTTTGCCTCTTTTGGGTTCACGAACAAACGCTTCAAAAGGGGAATTATAGGCAGATACCACGCCACCTTAGTAGGAAGTCCTTTGTTAAACTCCATGTACTCGTCATTATCATCCGATCTATCTTTACACTTGTACGGGATGTGTTGCACACCGGACATACATGCAAACTTGCATACTCTTTGCGGTAGAGGATACAGTCATTCGGACAGGCATGTATTCTTTCTACTTCCATTTCCAAGGGACAGAGAACCTTTTTGGCTTTGTAGGTGGTTGTCAGCAACTCGTTTCCCTCCAGAAGCATATCTGCTAACAGACGTAACAGTGCCGTGAAACTCTTGTCGGACCAACCGTTGCTTGCCTTTAATTTCAGCAGTTCTAGCACAGATGGCAACCTTGTGCATTTGGACTTGTAACCCAGGAACAAAGATTTATCCGAGTCGTCCCTCAAGCCTCGGAATTTTATGTACTCCCTCTCATCATGGCTCCCTTCGGCATCTCGTAGCATCTGATCCAGATTATCATCGTGAAACCTATCCTCATCGAAAGCATAATCCATATCATCTGGAGTATCGTTGACGTCATTGACGATATCTAGAGTATCGTTGTCTTCATCGACGATGGTAGTACTACTTGATCCCTGCGTAATTTGCTCTTCACCATGACTTGTCCAATAGGTATACCCCCTTTTGAAACCTCGTAGAATCAAGTGTGCTTTGATCTGCGTTGAGTTTGGAAACATCCTAAGATTCTCGCAGTTAATGCATGGACAAGGCATAAATTCCACCCCCTTGTTCAATATATCTTCCTCTGCAGCTCTTCTAAAAGCGAAGACACCATTAATGTACTCGGCGCTCGCATGGTTCTCAGTGTACATCCAGCTTCGGTCCATCTACACTACATATGTAACAATAGGTGTTAAAGGATGAATTAAGTACGCTAGGAGTGCACATACGTACATATGCTACATGTAGGCTACATTCCAACATGTCGATTAACTTATATAGCTCCTAACATCCAAAAATAACGAATGGATATATAGCTCTACAACCAAGCTAGATCCAGTAATTAACCAGCTTCATTTCCCTCTTTACCAAGGTAGATCTTACATATATTGCAAATTTTAACCATTTAATACTTTACATAACATAGAACAAATGGATCTACACCTAGATGTAGAACCCAGCGTCATTTCCATCTTTTACCAAGGTACGTAGATCTAAAATATAATGCTATTTTGAAGCAATTACTAACCTTAGATGACCTAGAGAGCAAGGATCTACAATTACACCTCCAAATCTAGGGTCTCTTTCACCAGATCGTCTCTCAATTGCGGCCACCACAAAAATATCTACAAAACCCTAAATATACAGAGGATCGAGGTCGAGGCTCTCTGTTTGTGTAAATGAAGGTAGATCATCACAGACGGTTTGTAGATAAAACCGTCTGTGTTATTTGCATCATCACGGATGGTTTTATCCACAAACCATCTCTGATGTCTTCACAGACGGCTTGTAGATAAAACCGTCTGAGATGAGTCATCACAGACAGTCTTATCCACAAACAGTCTGCGATGTGCTTCTTCCCAAGATAGGGGTGACGCGCCTCGTCTTCCCCAAATCCTTTCATCTTCCCGTCGTTGCTTCGTTTCGTCCCAATGCGCCTCGTCTTCCCCAAAGCCTCTTCTTCCTATCACTTTGTTTCCGATCAAGCGCTATATATATGGTACCGTGCACTGGAGTCCAATGTACTCGATCGATCGCATTCCTCAGAGATCATCGCCATGAGCAGCTCATCAAACAACTCCACCCCAGCCTCCTGTGTTGGCTCTGCCACCTCACCGCCTCTGTCACCATCGCCACCGTCGACTTCGCCTCCTCGGCACCTACGGCAATGGTTGCGGCGCTGCGGCACCATATCCATGAATCCACCGGCCGTGGCTTATCGTCGACGGTCCCCTCTGCCGGCCACCTCGGGCACCGCTTCGTCCGCCTCAAGCGCAGGAAAGAAGCGTCCGACGTCGCCAATACTGATCTCCTCCGACGACGACGATAGCTACGACTCGTCGGAGGGCTATCGTGATGGCTGAGAGCTGGAGGACGACCCAGACAGAGCGGGTTCCAGCGAGGACCCCGACGGCCGCACCGACGATGACTCCGACACCGACAACTCCAGCGATGACGAGGAGACCGACTACGGCATAGCTAGTAGCTAGCTAGGGATCCAAATTTTTGTACATATGTGATCGATGCATGCATGCAAGCTAGCTAGTTCTTATATATATATATATATATATATGTGAAATTAATGCATGCTATTTCTTCTACCGTTCGTTCATTTAAATTATAGAGTTCATCATCAGAGACGGTTTGTAAATAAAACCGACTGTGATATTTTCCTATTCACAGACGGTTATCACAAACGATTTTGGCCACAACCCATCTGTGATGTGCGCAAGTATTTTCCCAGACGGTTTTCTTAAAAAAAGTCAGTGATGATGTGTCTAATATAACCTCTTTTGTAGTAGTGATAACCCATAAGTTGCAGCAACTTAGATCTTCCTTCCATCCTCTAAGGATTCTTGGCCCAGAGGAGGTCCTTTCCGTGTAGGTACCTAGGGCTACCTCTGCACCCCACAAAGTAAACAAGGTCGAAGGTGCAACCAATAATTGACAAAGTGGGGGCAAGGTTAGCAGGATGGAAAAACAAGATGCTTTCAAGGGTGGCTAGGTTGATATTGGCATGTACGGTGCTTACATCCCTTGCACCCTATCACCTCACCGTGTTTCCCTTGTCTAGATGGGCAACCAAAAAGCTTGATAGGCTGTGGAGAAGCTTCATTTGGAATGGGTGAACAGGATTGCAAATGTGGTCATTGATTGCTTGATAAACTAGTCCAAGGTGTGCTGGCCAAAGAACCTAGGGCGCTAGGGATCGAGGACTTCAATATGTTTGGACGGGCGCTCCACGTTTGATGAATGTGGTATGAATGGAAGGGCCAGCAAAGGCCGTGGGTCGGCAGGAATTGCCATGCGATGAAATTGACTGAAACCTTTTCAATGCAAGCACCAAGATTGATATAGGACATGATCAAAAGACAAAATTCTGAACTTCCGGTTGGCTAGACAGAATAGCTCCAAAGGATCTGGCGCCACAATGCTTTTCGTTGGTCCAAAGAAAAGGAAGAATTGTACACGAAGAACTACATAGCGCTGGATGGCTCTCCTCGTTGCAGAGAATAACAACTGAAACGCAACTCGATAAGTTCATCCTTCTATGGCAGGCCGTCCAACGAATAACGCTGCAGCCACAGATATAGGATGACATTTCTTGGAGATGGACAGCAGATGGGAAATTCTCGACAAAAATAGCTTACAAGGTGCAGTTCAATGGAGCAATGCCGGATCACAACTAAAAAATTATCTAGGAAGCAAACATGGAAAACTGGTGTAATTTTTTCGCATGGCTATTCATTAAGGATAGAATTTTGATAGCCGATAAGTTAACCATCAGAGGCTGGCCTAACAGCATCATGTATCCAATTTGCGGATCAAATCCAGAGTCAACGATACATTTGATATTGCTATGCCTGTTCGCAAGACAAATCTGGTCCAAATTTTTCTCATGGATGCACATGGTCACACACATGCTACAGACTAGAACATCAGCCAGTCGACAGTGGGAATCCGTCCATAAATGCATCCTGAAGAAGCACAAAAAAGAGGTCGACCGAGTGTTAATCTACGCCTTTTGAAATTGTTGACGTCAAAAACTCGAAGTAGGGTTTCTGACAGCAGCACACCAGACGAACACCTGGTTCAAGAGCGTGCCAGTCGATTTGACCTGTAACCGACAAGGTAAAAAGTATAAAATTCACTCAAAAGCCGATCGTAAAGATCAATCGGCTTAGACTTAATCAGCTTGAAGCCGATCAAGATTGAGGTAACAAGGTAAATCTAATTAGCCGATTAAGGCTAATCAGAGGATAAAGGTAGATTGATTCTGAAGAAGGCGATGCGCAACAAAATCAGAACAAATCAAACCTGGGGTGTAATTGACGAAGATCAACAATCGGCGATGCGCAACTTTATTGATCAAGATCGATTACAGAGACTAAATTACAAAAGCTACTCCTAGTCGACAAGAAGAAAGAAAATAAAAGCTGGTTGATTGTATTGTGTTGGGTCCTTTGCAATTTGCTTTGGCCCTTCTTTTATACCCTCCGGCCGATAGTGTCCTATTACAGCACGTTTCAAGTCCTGATCCGTATCGGCCTTATCTCGAACGGTTTTTTTTCTTTAAAAATCTTGCAGTTACCAAATATCTTGAACTCTTTCTAATCATGTCCGTTAGTTTTCGTATCTTTGATTTTATTGCCGATTTAGCTAAACTTGCCGAATTTTGGTGCAAACATATGCCCCCCATTTTTGAGAGATGACTTGTCATCTGTCAAAAATTTCACTTATCGTCTTTTCCAATCGGCTAACCGTTAAACTTCACTCAATAACTGCTACTTTATTCGCGCCGTAATTCTCTGACACAAAAGTAGTGCGTTTTAACTGCTCGTGTCTTTTGAGATCCAGTTCCCGCCTCTTCAAATTTTCACCACGCTATAAATTGCGGCCCCCACCTCGGTCATTCTTCACACGCACAAGCTCTGTAACTCTTAAAAATCGACTTTATCGAGTCCGTTGCTCAACTCTTCCTTCATCAATCGGCTTGCTAAGATCGGCTGAAATGGATGCGAGTCAGGTACTTATTCCAATCCCTAACAGTAAAGACCAGTATTTCCTTGGCCCGATAGGAAATCTAGATGCTAGCACGGTTATTAGTCAAGACATTCCTCGCCTTCCTCTATCGACTACCGGATTTAACATAGAGAGTTGGGAAAAAAGCTTTAGGGCAAGGCCGATGGCGCTCAAAGGATGGAGATCTTGGTTCATCCGCGTGGCTGCTCAAAAAAGAGAAGAGTGGGAAAGAATGGGTATAGCTAAATGCATCTCCCTCTCTTTAGCCGATCCAGAGGCCAATGAGCCCTTAGTGGCCACGGCTTGCTATTTACGGTGGAGACTTTCAACGCTTTCTTGTTCAGATCTTGGTCCCATCGGCCCAACCCTTTTGGACATAACTCAATTGTGTTGTCTTAGGCCAGATGGAGAACAAATATCAGCTTATAGCGGCAAACCGAGACATAAGCTCATCCAATCCAAAGGAGAAGGTTGGCGCAAGTTTATCAGTAACAACAACAAAGTAAACGGGTCGGTATCAGATGAGGAGCATGTTGCTTTTCTGAACTTGTGGTTAGACCGATTCTTGTTTTGTGGTGCTTCTTTGGGACCGACACAAGTATACCAGTTAATAGCAGAACGATTGGTAGAGGGTCGTCGGATAGCCTTGGGGAAAATGCTTCTAGGAGCAGTCTATCAAATGATGCACGTGATTAAGAGTCGGCTATTTACTGGGTTTGCCAGATTTTGTGTTGGCAATGTAGGAGGCCCTCTCTGGTTCATCCAAGTATGGTTATACTGCTATTTTAGCCGATCCTTCAAGCTGGATCCCATGGAAGACTCAGCGTTTCCTCGCGAAGATACACCAGAAAATGCAGTCCCAGAATTCAGAGCTAGCTGATCTTATGGCGAATTCATCATGTGTTCTGGCAGCAATAAGATTTCTCCAGTTGGCTTAAAGAAATACTTATCTTTCTTTCTGAACTTAGACAACAATGACTTTAGCCAACAAGACTTCTTCAGTTATACCAGCGCAGCCGATTTCGCATGGCCATCATTTCTTCATCTAGATTCCGATAGTTCTGAGATGCCTGAATCGACTTTAAACCTCTTCAAAATTTTCCTTTCTCCAAGTATTTTGCATGTTGGCTTTAATACAAGAAACCGTACCTACCACCCTCTTATGAATTCTACCACCCTTACGTCTTTGCGGACAATTGGGTTTCGTGAAATGATCCCGATCTTCCACTCACGGGCGTAATTGACCTAGGACGAGTACGATCTTGATTGCAGCCAACATGGTCTTGGAAATAGCCGATGATTTGCAAATCAGATCCTTGCTGCACTTTATTTTGAATAATCGTCGATCTAGCCGATATTATGCATGGTGGTCCTCAATTGCGGAAGCACTTCTCCTTGATCGTACTCCATCGGCTATTATCGAATCCTTTTCCCAGACCTTCACGAGCGATGGTATCTTGAGATCTCGATTCGATGTGAATCAAGCCCTGGATATGATAATACGAGTCTCATAGACATTACTGGCGAGGTATTAGTTATTCATTTTCTCTTGTTATCATAAGCCCATATGAACATATCTCATTGATTTTTATCTTTTTTTTCTTTGCGGACCAAAGCGCTAGCAAGAAGCCGATTAGCGTTCCTTGACCCGAAGAGAAGCGACCGCATAAAGCAAGCGCACTCATCGGCTATACTTAGGTTCTTTGGGCATTCAAAGTCCATCGTTATCGATTTGGAAAATCGATAAACAACCAAGTAAGTCATGTTTAATCATCTTTTGTTCCTTTTCATTTTCCTTCATTAACTAACTTTCTAGCCGATTGACCTCCAAAAAAGAAGCCGAAGTCCACCAAGGTTCCTGCTAAGAAAAAATATCCCAAGCCACATGAACAAAGTGGCGAAAGTTCACCGCACGGATCGGCTACCGCTCAGGTACTTTTCTACCTTTTAGAAGAACTTGCAAATCCAACTTATTCTATCGGCCCTCATGATATTTTACTTCTGTTCAGACTACAAATCTGCACAAGTAACCAACATTCTAGCCAGTCTACCAGACATATCGGCCAAAGAGTTATTGCCTCCTCGGTATATCCGGCGCCAGAACCGTAGTAGCTCCAAAGTCTTCTGATCCATCCAACATCCTTGGCTTCAATCTATCTGACTTGGATGATCCAGAAATCTTTGCAGCCGATGATTATATCTTTGAAATACAAAAAATCATCGCCGTCTCAAAAGACGCATAGGCTATAGTCTCGTCGGCTCCTGGAATGCAAGAACGCCTTAACAAGCTCTTTGATTTGGTGTCCAGACCGCAATCAGAGATTCTGAATGATAATCAGCCGATTCGAGATGCCATGGCTGCAGTCGAAACCGACTTGCCACCAGAGGCCATGGCCGCGCTGCTCGAGGTATGCCACCTAGATGAGAAGAAGGCTTTGGTGGAGGCGGCTCAAGACAGGAAAGAAAAAAGAGCAGCCCAGGAAGCCGACCAAAGGACTCTTGACAAAATGGTTGCAGAAACAAAGTCAAAGAAGAAGAAATTTGACGCCACCATGGAATCTCTGAAGGCTGCCAAGACTTTCCTCCAGAAACTGGAGACCACTAGGAAGTTCCTTGAGGAAGAACTATCCAAGACAATGAAGCTCATCACTGAAGGCCAAGACTCCTTAGAAAAAACTTCATCGGCTGCCAAGGAGCAGAAGGTAGAGATAGCATCGGTAGTGGCGACCTTTTAAAGCGATCGGCCAAACTTGTACCCATCGAGCGTATGACGAAGATGATGAGAATCTTGGATGAGGTACAGAAACTATAGCCAAAGCGGTGGGGCTCTATCGGCTTTAGGTGCACGTCTCCCAGGTTCTGGGATGTAAAACTTTATTGGCCGTTTCTTTCAGAAACATCCGCTCGAATACTTCGTAATTTTGTTATGCTTGTAATCGGCTGTTTGACCGATTTAATTTTACTTTCCTATAATTTGTCTGCAACCTCTTTTAGCCAAACAACAGCATCGTGTTAACTTGGCCTTTTGGATGAAATTTTTAGTCGGCTAGGCTCCAATCCACACGCTAGGATAGTACTTCTTCAAATACTTCCCGTTAATAGCTTTAGGCAATACATATCCTTCCAACGTCTCTAGTACATACGAATTTCCACCGACTAGCCGATTGACTTTGTATGGTCCTTCCCACGTAGGTGACCATTTTCCAAACCGATTATCTTTCGAACCAACAGACTTGATTAAAAGATTTAGGTACAACCTTTTTATTATACGCTTTCGCCACTCTGATTTTATTCTTCTTAAGCCGATCCAGCGTGGACAATCGTAGCTCTGCTAATTCGTCTAAGTTATCAATCATCAGATCGTTGTATTCTTGAGCCGACAAATTATCTTTCCTGGCTATTCGTATGGACTCAATGTTGACCTCTACGGGTAAAACGGCTTCCTGACCATATACTAGCTGATAAGGTGAAAGCTTCGTTGCTCCATGATACGCTAGCCGATAAGCCCACAAATGACTACGATAAAGTTGCGTGCAGTTCCTTGGCCTCTCATCGATTTTCTTTTGATCGATGTAATTAACGTTTTATTGGGCGACTCACTTGTCCATTAGCACGAGCGTAATGCGGGATGAATTCAACAATTTAATCCCCAAACTTGTCGCATAGCTCGAAACTCGTTAGACATGAACACCGTACCTTGATCGGTAGTGATTGTTTGTAGTAATCAAACCGATGGACAATATGTTCATTAACAAAGCGATAGCTTCAACACTTGTTACTTTCTTGGCGGTATAGCTTCAACCCACTTTGAGAAATAATCGATCGTGGCCAAGATGAACTTGTGGCCTTTGCTCGATCAGAAATATTTGTCCGATTATATCTATCCCCAACCTCGGGCGGCCAAGGTTTGATAATTGGATGTAAAGTCGTATTTGGTGCTAGCTGTATATGGCCAAACTTCTGACATGTCTGACATCCTTTATAATACTTGAAACAATCTTCCAACATCGTCGGCCAAAAATAACCTGTCCGTCTAAGCATCCATTTCATCTTATGTGCCGATTGATGAGAACCGCAAATGCCTTCGTGTACTTCACCCATTGCCACCCGCGCTTCTTCGGTCTCAAGACATCTTAACAACAAACCTTCCATAGTCCGATAATATAGCATATCGTCCATAACAACGTATTTCAACGCTTGTTGCCGTATCTTTCGTTCTGTCGGCTTGGATGGACCGACCAGATAATCTTTTTTTTGCGTTCTCCAATCGACAATATCTGTGCACATGACTGCCTTATCTACCAGCTCAGTCTCCTGACTTTGCCAAAAATCTTTGTATCTCGATGCTTCTTTGGGCTAAGCGTTAGCTCTATCGTTCAATTCTCGAGGGATATGACCAATAGAAAATGACACAAAAGAGCCGATGATCTCTAAACATTGTTCTAAATACTTCAGTAGCACTTCATCTCGACATTGGTATTCTCCCTTTATTTGCTGTACAACTAACAGCGAGTCACCATATGCTTCAACAGCACTCACTCCAATATTTTCCAACAATTGCAAACCTTTGAGTAATGCTTCGTACTCGGCCTGGTTGTTCGAGCATCGGCTATTCAGCCGGAATGCAAATTCAAAGCTATGCCCTTTGGGTGTGGTGAGTATAATGCCGATACCATCACCTTCTCAACATACTGATCCGTCAAAGAATAGTTGCCAAGGCGAGACTAAGATTAAATTTGCCGTAGTATCGTGTCCTGTTATAAAATCGGCTAGGACTTGTCCTTTGACTACTTTGGTCGATTCATGTGACAAGTCGAACTCAACTAAGGCGTAAGCCCATTTGCCAAGTCAACCTCACAAAATAGGAGCTGATAACATATATTTTATAACATCGGTTTTGCAGATTACTTTACAGGCCGATGCTAATATGTAGTGCCTTAACTTTGTGCACGAGAAATACAAAGATAAACATAATTTCTCGACAAAAGGGTACCTGACTTCTGCATCTAGCAACCATCGGCTTAAGTAAAAGATAACTCTTTCCTTACCATGGACTTCTTGTGCCAGAACAGCTCCAATGGTATCCTCTTCAGCCGAAACATATATTCTGAAAGGAACCCCTTTTTGAGGTGCAGCCAAAACTGGGGGGTTGGACAAGTATCTCTTAACTTCATCAAAAGCCTTCTGCTGATCGGCTCCCATCTGAATTCTTCATTGTCTTTTAATTTAAGCAATGGAGTAAAAGCACGAATCCTACCAGAGAGGTTTGAGATGAACCTGCGGAGATAGTTAATTTTGCCGATCAACTTTTGTAACTCGTTTTTGCATGTCGGTGGTTTGGTATTGGCTATAGCTTTCACCCTTGCTTGGTTGACTTCGATTCCTCTTTCATGCACCATGAAGCCCAAAAGCATCCGGTAGACACGCCAACGCACACTTGTAAGGATTCATCTTTAAGCCGTGCGATCTTATGTTCTGAAAAACCCTCTCTAAGTCGACCAAGTCTTGCAAATCTTCTCATGGATTTTACTACTACATCATCAATATAGATTTCAACAATATGGCCAATTAAATCGTGAAAGATCAGATTCATGGCCCGCCGATATGTTGCTCCAGCGTTTTTCGGGCGAAAGTCATCACATCCACTCGAGCAGTCCTATCGCACGGGACATCAAAGCGGTCTTTGGTATATAAACCGCCATGAATATCGGTTATATCGGCATTACCATCTAGAAAACTTATTATCTTATTCACGATGTAGCATCAATAAGCATATCATTTTGTAGGCATCGGGTATTCATCTTTTGGTGTCGCCTTGTTCAAATCTCTAAAGTCGACACATACTCAAGCTTTCTATTTTCTTCATATTTGGAGCGATGTTGGAAACCCATTCGCATATCGGCAAGGCACGATAAATTTCGCCTCCAACAATCGTTCTATTTCTTCCTTTATAATTTTGTACAAGGCGGATTGAAACTCCTAGGATCTTGTTTAAGCGGCCGATAGCCGTTTTATAGGTAGCCGATGTTCCACGGTGACGACTTAACCGGGCATCTCATGATATTCCCAAGCAAAACAATCCTTATAATCCCTAAGGATTTTTATCATTTTTCTTTGTACTTTACATCTAAATTTGCGCTAACAAAAGTTGGTCTTTTCTATCACGCTACCTATATCGACTTCTTCCGGTGATTGGTAGATGCGAAACCTTGACCAAACTTTTCAATTTCTTCAAAGTCTTCTATGGCTTCGCATGACTATACATTATTTGCCAATAGCTTTGCATTTTATCTTTGCAACACCTTTAGTGTTTCTCTTGTCCCCATCGGCGTAATACTTTGTTTGCCGATCGAAAGTGCTGACTTGACTGATCGGCATGAGCCACGATTTACTTACGCAAATGAAGTCATAGTCATCCGGCGTACGTCCGATATGCAGCCAGCTTCTTCGTGTTGCCAATTCGCATCAGAGCTAGCTATGGCGATATGGGTCGATGTATCGGCTGTGACGACTTCGACTTCTTCTCTGTTCCACTGGACAAGTGCTTGATGCATGGTCGATGGGATGCAGCAGTTGGCATGAATCCAATCCCGACCGAGCAGTACACTGTAATTACCTTTGGCATCGATTACAAAAAACGCTGTTGGCAAGGTCTTGCTACCGATAGTTAGTTACGTGACCATGACCCCTTCGCCTGCGTAGGGTGCTTTGTGAAGTCATTTAGAACCATGTTAGTTTTAATTAAGTCTTCATCAGACTTACCCAGTTTCTTGCATGTTGTGTACGGCATCAGGTTCACCGTGGCTCCTCCGTCTACCAGCATCCTTGATATCGGCTTGCCACTTATATATCCTTTTAGATATAATGGTTTCAGATGCCGATGGTCATCTCTAGGTTTCTCGAAGATGGCACTCTGAATGCCGGAACACAACTAAGCAACCGCCTCTTTGGCCGATTCGGTTCTGACTTTGAACTCGGCCGGCAACGTGAACACCATGTTGATATCCATGGGAGGTGTGTCATCTCGAATCATGGGGGAATCCAAGTCGTCAGCCGATTCAAAATCTTCTTCGATCTGTTCTTTTCTTCTCCATTCTTTCTTAACGCTTTTGATCGGACGAAGTTCATTAAACATTTTCGTCCCTCTGTTTTTCGGCATCGGCTTCGCGGATTTCTTGTGTCCTTAGCCTCTGAAGTCGTCGACGCTGTGATCGGCTAAGACCAGATGGACACCACCTAGGTTTGGGCTCCACCGGCTTCCGTATTTGGCCAGCCAAATCCTCTTGATTAAAACTAGGCTTGTGCGTCTTGACTTGGCTTGGCTCCTGACCTGGTTTGGATATCCTTTCGTGGACAGGCCTCCTGTAATTTCTGCCCTGATCTTGAATTGGCTCTGACAGCTTATCTCTAGCCAACTGCCTTGGCCAATCGTCTTGAGGATAGTGCTCCATCAGGCGGTGTATGGTGATGCAGCGCCCTCCCTTTCCCAAGAAAGCGCCAAAGGACACCTTCTATGTGCCCTCTCCACATTCTCGGTGCGGTAAAAATTATCCGATCGGCGAGTAGGGTATCGTGGTCGGCTCTTCATCCTTTGGTATTTCTCCATTAATTGTGAGAACGTTGGTCCTGACCTTTTTGCTGGCTGTCTCGATGGGGACTTCTCTGCTTTGTACCATTTACCCACTTGAGGATTCCCCTTGGGTTTAATGGTTCTCGAATTTTTTCCTTCACGATCGGCTTCTATTTGTAAAGAACTGATTGTAATCTTTAGCGTCTGTTCGCCCTTTGAACTCGACTGAATGTTGACCTGTCGATCCCTTTTTGGCTCGTCATGCATCGGCTCTTTTCCTTTAGCCGAACACTGAACCATGTTGATGGGGAACGGATCAACATCAACTTGCATGGTCGGCTCATCAGCAAATTTCAACCGACCATCCTCAATAGCAGATTGGATCTGTTGGCGAAAGATATTGCAGTCATTAGTGTTATGCGAAAAAGAATGATGCTACTTGCAATACCTGCGTTTCTTGATTTCATCGGGCGATGGTATCACGTGCCCTTCTGGCAATCGTATTATCTTTTCTTGCAGAAGTAAATCGAAAATACGATCGCATTTGGAAACATCAAAAGAGTACTTAACCTCTGACTTGTTCCTAGTCGGTTTAAGCCAAGAACAGACCAAGGATTTCTTGGATCCTCTTACCCATTCGGCTATGTTTATTTCTGCTTCCTCGTCTTTCGAGGAATCACTTGTACAATATTCAACCATATTGACTTTAGCTTTGTCCTTTTCTTTGTTATTGATATTTTTAAACCTGTCCTTAAAAACTTTATTATCAGTAAATCGGCTTTCTTGAGCCGATACGCGATGCAATAAGTGGCTAAGGTCGGTGAATTCTTGCCCTCCGAATTTCTCCCTAAGCGCTGGGATCAAACCTTTGAAAGGCTAAATCGGCGAGTTGGTTGTCGGGTAGTGTGACGCTAAAACACCGATTCCTAATCTCTCTAAATCTCTTCATGTAATCCGTTACCGATTCCCCGAACTTTTGGCGAACAGAACTTAGATCTGAAATCCTGAGCTCCAAACTGCCCGAAAAGAAGTATTCATGGAATCGGCTTTCCAAATCGTTCCATAAATGGACCGAACTCGGAGGCAAGCAAGTGAACCAAGTAAACGCTGCCCCAGATAAAGACAACGGAATAGTCTAATTTTGACTGTCGGATGGGCAGCCGCGCATTGTGCGATAAAGCGTCCGACATGTTCTAGGGTAGTGATAGAATCATCCCCAGAGAATTTGGCAAAGTCCGGGATTCTGAAATTATGAGGGTAGGGCATGCGATCTATATAATCGGGATACGGCTTTCTATAGCCGATAACCTTCCCTTTTGGCTGTATGCCGAATTGGTCCCTCAAAACGGCAGAGATTTGATCGGCCCAGTTAAAATTATCGGCCATAGGCATAGCAGGCCCTTGATAATGTCGTTCATAATCGGTATTCTGCCCCCCGAGTGCCAGCTCGGGTTGCCAATTATCTCTTGTCGTCGGCTGCGGTCATCTTGAATATGCCGATTATATCTGGCTTGAGGCTTCGGCACTGGGACAAATGGCTCTGAGTATGTTACCACCCTGTGCGGGTCTGGGTTTCTAAGCAGGGTAGGCTCTTGTGGGAATCTCTCGGAGCCAATCGGCTGCGAAACCGATTGGGGGAAAGCATAAAACGGAGCCGATGACGGTAAATTGATTGATGCATCTAACTTAGTGGCGTCGGTATAGGATTGGTAGTGGCTCACCCCACTTGACCGAGGGTCCCTAGGCAATATGACCGTGGGTTGTGTAGGCATCATGGTTGGGGGTGAGGTTACAGCCGATGGTTTAGGATCGGCCGTTGTGCTCTGCGTATTTTGTGATACTGAAAAAACAGGATAATTCGGCAGAGCTTGCAATGGGTCGAGCAGACTTCCTGACGAGGCTAACTCCTGGGCTATAGATTTAGCGCTATTTGCTATCATCGGCTTAAGCGTTGTCACGAGAGCCGATGATTGGTTTATTAAAGCATGGTGCACAGACTGATTAATCATAGCCGATAATTCAGCTTAAGCAGGCAGATATCGGCTTACCTGTTCTGTTACACCCGCATCTCCCAGGGCGTTGACCGTCGGCAGGGCGGATTTTTGAGTAACGCCGCGTCTAGTTTTCTGATAACAACTTAGCATCATCTCTTCCAGCGCGGCCTTCCGAACCTCAATCTCCTGGCGTTGTTCTAGCGTCAAATCGTCCATCGTTGGGACGATTATGACCTCTGTCTTGAGATCGGACGGCGGAATCGACTTTCCCGAAGAAGACATTGTGTCCCACCGGGCGTGCCAAGAGTGTGTTGACGTCAAAAAATCGAAGTAGGGTTTACGACGAGAAGACACCGCGATTTAACACAGTTCAAGAGCGTGCGGTCGATTTGACACAGAATCGACAAGGTAAAAAGTATAAAATTCACTCAAAAGCCGATCGTAAAGATCAATCGGCTTAGACTTAATCAGCTTGAAGCCGGTCAAGATCAAGGTAACAAGGTAAATCTAATTAGCTGATTAAGGCTAATCAGAGGATAAAGGTATATTGATTCTGAAGAAGGTGATGCGCAACAAAATCAGAACAAATCAAACCTGGGGTGTAATTGACGAAGATCAGCAATCGGCGATGCGCAACTTTATTGATCAAGATCGATTACAGAGACTAAATTACAAAAGCTACTCCTAGTCGACAAGAAGAAAGAAAGTAAAAGGTGGTTGATTGTATTGTGTTGGGTCCTTTGCAATTTGCTTTGGCCCTTCTTTTATACCCTCCGGCCGATAGTGTCCTATTACAGCACGTTTAAAGTCCTGATCCGTATCGGCCTTATCTCGGACGGTTGTTTTTCTTTAAAAATCTTGTATTTACCAAATATCTTGAATTCTTTCTAATCCTGTCCGTTAGTTTCCATATCTTTAATTTTATTGCCGATTTAGTTAAACTTGCCGAATTTTGGTGCAAACAGAAATATATGAAAGAAAAGAAACAGCAGAATTTTCAACAATGCTTATCACACGGTGCAGTCCATCTTCAACCTCATCACTCAAGATGTTTGAAACCCAAGAATTGCGTTGTCAGAACAACGACGACAACAGGGAGGAATTGGCTGGGACGACGTTTCTCTGCGCATCCAGTCCTCATTCTACACAACCGCTTAGTTCCTATGTTGATTTCGACAGACCTTGCTTTTGCTGCAGGTTTCCCAGAACTTAGCAAATTGGTGGATGACAAATCTGAGCAACACCGCACGGGAATAGAGAAGAGATTCCACATTTCAGGCTTGGACTCAATCTAAACATTCTAAACATGCACACACACATGTCTGAAAAATCACTCCAGCTATTGTCATCGCCAAACCGTTGCGCCAGGGGCCATGCCAGGATTACATCCAACAATGTATGCTTGTTTTTCTGGAACCTGTGGAAGGAGACAAACAGGAGAATTTCGAAAATCTCTATTTGAGGTCAACAAGTTTTTCTACAGGTTCAACGAAGACTTCGAGAAACAGAAGAAGAACTTGAAAGGTCATGGGTGGGTACAGAGCTACCTGAACACATGCCACAAGAGCTACAAGAGTTTCTCTCAACTTGAAGTAACATGAAGCACTCCGGGGCTACCTGAACACAACTGCTCCTATACAACATGCAAACATGACGGTGAACAGGAATTTAAGGCAATAACATTGCCACAAAGGAGCATGCCTAGCCAACCAACAGAGACCACGACGACTCAGTGTGAATTCCAGACAGATAAGTTGCTCTGGAACCACCCATTTTTCCACTTCCAGTTGCATGCTGCAGACACCGGTCCCGAGTCATCTCCAGATGGATTAGGCGCAGCTGAGACATTGGACTTCGGTGTCATTCCGAAGTTATGATGATGAATCAGGCATGCCGGCGTATCTTCAGTCGGCAGGACTCCCTGTTAATTTTTTAGAAATTTTATGGAATTATTTTTTAAAATAATATTTGAAAAATAAAAAATAACAAAAATAATATACCAAAATTGAAAATTGAAACATACCTCCCTGTCGCCATTTGAAATGGTGACAAAGGCCTGTCACCATTCCAAATGGCGACAAAAACCTGTCGCCAAATCTCCCTTCCTTTCTTCTGCGCTTGCTCGGTGGAGATGAGGCTCTCCGTAGCAACAGACTCTCTATCGCCATTCGGAATGATTACAGGGAGGTATATTTGTAATTTTTAATTTTGGCATATTCTTTGTGTAAATTTTTATTTTTTAAATATTATTTTAAAAAATAATTTATAGTGCATTATACTGGTAGTATATAATAGGTAGTAGAAATCAGATCTAGTCGTTTATTTATTTAATCAATTTCTACTACTCTATTACCAGATGAAGTATAAATAAATTATAGCTAATCTGATCCATTGGATCGAAAAAATGAACGATTTATATTAAATTTAGTGTACTGAAAAAAAAAACTCTCCACATTATGATTGACAAAGATGGCTTTTCTTGTCTGACGAAAAGCAGTCTGTTTTCGGTTCCTCTCTAATCCTAGATCTCCTAATCTTTTCTCTATCCTTCAGTAAAGCACTTACTCTGTCCTGTTACACTATCCCTCTTGAATGAAAGGCTGCCAATCTTTTAAAAAAAATACTACGGTTGTTGACTCGTGGACACATGTACTACTCCTTGTTCAGGAATCACTGTATCTACTGTAATTAAGCTTGGAATCAATGTATCTATAGTACCATTTTATTTTCTTTTCTTCTATTTTGGAGAGTACTGGAGAATGATCACCGTGCTCCACCGTAAAGGAACAAGTAGGAACCCTCTTTCTTTCCCTTAGTTCAATTTGCCTCGAAGGACTTTGAAGACATAGGGATTGGAGAAGTAAAGTCGTTCTGTTTATTACCTCCATTGCCAGAAGAAAAATAAGAGTGTGGCCTTGTAGACACCCGAAGACGTCTATAGATCTATCACATATGTAGACAAATTGGAAGGGTAATTAACTCCTGCTTAGGGTTCTATTTTGGCTGTAGAGATCATCCAAACTTTTTACTCACGGGTATGGTGGAGCAATTTGTGCAGTGCTGAAAGAAACAGAGGAAGATTCGGGCAAACAATGTCACAATCTTAAACATTAACTTTGCCAACCTTTAGCCAGGCGAAGTGGAGTAGCGCCTAGTCTTTTTTTAGATGGAACATCAAGGATTCAATCAACCAAATCAGCAGAACAGTCCAGCCAAATAGAGCGACCAATCGATCTGAGACCTGAGAGCGCCTTTTGCACAGACAACATGGGATGCAGAGTTACACGAATGTAGACAAAACTCCATCCGGTATGCACCTCGATGTTTTAACCCATTACCTCTGGTTTATATGAATTTTGAGCTAGATACAGTTAACCTACGGTGCATATCCTCTCATGAAAAAATTTAAATTCTTCTGTTTTCCGTGTGCACAATGTTAAAACAAATATTCTTTGGAATAATGGGCCTAGCTAGTACATGTTTTGGTGAACAGCATTACAGCCGTGTGCAAAAGTGAATGCATGATGACTTAACTCAGCATGGTGCACCAAAACCGAGTATATTTTCTCGCCATGAAGCAACTGAAATGATGATTATAAATGAACAAGCTAAGTGTCAATGTTTCAGGAATTGGCGAGGGATCCGCATCACAAAATGCATAAAAACAACCTTGGTCAACGAACAATAGTGTTCATTTCTGCCATACAATGTGAAATTCAGCATCTTCAACATAAATAGGGATGGAAGGCTTCAGAAATACGACCATCATATTTCCTTGCTTGACAGCGCGTGTATTTTCTCTCTTGCTTTCTTGTTAATGAAAAGGTAAAAAATGCTAAAAATTTATACTTATATTTTTTTCTATTTACACTGCAGACGTTCCTTCTGAGAAAATCTGAATTAGCTCCTGCACCGAATTGGCGAAGATAGTAAACCTATGTGGCGTGGAAGCCACAGAAGCATAATGTGGAGACATTCGTCTGCTGGTTAAACAAGGGACATGTTTGTGTCTTATCTTTGTCTTTCTTCTGTATCCTACTATATACTTGGTTTAATCCCACGATGTATGGTCTATGCTTCAACAAAAATGACAGAGGTTTCATGCTACACTGCACGAGTGTTTATTTTCTAGTCTAACAAATTATAATTCATTCCACTCAATCAGAGTTTTATGCTTTAAATTGCCCGAGAAAAAAGGATGCACCTGCCACGTGCAAACAAGAGCCGTTGCCTGTAAGCAGCTTGCATAATCTAACTTAGGACAAGTTTAGTGTGAATGGCATCCGTTGACTCGCCATGCTTAGGGAACTCTCAATACATGGTTTTTATAGTCATACCTAACAACATCTACATCATTAATAAATAGTACTAGATACTACCCCTCTAACCCTTTGTATCTTAGCACAAATACATAGATAACATCAAATAAAATATCATGCAAGACATAGATACAACCCTCCTCTTCCTAATACATATTTTTAAAGCTTTTATACAGTGGATTAAAATCAATATAAGCCGCCTATTCCTTTGAATCTAATGGTTGAAATCAATTTAGATCTAGTTATACTACCATCTATAGTATTGGTAGTAAAACTCAGAGAGGGGTAAAAAGGTAAAAAATTCCGTCATACTATTTGTCCTCTACGGTAAAACTTGTCCTGTGATTATGATGAACGGCGAATGAATGGATAAGAAGCCTCTGAAAATCACCAGGTATTCGGTGAATCCAAAATTGTGAACGAATTAGGAAAAGTCTAAAATACCCGTGATGAATGGATAGAAAAAGTCTAAAATACCCTTGAAGAATAGATGGTTAAATTTGATTTTACTACCACTATTTACTACCTATGTTATCCACTCTAAAATTTCTCTATTTTTATTGTATTTTTTTTTATTTGTGTACCTAAGCTGTGCTAGAAATTTCTTTTATCTCTTTCTTCTTTAATCTTCACTCCACATAAGCATTAATCTTATATGGTATTTTGAAAAACTGCTGACATAGGAGTATTGTGAGTGCCACTCCATTACTATATTAGCTTTAGCAACCAGAAGGCACACCAAGTACGGCTAGTGCACTTGTACGCAGTATAAGCTAATCACAGGGAGAAACATTTCATTGCATCTCCCTAACGTTTAGACAAAGGGAATACCTAGCTTTTATTGAAAGCTAATAAAAGTTCACACATGCGTTCTGAAGGAAACTGCTGGGGCGCGACCAGCTTACAAGGAAAGGTTAAAAGGGAAACAGGAAAGACAGAAGCAAGATAAAAGGGCATCTTTTTTTAAAAATAATACATTTTAAAATAATTTTACAAAAAAAATATAAAAAATGCACCTCTATCACCAATTCAATTGGCTACAGATCTTCTATCGCCAGATGAATTGGCGATAAGGAGCCTCAGCCTATCGACTAAATGAATATGCGAGACTGCAACAAACAATCTGTCGATCAATTCAATCAGCGATAAAACTGACTGAAGGACTGGAACTGACGATCAGAGAGGAGGGAGGGTGAATGATCAATAACAATTTTTCTCCTAAAGGAACAAACCAAAACCTCACTATATCAAAAAAGATCAGAAGAATAAATTTTCTAAGAAAATTAGATCTGAGGCGTCACTTCTGTGCTACAGTAGAGGTAGTACCAGATGAACAGTGAAATCCAGGTGACAAGAAAATCAACACAAGTTCAAATTTAAGAATTGATATAACTTTTGTTTGGATTATCCAAAACTCGTGAAACTTTGCATGCACCTTAGATGTCAACAGCCTATTTCAACCATCAATTACAAAGATTGACGTCAAAGTTCTGACCTTTTTCAAATTTATCGAAAGTTACAGCAAAACTGGGTCAAATGCAAAAACTTCACCCAGAGCTTGCTCGTAGAGATTTGACGATTGAGATGATCTCCCACATGTCACAGGAAGTAAGAACTCCAAAGAACCCCCCCCCCCCAAAAAAAACATACAAGAACAAGATCTACCACTAATTCTTCCTTCTCAAGCCAAAAACCGGTTTCATGAGAAAACTTTGATGATCAAGTAAAGGCTTGCCTAAATGATTGGGATATGATCTACTCATGATTCATCATTGGCAATGGAAGATAAAGAAAAAAAGAAACAACGATAGAGATAAAAAATCAAGAAGGAATGATATCAAAACAAGAGCAAAATCTTACGAATTTGACTTTTATTTCATACCAAGAAAGATGATTACAAAGCCTCTCTAAAGATGACAAAGCTCCCAAAGAGCGCACACACAAAAAACCACCTTGTGCCCTAATGCCTCTCTAGTTTCTTCTCTTGGCTTCTTACCTCCCTCTACACCTCTCATGCCCTTATACAAAAGGAGCAACCCTAGAAACTCTAGACTGAATACACAAGTCGATACAACTCACACATAGACCCTGTTTGGCAGAGCTCCAGATCCCAGCTCCACCTCAGAGCTGGAGTTTGTAGGCTAAAATAAAGTGAATTAAGTTTATATTTTTAGTCTAAAATGTAAACAAGATGATCCACATAAACACTCTTAATATACTCACAGCTCCAGCTCCATAAATTTCTAGAGCTAGGAATACCCTACTCCACCAACTCCACGAATTTTGGTGGAGCTGGAGCTATCCCAAACACTCCCTTAACATAGGATAACCCACTAACCCAACACATAACTGGTTTTACACACTCATACGCACGTTTTTCAAAGCGACCTTCTCCATGACGCTCCAATTCGCTCCCCGAGCTAGAATTTGCGTCCATGTCCTCTTTGGTTTGACTTAAACTACTTAGACCAATATCGCAGTTTTTCAAACTGCCTCGATCTTTGATAATCGGAAAATTACCAATTTACCCCACTACCGGTCTTTTCCTTCGTCTCGAAGCATCACCCATGCTTCATCACAGCATTACATTATTCTGTTTTCCATGTGCACAATGTTAAAACAAATATACATTGGAATCAAGGGCCTAGCTAGTACATGGTTTGGTGAACAGCATTACAGCCGTCTGCAAAAGTGAATGCATGATGACTTAACTCAGCAGGGTGCACCAAAACCGAATATTTTTTTTTCACCATGAAGCAACTGAATTGATGATTATAAATGAACAAGCTAAGTCTCACGGTTTCAGGAATTGGCGAGGGATCCGCATCACAAAATGCAAAAATACCTCCTTGATCATCGAACAATAGTGTTCATTTCTGCCATACAATGTGAAATTCAGCATCTTCAACACAAATAGGGATGGAAGGCATCAGAAATACAGCCATCATATTTCCTTGCTTGACAGTGCGTTTATTTTCTCTCTTACTTTCTAGTTAATGGAAAGGTAAAAAATGATAACAATTTAGACTTATCTTTTTTTCTATCTAGACTGCTGACTGTTAAACTCCTCCGGAGAAAATCTGAAGCTCCTGCACTGAACTGGCGAACATAGTAAACCTATGTGGCGTGGAAGCGACAGAAGCATATTGTGGAGACATTCGTCTGCTCGTTAAACATGGGAATTTTTTTTGTCTGTCTTTGTCTTTCTTCTGTATCCTACTGTATAGTCTTTGTTTAATCCTATGGTGTATCATCCGTGCTTAAAAAAAATGACGGATGTTTCATGTTATACTGCGTGAGTGTTTATTTTCTAGTCTAACAAATTATAATTCATTCCACTCGATCAGAGTTTTATGCTTTAAATTGCCCGAGAAGAAAGGATCACTACTGTACAACTGGTCATCACAAACAGTTCGTAAAACTTATCACAGACGGTTTTGTTAAACGTCGGTAACAAACTGTCAATGATGAGAATGACACATCACAGATGGTTTACGAACCGTTAGTGAAAATAGTCATCACAGACAGTTCTTGTTAAGAACCATCTGTGATGTATGACCATCGTAGACAGTTTCTGTTTAGAACCGTCTATGATGAACATACATCACAGACGGTTCCACTTTAGAACCGTCTGAGATATAAGCCTTATCACAGACGGTTGGAACCGTCTGTGATGTATGATGGTTACATTTTAGAAACGTTTGTGTGTTGCCTTTTTAATTTTTACATTTTTCTATTTATTGGCTAGCCTCAGGAAATGCTAGCCATACCCTCTAAAATAAAACAGATTACAGAGCATCACCAGCATATTGTTATGACATACATTTCATAAATGAACTCAGATCATATATTACAACGTACCGTGCCATCCATTTAAGAAATCAACTCAGATCACACATTAGAACGTACATCGCATGCATTTCAGAAATCAACTCAGATATATTAACCAATTGAATTCAGAACTACAACTCCCAAATTCACAACACAAGGTTCACAAATTAATCCAAGTGGTAACTAACAAATTCACAACTCATTGGGTGAGTCTTGGGTGGCTTTCACCTGTTGGATTTACGACCTCACGCATCAAAAAGGCACAGAGTTGTCCTCAAATTCCTAACAGGTCAGCCTGTTCCAACGCAGATTCACACATTTACATGCCTGTTGATGGGAAGAGTAAAGTCTTGCGTGTATGTAAATTGATAAGTGGAAACAATTATTGCAAGATCGACAAACTTATATGATATTGGTCTTCTGTGCACCAATGAGGAGTTTCATGTTGTGGAAAACATAGAATCCACAAGTTAGTGGTCTTTGGCTACTGGTGGCACTGCCAAAATATAATATGTTAGTTTTGGAGGTATTATTATAGAGTGTGAAGAATTATTGTGTACTAGCGGATACCGGAAACTGATAAACGTGCTTCAGCTTTGATGAGTCCTTGTTGTGTGGCCCTCCACGAGCTTTGTAGACATTGAATGACACGTCGAGTAAATTTGTGATAGGCGCTAAGTCATGGGTGCCGCCCTTTTTGTAATCAAGGTAAATTACCCGATTCTGTCTTAGTATAATTACGAGTAGAACCCAATGAAGCTTACACACGTATATCGCCATGGTCATTCAACCTAACTTCGAGCTGCGTATAAAGTACAAATGAACAAGTATAGCAACTGGACAAAGCACTTACCCCGAGTTGTGGGGTAAGTGTATGAATTTTTTTATCCCATTGAGCTAGCAATACTTTTTCTATGTACTTATGGACGATTTGTAAATTTTCGTCTATGGTTTGCTTTAACACCATGTGTGGGTCTAGGAAATCCACCGGTTCTTCCCTTACTTTTGCTTCCATGATCATGTATCTACATATACAAAATCAAAGATCATATATATATGATATTTATCAGCATGACAAGAATGTAGACTGTGATTGCACACACTTACAATGTCCAGCATCTCATGAGTGAGGTGTTGAGGTTGTAGAGATCACACAAGTTGTTGAAGCTGACCACGAAGAAGCCATCTGAAAACTAGTGTAAGAAATGATCCTCCTTGAAGCTAATCGAGATACTCGATGGCCGTTGTGCCACCGGCTTGTTGGCTTGTTCCATGCACCGATCTTGCAATCTAATGCCGGCTAATATAAGCGTCTCCTGGTACTCTTTTGGTACGAACGGCTGTCCTAGCTCAAATTTTCGTGCCAATAGGACAAACGAAAAGTCATGGGCTGACGTGGTCCCCTTCGATTTGCCCTTGTCGCCGCCTCGCCATCTACCAAATGTCGTCTTCATAGGAGATGACTGGGCCCGAACTGCAATAACAACATGTGCCTGACGGGACACGGTAGCCGATTTGGTGGGCTCCTTCAATGTAGCACATGGCTCGGATAGTTTTGGTAGCTTTGGCGCATCATATGGCTCCGGTAGTTCTGATAGCTTCGGTGCTATAGGGCGGTCATTGAAGGAGATGCCCCTCTTGGGCCACTGAATGAATGTGCTAATGGCATCCCCTAGTGTAACGATCTCGTCGTTTAGGGGTATCTCTAGCGTGACGGCCTTGTAAATTTCAAGTCCATTGTCGACCTAGACCTTCGCGTAGCCTGGATCTACCGTGCGACCGTGCACCATCAACCCTAGACCGGATGATATGCGTGCTCCCAAGCAGCCTGCAGGGCAACGAAGCCATTGGCAAGCCTCACTAGCAGATTGCACAGTATGGCCACCTACATAAGGATACACAATTAGCTAACAAGTCCAACAGGTCTATCTAAGGAGCATTACAGACATGTATATTACCTGGGTGTCAACGGGAGGAAATCTAGCGTTGTCTACATCCGTCTCAGGGGTGGACGCACAGTTGCTTCAACGGTTAGTTGGGCTAAACTATGTCTATGCTTCTGGGGCTTGCATATTCCGTGCATGCCTCTCTGTAGCCACTCTTTGCTCCATCCTTTCCTCAAAGCTTCTTAGCTGATTATCAAACTGCGCTCGCAACCTTTCCTCAACCCTTATCTCAACGAGGGCTACTAGCCGTTCCTCGCGCTCGGCTTTGCTTTTCTTCCTACTCCCGTACATGTCAGAGTCTTGTGGGAATCCCATTTTCCATGGAACGAACACACCTATGCCTCTTATGTGACCCGGGTGCTCCTTGTTTCCCAAGGCCATAAAGAGTTTATCTTTCTCTCTGTCTGAAATGAATGAGCCCTAGGAAGATTCGGCGCTCAACGCTACCTGCATCCAAGATCCCAACAAGTTATTTAACATATGAAGGTATGTATGGTCTTCATACAAACTATATAGTTCGATATCTTACTAGGAGTTGGGACACTTCCTCGCCTATGGGATTAGCAAAGGATACGCCGCCCGAAGACGTGGGACGTGACCTCGCTCTTACCCAGTTTCGGGCGCGTAGGTCCAAGATCAAGGCAAATGGCAACGAGGCCTAATTTTGGATTGCCTCGTCGTCCTCCCTCGTCCATTGCATGATCTTACCCACGTACCAAGTGGAGCCGAGTCTGTGCGGTTGGGTGTTTTTTGACTAGAAGGTCTTGTGCGCTGCACTTTGACACACGAATTCTTCCGTCATCTTCATCTCAACAAATCGTTCCCACACATCTTTAGTGATGAACCCGTACTTCTGGAATGGAGTCATTTCCTTATTCACATAATTAGTGATGAGGACGCTATTGAAGTTCTTCCACGCCTTTTCCACCACTAGCAATGCATATCGTCGTAGTGCGTGCATGGCGTCTTGTCGAAGCTCGAATGATGCGAAAATTTCTATCACCAGGCTGTTGCGCTCCTCATCTATCAGCGTCTTCTATGATGGATAGGTGATGGGAACCCTTTCCTGTCCAACGATCCCACACAATGTCCAGAATGCTATCGCTGCCTTAGGAGGTGCAGTAGAGGCCCCATCCTGCGGATTGACCACAGTGATGGTATATCGGCTCTGGGGCCTTTTACTAAGCCTTCTTGGACCGTGCCTCGGTTTTCCTACGTTCGGCTCATTAGATCCATTCAACGACGAGGAATAAGGGGATGCCATCTTCTTTTGAATGTGTTAGATGTTCAAACATTAGGCAAGTTGGTAAATGAACAATTCACAAACAGCCAATAGAAGAGGAAAGAAAGTAAATTTAAGAGTATTGTTCAGAATAAGGAAAGAGAAGAGTGCTTTCTGTATAGTCACAATTGAACTTAAACAATTAACTAAACAAATAAGGTATTTAACTCTTACCTTCCTAAATGATGCTACGAACTGTGAAATTGTCTGGCCCCTTCATGTGCAAGGTTCCCGAGACAATAAAATTGTTTGGCCCCTTCACGTGTGAGGTCCCCAAGAAAACTAAATTTAAGAGCTAATATTGACTAAAAGGTTGTTAAAGTTAAGTTTATTGCAGGTTCAAAATTGCAGTCTTATAAATTAAGTGCAAATGCTTGTAATGACATTGGTGGTGAAATTGGTTCAAAATTGCGATCTTATAAATTAAGTACATACCCTAATCATGCTGATTCAAGCACAAGCTATGACTTTTTATTCAAGATATGCAATAATAATCATATGAACATCAATCTCACAGTTCAAGGCCTTATTTGCTACTGAAATTGTTTAAATCAAAACTTAGGGACCCTAATTACATCATCTAGCATTCAAAAGGTAACAAAGACTGAGAATGAGTCAAAGAACCAATAAATAGAGGAAGCTTGTTAAATTGTATAAACAAACAAAGAAGGGCCAAGTAATTCGAGGACAGCAAATAATTCCAGCTTTCACTAATAAATTCATTGCATTCAGCATTCAAAAGGTAACAAAGATGAGGAACCAATAAATTCAGTTTGCATTCAGCTTCAATCAAATTAAAATCATGAACTAATATTATCAGTAAGTAGGTTTTGCCCCAACTAGATTGAAGCGTGAGGTTTGCCCATTTTAAGCACCATTATTATACAAAGATTGAATAATTCAAATGTTGCTGCTGATGGAAACCATAATAGCTTACTTGTCTTCTAGTAATCCTTCAGTGGAAAAGACCAAGGAACTCATAAATAGTGTGTAGTAACTGTCTTTTACTGGTCAAAAAGAAGGTATCATAGCAATCATCTCAAGGTTAAAGAAATCTGTTGGCAGGCTTGAATAACAGCATAAAAGCTAATAGTTCATCATACATACTGGATTTCACATGAAGTAATGCTGATTATATGCATAACATAAGCACAGCATTTATGATAAAATTTCCTTGGATCACATGCATACACCTTCAGAGTTCAGAATCATATGCAAGTGAGGATATATCAAATTTCTACAAAACTAGTACATCAAACAAGAATATATCAAATATTTATTTTCAATTCATGGCTGCCTTATTTCAAATATACATTTCTAATATTACATTGGTTAAGAGGCTTGTCTACCATTTTGATTTGTCTTCTTAAAGTTTGAACATGGAGAAAACAATTATGTTGCCAATGTTTGATGAGACGTGGTAGTGTTACGGTTCCAAGGTCCTAACAGCACGGCATAGTCAAAAGCAAATAACCTTGGAAGTCAAGACTGGTGAGCCAAAAACAAAATCATCACTGTACTTCAGTAGTACTAAGCAGAACATGAAGTGCTACACCAAATGGTTCAAAAGGTTCCAACTTCCAACAGGTAAAATACTTGAGATAGCAAGTACATGAGACAAGCTAACTGTAGTTAACAATTGGGCCTAGGAGCAATCCTACAAAAAAACCAAAGCAGCTAGAAATTGCAAAAACCTCACAGGATAGTGCCACTGGAAGAAACATGAACACCCTTGTCCTAAGACTTGAGGATCATTGGTTGGCAATATACTCACTTCAGTCAAAAAGGGCAACCTTTACAGTATTCCTAAATCTATATCTATATCATACCTCCATTAAAGTTCGAAGAATTCCGGGCTGTGGTTGATTTGAGCCGGCTCGGCTTGCGGCTTGAGCCGAGCCGCGAAAACAAATTAAGCTTAGGTCCTTTTCCAAAAAAATTACATTTAGGTCCTTTTTGGGAAAAATATTACGATAAGGTCCTTTTTTGGAAAAGGAATATATATTACGTTTAGGTCCTTTATGTGTTTTTAGGCATTGCGCTTGGGTCTTTTTTTGGAAAATTAAAATTACGTTTAGGTCCTTTTTTAGGAAAAAAATACGTTCACGTCTTTTTTTTTCAAAAAAGATATACATTTCATTTAGGTCCTTTTTGCATTTTTCTAGCATTAAGTTTAAGCCCTTTTTTGAAAATAAAATTCTGCTTAGGTCCTTTTTCGAAAAAAAAGTTATGTCATTTTTTCCGTTTTCCGTTTTTCCTGGGGCGGACCTTCCGTTCCAGCGAAATCGCAGATTGTATCCTTTCAACCGTTTCTCGTGTTTCCTCGATTTGCTCGCGTGGGGAGCGGGGCCCGTGGTGTGGCACGCCGCGTATGATTATCTAGTTATAACTTATAGTGGGAAGATTTAGAGCGTAGAGACCGCCGCCATGTCACCGAATTCGCGAGAAGGCCCTTTGCAAAATTTGAAATCGTGTTTAGGTCGTTCGGTTGGTTTTTAACAAAAAGGACCCCAAAAAAACTAAAATTATGTTTAAGTCCCTCTCCAGTTTATCTCTAGGTCCACCGATGGTTTTTAGCAGAACATACCCAAAAAAATAAAATTATGTTTATTTCCCTCTGCGGTTTACGTTCAGCCCCTCTCAACGGTTTTTTGTAGAATGGACCCGAGAAAACACGAAAAATACGTCCACGGTTTTATAAAAAAAACACATATTTGACGATGGTTTATAGCAGTCCATAGATTCATCGACGGGTCCTACCGACCCATTTTTTCAAAAAAAAAACAAACACGAAAACAAAAATTATGCAAAAAAAACTAAATGACGTTTAAATCCCTCCGCAGTTTTCTCAAAAAAAATTCTACAGCTTCGCCGATGGCTCCTAGCAGCCCATTTTATTAATAAAAAACAGAAAACTAAAGTTACGCGCTCTTTTTCGGGAATATCCATCGGATCAAATTTCGCACGGCGCAACGTCGCACAATTGAATTTCCCAAATTTAGTACGTCATAGCGTCACGTGCCGAAATTTCGCACGACGCAGTGTAGCGCGTGACCCTGACTAGATAGAATGAAAGCTTTGATGCTTCGACCCTCCTTCCTTATACATTGGACTGGTCTTTTGTATTAAATACACTCGTAAACGTCCAAAAGCCACTAACTAAGAACGACAAAAGTTGGTGCATAATTAAATCCTTAATCCCATCCATGTAGATTATTCTATGGCCAACAGCCCAACATTAAACATAATAGTCTAATATCTCAAAATTACTCGGACGGTCCGGGGAGACTAACTGGCGCGGGCGGAGACAGGCGAGACCAACCGGTAGGGGCGGAGCAGGGGGAGACGAAGCCGACGCGGGCGAATCCGGGCGACACCGGGGAGAGGTCGGCCGGGGGGGCAACGTGCGGTGCAGGGAGAGGCCGGGGCAGAGGGAGGCGCGAGCTAGGGATAGAGCGTGGGGAGGCTAAGGCTATGGCGCGGGTGGAGGTGGACGGCGGTAAAGGCTAGGGCGGAGGCGGACGACAACAAGGGCTAGGGCGTAGCACAAGAGGCGCGGCACAAGAGACAAGAGACAAGGCCGGGGCACGGGACTTAGGCGCGATAAAGGGCAAGAGGCGAGGACTTATACTCGTGGGACTTATGCCCTTGGATCACACACGATTTTAATATTGAACCGTCTGTGATAAATGTGTTGTTAATTTTGCCTTTTTTTTTAAGTCTGTTTTTAAGTAGTTTTTTAAGCATATTTTATAAGTAGTTTTTAAGCCTGATTTTTTAAGCCTGTTTTTTAAGTAGGGTTTTTAAGCCTATTTTAAGTAGTTTTTTAAGCCTGTTTTTTAAGCAACGCTATACACAGTTTATAATACATACATATATTACATCTACTACCAAATTAATTTTATAATACATACATTTACAGTTTATAATACATACATATAATACAAACATTTACAGTTTATAATTTCCATCTACTACCAAATTAATTTTTTTACTCAAGTTAATTTCTTAATTTTTGTCAAGTTAATTTTTTTACCCAAGTTAATTTTTTCTCAAGTTAATAATAAAATATAATAAATGCATCCCATTAATTACAATACATACATCTCATTAATTATAATAAATACATCTCATTAATTATAATTAATTGTAATACATACATCTCATTAATTATAACACGAACATACATCTCATTAATTATAATACGGACATACATCTCATTAATTATAATACAGGTACACTTAAAATAAACATGACGATCTCATCATAACTCCACTTGCTTATTCTTTTTGTATAAAAATTAGACCTTCACGATGATCGATACGTGTAGCTAGTTTCCTCAGGTTGTTCTTCCTGGACCATGATGCTAGTGCTGATAGGAGGCAACTCATCAAACTGATTGTATTATTCCTCATCTACCACATTCTCAACTCCAACAATCCTCTTTTTTTTCCGTGAAGAACCATATGGCGCTTCTTGTTGGACGGGTCAGTTACATAGAAGACTTGAACAACTTGGTTAGTGAGTACAAATAGTTCGTCTTGGTATCCAACACGTTCGAGATCCAAAGTAGTGATGCCATACTTGTCAACCTTCACGTGCTGCAGGTGAACCCAATGGCACCGAAATAATGGGATCTTGAATAATATGTAGTCGAGCTCCCAAATTTTCTCAATAAACCCATAGTACGAGCTTTTCATCGACCCAAAGGTATTCAAAGCATCTATACGAACACCGCTGTTCTGATTTGTGCTCTTCATATCCTGATATCTTGTGTAAAATATGTACTCATTTAAGTCGTATCCTTTCCATGTTACAACTGTAAATGCTGGCCCTTTTGCCAATCATGTCAGCGTATCACCTAATGGGCTTCTAGTGATGGGTTGTCGCTCCTTCAACCATCTGTTGAACTGAAGATTATGCTGTTTGATGATCCAACACTCCTGCCACGAAGGATTCACTGTCGTAGCCAATTCTTGTGCTCGTCGATATATGGGGCCACAATAGCTATGTGTTGCAAAATCGTGAAATGGGTTTTAGCTCACGCAGCTTGATCAGGCGTGATTGCTTTCCTTCTGATAGTCACGATACCCTGGAGCTTCCCCTCATGGCAGGATCGAGACATACCTATTGGTTCGACTTGAGCCATATAATCCACGCAAAATTCGACGACCTCTTTGGTTGCATATACCTCTCGAACGGGTACATGCTAGTAGGAACACGGGCCTACACATCTTTATCTCCCTCACAGGTGAACAATGAGACGGACTATGATATCGAAAAATGACAGAGGGAAATACATCTCAAGATTACATAAAGTCATCACCACCTCGGCCTGTAGAGTATCTAGTCCTTCGGGATCGATGAACTTATAAGCAATTGTGTTAAAGAAATAACATAGCCTTGTGATTGTCTCCCGGACCTTGCTCGGTAAAATACTTCTAATTGCTACACGGAGCATCTGTGTCTTAAGCACATGGCAATCATGAGACTTCATACCAGTAAAATGGTGCTAGGTACACATCAATATCTTTCCTAGGGTTCTTTCGGCCTTGGATAAGTATAGATAGTAAAATATATTTTTGCTTCATAAACAACCAAGGAGGAAGGTTGTAGATACAGAGATTCACGGACCAAGTGCTATGACGTTTGCTCATGTTACCGAAAGGATTCATTCCGTCTGTACTCAATCCAAACCTTATATTCCTCGGATCCGCAGTGAATTCTTGAAATCTCCTATTAATGTTTCTCTACTTGGTGGAATTAGCAGAGTGCTTTAGGCCCTGTTTGTTTCGGCTTTTTCACTGGCTTAAAAGTAGAAAAGCCAAAGCCGAAACAAACGACTGACTTTTAAGCCAGGCTTAAAAAAAGTCAAAAGCCTCCATATAACTATAAGCCAAAAGCCAGGTGAGAGGTGCTTTTTTGGGATGAAATAACCCTTTGCCACTGGAAGTCTCTAAAATTACCCACCAAATGCCATCATATATAAACTCAAGAATCCTTCTCCCATCTCCTCATTTCTCTTCGTCTTCTCTCGCTCCCCTGTGCGACATGCCTTCTCCCTCCGCCGCTTCGGTCTCTGCCGTCCTCGACCTTCTCCCTCCTTCGTCGTCCTCAGCCTCCTTTCTCCTCCACCGATCCGGATCAAGTTGATAAATGTCGTCCTCAGCCTCCTTTCTCCTCCACTGATCCGGATCAAGTTGATAAATAATTATGCTCAGAATGAAGCTTGATCTCAAGATTAATCTATGTTTCTCAATACGACATTCGGTGAAAAAAGTATAAAACATTTGTATTAGATAAATTAGTACATAAGAAAAGTGCTTACAACCTTAAAGGGTATTTCAAACTTTCTAGCAATAATCTACACCCAGGGTTCACAAAACCGAATTTCAAAATATCATTCGAAATTCGAAAACCGCAAAAACCGCTCGAAAAATCACTCGAAAACCGTCAGAAACCGAAGGGTTAAGAAATAAAAAAATTCGAAAACCATTCGGTTTTTCGCGAAACCGCTTCGGTTTTAAGAAAGCGATTGTCGGCGAAAACCGCGGTTTTTCAACAGTTTTCGAGCGGTTTTCAACACATAATTTTTTTCAAAATTTTTGATATTTTAAATTTAAATTAAAACGGTTTACCGAGCGGTTTTGGATATCGAACCGCGGTGATACGCTCGAAAACTGTAGTTTTCGCCGATTTTGTGAACCCTGGCTACACCATCCAACCCATCAAAAAGTCAGGATACCAAACAACATGTCTTGGCTTAAAAGCAGACGGCTTAAAAGCTCTTTAAGCCAAAAGCCAAAAAGCCTAAGCCAAAACAAACAGGGCTTTAGCATTCCATCGTTCTTATGCTCATCCGAGTACCGTCGAAGCAGTTTTGCCTTCTTTGGGTTCACAAATAAATGCTTCAAATGGGAAATTACAGGTAGATACCAAGCCACCTTAGTAGGAGGTCCTTTCTTCACCTTGATACCCTGTCGTCGTCATCTGATTTATCTTTATGCTTGTACCGGGATGCATTGCACACCGGATATACATGCAAGTTTGCGTACACTTTACGGTAGAGGATACAGTCGTTCGGACAGGCATTGTAGGTGATTGTCGGCAACTCGTTTCCCTCCAGAAGCATGTCCACTAACAAGCCTAACAGCGTCGTGAAAATTTTGTTAGAGCAACCGTTGCTTGCCTTTAATTTTAGCAGTTCAAGCCTTTAATTTGGACTTGCAGCTCGGGAACAAAGGTTTCTTCGAGTCGTCTATCAAGCCTTAGAATTTTACATACTCCCGCTCATCACAGTTCCCTTTTGCATCCCGCAGCATCTGATACAGATTGTCATCGTGAAACATATCTTCATCGAAAGCATAGTCGATATCATCCGAAGTATTGCTGACTTCATCGACGATGTTAACACTACTTACTTCCTACATAATCTGCTCTTCACCGTGACTGGTCTAACATGTATACCCTCTTTTGAAACCCCTTAGAAACAAGTGTGCTTCGATCTGCGCTGTGTTTCGAAACATCCTCAGATTCTCGCAGTCAATGCATGGACAAGCCATAAATTCTACCCCTTGTTCAACATATCCTCCTGTGCAGCTCTTCTAAAAGCGGAGGCACCATTAATGTACTCGACGCTCGCACGGTTCTCAGTGTACATCCAACTTCACTCCATCTACGCTACGTATATAATAATAAGTATTAAATAATAAATTAAATACACTAGGAATGCACATGCACACATATTCTACATATAAACTACATTTAAACTTGCCAATTAACCTATATAGCTCCTTATATCACAAGAACAAATGGATATATATACATATGTAAGCTACATTTAAACTCAGCATCTTCAGTTCTCTCTTTAAATAGCTAGCTACATCTTGAGTATAATGCAATTAGAACCAATTACTACTTTAGATCAAAAAGAACAAATGGATCTAAACCAAGCTTGATCAAAATCATCTTCAATTCCCTCTTTACCAAGCTAAATATATTTTGAATATAATGCAATTCGAACCAATTATTAACCTAGATCACCTTACCATGTTCAATTCTCTAAGTAACTATCTACATATTGAGTATAATGCAATTAGAATAAATTAATACTTTACATCACAAAGAACAAATGGATCTACATCAAGCTAGATCTAGAAACCATCATCAGTTCCCTCTTTACCAAGCTAGATCTTTAATATAATGCAAATTAGAACCAATTACTAACCTTAGATGACCCAGAACAAAAGGATATAAAATCACACTTCCAAATCCAGTGTCTTTTTTCACCAGATCGCCTCTCAATCGTGGCCACCTCAAAAATAGCTCGGGAAACCCAAAAAATACAGAGGAGGTTAGGGCTCTCTATACTTATTTCCATGAAACGGTCATCACAGATGATTTTTGGTTAAAACCGTCTGTGATGAGGGGCTCATCGCACACAGTTTTAGCCAAAAATAGTCTATGATAATCCCCCTCATTACAGACAGCTTTTTGTTAAAACCGTCTGTGATGAGGACACATCACAGACGATTTAACCAAAAACCGTCTATGATGAGGGGGGCACAAAAACCGTCTGTGATGAGGGGGATTATCACAGACAATTTTTTTGGCTAAAACCGTTTGTGATGTGCCCCTCATCACAGACGGTTTTAGCCAAAAACCGTCTGTGACGAGAATGGGACTCATCATTGACTGTTTTTGCAAAAAACCGTATGTGATAACACCTCATCACAAACAGTTTTTGAAAACTATAATTGATGAGGGGTCTAATATAAGTCTTTTTATAATAGTAGATAAACCTGCTATGTGCAAACAAGAGCCGTTGCCTGTAAGCAGCTTGCATAATCTAACTTAGGACAAGTTTAGTGTGAATGGCATCCGTTGAGTCGCCATTCTTAGAGTCTACATTACTATAGTCCCTCCATTCAAAAATATAAGGCGTATTTTGACTTTGCCCAAGAATTAAGATTGGGGTGAAATTGAGAAAAGTATGAGCGAAAATGACTTAGATACCCCCACTTAATTGTCTTGAAAGATGAGAGATAATAGTTTGTGTGTGGTGGTAATGAATAAATGCATGTAGTTGAGAGTTAATAAATAGAGGTATAGTAGGAAAAATCTCATTAAATCTATATACAAGTCTTATATTTCTGAACAAGATCATTTAAACTATAGGTCTTATATTTCGGAGGGAGTATTAGCTTTAGCCATCAAAAGGCACACCTACCACAGCTGCTTACATACGGCCACTGCACTTGTACATAGTATAAGCCAATCACAGGGAGAAACATTTCATTGCACCTTGCTAACTTTTTTTAGACAAAGGGAATACCTAGCTTTTGTTGAAAGCTAATAAAAGTTCACACATGCGCTCTGAAAGAAATTGCTGGGGCGACTGAATTGGCGACAGGTCTTCTATCACCAAATGAATTGGCGACGAAGATCCTCAGCCTGTCGACTATGAATCTGCGACAAACAATCTGTCAACTAATTCAATCTGTGAAAAACAGACATCTGTCGCTAACTAAATGAAATGTCAACAGAGCTTCTATCGTCAAATGCATTGGAAACATATCTTCTATTGCCAATTAAATTGGGGATAGAGGTGTATTTTTGTAATTTCGTTCGGGATATTTTTTGTAAAATTATTTTAAAATGTGTTATTTTAAAAAATCAACACAAAAGAGTCAACGTTAGAATGCAAAAAGGACACCACTCCTATCCTTCTCCCCTGTTTCTGAAATCTCTGAGCCATGTCCTTGTTTGATTCAGCATTTCGTGCACCTTCATTTGATGACACCCACTGAGTTGCGCTCGCCATCGCTGAATGTAAGAAACAATTTTGTACATGGCATCACAGCTTGTTTGTTGTTTGATATTGAGATTTTAACCCATGACTCCTGGGTTCTTTGAACGTTGAGGTAGCTATCATTAACCTACGGTACGGTGCATACCCTCTATAAAAGAACATTAACTTCTTCTGTGTTCCATGTTCACAATGCTAAAACAAATATACATTGGAATCAATGGCCTAGCTAGTACATGATTTGGTGAACAGCATTACAGCCATGTGCAAAGTGAATGCATGATGACTTAACTTCAGCAGTCTGCATCAGAACTGAAAATTGATTCACCATAGCAACAGAAATGATGATTATAAATGAACAAGCTAAGTATCACGGATTCAGGAATTGGTAGGGGATCCTCATCACAATATGCATAAAAACCTGCTGGCATATCCAACAATAGTGTTCCTTTCTCTCATATAATGCTTCAAAATTCAGCATCTTCAACACAAATAGGCATGGAAGGCATCAGACGTACCACCATCATATTGCCTTGTTTGACAGTGCACATATTTTCTCTCTAGTTTTCTTGTTTATGAAAAAGGTGAAAAATGCTAAAAAAAGCTTATATTTTCCATTTTAGACTGCAAACCCTCGCACTCATTCTGCCTGAGAAAATCTGAAGCTCCTGTACTGCAATGGCGAAGATGGTCAACCTATCTGCCCTGGAAGCTACAGAGGCATAATATGGGGACATTCGTCTGCTTCTGGTTAAACATGGGACAAGTAAATGTCTGTCTTTCTTCAGTAGTCTATTATACAGTCTTTGTTTAATCCCATGATGTATGATCTATGATTCAACAAAAATGATGGAGGTTTCATATAAATGAAGAAATAAGGTAGAAGAAAAGCGATAATCTTCATGTTACACTGTGAGAGCCGTTGCATGTAAGTAGCTAGTATGATCTAGCTTCGGAGAAGTTTAGTGTAAATGGCATGCATCGACTCTCCGTGCTTAGAGGCTCCGTTACTATATCAACTTTAGCCACCTTAAGGCACAGCAAATTACGTATGGCCAGAGCACTTGTAGGTAATATAAGACAAGTCACAAGGAGAAACATTTCACTGGAGTTTAATACGCATGAACATCACAATGAACGTTTGATTTTTGACACAAACATGAAAATCAAAGAAAAGAAGCTATTGTCTCGAAAAGCATCTTCGTTGTTTCTGTGCAATCTAGCCTCTTGCACAATATGCATAGCTCTGTCTCTTGCACCAGTCTTGGAAGGTGATGATGGCCGTGCATGTTCCAAACAGCAGGGCCGTCGCCGGTTGACCTAGGCGACGCTGCTAGCACCGTGTAATGGCAGCTAAGACACATGTCGGCTCTGAATTAATTGGTAGTGCTGCATGCACCGCTGAACGTGCTTAAATTCTAAACTTATAAAATGGACAGCAAAACAGAATGTTGGAGCTGTCATGACAGGCATCACGAATGGCGACAAAGAGCCTAGGGTCGTTTAACGGCGATAGGTAGCTTGGTAGTTGTTGTTATCAATATTTTTTTTTGCTGTAAATTACTTGATCTGAGAATTGTTGACATGTTATTTATACAAACTTTGTTGCTGTCCCATTAAAAATGGAGAGAGGCTGTTTGTTTTTTAAATAGTAATTTATAAGAAGATATTGACAGGACATAGGATTTTTAGCATAGATGGACATCCTGTTTTTCTTGTCTGTGTTAGTACACCGGAATAAAAATAAAGAAATATTCATTAGGTAGAGGAATTATGTAGAATGCAATAGAGAAGGACGTAGCTAAGGTTTCAAAAAAAAGATTGAAAAATTCGGAGTGGTTTTGTCGATTGACAGTGGAATTATCGTAGCGTGATGTCACTTCAGCAGGCACTACTACAGAAAAGCTCATCACAGACGGTTTAGAATCCTCATCACTGACGGTTTTGTGAACCGTCTGCAAACATGTGTCAGTGATGAGAAGACATATCACAGACGGTTTCCGAACCGTCAGTAAAAATAATATCAGAGACGGGTCTATCTACGAACCGTCTGTGATAATCTTTTCTCTTAGACGGTTTTAAGATAGAACCGTCTCTAATGATAAGTAATCATAGACGGTTTTTAATTAGAACCGTCTGTGATATGATTATCACAGACGGTTTTAAAATAGAACCGTCTGTGGAATGGTTTTTCCTTCTAACTCTCTTGGTAGAACTTCCATGATTAGTATCTGATGTTCAAAATTTTATTCACCTTAGATATTTATGCATTGACATTTTACAAGACACAACCAATAATAGATTTTGCAATTCAATATCAAAACATCCTAGATGCATTGAGGCAACAGCTTGTCTGATGAGAAAAATCTCTGTGGTACTCTAGATGCAATTGCTACCACAGAGATTTTTCTCATCAGACAAGCTGTTGCCTCAATGCATCTAGGATGTTTTGATATTGAATTGCAAAACCTATTATTGGTTGTGTCTTGTAAAATGTCAATGCATAAATATCTAAGTTGAATAAAATTTCGAACATCAGATACTAATCATGGAAGTTCTGCCAAGAGAGTTAGAAGGAAACATTATTTCATAAGTTAAGGCCAGGAGACCTTACCACAAATATGATACCACAAATATGATAACAAAATATTTCATAGTTCAGGTAACAATACATTAATTAACAAAATATGATATATACCACAAATATATCAATAAGTGTTCAGATAGAAACCACATTATTTCGTAATTCAAACAAGAAAATCTTATAGTTTTTTCATGTCTTCCATCATATGTGCCATAGCTTCCGCAATAGAGGCTTCTCGGTTCTCTTTGAAGTTCTATAACTCCAGTACAGTGCCGATTTGCTTGACACCAATAACCGATTGATCTTCAGTCATATCTCTCAATCCCTACAAATTAAAAGCGATTATGTTGTTGTGAGAAGGACAGTAACCACATTGAATTCAGTACTAGAAACCTTCATATTACCTTTATAAGCTTAGCTTTAGCTTCTTCCAGCTCTGTATTCGCTCTGCGTTCCTTACTGATGAGTGTTGTGTTAAGGGATTTGATATCTTGCAAGCGAACATCCATGTCTTTCAGTTCTTGTTTGATCTCACAAATCTTTTCTGTTATCTCAGATTTCCCCTTCAGTTGTTCGATCTCCACTTCGAGTTTTTGTTTAGTTTCTAACAGCTTTTCCATGTCTTTAATTACCATAAATATATTATAATGAATTAGGTGTTTACTTGAAGACAAGGATGCAAGATAGAGATGTACACGTACATAAGTTTCAAACATATTATCACCTAGTATAGTCACAAAGAGGCATTGAACATTGAATACATAGTAGCTCCAAAACATCAATCCTTGTGTGATATAACAAGTTTAATGTTGAATTCTAGATTATATGAATTTTATGTTCTTATATATATAACTCAGTCTAGCTAGCAAACTAATGAGGCATTAAAGCTTGCTAAGCTATATATATGCGACTTGCTAAGAATTTTATATTTGACCTCTCATGAATCCTATATATCCAGTTTTGTTCAACCATCATGAATCGCCTATATACTGACCTAGCTCATTCCTTCTAAACATTATTCACAAACATCATTAATTCGCAAACTCAAAATGGTTTCCCTAGTCAAGCATATCGGTTTCCCTAGTCAAGCATTTGAGCTACAATTCTTTAGTACGTACAACCTCATTCTTTCTAAACATCATTCACAAAGATTATTCACAAACATCTTCACAAACATCATTCACAAATGTCATTTACAAACACAATAACCTAGTCAAGCACATCGGTTTCATACGTACAACTCACCGACGGAGATGAGGAGGAGGTGCGGCTCATGACGAGGAGGTAGCCGATGGGGAGGAGGAGGTGCTCGCGGACGAGGAGCTAGCCGACGGGGAGGAGGAGAAGGAGGTGCTCGCCGACGGGGAGAAGTAGGTGCTCGCGAAAGTCGTCGGGGAGGAGGTCGCCGAGAAGGAGGATTGCCGGGGGCTAGGGTTTGCAGGAGACGAAACGCATGGATCCGGCGCTACAAATTCTATTGATATGGCTATATAGGGGTCTCAGGTCATATCACAGACGTTTCCTAGTTAGAACCGTCTATGATATTACCTTATCACAGACGGTTCCTAGTTAAAACCGTCCGTGATATGATCACAGACGACTTTTAACTAGAACCGATTGTGATATGACTGACGGTTCATAAATAGAACCGTCTATGCTTAAATCACTAACGGTTACACTAGAGAACCGTCTGTGATATTTGTCATAACAGACGGTTTTTTGAAACCGTCTGTGAAGAGGAGTCTAATATAAACCTTTCTGTAGTAGTGAGGGTGGATCAAGTCCGAAATGAGAAATAAAAAGATAGATGACATCGTTAAGGAGCTAAAAAGAAATAACAAAAAATAATAACAAAGAAAAAGTACAGTAATAACAAACAAAAGTAACGAGCATATGAATGTCGTCGTCCACACAAAAGTACAGTAATAAAGAAAACAAAACTAGCCGCAATACTACACCCCGTGTGGAGCCAGGCCTATGATGTTACTGCACATACCCAAATGGATACGTCAGCTGGTCTTGTGGCACTCCCTGAGTGATCCTAGAAAGACATAGCGGTGCTAGAAGAGTAACGAAAGTAGCCTGCAATGGCTGGCTCAGTCCAGGCACATCAGGGAGTTACAAGGAACCATGTACAACGGCTGGCGATTGATGGGGATGTTGGCGAATCACTCGTCGACTAGGAAATCATCACTGTACTATGGGTCGCTGGAGTGGGTTGTGGTGTCATCCTATGGTGCATTGTCCACTGTTGAAAAACTTTTTATCTTAGGACACAATAGAATGTACAAAATATCACGATGACGTGATACTGTAAAGGTGTAGCTAGAAATATGTGGGCATATGGTGCCGAACGTTGCCAATTGGAGCCCCCGGCACATTGGCAGTGAAATATTTGTTAGCTGTAAGAATTGCATGAACGGTACGTTATATGACATGTGAACAGATATACTAAATGGGCGATGAAAAGCTGAGTCTAGCTACATGAGGTAGGTGTCTGCCGTAGAGCGAACGTGCCTCAAAGGATCGTCGACGACACACACAACTTGAACACGTGTATGTGGGTTGTACCACTGGATGTAGTCATCATACGTCGCTTGGTCGTAAGGGGCATCCTCCTCATGTGTATCCACCAAAGCATGAGCCCACTGCTGATGTGAGGTGACATGCATGCTACCCAGCCCCCACATCCAATGACACCCTTCCGTGTGTGCCTGCAAAAAATATTTTTCGCAATATGACCTCATCAGTTTGGACGTACAACATGTGCTGCAATTGAAAGTGAAGTACAGGAGAACACATGTGTGCATGGTCAACGGGACAATGTCACCAGTGGAGACCGGGAATGCCTACCGAAGACTGAATTGCCGCATCACACAGTGTAGAGTGTAGGTCTTGACGTACATGTCATACACTAGGTGATGACGGGTGAGCCGAAGGCTGCGTCATGGGTGCATTGCGCCGACAGGCCCTAATGTAGAGCCTCCAGATGACATGCTCCATCCACCATTCTCTCCAGCTGCAAAAACATAATGGTTAGTTCAAAACGGAGATGCAAAATGGAAATGTCGAAATGACTTCATACGTACGTAGAATTGTGTGAGCCACTTATGTGTCAGACCGTCCAAAAGTAGAGAATGGTGTGTAGGCTACCTCCTCATTTAGCACTCCTTCCAACCTACTGAGCAGCTTAGTACACCACTTCGAGTCATGTCCTAAGGCACAACCATATCCCCAATGCATGAAAAGCTCAGCAGGTAGCTAACATCCTCAAGTGTTGGGGCCATCTCCTTGCATAGGTGGTGAAACATGTGTGTTTTCGGTTGCTAGCGATCGATGAGAGCTTTTAGTAAGCACCTTTCATATGAAAAACTCCTAGAGGCACCACACCTATCGTGCTAAAGGAAGTAACCATGCCACTCTCAACCTATACAAACACATTGTCAGTACGCTAGTGTGATACGTACGCCACATCCTAACGTGACAGTAAAATGAGTACTAACCTTGGAATCCATCATGCATCGATCTGCCATGCCCTCATCGAGGTGCACAAGCGGAGGGAGCCAAGCTCGATTGGTGGCTCACCCTCCACTAGGGCAAATGTGGATAAGCAGCTATCGTGTGTCGCTCTGTCGTTGGGTCAAGCACCACGTACTATGGCTACAAACGTGCCTCATCGCCCACTATACCTGCAATTCAAGCGTTTGCTGTTAGTATGATGAATAAATGAATTCGTAGATACAAACGGAGACATAAAAGTTGGACATGCAAAATGAAAAAGTAGAACTAATAATGACATACAAAATGAGTTCATAGATATAAATGAAAACATAAAAAATTGGACATTCATGAAGAACATGTAATGACCCAAGATTTGTATTCTTTGTTGAATTATATTTACAATAATAAATTACGTATTTATGAGTTTTCATGCATATTTAGCTACTTATTTACAATATTTTCCTATTAATGATAGTAGTGTTTGAACCTTTGATAAAATTTAAAAGCTAATAAAATCTTGAAACTATTTTTTTTAAATGTTCGATTGTGTCATGAACATCCTCAAACAATTTTGTAATTTTTGGAGTGGATTTGTCAATTTTAATAATTTATATTTTATTAGTGGATTATTTCAATTAGAAAACGATTTTGAAATTCATAAACCTTTTTGGGCCAAAAGAGTAGTGAGCTAATGAATCTGTGTCCGCATCTGACAGAAAAAATCCATATCCATTTCTGATTTGGTAATATCCAAAAAATATCCAATCTGACATAATCCATATTCGAAAATTGTCTAGATCTGTCAGAAACTATCCAAGCCGTTTTCATCCCTAGCTACGCATATGTACCACGGACAAGCTACTCTACCCTACATGAAATAAGTGCTGCGAATATGCATAAATTTAGTTTTTCAACTACATCTTACCCACATATTTTCCGCAATTTTTCTTGTCTAATCAGATCCATCCTAAGCCATAAAAAAAAGTATTACAAACCTATGAATACCGACGTATCAACACAACTAATTCTACTGCACACAGCTAAATACTTACAATTCTAATTAATCTGGTCGCTAAGTCATGTATCTACACAACTACTACGTCATGTTTCAAAATGTAACTGATATGAACAAAATTTATACCTACGACATTGCTGACAACCTCCTCCCCTTCTTCTTCCCCCTCCCCTTCTTCATCGTCCTTCTCCTCTTCCCCTACTTCTTCCTCCTCCTTTCCTTCTCACTACTAAAAAAGTCTTGTATTAGACGCCTCATCATAGATAGTTTTGAAAAACCATCTGTGTTAAAAGCTAATCACAGATAATTTTGCTAGCCCGACCATATAAGTTACTGAATATGCTAAAAACCGTCTGTGATAAGCTGATATCATAGATGGTTCATTCAACAAACCATCTGCGATATGACTAAATATATATATTGGACCAGTCATAACGAAGAGTAGATTATATAGGAAGGTAGTATTAACATCACCGACAAAGTCAACAATATGTTGGATGATATCGATTGTGCTTCCGATGAGGATAGGTTGCATGATAACAATTTAGATCAGATGTTGCATGATGCAGAAGGGAACCGTGATGAGAGAGTATGGTAAATTCTAGGGATGGAGGACTCAGAGAAACCTTTGTTTCTGGGTTGCAAGTAAAAATGCATAAGGTTGTTATCTGTGCTTGAACTGCTGAAATTAAAAGCAAGCAACGATTGGTCCAGCAAGAGTTTCATGGCATTGTTAAGTCTCTTAGCAGACATACTTCAAGAGGAAAACGAGTTGTCTAAAACCACCTACAAAGCCAAGAAGGTATTTGTCGGGACCCGAATATGTAAATTCGGACCCTCTGTGTATATCGCACTAGTCCAAAATTACCCTAGTGCACACAAGCTCAACATAGATGAATATCACAATCATACAAAGCAGAAACATAATAAAACTTTGTATATTAATTATAACCTATTGACTGGCCTTATGGTAGACTTTTCATGACTTTGCCATGCAAGTCTAGACTAGGAATAATAAACTAATTTAATTGCAGTGGAAATAAAATGTAGATAATCCCGTAGTATACCACAGGCAATTGACAAGGCTCAAACCCAAAACATTTGTCTCTTATGAATAATCCTCCTTCAAAGCTGGTGTAGACTCCTCCTCCACTGGTGATTTGTTATTGGCAAGGGTGAGTACTTAAAGCACTTAACAAGTTATGCACAGAATGAAATTCTAATATAACTATATGAAAGGCTTATTCCAAAGGCATGGCTAACATGGCTATTTTGCAATAAAGCAACATTTATGAAAGAGTACAATAAGTAGATTGAATGACTGTAAAATAAATAACAGTAAATAGTAACTTTCAATATGTCGAGGTTAACATGGCATCCAGGTCTAAACCATATTCCAAATTTTACAATGGCAACCACCTTCCCATCCAATTTTTCATTTTACAAAGTCTAACCCTTGACTGTAATTTCCGAGCATTACTCAATACCGCGAGCATGGCCATTCGAATAGTTTTAACACTCTACAGAGAATATGCATTTTACCCACAAGATACAATCAACTCACCACGTCAGCCGTGATTTGCCATACAACAGTATGCAATTGAGCGATCATAGCAAAGCTTTTACAATGCCCTATGTTAACCCAATACTAACCGCTAAGGTTTCAACACTGAAAGGTTATAACCACCACAGCAGGGCCCCCCACTTGCACCATGTGAGTTGATCCATATAACCCAAGACTCACACCACCACTAGTAGTACCAAAGCTAAACCATCGCAAATTAATCAGCTAAGTCCGTCCTATTCCAGATATGTGGTTGCATGTTTGAATCAGTTCAAAGGCTTGCAAAGTTGAGTCTTTAGGATGACCGAGGCAAGGCTTCCACAATTCCTCTGTCGTTCTGGCCCACCTTGGCATACTACCCATTTCCACTTGCCCCAATCTAAATCATTACCACCCGAGTCGATTACCATGCACTATGTGTCATCAACAAGTCAACATCGTTGCGTGACAACACCATCACTAAAAATCAACATCATTGTGTGACAACACCTAACTCACCAATTGCATTAACATGTTTTATATTCCATTAATCAAGATTAATTTGATATCCCAAGAGACATGAGTTATACGTGGCATGGCTAAACATACTAAGCACGGTCTAACCAACCCACGTTGATTTCTAATATTAACCAACTAGTATTAAACCATTCTAGGGTGACAAATAATCATGGCATACAAATAACAAGGTAGGATATAATTTAATTGGGATGAATAACTAGATCCCAAACTAAATTTGGAAATAGAGGTGCACGTTTAAATAACATGCAGTAGATTTGAAATAAGCATTTAGTATAACTGGATTCAACATGTTCAAAGCACAACTTGCCTTGGAAAAGTTTTCGATCTTGCTCTGCACCTTTGTCTTGAGTCAATAATTCTCCCTTGGACACTCTGAGCACTTCAACGTTTACATGTAACGAGAGAAAATACCAGATAAATACCAAAATAGTTAGCAAATAATCTCTAAAAATCAAATCAAATTCACCATTAAATAGATCTCAATTTTATAAATTTTTAAAAATTTGAATCACCTCAATCAGAGCTTGTATGAGGGAGAACAAACTCATGAAAGAATTAATAAATAAGAAAACCATAAAATATTAAATAATCAATTTCCTGAATTAAATATATACTGGAAAATTGGATTATAACGTCATCAAACATCAGCACTGGATCCAAACAATCATTGGCCGACGCGTGTCACTTATGCATGGACTCGACCCACACACCTGATTGGTCCACCGTGGACGTAGTTCACAAGAGATTGACCATTGATCAATGCTGGCGCAAGCACGGCATCATAGGATGACGTTAGCGAGAACGTGTAGCATCTCCCGACACGTGACACCTGGCTTGATCGAGACTGCACGTGACGAATCTAACAGTTGCAATGACAGATACGTGTGGCGCGATCTAGACCACCCGTGACAGATCGAATGGACTGGGTTCTCAGCAGCGAGGAATAGAGACACGGTGGTGGAACCTCACCAGCGCAAAAGAAGACAACATACGGCGCGACACTCCAGTGACCTTTCAACAGCGTTAACTTGCAGATCTAGAAGAGTCGGCGACTGTGAATTCGAAAGTGCCCCTCACGACGGCGAAAACCCACCCAACGATGAGATATGATGAAGAAGAATGGTGGTGCACCATAGTTTGCAATGGTGAGCTCTTGTGCAACGCAGTCAGCGGCACGGGCTACGTTAATCTCATTTTTGCTTGACATCTAGGAGGTGGCCAGAATCCAAAATTTCACCGAGATCTCAGAATTTTGGACAAATTTCGGAGGAAACACAAAAAAATTCGAATCTGGTTTTTTTGCACCAAAATTTCCAAGATTTTGCGCGGAATTGCCGAAATCTCGACGAGATTTGCCGAGATTTTGTTGAACGAGAACCAAGCAAAAAATGGTTCAAACGATGTCAAAATTTTTTTTAATTATTTTTGAATAGTCTTGAAACATTGTTAATGTTTGCTTAAAAATTAATATGATTATCAAGATTGAGGAATTTTTAAAAATTCGAACATTGCTACTATCTAATAAATTGCTGACAGGCAAACTTGAACCGAATGAAAAATGGAATAAACCTTGTTAGAAAATTTTTAAAATTTTTGTGCATGGTTGTAACATATCATTAATGTTCCCATGAAATTTTCAAATGATGTTGAAGCTGAAGGAATTTTTAAAAATTCAGAAAGTGGTGATGTCCGAATGAAAAATGCTTGAAACCAGGTTAGAAAATTTTGAAATTTTTTTGGATGGTCCTGATGCCTCATTAATCTTGCCACAAATTTTTTAGATGATTATCAATCTATAAAGTTAGAAATTTTGGCAACATTTCGAGTGATATTCGGATTTTGAAGGTTACAATTGGAAACAATCAATATATATTGGCATTACAAATAATAGGCATGAAATAAAATTGATACATATGATAATTCATTACATAAACACCACAAATATGACCATATAAGAGCACGTGAGAACTACCTATGAAAGTACGGATGATGCCATAATACAATGCTCAGCCCGAACCACCTGCAAGAGACATAATTGAAGAATGAGTATGCAGTATGAACATCTATTGCAAGAAGATGCATAATTAAAGGAGTAGGATCATGCAAAGCTCGGACAACAATGTGTTTATGTACCTACGAGTAGTAGTACATATGTGGTGCAAACTCTACCTCCTTGTTATCGACAATGACCTCGTGATACGTCCTCTCGTGTTGTTACTTGTATTCTTTCCAAGTCATGTCCCACGGTAGCCAGGTAGACTTCCAATATTCATAATGAGCCATGGTATGATTCTCTGACTGGTAAATGTACCTAACAGATGTGTCTCATGTGTACAGATCAATGTAGGGATCAGTGTAGTCAAACAATCAAGACATGCTCGATCTGTCATAACTCTGTCTATGATCGTACACACCCTGATCCTATCTATAGGGCATCGAACCGTATGCAGGATGCTCATTCGGGAAGCCCCAATGGCTCGAAGACTGGTTGCTAGACCATAAACCTATGTCATCCTGGGGCTATGTTGCTTGTTGCCCACCCCCACCCCCACCACTCATCACCCCCTTCCTCGTACTACAGTTCAGCCTCTGTGAGCCCTTCCTCGAGGTGCTTCCCCTATTGCGATCCTCCTGACGATTGTGGCTGTGAACGGGGCCTAAGGGAGTAGCGAACAGTGTCCATCCCATCATCACCTCTAGAGTCTGTCGCTGAGCTACTATCAGCAGTCTCCTGATACTGCACATTTTGAGGTGTATCCGTGTCATTGTCACTAACGACATCAGGCTCAACATCACTTTGGGCCTCTCCTTTTCCCTTGATATGATGGTTGCCTGATAACTTCGTCAACCTGCCTAAAGCTCCTACTAGCATGTCATCATCGTCATCGTTCGTACCACGCTTCCTCTTCACTGTGTGTGTCTGACCGACCATGAACTCAGTCCAATCTGGGAGACTCTTCCCACCTGTGGCCATTTGGAAGTAATGTTAACACCGTTGTGAGATATTGAAATACATGGTTACCAAGTATAGTATAACACAATTCCATGTTAACTGTGGCCTTGTTCATCTCTTCTGGCGGGATGATGTCAACTACGAATATCGATGGGAGGGGTGGGTTGTACCCACTATCCTTGTCGAGTAGGGGTTCCTCGCCAGATCTAGATGAATCGAACCACTCTGCAATAGGGTCGCTACCAGGATGCATCGCACCCTCAATGAGGCAATTGAATGGGTCATCGTCCTGGGCCTGTCAAGTGGATTCGTAGTCCTGTAGGTGTAGTCGAAGATTGTAGTTCACGAACACGAACTGTTGGAGCTTTGCATAACTTAATTGGTTCCTTACCTGTGTGTGCACTAAGGCAAATGTACTCCAATTGCGCTTGCAACCACTGAATGATACGCACTGCGACACCAACCGCAACACATACTTCTACAATACTGGTGTCTCATTCCCGAACACCATCCACCATTGGCTGCAAACAAGATGACAAAAGAAAAGTGCGTCAGTCTATCCACAACAACACAACAATACTTGAAATTACGTATGTACCTACCATCATGTGGGGATCGACGACGCTGGATTATGCAATATGGGTGGCAAACCGTCCCCTTCTAAGACGGTATACGTCAGCTTCCTGTAAGGTCTGCTGTAAGTTCAAGCTCCATTGGTTTTGGTGATTGGTTTTAGATTAATGCTTAATCATTGTTTAATGACAAATCTAATCATTATGAGACTAACATGTTTAATTGAGCTACATTCTTATTAGTCTCAAATTTGGATGGAAAATGGAAAACCCAAGGTATGCACTCGTATTCTTTCTATTGTCTTGATTCATACTTAGGATTCAAGTTAAAGTATGAACTCTTCCATTGCTTTAGTCTAAATGTGTGCATTATGTTCCTAATTCATATATACATGAATGCACACATCTAGGGGGAGTTGATAATTTAACTTGACATTTCAATTGTATTGATCAATGTCCTCTTGCCATATAATATAAAGGATCAAGACTTTGAAACAATCTTTTGAGTATATATAATTTGTGTAGTTGTAAGTATACTCATGCTAATACAGGATAAACTCATATGCAATTTAAGATTGATTATGTGCATATTGATTCCATGATTCAATTAATTATATGCACATACTTAATGGAGTTTGTTCTATAGTTGATGGTCTAAATGTATTGATCCCTTTCCATCACTCAAACATATTTGGATCATTACATTCCATCATATTGAGTATATGAAACTTGTGTAGTTATATATACTCATGTCAATTTAAATGAAATTTAAATTGAGTTCGGTTGTCTTTCAATCAATCAAAGAACAATGTGTTGATGGTGTCTCTTTGTTGATGTATAATAAAGCATTAGTTGCATCAAAGTACTCAAGACAAAATTAATCTTTCAAATTGATTTGGGTTGTACTCAATCGATCTTGGAGGCATCCATTATGTGTTAATGGAGTACGGTGATAATTGAGACAACCGTGTTTGTTAGACTAACATTTTCCATGAGTTGTGAAGTAGGTTGAGTCCAAGAAAATAAAGAATCGGGAACGAGAAGTCATCATGTGTTGATGAGCTTCAAGAGGTGATCCCGAAGTGAAGAGAAGAGCTAGAAGATTCATCATGTGTTGATGAACAAAAAGAAGAAGATTTGATCCTGGAGAGAAGATGATTGGAAATCATAAAAGCTCCAAGTGAATCGCTAGAGGCAAAGATATAACTAGCTAGGGCTAAGGACGTGTTCCTAGTCTTTTACCAATCTCGGCGTTTGGTTCGGAGACCGGGTTGCTAGTTAGGTTGCCGTACTATTAAGAGGGGTTGAGTCTTTTAGCTTGAGCTTCATCATGTGTTGATGAACTTGATCCAGTTCACTCTAGCTCACTCTCTTGGTTGGATTTTGCATGAGCTAAGTATTTGCATGTGTTGCAAATAAGGGTGCTCATGCTTGCATTTTATTTGAATCTTATCAATTTGGTTTTACATTGAGCTATGGATTTGCATGTGTTGCAAAAGGGAGATAGCTCATGTAGTTTGGTTTATGTGGTGTATGCATGGAGCCAAGTTTTGCATGTGTTGCAAAAGGAGAGAGCTCATGCAACTTGATGTTTAAATGGTTGTTTGCATGGTGCTAGAGATTTGCATGTGTTGCAAATAGAGAGCTCATGTTTTGGTATTTTAGCTTGTGATTGGATCATGTGTTGATCATCACAAGGCTAAGTGTGAATTGTGTTTTGAGTTTGCAAAATGTGTTTCTGCAAAATATTGAATGGAGTTGTTATTTGCAAATGTGTTTTTCAAATAAGCTCGAGGTTATGAGTTTCAATCCTAGAGCTTATGAATAGGGTTAGCAAATGTGTTTTGTAAATTGACTTGATCATGTGTTGATCATCACATGGCTAAGAGGAGTGATCTCATAGGTTCGTGGTTTATTTGTAAATGTGTCTTGCAAATAAGTTGGAGTTGTTATTTGCAAATGAACTAAAGGTTATGGGTTTCGATCCTAGAGCATGTTAATAGGGTTTGCAAATCTGTTTTACAAATTGACTTGATCATGTGTTGATCATCACATGGCTAAGAGGATTGATCTCATAGGTTCTTGGTTTATTTGCGAATGTGTTTTTCAAATAAGTTGAGCTTTAATGTGATTCTTTGGAGTATGTGAATAGGGTTTGCAAATGTATTTTGCAAATTTCCTTGATCATGTGTTGATCATCACATGGCTCAAAGAATCAATCATTGGTGTTTGATTTGAAAAGAAAAGATTTTTAGAAAAATCTAGTTCTGAGCTGGGTGACTGGTGCTACCGGCCCCAGTGCAGTGTGTAAAAACCTGAGAGGGTATTTGTGCGATTCAGGAAGGCCGGTGCTACCGGTTATGGTAGCCATGTGCTACCGGATGAGCGGTAGCACCGGATGAACGCCCGGTGTGAAAAACCCAGAGACGGGTGTTTTGTGGGAGTCTCTAGGCCGGTGCTACCGCTCGAGCGGTAGCACCGCTCCCAGTTGGCCGGTGCTACCAGTTTCACTGCACAACGGCTATTTTTCTAGCCGTTGGCCTGAAGGCCGGTGCTACTGGGTCTAGTAGGGCGGTAGCACCGGGTTTGTAGAGTTTTTCCAGAATTTCCCCCAACGGCTAGTTTTGGCTTGGAGGCTATAAAAGGAGACCTTGGGAGGGCAATTGCTAGTGGCTAGAGCACTTGGATGTTTGTAGGAGTTGTGTGCATGTGTTGCCCTTTTCTATTTGCTTCTTGAGCTAAGAGTGAGCCCTAATTGCATGTGTTGCAATTAGGAAGAAGATTGAGAGCCTCTTGTGCATGTGTTGCACTTAAGGAGTATGCTAGTGCATGTGTTGCACTTAGGAGATCACCGGAGTACATGTGTTGCACTAGGTGAAGTTCAAACGAAAAGGCTTGGCTTGTTACTCTTGGTGTTTGCTGACACCTAGACGGCGTGGAGGCGTCGTGCGCGGTGAGCTTATCGACGAAGGTTGTGAGAACCCCGGCAAGTTGTGAAGGTCGGTGCTCGCCTACCCGGAGAGGGAAAAAGCAACCACTAGTGGATTCGAGGTGGGTGCTCATTCGTGGAGCCGGTCCAATTCGTTTGGGCTAACCTCAACGTGGACTAGCGGAGACCAGCAAGTCTCCGAACACCACGGTAAAAAGTATCGTGTCTCTTGTGCTTGCATTCTATTCCTTATTTATATTCAAGCAATTTATATTCATAGAATTAAATTGATTGATTGCTTGTATTTAGGATTGCAATTTATTGCTAGAGACATAATTAGTTAGTGCACATACTGAGCCTAGTTGATTTAGGCTTTAATTGTCAAAACCTTAGTTTATCGCTTTCGCATTAATCATTGTTAAGGTTTTGGCATAAGGGTAATTAGGGGTGAATTGCTTTGTAGAAATTCGTAAAGTAATTTTTAAAAGCCGTCTATTCACCCCCCTCTAGTCGGCATCCTCGACCTTTCACCTGCACCAAGCTACTGTCCTTATCAGCTAAAATGCTTAGGGCAGTAGAGAGCGCTCCCGTGAACACTGGAGTACTGCATATGTTGTAAGAGAACTAAGACTGTGGGTCGAGCACGGAGGCTGCAATGGACAAATCATTGTATAGTTAGCACAACAGATATGAACATTGTATAGTTAGCACAACATAAATGAACATAGTAATTTCACTGGCCTGCTCACACAATTGTGGTATCCCTTATTTTGGCAAACCTCTTTTGCAGGACTTACATGAATATTCTATACTTCTCTCCATCCTCACGCAAGCGCTCGTGATACTCAGTCCTCACAACTGCATACTGCATCATCACACCACTTATCTTTAGCAACTTGTCTTGATCCACGAACCTCAACATATTATACAAGGGTTTTATGACCAAGACGGTCAACTCCACAAAGTACCAAAAAGCCCTGTCCACGAGGTGGTCATATGCAAACTTTCCCTCCTCCATCCCAGCCACCTGCTACCTGTCCAGTTCGGATGTGTCATCCACATTCTCTTGATTATTGTTCCAAATAAATCTTATATTACGACTCTTCAATTCAATTAAACCAAATTTATGAACCCAACCACTGAGTAGATCAGTCAAATCTTGATTAATAATACCATTACTCTTATCTTTTAAATTGATCAATCATCTTAATCCCTAACCACCTACAATGCTAACAATCACCGTGCAAAGAACCCTAACTTCCTTAATCACATGAGAAGCTAATGAAGCTAACAAATACGCTTAGTGAAAGCATTATTCTGGCATAAAATGCATATATTTCGGATATATTTTCCAAAATCTCACCAAGAAAAAACAAAAACATTTTACCTCTTTGAGCTGATCTCGGGTGAAATATCAGAGAAATGGACCGAGATCTCAGTATATCTTGTTGAGATTTCACTTTGTCTTCACCGAATATGGCGGAAAATAGCCGGATCTCCACCGGACTTAGCCGGAGATGACTGAGTCGCGAGGAAGCTTCTCGGGGATGCCCTGTGTTGGTTGGGAGAGAAAAGTGAATGAGTGGGTGTGACAGGAAGTGAATGAGTGATCCATTGTGAGAACAATACATAAGTGAGGTTAATAATCATCTCTACTACTCAACACTGCCTCTAGCTCAGTTGATTAAGTGCTTTCAAGGGCAATACTAGGTCCTGGGTTCAAGCCCTCCATGGTGGCGTTTTTGCCCCATTTTTTGGTAACTTTTGAGCAACCGAATGAGCACAAAAAATCAATAAGAACATGCTATGTGCGGTGCCACAGGATTCGAACCTGGGACCCAAGCAAATTCAGCCCACCAACTCACAAAATTGTACCAACTCAGCTAAGCTACTTTGTTGTAAATTTTTACATGTATTACTCCTAAATAGCATCATGATTGTCCATTAAAAAGGAGTCCATTCTGGCCCAAATAAAAAACAAACTGCTCAAAATAGTATGAATTTTGATCAAAATAAGCGAAATTTCAGCGATATTTGGAAAAATCTCACCGAAATTTTTGAGATTGCTGTAGCATTTTGATTTTTTTTCAAACTTTTTATCCGACCGGGATTTTGGATCCCGCCCCGAGTTGGAATCTGAGTTATCGGCAAGAAATTCTGGAATTTTGCCGGTTTTTCTAACCTTGTATGGAAGGCATCTGTAATATTCTTAGCTGGACATCATCAAGAAACGCTGCCTATGTAAATTTCAAGGTATGAATGAACGACATGTCCTTTATATTTTGACATATATTCTGAGCTACAGGAAATTTTTGCAAGTGAGTTCATAGTTTTTAGCATATTTTGCAAATAGCTTAATATACACATATAAAAAAAAGCATGTCTAAAAATATACATACCATCTTTGGAAAAAATGTACGTACCACTTAGATAGTCTTGTGTACTATACTATATGTACATACTTTCTATTGCGTGAGATACTCTCTACGTTATAAGATACGGCATGAAGAGTAACTAATACCGGAAATAAAAAAAACAGCATAAACGAACTTGAAATACTCCTTTATCACTTTAGGTACACTCATATACTAATTATAATATTCTCCAATTTGAAGTGTACAAATAAATTGTAAGAGAGTCAATAGTTTTTAGTGAATTTTGCAATCACCTTCATATACACACATAAAAAGGAGGATATCTAAAATATATATACCACCTAGATGGTCTTAAATAGTCGTATATTACATATACATATCCCTTGTTACGTGATATATTCCCTAAGTTGTGAGATACGATCTAGAGAGTAACTACTCCAGCAGTAGAAAATAGGCTTCCTACACACACATACATATATGTATATGTATATATATACATATATATATATATATATGTATATATATATACATATCTATATATATATGTATGTATGTGTATTTATACAGACACCTACATGTGTGTGTATATATATATATATATATATATATAGATTCAGAGAGTATAGTGCACGAAATAAATACGTACATTGTGTAGCTATATTGATTCTTGGACGAACGTCCCAGTGGTCTTCTGTGCATAGAGTAACTAGAGCTCAGCTTTTGCAGTACCATCGCTTGTCCAAAACTGATGGTCCATATGTCTCCACGATTCCCAGTAATTAAAGGAACTTGATGGTACATGTACTGTGGCAAAGTATGACTCCATAAATTGAAGGACTAGCGCAAAATTCAGATTTATCGGAGTGGAGCAATGGTGCCGCCAGAAAAGCACAATTTCCATTTAGTCTTAATATTTTGTTTCATGCAGCACATACACGCAAAACTTAGGTTTGGAAGGTATCAAGAATGTTATCCAGACATTGCCAACCACGACGTCTATGTAAATCTCGAGGTATGAACAAGGAGAAACATTTTACAGTTCTGAAATATATTATGGGTTTTGATAAACATCACCCGGATGTTTTCTTAGCAAAGAAACATCTAAATTTTGGAGTATTGGATCTGCAGTGAGACCCGTAAGACGTGAAGGGAGGTGGGATTGTGTTTTGATGGATGGTTTGATACTTTGATATATCTAAAGGTCTAAAATTTAGATGTTTGTAAGAAACAAAATATCCGGATGAAAACTAGACACTCTATATTATAGGCACTTTCCATACAAATCCACTCATTGATTACTTTCATGCATTCTACAATTTTTTGTTGTTTTGATTTCTTTTTGTGTAATCTCACTGTGCAGGGCGGGAATCTATACTCGTTTCTTACTTGATCGGTGCATATATGCATCTTACATCACAAAATAAGGAATAGCATCTGCTACTCTAATTTCATCACCCAACTAGGTATATGGATGCATAATCCTGCTCCTCCGTATCATGCATTCATGCAGTCATTGTGTAGTATATATGATTTAATGCTTCGAAAACTGCATGTTTTCTAGAGGACTTTGGAGGTCCCGGTTGAAGCCCTTAACAAAATTGCAACGGTTTTGGCATTTGCTATTCCGTTTTGTACCCTAACATTTGGACTTTAATCTACTGTAATTGATGCTTTTTTTTTAACTCCAATTCTATTATTCAAATAGCCTCAACGCAGTAAAATATCTACTATTGTATTAAAATGATAGTGCCATCACGTTGGTACTCAAAGGGTAGCTTCACTACAAGGAAAAAGAGAATCCCTCACAGTTATAAACCATCAGAAAAACCGGAAAAACTGTCAGACCATCAGGCAAAACCTCTCGGGGCTAGAAGGTTAGTAAGAATAAATTTGACTGACAGTTACCCATCAATATAATAAAATCTGACGGGCTTACCATTAAGAAAAATAGGTATCACCCTGACATGTTTTTTTTCCGTTAGGAAAATTGAATCGGACGGGTCTTACCCATCAGCAAAAAGAAATTTCCCGAGCGTCTGATTACCGTCAGGAAAATCACAACCGCCATGGATAAAACAATTTCGCGGACTGTCCTAACCGTCAGAAAAATGTTGCCATTTCTTTGGCAGTCATGATCGTCAGTGAAATTATACACATATTTTAGCACTGCTTCCAGAAATTACATTTATTACAATCAATTGACCACAAAAAACATTGATACACTACTACAGAACAGCCAATCCTTGCCGGCATATCACTGCCGGTTAGGACCGAGCCGGCAGTGATAACGTATCTCTGCCGGTTCGAAAGTTAAGTTGGGAGAACTTATCACTGCGGTTCATGCAACCAACGGCGGTAAAAAGCAAGATATCACTGCCGGTTTGAGACAACAACGGCAGAGATATATCACCGCCGGTCGTTCTTAAACCGGCGGTGATACTTGCATTTTCACCGCCGGGTGGAAGCGAGAACCGCAGTGATATTATCTTCCAGCGCAATATGTTTTTTCACAAGATTGAGCTTATCACCGCGGTTCTGCGTGAGAACCGCAGTGATAAGTCTTTATATAATCGAGACCCCGCCTCCCGACCGATCGAGCAAAGACAGAGAGGCGCCTGTCTTTGCTCGATTTGTAGATTGCAACGATCTGCTGCGAAAAATTTGTTAAAATTTGTATTGTACTTCTTTTCGAGGTTAGTAATTTGATCTCTATTTTTGTAAATAATAAAAAATTGCCACGTGGATTTTTACATAATGAAAAAAGGTGTATTTTCAAATGTTGAAATAATAAAAACTTGTTAGATGGATATTTACCTAATAAAAAAATGTTGATATATTTTAATGTACTCAAAGTATATCCTAAGTACTTACAATTTTATCCAAATTTGTAAATAATAAGGAATTGCAAGATGGATATTGACGCAATGAAAAAAAGATTGATATATTTTGATATAGTCTAAATATATCCTAACTATTTACAATTATTTTCATTTTTTACAATACTAAAAAATTGCTACATGGATATTTACATAACGGAAAAAGGTTGATGTATTTTAATATAGTCAAAATTGCTACATATGTTTTTAAATCTAATCGTTTACAATTATTTGTTATTTGCAATTATATGTGTATGTAATGTTTGATTTAATTAATTGTAGATGGACCGAAGGTGGATGTATGACACGGACCGTTGTGGGGCGAGTTTTTAATGGTGTGAGTTATTTTCTAAACGTGGCTGCGGCGACAAGTCGAAGAATCGGCGGACTACATGTCTGTCCATGCGTTGATTGGAAAAATCGAAGTATTTTCTACCATAGAGTCGATCGTGCACACTTGCTTCAAGAGGTTTCAAGGTGGCTATACTGTTGGACCAAGCACGGTGAAGATGAGATTGTACATGAAGGGCAACACATTATTGAAGATGACGGAGACAACGGTATGTGGCATTGAAGATACGCTTGTCGGCGACCACGACGACGATCTGGATCAAATGTTGCGTGATGGGGAGGGAGACTTCACGAGTGAAAGAGAGTTTCAAAAGTTCCAACATATGGTACAGGACTCCACGACACCATTGTACCCAGGCTGCAAGGAGGAGCACAAAAAATTGCAAACCGTGATTACACTACTGCAGTTGAAGGCAAGCAATGGTTGGTCCGATAAGAGCTTCACTGAGCTCTTATGTCTCTTGGGGGATTTGCTTCCAGAGGGTAACGTGTTGCCTACAAGTACGCATCGTGCCAAGCGGGTTGTCCGCTGTTGGGATTGGAAGTACAAAGGATACGTATGTCCAAACGATTGCATGTTGTATCGCAATGAGTTTGCGGACTTGGATGGTTGTCTTTGTTTGCAAAGCAAAGCGGTATAAGGGCAACGATGATGACATCGATAATGAAGATGTCGGGGTGAAGCGTAAGAAGATGAGATCTCCCCGTAAGGTGGTGTGGTATTTTCCTATAATTCCCCGTCTGAATCGATTGTTTGCGAACAAAAGGCATGCCCAATTGCTACGATGGCACGCCGAAGAGCGTAAGAACGATGGAATGCTCAGATACCCTGCTGACTCTGTGCAATGGAGGAACATCGACAGAAAATATAAGAAGCACTTTGCATATGATGTAAGGAATATAAGGTTCGGGTTGAGTACGGATGGGATGAATCCTTTCGGTAACATGAGCAATCGTCATAGCACTTGGCGGTAACTCTATGTATCTACAACCTTCCTCCTTGGCTTTGTATGAAGCGGAAGTACATTATGATGCCACTCATCGATCCAAGGGCCCGTGCAACTTTGACGACGATATCGATGTGTACCTCAAACCATTGGTTGAAGATCTTCTAATCTTGTGGAACGATGGAGTACGGGTATGGGATGAGTATAAAGAGAGAACTTTATCCTACGCGCATTGTTGTTCGTAACCATCAATGATTACCCTGCCCTTGGTAACTGTCGGGCCGACGACAAAAGGCTTCAATGGATGCGCCCAATGCTTAGATGGTACAACTAGTCGGTGGTCAAGAACTGTCGAAAAATGTCTTACATGCGGCATCGTAGGTTCCTCCGAGGATCACCCATACCGCAATAATAAGAAAGCTTTTGATGGGACAAAGGAGACCGCTTTAGCTCAGAAGAATCTGCTCGAGAGAGATATTTGCAGCTGTAAGGGATCTTAAAATTATCCACGGAAAGGGAGCAAGCGGTACATCTATCCCGAGTTCCGTGATAAGGCTCCTTTGTGGAAAAGAGATCGATATTTTGGGTCGTACTTCATGGCAGCACTTAGAAGTTCGACACGCAATCGACGCCATGCACATAGAGAAGAACGTGTGTGACGACTTGCTTGGTATCTTCTTGGATATACCGGCAAAACAAAAGATACTCTCAAGCACGGATGGACCTTGAAGATATGAAACTCGGGAAGGAGCCGCATCACGAGAGACATGGATACGGGGAAAAAGTACCTTCCGCACTGCTACACTCGAGCAAGAAAGAAAAATTAGCCTGTGCGAATGCTTGCACGGAGTGAAAGTTCCGTCTGGATACTCTGCCAACATAAAGAGACTAGTCTCAATGAAAGACTTAAAATTAATTGGTATGAAGTCTCACGATTGCCACGTGATGATGACGCAGATGCTTCCAATTGCAGTTAGGGGTGTTCTGCCAGAGAAAGTCCGAGACCCAATTGTAAAGTTGTGTTCATTCTTCAACGCGATTTCACAGAAGGCCATCGATCCATTGAAACTAGATAAGCTACAGGAAGACGTGGTCCACACTCTCTGCAGGCTCGAGATGTGTTCCCCTCCATCTTTTTTTGATATTATGGTCCATCTCATTGTTCACATCGTGAAAGAGATACGGATTCTCGGTCCCATGTTTCTACATCAGATGTATCCTTTTGAGAGGTTCATGGGGGTCATAAAGAAATATGTTCGTAACCGACATCGGTCGGAAGGTTGCATTGCAGATGGTTGGGGAACCGAGGAGGTCATTGAGTTCTGCGTTGATTACATGGATCTCAAACCGATTGGTGTGCCTACATCACGACATGAGGGTAGGCTACAGGGAAAAGGGACACTGGGCGAGAAATCACTCCGTACAAACAATCTAGCTTCATTCACACAAGCACATTTCGCAGTTCTGGGACAATCAGTTGTGGTGGCCCCGTATGTCAACATGCACAAGAGCATGCTATCTAGAACAAACCCAATGAAGTCAGAGGGTTGGATCGCGAGAGAGCATAGATATAACTTCGGCGATTGGTTGCGTAGGCACATGATGCATACGGAGATAGAGTGCGCTCAGTTGAAAGTGTTGGCTCAGGGACCGTCCACTACAATTCGGACATTCCAAGGATACGATATAAATGGTTTTACTTTTTATACAAGAGCACAAGATAAAAAGAGCACCAACCAAAACAGCAGTATCCGTACAGATGCCTACGACAACAATGGAGATAGGAAAACCTACTACAGATTCATAGAAGAGATTTGGGAGCTTGATTACGGACCTTTGAAGGTCCCTCTCTTTCGGTGCCAATGGGTAAGACTTCCAAGGGGCATGAACATCGACAAGTACGGTATCACTACCGTGGACCTAAAACTGGTCGAATACAGAGAAGAACCATTCGTACTTGCTAATTGTGTTACACAAATCTTTTTTGTAACCGATCCAGCTAACAAGGAGCGCCACGTGGTTATTCAAGGAAAAAGAAGGATTGTCGAGGTTGAGAATGTTGTCGACGAGGAAGAGTACAACCAATTCGATGAGCTTCCTCCTTTCGGAGAGGATGTTGACCTCGGTCTCATGGAAGAGAGTGAGGACGAAGTTACATACATACGCCGCGATCATAACGAAGGTCGAATCGTAGCTTAGTTGTCCTAATTAAATACATTTTATTTTCTCATATGTAACAATTAATGTATTCTTTTGTCATATGTATCAATTTGTGTGAATTCAACTTCATCTGTGTTTTTTTTTTGTATTTGTGTGAATTTTTGAAGCGATGGTTGGTCTACTGCATTTGTTTGAATTTAAATCAAATATTACATGTCATGAAGTATTCTTCCAAAAATTTCCAGAAAATTTGGATAAAATTGATAGGATTTCAAAGCAGTGAGCAATTTGAATTTTTTATTTTGAAATATTAAAACTATGAAAACAATGAGCAATCTGGATTTTTATAATTTTACAACTTTGTCAAAACTTAGGAAATATTTAAATCAAATATTGCATGTCTGAAGTATTCCTCCAAAAATTTGCGTAAAATTTGGATAAAAATTGATAGGATTTAAAAATCCCAAAGCAATCATCCTTTGAAAACTTTGACATAATCGATCGGAGCTTATCACGCGGTTGTATCATTAAGCCGGCGGTGAAGTGATTTATCACTGCCGGTTTGTAGTATTAACCGGCGGTGATAATCAAGTATTCTCGCGGTTTTGTTTTGAACCAAGTGATAAATACTTTCACCTGCCGGTGTAGACACAACCGGCAGTGATAAGGTAATTATTACTGCCGGTTTTAGATTGGACCGACAGTGAAAATAGATATTACTGCCGGGTTGAGCTTGAACCGGCAGTGATAATTCAACTATCACTGCCGGTTCTATTTATTATCCGGCAGTGATAGTTTATCACTGCCGGTTTTTGTTGTGATCCGGCAGTGATACTCTAACCCTATAAATTCAAACGCCGCGCCACTCAGCCCCTCATTTCCACTTCAACCTCACGCCGCCACTTCGTCGCCTCGCATCACCCCGCCGACGCTTCGCTTTTCCCCGGCCGCCCCGCGTTGCCCCGGCCGTCGCCTCGACCTCACCGCTGCGCCGACGCCTCACATCGCCTCGACCTCACCGCCGCGCCGACTTCTCGGATTCTACAGGTGGGGAACATACAGGTAAACAATGTGGTAGTTTGGGATGAGTTGTGTCTCCATCAGAGGATATAGTAGATTCGTCTTCCTGTATGCTTGCTGATGGTATTGTAGTTGTGAGTGTACATTCATGTGGTTCTGTAAGATAACTACTAGTAGCTGTGATGTCGAATCTGCGGTCTGTTGGTTCATGTTTTTGTCTGGCATGTACCATAGAAAGTTTCGTCAATTCCAAGTGAATGTTGAAACCAATGTTTAGTTTGTGATAGCTCTATATGACTAAATCCCACCGCAACACTAGCATGACGGCCGTACACCTGATTTGTCATGGTAAGTTGCTCTTTGATTTGTCTATACAACCACACGTAATCTTGTCGATGTCGGCATGAACATGCCTCGGTTTCACATGTCATTTTGTAAGTTGAGGATAAAAACAGACAGAAGCATCAATTGCTTGCAAATGGCCACTAGACGGGGGAAAAAGGGAGCTTTTGCTTAATTTCCTACTAGATTGCAAAGAATTTCTCGATACGAATGATGCGTTTTACTTTGCAAGGGAAGGCAAAACAGAGGGAATGGCTAATTCTCGCGGATTATTGTCCGAGGGCTTGGTTACCTGGATGTATATGTGTATGGTTACCTGGACTGTATGTAACGTGCATATGTTTATTGCTGTATGTTTGATTTGTGCCGTGAGATATAATGTGCATATGCGCTTATTCAGAAAATATGTGCTAACACATCGACAAAGTATATATGTATGTGTACATCTCTTGCAGATGTGTATATATCTTGTGTACGTGTATGCTTATATTTGTGTTCATGGTCAAAATATTCTGGAGAATGCAGATTCAAAAAAAGATGTATATGTGTATGTGTCCTTCAAGGATGTTTGTGTATATAGATAAAAAAATATGTGTGTACATGTTCTTTAAAGATGTGTATTATTGAGTACTCCTTTCAATAAACATGCCATGTAGCTTTCTATTCAGTAGAATTGCTTGATTTAGTTTGGAATTTGGGGCAGCAGTACAATTATAAAGAGTCTGTAACAACGTAATTATAAAGAAAAATGAAAGAGAGCAACACTTCAACTGACCATTCTCAATTTCAAGTAGTTCTCTACAATATTAATGTAAAGATGTATATGTGTATGTATCCTGGGATATGTAAACATCCTTTCACGGGATTAACTTTAATGTCAATCCTCGTTTGTATGTGTCTTTCAAAAATGACCTTGTTAATTGGAAATTTTCAACAAACTTGCTAGGAATGACCTCCGACGAAGGACAAGTGCCGGAGGGAGTTGGGCCCTCAAATATGGACGAAGGAGGAAGGGGTAGCCCGAATAATAGCCCAACGTCCTATCTGAACCTGCAGGATCCAGCCATGGACCAACCTGACGATACTCACGTAAGCGAGGTAAAGTTTTAGTACACTGTGGTTCCCAAAACATGGTAGGCCCAGACGACTAATAATTTAGAAGATCAATTTGTAGTCTCAGGCGTCTGATCAACGAAGGCAGCGCGCAAGTCGTGGTCCGAACAAGATGCCTAAGGGAATTTTTAACATAGTGGAGCTCTCGGCAGTCGGGGAACCTGCTATACCAGAGTCATCATTGGGGCCGTACAGGACAGCCTGCGGGGTTATTGCTAGGGATGATGTGCCCATCAGCTATAGATCATGGATTGGCCGCGGAGGTGACCCATGGGTGGTACCCAATGACCTGAAGAACTCATTATGGGACAAGCTGAAACAAGTTTTCCAGTTCCCCCAAGGGACCGAACTGGTTGCAAAGAAACGTGCACTCTGCATCATGTGCACTGCGTGGAAGAATTGGAAGACAACACTAAACAAGAATTATGTGAAAAAGAATGAAACGCCGAATTTTGACACGTACCCAAAGTTAAGGGAGTTCTGGGATGAATTTGTGGCGTACAAGAGGTCTGAAGAAGCTCACATAGTAAGTCAAAGGAACAAAGCAAACGCGGATAAGAATATTCACCCTCACAAACTAGGAACAGGAGGGTATGTGAAGAAAATACCAGCATGGGATCGGTCCGAAGAAGAAATAACCCGCAAGGGTATAATTCCTGCAACGGCCGCCTTAAGCGAACGATCGAAGCACTGGTTGCTTGGGAGGGGTGTTTCTATCTCCGATGATGGCAGCTTAAGCTTCAGAAGCGATAGAGAGCAGGAAGTGCTGCGCAGAATCACAGATGCTCACACGCAGTCTTCCCAAGGATCTTTCGCGCCACGAAGGGAGAATGACGAGCTAACCATAGCCCTGGGTAACAAGGAGCATCCAGGTCGCACCAGAGGAGTTGGTTTGGTCACGTGGAAAGAAGCCTTCCCCGCAGACGCATGGATGTACAAACGTTCAAAGAGATTAAGAGAAGATCATTGGAACGTCGGATAAAGATCTTTGTCGCGAGCGCTAGAGGAACAAAGATCGAAACTAGATAAGGCTGTGGAGCAAGCCGTACAGAAAACTCTCAGCTCACGACCGCCACCCGGTGAAAGCCCTGAGCTCATCAGTCCCGGTGCTCGTAAGAGCAGCTGTGCGTCCACAGGGATTCCCGAAGAGCATGGACTGCGTTTTTCTGTAGATGACATCAAAGAACCGACACCGTGCAAGCTACATTTGGCCGCACATGGCATTACCATAAAGGTGGCTGAGGGCAGGGCTTGGCCATGCCAGGAGTCACGGACTTTGCACTGTCGCCCGATACCGCAGGGATTCGCCAGGGTCGAAGTGGACAGTGTCATCCGCCAATACCGAAAAATGGAGGTAGAGATCCCTAGCGAGGATGGGAACAAAAAGCTAGGAGAAAACGTGAATGGCTTCCTCGCGTGGCGCAAGAGCTTGATTAAGTTTGGCTCGGACAATGAGGGCGACGACAATGATGATCAGCCGCACTCTCCACACAGAGACCTCCCGCCCTTCTCGCCGCCAACCAGGAAAAGTCCAACTCCTCCGCCGGCACCAACTAGAAAAAGCCCGACTCCTCCACCAAAAACTGTAAAGAATCGAACAACGGGAACATCTCGGCAGTCGGCACCGTCCTCGAAGAAATCTCAACCATCTGTGAACCCAGGACAACCACAAAAGAAACTATCAGCTGACATGACTGAGGAAGAGCGGAAAAAGCATGTAAGCGCCTGCGTAGCATCTCACTTTAAAAAGGTGCCATCAAGTAAGAAGACTAAAGTTGATGCTGACGCGCAAAAGTTTTTCTTGAGTATGGCAAAAGTGCAAAAGACGGGGCAGGCTTCTGAACCTTGCAAAATATCGGACTACGAGCGCATATCCAGAAAGCAATACTTGCAGGCGGCTAGTGCCGACACGTTAAAGCGGGATGCTCAAGCAGATGATGTTCAACTAGATGCTCTGGCGCAAGGTCTCAAGTGGAAGTTCGTTATGGGAAAACCGTTGGTTGAACCAGCTCATTTCGACAACCTTACAACTCAACTGCGGCGCGTCCATCGATGGTACATGCAGTGATCCAACGATGGTATGGAGGCGTTCCCAGTCAGATACACAGAGCAAGATTTTCACAATGGGGATAACATCTGCTGGGTTCTTTTCACGGAGCTGTATATGTTGTACCAGCAAGATGCCCTGGACGTGAACATACTTAGACTATGGACTTTGTAAGTCTGTCCGTATATCGTTGAGCATTTACATTGTTTAATTGCATCTCTAACTTCTTTCTTATGTAGAATGGAGGTACAGACATGTAGAAGAAATAACAATGACAATCTAGCATTCCTAGATCCGGGGCTCGTCAACGAGAAACTTGTGAATGACAATCCACAGTTCGTTGAAGACTATTTATTTAATACTTTTTTGAAGCTGCAATACAAAACCTCCGTACTTTTACCCTATAACTTCAAATACGTATCTCCTGACTTCTAATATCGTTTTACTATTTTTGCGTAACACGTACGATGTGGGAGTAATTGACTACGTTGACATATATGTGCAGGTTTCACTGGGTCCTCCTCGTCATCCAGTTAGATGCTTCGCAGGATTTTTGTCTTGGACTCCAGGAGAAAACAAACTAATCTGTACCAAGACCTTTGGAACATGCTGAACAGGTAAACTTGATCGTTGCGTTATTACTCTAGCAAAATTCCATTCTATTGCATTTAAGTTTAATTACTATTCAAAATCATTCACAGGGCTTTCGCACGGTACTGCAAGAAAAGTATTCGGTATCGTCCATACAGGAAAAATTTTGAAATAATAAATGACTTTCCATGCATGAAGCAGGAACCCGGAAACAATTTATGTGCATTCTATGTATGTACAAATATGCATTCAATTGTCACGGAGAGTGTCGGCTATAACGAAGCCATGGTATGTAATTACACTTTGATGCCCTTTTTTATTTAACAAATATCATCATTAAGTAACTTCCTTTTTTGTTCAAAAACAACGCTCCAAACTGAGAACCAATAAGTTATTGCTGACAGAAATTATAGCAATTCAAGAACAGATCGCCGGATTCATTCATGATGAGATCATCAATCCAAACGGCGAGTTCCACGAGTAGCCTCATCGCCCTCATTCCTACGGCCTAGACGCGTGACATGTCTACTTGACTCTTTGTAAAATCAAAGCGAGCGGGATGACATGTAGTCGAGCTACATTTGTAAATAAATCATTGTAAAAACAAATTATGTGATGCGTAATTTAATATATTTGAATTATGATTTTAACGATGCTTAGTCGATACATGCATATATTTGAATTATGATTTGAACGATGCTTTATATACTACATATGGACACTGTAAACAATTATATAAAAATATATATATATTGCACAAAAAATATGCAAGCTTGTCACTGCCGGTTCTTGGAGAAAACGGCAAGTGATATGTATCTATCACTGTTGGATTATGGTACAACCCGGCGATTGCTAGTACAATATCACTGCGGTTTTATATATAACCGATAAGTGATAATTATCATCACTTGCGGTTGTAGATAGAACCGGCGGTGATAATCCTATCACTCCGGATCTTGGTTTGATCCGCGGTGATAGTTCGATATCACTTGCGGTTGTAGGTAGAACCGGCGGTGATAATCTTTATCACTGCCGGTTCCTGAGCCGGCAGTGATAATCCTCGAGTATCACTGCCGACCAATCACTGCCGGCGCCAATGACCGGTAGTGATGGGGTTTTGGAACCGGCAGTGATGTGCTGTTCTGTAGTAGTGATATCTGAATCATATACATCAATTCACCACACAATTTGCTTAACGGTAGACATCCATGCATCTATCGACAAACATATAAAATGTTCAAGCTTTCATATATTGATACAATTCATAGTTCACACCCAGTACCATCCATGAGGAAACATCGTCATCGAGGTTCAATACCATACGCATATCAATCTATATGGTTTACTTCCAGAAGCATTGCTAGTACCACATGCAAAACTCTAGAAGTCCAACTATGTTCATTACCATAACATTTAGGTTCAGCTACTTAAAAGAACTGCAAGAGAAAGTTGTGTCCTTCGTAGATACGGCTCGAAAAAAGGCTAGTGGATGGGGTTCATTGGCTCAGTTCAAAATTACTCCAATTACACTCGTGTATTGGTTAAATATTAAAATGAGTCAATTTCGAATGAAATTAGATTTTGTATAGAAAATATGCGCAATATTTTTATTCAAGATTTTATATTGAGGCAAATATAATAAAAGAAATTGGGCTTGCTAAAGAATAGGAAGCAGCGTAGTGCAGATGCGGTCGTGCTAATGCGCTGCCCAGAAACCTTTTACCGCCCTGTGCAGGTGAACTCTGCGGCAATGGCTCGAAGATACCGCTCACCCTCCTTTACGGTGCATGCCGAGGAGGAAGGCTGGTAAGGTTCAACAGCTCAACACAACAGTACAACAATAGAGATAAGGAGGAAGAATGGAGGAATTCAGTGTCACTGTCCTGGACTTCTCCAGGAGATTATATGCACACACACCAATAACTGATCATATTATGTCAGTTAAATACGGCAGTTACTAATAACTAACACATAATGTCAATTAACTCACTAGAAACTGACGGCGTTTATGTCAATTACACCGAATTAAAATATATGTTTAAATCGCATTTAAACAGAATGAATACAGAGATAATTGTAAGGTTCAGCAAAACAAAAGGTGAATTTAAAGTGCCAGGAGACACACTACGACACGGCACAGTCGCTCGTCCCAAATCACAACTCACGCGAATTTTCATGTGAAAATACATGAATGCGCGTGCTTGCGTGTGTGTGTTTAGCCACTATCCACCCTATGTCATTCTTATACCAAGTGTCATTAATCAAGAGGTGATTAGAACTCCACCTTTTAAGTTACATTTTCTCCACTTGGCTAGGCAATATAGTACTAAATCATACAAACTTTGAAATTAAAAGAAAATGAGTCACATATGGGCCAATTTCTAATAATTTGCTCTAACTCGGCTCGTTAAATACTTTCAAACTATAAATAAAATGATATTAATTCAAATTATGTTACTTAAAAAACTCAAAAAATAAATGAGAACTTAGCTGGATTATCAGCCGTATTCATAGGTGTTGTCATTGGCAGCATGGTTGTTGTCATGACCAATGCCACCACAGTAATTGTCCCCATCGCTGTCAACAGTGTTACCATCAACCATGTTGTCATCTGGTTGTGAGCCCAAATGGGAGGAACCAGACTCAGTCGCTTGCTGCAAGGTAAATAAGATATGTCAGCTTTAGTTAAAGAAACCCTCAGGATTTGAAATGTTGTTTTTTCAATTATCACAATCCTTATTAAATAGCCATCCCACGGTATCACGTCTAGTGTTTTTCTAATAGAAAATGTACACACTGGATCAATACACATAACATTGCTGAGGTAGCTAAGCATGACAACTAAAAAAAATTAAGGTTAAAGAAAATTTCAGCTTGCATTCTTAAAGAAACTCAATAGTACTAACTACAAGAAAATTTCTTTTCCGCCCTACCATCAACTTATAATTAAGTGAGATTAAGGTTTTGCACATGTTTAGAACATTCAAAATGAGTCCACTCGCTCACTCCTACACTGCTTGTTCACACTCTGCTGAACCAAAAATATATTTGCATGTTTAGAACATTCAACGTGACTCCACTGGCTCACTGCTGTAGTACTAGTTGACACTCTTGAGACACCAAAAGGTACTAGCTGTCTTAAGTCCGAACGGTCCTCTGAATGCCAAGGTACTAACTCTGTAAGCTCATAAGGTAATTTGTTGGTAGTCAATGCAATTAGTTTAGGTGCTAAATGTTCTACCTTTACCTGTGTAGGTACTAGATGTGCAGGCGTGGCATATGCTGCACCAGCCGTCACGCGGTCAGCGGGCAAAAATCGTATGGTCTTGAGAAAAAAATCACTTTATAATTTTTTTTTGTGGTTTTTCTCGGGAAAATGGGTCTAGATGTAATATCAGGTGTAATCCCATAATTTTCCGGGGTGGGTTTTTCAAAAAAGCGGACTTCGATGGAATTTCGGAATTTTCGAGAGACCATATCGCAAGAACGACGGATTTAGATGTAATTTTGGGAATTTTCGAGAGGGTCTGCTGGGAAAGTGGATCCGAGCATAATTTTGGAATTTTCAGAGGGTCCGTGCAGGGAAACGAACACCGGGTTTTTTTGGGCCTTTCCGCAAAAAAGGACATGGTTGTAATTTTGGGAGTTTTGGAGGGTCCATCCGCAAATAATCAGCCAGCAAAGCAGGCCTAAATGTAATGTTGGGAATTCCCAAGAGGAGCTTCCTGGGAAAAAGTGGAAGCGGCGGTTATTTCGGATTTTTAGGAGGGCTTGTTTTTTTGGGGCCTTTCTGAAAAAAGAACATGGATTTGGGATTTTCGTATGGCATGTGCAGGGGAAAATGAATTTCAGGATTTTTTGAACCTTTTTCGGGGGGAAGGACATAGATGTAATTTTGAGATTTTTGGAGGCCTTTTCGTGAAAAGTCAATCTCTAAAATGGGCCTAGATGTAATTTTAGAAAATTCAGAGGGAGTCTTCTGGGGGAAAGGTGGACCTGTATGTAATTTTAGAATTTTCGGAAGGCCTATGTGGGGAAAAATGAATTTTGAATTTTTAGGGGCCTTTTCGCAATTTTTGAGATGTTTGTTTGGAAAAAAAGTGGACCCGGATGTAATTTTACATTTTTCAAAGGGGCTGTGCAGAAGAAAAACAAATTTGAGAATTTTTTGAGGGCCTTTCCGCAAAAAGGACAAGTATGTAATTTCAGCGATTTTCAGGTGTTTTTTGTAGAAACACGGGCGCCACACTGCAGCCGCGTGCAGCGGCACACGCAGCACCACATGTCGGGTGGCAAAGATCCACACGGGCGATGCACGCGCGAGGGCGACACTCAAACGTGCATCTGCAGCGTCGCGGTGAGCACTGTTCCCACCGCGCCACATGGGCCGTCGTGACCGAGCAGGGAAAAAATTATTTAAGCCGTATTATAGGGAGGCAAAACCAGGCAACGTGGCCGTGCGTAGAGCGAACACATCAGCGGAAATCGATGTGGCTCGCGCACGTGGCCAGAATCCCCCGGGATCTAATATGAGGATTATTCCATAACGGATCATCTCGGTGGTTGTTCGCCCACCTTGTGGCAAGCCTATGCATTTGGAAAATAACCATTCAAAGCTGAACTATGCAATAGTGGCATCAATTGTAAATATGTTTGTGTAAAGGCTATGTGGAGATCAATCCATAGATGTGCGATGAGTATTTTACACTTGTTAGGCTTATGTTGATTTGTGTGAGTTTGTTTTGAACTTGAAAAACTAAATTTGCAATTTTGGGCTATTGTTGGTGTGATGCTAGCAGACAGACAGACCCAATGAACGTGAGCGATGCACTTAATTGGGAATTGACACTAGTGTTGATTATATGTTGCATATTAAGTTGAGCAATGCTATGTGATGTTTCGCTTGTCTTAGATGGTTGCAGGGCTTTGGAGTTAGGATATGGTGAGGCAGAGGAGATCGAGAATAGGTTAGGAGAGCTGAGGTCCACACGATCAAGGTGACGCCGGAAGATGACTAAGGCTGGAGAGTTGCTGCAAGTTGGGATGAAAGTTGATGGATGAGATACTAACTTAAACCATACGCAAGCTAAGAAGGATTGTTGGATCAAGGATTCGCGGGTGGAGTAGAGATCAAGTTAGTATTAAAAGGCTATTAGATCTTGAACTTAAGTGGCATTTTGAGAAGCATGCAAGTGTATGGTTAAAACCTATTATATTGTTGGGTTGCAGGTTAGCCTATGTATGAGTGAGGAGTGAATCTCAACCCTTGATGAGGTTTCTTGAGAGCCAAAAAAGTCATCTAAGCATGGAGGTTGCTCCTAGTGTGCTATAAATAGAGGGGTAGAGGGATGCCTATATGCCAAGCCTTAGAAAATGGTTTTTTGGTTTTCGTACGCTTCTTTGAGATTTGCCCACCATGAAGTGTGACTTTGTAACCATCCCTCTCTAAGCAATGCAAGATCCAAATCCATTTGTGTTCTGAAATTTATCTTATTTATTGTATTTTTGCTTGTTTCTTTCATGCAACTTGAGCTTTGCTTCCCCTCCTTCTATTTGTTGTGTTTCTATTGGATATAGGATATGCAAGAGGTTGAGGATTCATCTAGAACCTGTTCCATCCCAACAATATCCATTAGAACTCATTCTTACTTAAGTTGTGCTTACAACATTGTGTTATAGAGATAAAATTACTGTTTTTGGTGCAACTTGAATTTTTTGCGTGAAAGGTTGAGACTTTGGGCTTATCCTTACAATTCCTTTTGGAATCATAGTTCTAAGGCTATTTCCTAGTCATAGTTTAAATATGGATGGGTAAAACATGAATTATTGAGATTTCTTTATGGTGAAGTTTCTAAAATTCTTGTTTATGTGTAGCGTAGATGTTGAGATAGATAGGTCTCTCATTTAGGCTTTGTTTTGAAATTCCTTTTGGAATCTTAATCCTAAGGACATTATCTTGCTATGTTTCAAGTTTCATCAATTTGGGATAAGTAGATCTAGAGTTATTAATGTTTCTTGACGATCAAGTTTGATATTTCTTCACACCTAAGTTTATGAAATTCTTGCTCTATTCATGCTATTTTTAGTGTCCTTGAATCTAGTGTTTGCTCCATAGCACTAATGTTTTTTATGACATATTCTTGTGAGGGAAATTTAAATTGGATCCTATCCACCCCCTCTAGTCGTCGATTTTGGTAATTCAATTGGTATCTGAGCTTGGTTATGCACTTTTGAGATCTTGATCGGTCTCAAGAGTCAGGATGACTGACAAGTTTTCCACTAAGCCTCTGATATTTTCTAGGGTCAACTATCCCTTTTGGAAATCTCGGATGGATCTATACATCACTGTCCAAGGTTTCTCGATCTAGCAGAAGGTTAAGCTCCCATATGAGATTCCTGCTGATGTGAACATCAATGCCGGAATGTAGCTGATGTTAAGGCTAACGCTAAGGCAAGGAACATTCTCATACAAGGACTTAGCTATAGTGAGTATGACAGGATCTCTCATCTCAGATCTACTCACCAGATCTGGGTGACCCTTGATGCCTACCATGAGGGTACCACCAGATCAAGACGGTAAGGCAAGATCAATGCAAGCGTGACTACAACAAGTTTGAGCAGCGCGTTGAAGAGTCCTTGGATGAGTGCTTTGCGCATTCTTACTGATCTCCAACCTATAGATACCACATATTCTGCTCAGAGAATGCTCGATATTTTCTCACTGCATTTGATCTTCTTGTTTGGGAGATGAAGGTGACCTCCATTAACGGCATCACTGATCTATTGACTCTGACTCTTGATAGACTCTATTGCTAACTCAAGATTCATGAGATTGACATTGTCCAACGTAAGACAAAGTCACAGTCGATGGCTTTGGTCATCAATCCCACTAGATCTACTTATGAGAGTTCTTTTGATTTTTCTCTCTCGGCCCTTTGTGAGATGAGTGATGAACAGTTGGATAGGTATCTAGAGATGAGCTTGCCTTCCTAGTCAGAAAATTCTCCCATGCATATAAGAGGGTGAGAGAGAGGGAAGAGAGGTGGATTTGTCACTTGCTACGGGTGTGGTGGTCCCAACCACATTCACACAAATTTCCTCAAGCTAGAGAAGGGTAAGAACAACTACGATGGTATGAGCAAGAACGACTACATCGATAATAACCACAACAAGAAGGCTCCAGCTCAAGACCGCACTCGTGAGAAGAAGTACCGTAAGTTCTCGAAGAAGCTTTTCCACTGCGTTCTTGCCGCGCTCGACGACATCTCCCTCTTCGACACTGAGATGTGGAGCGATGATGATGAAGAGGATGATCCGCACGATAAGACCAAGGGCAACGATGACTGCACCGGCATGTGCTTCATGACTGATGAGAACGGCATCAGCTACATCGACCTCTACAACCACATCGGCTAATCATTGGGTAACCGCACAGTGGCCCAGCATTGTGGGTTTTTTAGTAAAAAAAATTTAAAACATGGTTTATTTGTGTAAAATTGTTTTTAAAATTTAATTTGTGTAAAACGTGGTTTATTTGTATAATTTTTTTAAAAATGGTTTATTAAAAAAACATCCTAGAAAGGTCTTCATGCCGTTAAGCAGTGGTTTCCATGGGAAGTTAAGTATCAGATAGGAAATGGGAAGAAATTTTGGAGACATGTCTGGTTAGGGGATTGCCCTCTGAGTGACTTAATTACAATAAAATCTTTGCGAGCTCTGAACAAGAAGATAAGAGTGTTGTAGAGGTTCTTAGATAAGGGAGACGGGATTTGAGTCTCAGAAGAACTTTTTGGGAAGCAGAGATCAGAGAATGGGATAACCTGCAAGAGAAACTTGGGGAGGTCTGTCTAAACAATGAACCTGACAAAATTACTTGGGTGCTAGAGAAAACAGGAAGCTGTTCTACAAGATCATAGTATCGAGCTCTCACTTTTAATGGTGTATGTGATGCAAGAATGATAGAGATGTGGAAATGTTATGCAGCTCTGAAAGTGAAAATCTTCACCTGACTAATTTTCCATTTAGAATACAATCGGCAGAACATTGTGAAGAGGAATTGGCCAGGAGTTGCGTTTTACAAAAAAAAATTGCGGAGAATTGGAAAACACTGATCATATTATGTTTAGACGTCTGATGTCTCGGTTTGTTTGTTGTGTTCTTAGAGATGGTTTGGGTTGGTTTGCTATTCCGGTTTGTAGACATGCTTTTGTGGATCAAATCTTAGGGCCGAGTGACTCTGAAAGAACTATACTACCACTATCCAGTTTTGCAGCAGTGTTTCAGCGCAGTTTCTGTGCATGCTCCATTTATATCGCTTATCGAGCTCTGACGATTTTGCAACAGTGGAAATTTTTGTGCCTTCAAGACGACGTCATTTGGTGGAACTGTGGAAGAGGTGCTGGAGCGACTTCATTCAAAACTGTGTCAAGTTTCTAAAGCTTCGCGAACAGGTGTTGGTTGATGTCTGTCTTTCCTAGTTTTATGCTTTTAGCCAGCAGTTCGATTAGTTTGATTGTTGGTGGATCATAGCAGCCTTTCTAGTTTGTAAACTTGTGTGGTGTATGAGGTGGTTTGTATGCTTTTGGTAAGCTCTGCTTGCAAAGCTGGAATCCCCATTCCCCAGCAAACCTGTTCTTATGGCTTTCAGTAACAAAGCTGGGCTACTGCCCCATTTCTAAACATACGTATCTAATGAGAATTGTCCTTAAAATAAGAGATTGAGAAATACAATCGAAGTCGCTTGATACAATTTGATGCCTAAGTCTAGTGTGGTACAACTGGAGGTCAAATAAACCTAATATCCCGTTTCTAAATTCAAAGATCACGAGGAGGTCTATCTATATTTGTGATGAGTTATTGATAATTTTTTACCATTATTGCTCAAGTTTGAGTTTGATTTAAATTCTATTTTAAATTTAGAGCAATTTTAGCTGCTATCAGATTTGGCGGTACTACCAGCCTTGTGGGAGCGGTAGTACCGGTCGGGCGGTACTACCGGCCTGGGATGGCAGTAGTACCAGCCATGCGGTGCTACCGGCCGAGGATGCGGTAGCTTTTTCACAGAGATGTGTTGTTTCTCTGGGGTAAAGCAAGTGCGGTTCTACTGGCCATCTGGGAGTGGTAGTACCGGGGCTGCGGTACTACTGGCCTCCAGTGGCGGTAGCTATTTTTTAGAGAGTGTCTTTCAGGGTTTCCGAGGGTGAACGGTACTACCGCCAACCAGGAGCAGTAGTTCTAGAATTACGGTATTGCTAGCCCTGTGTGGCAGTAGTACTGGGTTTCCAGTGACTTTGTGCTTAATGTTTACATTATTGATGATTAATGCATATTATGGTGAACAATATTGTGTGATGTGTTTCTTGTCTGTATTGGTTGTAGGATTACGAGGCTAGGTTATTGTGAGACAAAGGCAAGACCTGGATTAGGCTAGGAGAGCTGAGGTCTAGAACGGTCAAGTGATGTCGGAAGATGACTGAGGCCGGGAAGTGGTTGTAAGCCGAGAAGACAACTAATCGGAGCATGAAGCACTGGTGATGAATATGGCGGGCAATGGAGTGGACCGGGGCTAAGCTCACGGAGGAGTTGAGGTTCAGAACGGTCAAGGAAGCCGATACCATCGTGGTGAAGAGGTAAAGGACACGTGGCACGCCTAGTTACATGGGCCTGCTTGCAAGTGAGGATGGTTGGGGAGAGTCCGAACGCGTGAGAGGCTTGGTGGGAAGCCATTGAGGCCATGTGGAAAGCGACGAAGCATGGACAATACTTCGAAGAGAAGGAAGACCAGTCATTGGGGCAAATTGGTAATTTATCCAATACTGACGGTTGAGACGGTTTGGAAAAATGTGGCGGTGGTCTAAGTGGTTTAGGTCACGCCAAAGTGGGTTTTGATGCAAAGTCAGGCTCATAGTGCATATTTGGCGTCAAGGTAATGGCCGCTTTGAGAAGCATGCTTGTGTGAGTGAAAAATCTGCTAATAGTGTTGGGTTTTGGGTTAGCTCATGTAAGAGTGGATGGTATCCACCTTAGTGTCCAGGTTTAGGTTTAGGATTGCCTCCACTATATAAGGAGATGTAGTGGAAAGTGAGGACTTGAGACCTTAGACTTAATAACTGGAGTTTTAGGTCTTCCACAAGATTTTGTATTCTTGTGTGATGTGTGTGTGCTTCTTGGGAGTTTTGCCCTCAGGTGAGAGGCTTTGTAAACACTCCTCATGATCTAAATGCAAATCATCTCCTTGTTTAAGTTTTTGCCTCAAGTTTTGATTTTCTCTTTGCCTTGTTCTTGATCTTTTCTTGTGGTTTATTTCTTGTTTGATCTCGTGCTGCCACGGATGTATGATTGATAGATATATCCTCCATAGATTATCTCCTTAATCATCTAGGCAAACTTCTTCTTGATCATCCAAGTTTCTCCAAGAAATCGGTTTTTGAGTTAAGAAGAAAGTTCTTGAGGTAGATCTTGATATTGCTCGTTTGAGGGTGATTTATTTAGAGTTCTTGCTTGCTGTGACATGTGGGAGGCCATCTAAAGTCATCTTATAATCAAATCCCCATGAGCAAGCTCAAGGCAAAGTTTTGGATTTTGACCCGGTTTTGGTGCAACTTTTGGTAAATTTGAAAAAAGGTCAGAACTTTGACGTTAATCCTTGCTATTGAAGGTTGGAATAGATTTCTGACATCGTTTGGAAGGTGCATACAAAATTTCATAGGGTTTGGATTAGTCGATCAAAAGTTACACGAATTTTTCATCATGAACTCGTACTGATTTTTCTGTTCATACCCTGTTTTATTGTTCACCGTTACTACCACACTACAGTAACCCGGTAGTACTAGTGTTACTATTTATCCTGGTACTACCGACCATCTAAGAGTGGTAGTACCGCCACTGTGCTGATTTTCAGAAGAAATTTCGTCTTCCGTTTTTCTAAGGTCTTGGGAGATTTTGGTTGTATTCTTTAGGGGGAAAGATTGGTTTGTGATAATTCACCCCGCTCTGATCGCTATTTTCAGTCCTTCATAAATTAATCGAATCCAATTTGTCCTGGAGATATGTTCAAATTATCAGCAAAAGATTCATGAAAATGTATGAATAAAAAAGTTATCATTGTGCACAACAGCTCTAAGTTATTTTGCTGAATATTGTGCCTAATTTTCCGGCTCAATTACATTTACCATTTTGGATTTCTTTTTTTTTTCAGGGAGAAGCTATTTTTTATTTGTTTGATCAGTTCCGAAGAAAGGCTCTCATGATTTCAAAGCTGGCGAATTTTCGGTCCTATAGGTATGTTTTTAGGTACAAAGACGCACACAATACACGTATACCCCCACACACACTTCACATGCACATCTATGCATGTGCGTCCGCTATACACGCTAAGAATTTTTTTGAAAGCTACAGGGCCTCTGAAGTGTAGAAACACGTTTTCTCATTGAACGAGCCTATCCACTTTTTCTACATTTTCCGTCCGAGACTTCAGCCCAGATAGAAAAGCGAGCACGCCCGTCCATGCCGACTCGAACAAGCGCGGTCCGCTGAGCGTCCACGCACTCTGATCAGCTGAGCTAAGCTCAGTTCTCTGTAGATCCTGTTATTGGTCTAGGGCTAATGTGAAAAGCTCTACTGCTGGTTCGATCGCACAATGTATGCACAGTGGGACGGGCTCGTATTTCTAGAAATTGAGACGGGGTGACAGGGGCAAAACAGTCCTTTTCCGTGGCCAAAACGGTGGAAAAAGCTTTACCTCACAGGAAAGGGAAGGTAATGGTATTTTCCAAATCCAAATGTCCTTGAACTGGCGTACGGAGGAAGTCAATCTTTCTAGTGGTATTTGCATCGATGATAATATTTGGGGCGATATTTTCTGAATTTTCAATAGAACTGTCCAACTGTAAAACGACACTAGTAGGACAAAAATGAAAGTAACTAGAGAACAAATAAAAAAAATACTAAAACAATTGGAATAAGCTGTCACTAAATTAAGCTGAAGAGAGGTGTTTTCGTTCTTTTCTTTTTGACAGTTACATAAATATTAAAACATGAATGAATGGAACATAGTGATTACTTACCGCTTTGGTTGTTTTAAGGCTTGTGCAACTTGTATTAGGAAGAAAAACATTGAAACATTTCTCTAGGCTGAATCATACTCAACATAGATCTTGTTTCGAAGATCTTATTGCAGGTCTTGCTTGGAGGATATTATTGTTATAGGAATCATGACTATTTAAGCAGATCGCAAATTGGATAAAACGTATGAGCATTTAGATCAAGAAATCGTATTTTATGGATTGCTACGGCAGAAAACCTGTCATTTGCCTACAGCCAGCCAAGTGCTCCTGCTGCCTTCCACGTCTCTGAGCCTGCATCTACGTGCCTCAAGCAGAGCTCCCTCTCATCCATGCAAAATGCAGAGCGGCAATTCAATCCCCGTTCCACTTCCTCCGCTTCGCTGCTCCCTCAAAACTCATCCGCGCATGGACAGCTTCTTTCCTTCTTCTCTAGCTAGTACTTGCCTCTTGTGTCTCTAGTCAGCGAGTGAACTGAAGAAGAAGAAGAAGAGACGAGAGATAGGAGAAGATCATCACGATGGATCTGGTGAGCGGCTTGCTGAACTGGGTGGCGACGCCAGCCATGGTCGCCAGCCTCCTCCTCTTCTACCCGCCCTACTACCTCTTCATGACCTGCCGCTCCTTCCTCTCCTATCTCTTCCCCGAGGACCTCGCCCGCAAGGTCGTCCTCATCACTGGCGCGTCGTCCGGCATCGGCGAGGTGACTGACTGGCTACTGATTGAGTCGGCTGTTCTTGCGAGTTGCTCAGTTTGCATTTCTTGATTAACCATCGTCTCTGATTACTTGCTCGCGTAAAAAGGGGTACATCTTTAGTTTGCAACTTGTTCTTTTTCTCAGAGGTTTTTCTGGTCCAGGAAACTTTATTTGATCCTGTAGTCACTTTAAAATTTCCAAATTCAGTTTCATGAATTCCTTACATATCGTTTTTGACTGCTTGGATCAAACCCTGGATGAAGAATTTTAAATAGATGCGCTTAATATATGGTAGTAATTGAAGATGCAAGATAACCTCTGATTCAACTTTAAATTGTACTCTGTTCCTTTTACAAACTCAGATGTCGGGATAATTTAATGAACAAAGCAAGGATCAACTCAATGGGAGGATAAGAGTGCAACTAGTTAGATTGAACTGTAAAATCACCAAGAAGGGGAAAATTCTACTCTGTACATCTTTCGATGCAACTTGTTATGCCAATTTCTTCTTCATCTTTGTGAAATTTATTCCCTGTTTGTACTAAAAGATGGACATTCTGAACTTCACGTAAGTTGCAGCAAATTGTTCTTTTCTGCAGCAATTAGCGTACCAGTACGCTATGAAGCGAGCATCCCTGGTCCTAGTTGCAAGAAGGGAATGGAGCCTCCGACAGGTTGCCGATCAAGCATTCGAGCTTGGGGCACCGGATGTCCTCATTCTCCCAGGCGATGTCGCTAACCCTGAAGACTGCAAAAGATTTGTTGAGGCCACAATCAATCACTACGGCCGATGCAAGTCTTGAGCAGTACTAATTTGGTTAATATACTTCGGCAACAAGCATAATTTAGGTATCTAATTGAGGTTTACACTTGTGTTTCAGTGGACCATCTTGTATGCAATGCTGGCATCGCAAGTGTAGGAGCTTTTCAGGAGATTCCAGATGTTACTAACTACAGATCTCAGCTTGTAATAACACAAGTCCGGCTGCGTTCTATTTACTACTTACCACAGGTATCCTCGAGTGCCAAATTAACAGCCTGTCCAACCTTTTTTTCAGGATGTGAACTTCTGGGGTTCAGTTCAATCAACTTTTGCTGCGCTTCCTCATCTGAAAAGGAGCCGAGGAAGAATCGTGGTCACTGCCTCGGCAACTGGATGGAATCCGGTTCCACGAATGAGCTTCTACAATGTAACTTAGTTTTCTTCAGTCTCACTGAATTGGGTATGTTTCATGGGTGAGACTGATGTTTTGTTTTCCGACTTTCTCATAGGCTGCCAATGCTGCACTGATAAACTTCTACGAGACACTGAGGACGGAGCTTAGCAGTAAAGTTGGCATCACCATAGTGACACCAGGGTGGATCGAGTCTGAGATGTCAAAAGGGAAATTTCTCAAGGAGCATGGGCAAGTGGAGGTTGATCAAGAAATGCGAGATGTGAGAACACTTTTTGTCATTGTTTTCCTATATTCGAACTAAGCTGCTGTTACATTAAAATAGAGAGGAATTCTACCATTTGGCATAGGCATTTGAATCCACATGAAAAGGGCAGCACCACCCAATTGTAAATTGGATCATCAGCTGCAATGCAGTACTTACATATTCAGATACTGACCATGCCTATTTTGCAGGCTCAAATCGGTTTATTCCCAGTGGAGTATGCGAAGAACTGCGCCAAGGCCATGGTGCAAGCAGCTTGCCAAGGTGACCGTTACCTCACCGTGCCAGCATGGTTCAGGACAATGTACCTGTGGAGGGTGTTGGCGCCGGAGGTGGTCGAGTTCTGCTATCGCCTCTTGTACATGTACAGCCATGGCGCCAGCAAAACCGATGCACCAAGCAAGAAGATGGCTGAGGCTGGTGCGAAGCACCTGTTGTACCCATCCTCTCTGCGCTCCGCGGACATCAAGAACGAGTGAAACTTTGGGCGGTCCCCAGAACAACTGCTGCACTGCAGCGTTGATCCTTTCTTGTCTCAGATGTGGACATGGGTATTCTACTTTGTGATGGTGAATAAGCTGCATCTGGTAGTGCTGTGTTTGAACATCCGACTTACTACTGTATATGAACTATTGGCTGTCTTCAGAATTGCTTTGCACTTATCAACTTGGAACTTCTGCATATAAATTTGTCGTTTTGTTAGAAAAGTCAGCGTGAGTCAGAGAACCTGAAAATGGTTGTAGAAATGATATTTACCCTGCCGTAATTCTGAAAAATTCTCCACAATTATCTATGATAAAATTAAAAAACATCCAGTAACCATAGGTAATATAAACTAGGGAACATTGCACATACGAACACCATGTCACCTGTTTGCCCTCTTCTCAGATTGATTCAACGAGTATATGTGTTGGAAATAATCTTGTTGTATTAGTGTTTGCATGTAGCTGCGTGGTAGTAGCTAGGAGTGCATCTCATGCATGTGTTTTGAGTCATAGGTGCAGTAGATGTGTTACATGCACAAAGGTCCAGTCAATGCATGTAATAGTTGATTTAGCATGTTATGTTAGGATCAAGTCAAGTAGTGGACGGGATCCTATGGATCATGACATATATGTAGGAGGGTTAGTGGAGTTGTGCATGCAATTAGTAGCGGCTTGCATGCAGGATGTATAGTGTGAGTTGAGGACAGCTTGTTGCCTGGTGTGTGTATAAATATGTACTTTATCATTTGATCAGTTTGAGGGTGGGTGAATAAAAGAAGAAAAAATAGGAAAGCATAATTGAGTTGCTGTGTCTCCATCAAATTATGTGTGTTCTTTTGTGTTCTTCCACTTTTCACATGTTATTCTTGTATTAGATGTGTCCACAAGAAAGCACGTGTATCGATCCTAAGAGTTGGCCAACAATATGCTGACTAGTTTGATATAGACATCTTCGTTCTTCTCAGATTGATTCTACGAGTATATGCTGACTAGTTTGACATTCACAAAGTTGTTTAATTATGTGTCCTTTGAAGAGTTTCTTTTTTCTTCACGAGCCATCAAATCCAGTTTTGTGAAGACCCTGGTTTGGGCTTATTACAAAGTGGTTGCGATCTTTGCAATTGCAGGTTTTCAACTTTTTTTCTCAATAAAAAAAAAACGCTTATCCATGACTGGCTGACTCGATTGAAGTGTGTTGAATTAGGTCACCCATGTCTCATAAGCGCTATAAGAATTTTTTATTGGTCTTAATTGGATTAGGATTCCTATTCTCACTTCAGATTAGCAAAACAAAAACTATAAAAAGTGTTGAAATATTGTGTTCGTGTGTATCCTATCAGATCTTACACCCTTTATTTATAGAATTGATTACAACCAAATCGCAATCGAACTCTATTCCTAATTTGGCTCTAACTTGAATTCTATTCATAACACAACTGCGAGTCACACATGACTTAGAATCTTATTAATCTCTAATACTAACTCCAACACTCTCTCCCCTCAAGATGGGCTTACGATACAACCATGACCATCTTGTTACATAATTCAATACCATTACTAGAATCTAACATATTACTAAATTACCATCGATTCCATAGCTAATAGTTAATACCATCACAAAGTCCAAAAGTTGTCCCCAATACAAACACCAATTTGATCAATGACGTCATGAAAAATCCATCTGCACCATCTACCAGTTGCTTTCGGCCTTGATCTCTTCCACCTCTACCCACACACCCCTAGCCACCCCCACCTCTATCACCACTGGCCACACACCCCTAGCCTCGGCATCCACCGCCTCTACCTTTACTGTAGCCCTTACACTTCACTCTAGTCCTAATTATCTTCCGAGTTCACTTGTCATCCGCACATTAGTTGTTATTTTCCAGTATATACAAGTTTAAAGTATTACAAAGTAGTTTTCCATATTCTGAAGAGATTTGTATGTATGCAACCAAAACAATCGCAAATTATGAATAAACTATTTTTACCACTAAAAATGAATCAATGAAATTTAAAGATACTAAGGAAGAATATAAAATCACAATAGAACATGGTTAGTGGAATTAAGCATGGCAATCCAAGCAAACTCTGATATGTCATCACACTACTTGCTACTCCCTCCGGTTACAAATAGTAGTTAGTTTGGATATCGACATAGTCTCCAAAACACAACGTTGATCACTAATTTTTATTATAACATATTTATAAAACCGAATAAAACTATAATATTATGAAAGTACTTTTCGGGACAAATTTGCACATATAATTTTCATATATCCAATTTAAATATTAAAAAAGATATTGACAGTCAATGTTTCAAAATTTTGACTGCATCTATGTCCAAAACGATAACTATTTGTGACCGCAAGGAGTACTATCAAATCATGACCAACATATAAAGAAAGCACTTTGGTAAAATACATATTTTTTTTGCGAGGAGGGAAAAATAGATATTAACCCCTCTGCTATAGAAAAGTTCAAAGTCCGGTTGTGTGGATTTTCTTTGCCATAATGGTACTAACAAATGCCGGCTATTCCCATGGGAATTGATCAGTCTTTTAGCCAAGTTTTTTTTTTTTGCAAATTTTGCTCTCTTTTAAATGCAATTGCAAATATAGCCCTCATCCTACCGTGGAAGGCACCTTCTGCGCTCCCCTACCGCGGAAACGCCTCCCGCGTTCCGCAGCCACATCAGTGCCTCTCCTGCGCTCCCCGACCGCGGCAGCTTGCCTACTCTCATGCTCACTTGGCCCCTGCTACGCTTGCTGGCTCCCATGCTCTCCGGGCACGGCAACGCTAGCTTCCGCTCTCTCCAGGCGTGGCAGGGGCAGATGCCGCCTACCGCCCTTTCCGCGGTGGGAGAGGGTGCTAAATCTGCATATAAATTCACGTAGAGGCTAGATTTACCAAAAAATAAAATAAAGAGGGTTATAAAAGTGATCAATGTATACTTTATATTAAAGCGGTGAGATTTTGCGGGCTGCTAGGGACGCCACCTCAGCACCTTCGCGAAAAGGCCCTTCAAAAAAAATCCAAAATCTCGTTTAGGTCCTCCGGTCTGTTTTTAACAGAAAGGATCCGAAAAAAAGTGAAATTACGTTTAGGTCCCTCTACGGTTTACGTTTGGGTCCTCTGGAGGTTTTTAGAAGAATGGCCTCCGACAAAATATGAAATTACGTTTAGGTTTCTCTGCGATTTACGTTCAGCTCCTCTCACGTTTTTTGCAGAATGGACCCGAAAAAAATAATTCTGCGGTTTTCTCCCAAAAACGCAGATTCGCCAAAGGTTTATAGCAGTCCACAAATTAGCAGAAGGGTCCTACTGACCTATTTTTACCTAAAAAAACTAAATGACGTTTAAATCGTTTTTCCAGAATGGACGTGGTTTTCTCCCAAAAAAACACAAATTCACCGAAGGTTTATAGCAGTACACAAATTAGCCGACGGGTCCTACCGACCCGTTTTTATGCAAAAAAACTAAATAACGTTTAAATCATTTCTTTGTAGGTAGGACCGGTTTTTATGAGAAAAAATCTAAATGAAGTTTAAATCTTTTTTTGCGGAATGGACCCGAAAAAAATAAAAAATACGTTGTAGTTTTCTCCAAAAAAAATACAGATTCGCCAAAGGTTTATAGCAGTCCACAAATTAACCGACGGGTCCTACCAAACTATTTTTACGCAAAAAAAAATGACGTTTAAATCCCTCCGCGATTTTCTTAATAAAAATCCACAGATTCACCGACGGCTCCTAGCAGCTCATTTTTTTTATAAAAAAAACAGAAAACCGAAGTTACACATTTTTTTATTAATATCCATTGGACCAAATTTCGCACGTCGCAGCGTTACGCACCGAAATTTTCCAAATTTCGCATGTCGCAGCGTCACGCACGAAAATTTCGCATGACGCAGCATAGCGTGTGATCCTGGGTAGTTCTTCCTATAGGGCGATGGAATTGGGACCCTCTGCTTTGTTATGCAAACCAGAGAAGGGTAAGACAGAGTACTATAGAGTACAGTATGAAAACACTGTAGCAAAGTAGTAATCCCTCCGTCCTGAAAAATAAGGGACAGAAGAAATTTTAGGACAGATTATGGTTTCTGTCAAAAGACTCTAATGCCCCTATTTAATACTGTGTCTCTATTAATTGGCAACATGCATGCATTGATTAATCAAGATTATAGGGAATGATTTGCCTCATTTTTGTTTTGGAATATGTGTGGTCGCATGTATCTGCGTGCATCTGCATGCATGAGCACAATTTGAGGACACGATTTAAGAGGGGAGAACTCTCAATCCCTAATATTGGAGGACACAATTTGAATACTTCTCTCCCTTACTTTCAAGGACGGAGGGAGTACTTTCTAATATGCACCACCGTACTGTAGCAGCAAATCTGAGTTGTCTATTTGAGATCTTCGACCTGAGATTTCGCCTAAGGAATTGGACTATTCATCTCTATCTTTGACTAGGCAGAGGATACGCCTCCGTTGCGATGTTTGATGGGTGACGCAACAAAAATTTCACCTCCATCACTATGATGCTTGTGTCAATACCTTGCTCTGGCGAAGGAGACGACCATCCATCTCTGCTAGCGCATCCCGAACCGTTCGGGGAGTAGAAAAGCGATGCCAGTTATGACCTTGATTGATCTATAAAACACTGACTTTCAGTTGAATTTGAACTCTCCTCTACAAGAACACCCTGAAAATTCTGTTTTTCGGCCATTTGATTTCACCTTTGCTTCTTAATTTACTCGAGAGTTTTCTACATATCATTTTGATAGTAGTGCATGCAGTACAAGGACCATGTACGAAATTTAGAGACGATATTATAATAGTTAAGGAGCTCGTAGATCAAGTTGTTAGTGGAAGTAAATAAAGAATGGCCAACTACCAAGTCATTTACTTGACTGGCTCGATACCTTTGTTTGACTCACTTTGTTGACTACTAGGATAAAAATATTGATGAGGCATGTCTTTTCGTTGTGCTGCAGCTAAATTGTTGTATGCCGTTTAGGCTTTATATTAGTTTGTCTCTTTCAGGTTCGAACTTTAGCTGTTGTACATAGGGATGAAAAACAAATAGGATATTTTTCGATCGATCCAGATATTTTTAATACAGATTATGTCTGATCGGATATTTTTCGTATAGTATCGGATCGGATACGGATACGGAATTTTTTTTGTCGGATACAGATAATCCGGATATTGATGGATCAGATTTTCGGATATACATGTGGGCTGAGCCAAGAATACTCTTTTGGCTCAAAAATGTTTTTTAATTTCAGAATTGTTTTTTAATTTAATTAATCCATAAAAAAGTTTAAATTATTAAAATTAGCAAACAAACTCCAAAAATTACGAAATTTTTCTGAGAAAGTTACAAAAACAATCTAACATTTAAAAAATTATTTTCAAGATTTTATCAAATTTTAAAGTTCCTCAAAAATTCAAAAACTCCTATTCTTAATAGGAAAATATATTAAATAAGTAGCTAAAAATGCATAAAGCTCATAAATACATAATTTATTATTTTAAACATAATTCAACAAAGAATATAAATCTTGGGTCATTACATGTAAGTTTTATATACTTTTTCTAGAAACATGATATCTAAGTATTATCAAACTTTTAGTGTGTTATGTGTTTGCTTTTATTTATATCTGTGAGCAAGGATTACCTTCATTTTATGTTTTGATCTACGTGTATGATGAACTAATTGTATGTGTGTGATAAACTAAGTCTTATATGATTTTGTTTGCGATACGGTGTCTAACAATTGTCTAAGTGAATGAAAATACTTATATTTATTCAATTTTTAATAAAGTTTTGATCAAATTAACTAGTTATGTGTTTTCATTGATTTTTTATATACAATCTAAAGGGTTATCATATTCTGATAAATATTCAAAACTGTATCCGATTCGATTCGTATTCGATCCATATCTGTATTCGAAATTATCTCTATTTCTATTCGTATCCAGACTATCTGTATCCGTATCCGCATCCGAGAAAAAAATATAAAAACAAATATGATAGAGCTATTATCCATCTGTATCTGATCCATTTTCACCCCTAGTTGTACATGCCGAATGTTCGGTGTCTTTAATAAAGTCATCTCCTAAGGAGATTTATGGACCGTTCATCGGCAGGATTGGACAATAAGGATTTCACATCGTTATATTAATACCTTCTAGAAGGTTAGTCACAAATAATTATGCGAATTACTAATTTGAGGGTGCCCTCACTAAATCTTTGGTGAGAACGTTCTATCGTTGTGACAAGTGATAGCACACCTTCCTTCCTCACTTCCCTTCCTCTTTAAAGGTTCTCTCGTCGCAACACTTGACGCTACCCCGTTCATCCCCCTTCCTTACCTATTCGCTTCCATCAAGCTCAAAATATTTTTCAAATCCCCCCTCCCCAATGTTTTTGAATAAGAAGTATTTTTTAACCACTTTCGAATGTTTTTTGTTGAACAATAAGTTTTTTGATTTGAAAGTTTTTGGAGTTGAATTTTTTTATTTGAAAATTTCCGAGTTGAAACTTTCTAATTTTAGTATTTTTTATTTAAAATTTTGTGAGTTGAAACTTTCTGAGTTAAAACTTTCTAATTTGAAATATTTCGATTAAAATGTTTTTGAATTAAAACTTTCTAATTTGAAACCTTTTGATTTAAAATTTGTCAAGTTCAAACTTTCACTACTACCGGAATGTACATCACAACGGTTCTTTTTCATCATCACAGTCGATTTTGGTAGCGATACAAAGTCATTAGAAAGTGATGAGAAGGTAATATCAAAAATGGTTTTCACTGATAGTGCTGAATGTTCATCCCAATCGGTTCTAGCTTAGAACTGATTATGTTGGGTACCGCATCACAATCAGTTCTGAGCTAGAGCCGATTGTGATATGATTTTCATCGCAATGGGTTCCAAGATAGAACCGATTGTGATGTGGGTGCTGGTGTTTATTCTTTGTACATCCTCCCGAAAACAGCACAGATTACAAACAGTATGCATATCACATTCACAATATATATAGAACTCAAACACTTTACAATACACATATCACATTCATTCAAAATATACATACTTAGCAGTCAGTACACATATCACATTCACATGATATAATATTGTTTACATATGGAATAGTAGGAGCCTGTTGGGTCTCTAAGCCTATTGTCCTCCGCTAGAACTTCTGTCTAGTACCACTGGCATATGTGATCTCGTAATTTGTTGAAATCTTTATTTTGTAAGCTCTTGAGAGGGATATCGATCTTCTGCAAAATAGAAATGAGTGCACTAATTTAAGTTTAAAATTTGTGTGTAAAAGGCTGAGTGCACTATGCATGTACATATACATTAGGGAAAAGGTGTGCCCCGCCTACCATAATCAGCATGTGATGCATTACGTAGAAGCCGCACAGGTCGCCGCATCCCTATTAATGACACTGTGAACAAAGAAAATCAAATTAAGAGACGAAGAATAGATGTTAGAAAAAAATCTTATTAAGGCACTTGTACCTTGAAGCACTTCCACTCCAGCTAATCGTCTCATTTGTCATCGTGTCACCCTCCTTCAGCAACATAAGACAAGAAATCCCTACAACATTGGAGAGATGCCATTAAGGCAAAAAATGAACGTAGTTAAATACAAAAAGTGGTAGGTTAGAGAAATGTACATACTTCTGCAAAACAGGCTTGATCGCATTGGTCATCGGTCTCTTCTCGATCGAATCTAAAGTGTAGAGTTTGTTTTCACTCAGAGCAACCACGAGTAGAACCCAATGTTTGCTTATTAAATGGTATGCACTGCAAGAAAATAATTTCATATATAGTTTATGGGCATACAAATAATTCACTGGTAAAGTAATACTTACTCCTCGTTGTACAGGAATAGAATTAAGTCCTTTTTCACTACACCTTGCAATGCCTGCTTGATGTAGTTGGCAAAGAATTTCGATTAAAGCCTAGCCATGGTCGCAAAAACCATCTCGGGGTCGATGAACCCAACTGAGTGTTGAACCGTCACGGCTCGCTGCCTCATTATCCTACAACTCGTGTCAATTGTTAAAAATATAATAAAAAATGGATGTGTGTTTGTCAAATAAATGATGTGAAATTTGATAGGATACACGCAATTCCAATGCAACCTAAACTCTCTTTGAGATATATCAAATTACCTAGTGCAAAATTGAATGGATTTGAAGGAATGCTCACCTTTTGAAGGAAACCACGAATGAGGGACAATTGAGCGAAAGTATTCTCAAGCTAGGGCTTCAACTTTACCCTCTTAACACCCATCCTCGATGATTTCAAAATTTCTCACTCATGTATTGGTTCCAACCTGAGTATATTGTATTTTTTGGGGGCGACGGTGATTTTTTGCCTCTAGAACAACAATAGAGGAGAGTTCAGTACGAGGGTATATATAACCTAGTGAGACACATCATAATCGGTTCTAACATAAGAATCGATTTATGATATGCCATGTATATCGCAATCGGTTCCCATGTTAGAACCGATTGTGATGTGCCATGGACATCACAATGAGTTCTTAGGTGGGAACCGATTGTGAAGTGCCTAATTCTACATCACAATCAGTCTTGTGATGATTCCCTACCAATTATTAACACCCTCGCCGAATCATTTATCACAATCAGTTTTTTCCTAAAAAGTTAGGAATCGACCTAGATGAAGTGATAGTGTTGTATCACTCTATAGTAGTGCTTCCAAGCTGAAACTTTATAGTTCGAAATATTTCAATTTAAAATTTTTTGAGTTGAAATTTTTCGAGATGAAAATTTTGAGTTGAATTTTTTTAGTTAAAACTTCTTTTCTAATTTGAAAATTTTGTGTTAGAGAGGAAGGGAAATGGGAGAAGTGAGTAGGGAAGAGGGAAGAGAGAAATATGGATGTGGAAGGGGAAGATGACATATGACATCTTAGTAAGATATACTTAAACTTTTTAGTTTGAGGATAACCTCAGACTAGTGGTTCCAGATAAGTCACAAAGAATTTCAAAAAGTTTAGGCAAGGAATGACACCTCATTTAAATGCAAAAACCTAATCTATCTAAAGAATGGGTACCAGAATACTCATCATATTTCACTGACCAGCGGGGCTCTCCTATAGCTTGACCCGACCTAGTTGTCGCTTGCTCAACTTCTTCTCCAAGCCAACTGACATTGCTCCTCTCTGCCTACTCATTGCCAAGACAAACAAAATGAAGACAATTCATTGCCACAGCAAGACAACGTTGCATCTCGATCAATGTAAAGCTTTAACGTCATGTAAGCTTAACCCTACCCCTACATCGCGTTAACTCACTACTCTAGATTGAACAAGCCCTTGACTCCTTGCTCTCAATCCATCGCTGCCCTGCCTCCTTCCTTAGTCAAGCGCTATCTCGCTGTTGCCATGACCAGCAAAACCTGGTGAAAGCCCTGCTGTGGCAACACACAAGACGTTAGTGCCGTGTGAACTCAATAACATTTCAGCAGCCACACCCTGCCCCGAAGTTACATTGCCATGAGTGAAACTTGCCACTCAAGCACTGCGAAATTGCACCACCATCACCCTATGACCACCGATCAAATCTTGAGGCTATGTCGATTAACTGCTGCAACTGAGGCAAGCCAATTCAAACCGAGTTCACACCGCCTTATGCGCCTATAAAGCCACCAAGCTGCCTCAACCACTGCATAACACCGTGAAGCCATACCCCTTCATCCCCTAGCCTAATGCACTGCGTCCATTGCTCCAATTGCTGCCATTGCCAGAAGGCACTGAGAAAAGGGGGATGAACAAATTCTGCTGCCTTGGTGAGTGAAAAGCCAATTGACTCGGTTAGTAGCACCCTGATCACTCCAAAAACTCGTCGACATCTTTTAATTGCAGCTTCTATCACCAAAACCCCACCACACCAACCTCTTCTTCCTCGCCTCTGGAGACACAGTGGTAAGGTGCCTCAGCCAAGCTCCACCTCAGACAGCGGGCAAAATGGGATCCATTTGATGCATTGATACTTCCCTACCTCAACTGAGCTCAAGCTTCACGTTTTCTACCTTCCCGGATGACCGCCGCCACCTCCACCATGTCGTGCTGCTGGGAGCTTAGCTCTGACCATCTCTACTGTCGTCGAGCCAACCCCTGAGGTCCTCAAGCCACCCTCCAGCTTACCCACCCAGTGCACGGGGTGCAGCCGGCCTTCCTAGTCGCTGGTGAGCTCCTTCTCTCCTTCCTCTGTTTTGTGCCACTCCTTCATGGGGCGAGCTGTTAGCCAAAGTGGAGCCAGGAGCCCATTCAAATAAACAAATATGCCTCCCATGTTTAGAATACGCATCTTCCATTTTCTAGGGAATTTCCATAACATAGAGTATTCATAATCTAATTGTAACATCCCAAAATTTGAGTTTTGGAATGTTGAATTCAAAAATAAACCATTTGCATTTTTCTTGAATTAATTCTAGCTTAATTTAAATTTTCCATTAATGAAAGGATTTAATTTGATTGAACTATTCATCAAACTAAAGATTTTTAGTTTTAGTTGGGTTCATTGTGCTCCAAGGAATTTTTCTGTATTTTTGGGGATTTTTTTGAATTGATTTGCTATTTATTTGAATTTATTTGCACTTATTTGAATTTCTGGAATTTTCTTAATTCGGAAAATGATTTTTATTTCTAAAATCCTCTCGGGCCGAATTCCCGTCCGGCCCATTCCTATTCATCTCCCCAGCCCGCCCCGCTCAGCCTGCCAAACCCGCTTCGCCTCAGCCCGCTCCGCTTTGCTCGGCCTCCTCCCTCATGGCCCAGCCAACCCACTCGGCCCAGCTCCGCCTCCACTCGGCCTAGTTGGCCCAGCGCGCGTGCCCGCCGCCAGGAAACCCTATCCGCTGCTCGGAGTCCGCGCGCCGTACACCGCCGTTCTCGGAGTCCGTGCCCTACACGCCTCCCGAGGGCTATTTAAGTGCCGCCAACCCCCTCCCGAGGTTCCCCTCTTCGCGCCGCTTCGTTTGCCCCATCTCCTGTCGTCCGAGCAGCTGTCTTTGTATCATGCGCCCTCGCTGGAGTCCGCCGCCCTTGCCGAGGCCTTCCGTCGACTTGTTCTCCGTCACCGGTGCACCTCCGCCGCTGCCACTTGCTCGCCTGAACTCGTCGCATCGTCCTCGTCCAGATCAACTTGTCCCATGCCCGATCCATCGTCATTCCGTTGATTGCCGCTGTTTCTTCCTCGCGTCCGGTGAGCTTGCGCCTCCGCCGCTCGCCGTCGGTCTCCATCGCGAATCTTGGTTGTCCGATCTGCTACGGACACCTCGAATCTAGCCGTGTTGCAGTCGCCACGCCTTGGCCTCCCCGCCGTCCGATCTGACGCAACTGTGGGATGCGCGACACCTACCCATCGCATCAGCGCCTGTATCAGTGCCCGCGTGTGCGCCGCGTCAGCGCCATCTCAGCCGAGTCGCTGCTTCAGCACTGATGTCAACCACGGTCGGGTTTGATGGACTCGGTCTACCGTGAACCCGATGACGTCAGCATTGAGCAATAAACCTGTTTTCCTTTAGAAAAATAATTCCAGAAATATATCCTTTTTCTATTTTCTCTGATTTAATTTTCCAGGAGTCCGTTCTCTCTCATACGAACTCCGATTGAGGCGATTCAAATTTCTAAATTTTTCTAAAATCAAGATCTATCTTTCAGAGCCATTTATTTTCAGTTTTGTGCTTGTTTGTATCTCTGTTTTGTATTTATTTGGTTTTGTTGCTTTCTTTTCCGGTAGACGCTAATTCCGAGGGAGCAAATAGAGACTTTGAAGACCAAGACTCAGCACTAGATCAGCAAAGCAAGTCGTAGCCTTTGATCATATTGAACCTATGCTTACAAAAGTACTTTTCTTTATACAATTGCATGCTATTTTTATACGATGATTATTTGCAGGGAATAGTTATATACCTAGTTGACATTATGCCACCTTGAGTATTGGGATGCCATGTATCCATTGTTAACCCTAGATTGGAACATTAGTAGTTGGACATAATCATTATACCAACATTGGGTTACCATAGCTATGCTTAGAAATGCTTAGTTGTACGATGGGATTCATATCACATGTTGATTAATGTTAATCTTGACTTAATGAGATATTGAATTGTGGCTGATAGCCGCTGTTGTAAAATTTGTTGTACCATGGTGGGGTTTGCCATTGGTCTTGGTTGAACGAATTGTTTTCCCTCGGGCAAGTGATCGTGCAGTAAAGGGGGTGCTTTCTAGCACATTGGGATGTGGATGTCTTGCCTGAGATAACTTAAGGACTTAAATCTTGTGCGCCATTGAACTGGGCCTAACCGTACTACCACAAGTCTGGTATAGGACAGACCTAGCTGATTAATTTGCAATGTCTAGCCTTGAGTACTGCCAATTGGTGGTGTGGGTTCCGGGATAGACGGGTAGCTCTGATACCATCTCTGTTGGGACCCGGATTTGCAAATTCGAAACCCTCTGTGTATACTGCACCAGTCCAGGATCACGCTAGTGCACACAGTGGAAACATACATGAAATACCATTCCATACAACGAATTAACTAAGAAGAAGCAAATTATTATTAAATAAAGCAAACGACCTTAGGGTCAATGTTTACACCATTACGCCTTAAGGGCTTAAGAAACAATCACTATTGCAGTGGAAAAGATAACTTGAGCCATTCGACATGCCACAGGCAATCGTCTGGAGAACGCCTTCCTAATCCACGTAGTCTTCATAGAATTCCTCCTCATGATATTCATTATCTCCTTGAGAATCGATCAACAAGGGCATAAAGCCGTGAGTACAAAGGTACTCGACAAGCGTAGGGAAATGATGCAATATATTCATGCGGCTTGACAAGGATGGCTATATATTTCATTTGCGAAAGCGATAATTTGAATTGAAATACAATAAATAGATTGAAAGCATATTTATGAAAAGAGAAATAAATAAGCGATAGATCAATGATAGACAACAAAACAACGGTGAACTCCCGTTCACATCCCAACAATTCCACATTCCACATTTTATGAAACACTCTATACCCGTGTGAAATTCCGGGCTTTGTCCATGACCATGACGCGCTATTCGAATAGTTTTACACTCTGCAGAGGTTGTACAACTTTACCCACAAGACATGAACATCTCTTTGTGCAATCGATCTTAACACACTTCCTTTGGTGTGTCGCGAGATGTCATGACAAAGCCTTTGCAATGCCTTGTCTAAACTCGGTACACCCGCTAAGGTTCGCCCTTAGGGCCCCCTCTTGCGCCTTGCGAATCTACCGTCCATCCGGAACCCACACCACCAACTGGCGAGTACTCAAGGCTAGACCTTGCAAATTAATCGGCTAGGTCTGTCCCATTCCGGACATGTGGTAGTACGGTTAGGCCCAGTTCAATGGCGCACAAGATTAAGTCCTTAAATTGTCTCAGGCAAGACATCCACATCCCAATGTGATAGAAAGCACCCCCTTTACTACACGATCACTTGCCCGAGGGAAAACAATTCGTTCAACCAAGACCAATGGCAACGCTCGCCATGGTACAACAAATTTTATAACAGTGGTTAACGGCCACGATTCAATATCTCATTAAGTCAAGATTAACATTATTCAATGTGTGACATGAATCCCAACGTATATCTAAGCATGTCTAAGCATAGCTACGTAACCCAATGTTGGTATAATGATTATGTCCAACTAGTAATGTCCCAACCTAGGTTTAGCAATTGATACATGGCATACAATTAATCAAGGTGGCATCATATCAACTAGGTATACAACTACTCCCATTAAATAAGCATTGATACACAAAATAGCATGCAATTGTATAAAAGTAAATTAATTTTGCAAACATAGGATCAACATGATCAAAGGATTACAACTTGCCTTGCTGATCTAGTGCTGAATCTTGGTCTTCGAAGTCTTCGTTCGCTCCCTCGGAATTAGCGTCTACCGGAAAAGAAGCAACGAAACCAAATAAATACAAAACAGAGACTCAAACAAGCTCAAAACTGAAAATAAATGACTCTGGAAGATAGATCTTGATTGTAGAAAAAATTAGAAACTTGAATCGCCTCAATCGGAGTTCGTATGAGGGAGAACGAGCTTCTGGAAAATTAAATCAGAGAAAAAGGCTGAAAATCAGAAATTCGGAATTTCTGGATTTATTTTTCTACTGGAAAATTGGTTTATTGTGCAACGTTGACGTAATCGGGTTCACGGTGGACTGGGTCCACGGCACTGTGCCGGTTCACCGTGCACCCGGCGCACGGCTGACGTCGGCGCTGACGCAGCGGCTCGGCTGACGCGGCGCACACGCGTCGCTCATCGGGCGGAAGGGCCAGATCGGATGTCCGAAAACGCTGCTGCGGGCGGAGGTGACGGGGCGCGATCGGGAGCGTCCGTAGAAGATCGGACGGCTGGGGCTTTTTTGATGCAACGCGACGGCGGGGCGGCGGCGCAAGCCACCGTAGACGAAGAAGACGGACCGGCAAACGCGAAAGATGGCCGGATTGGGCGCGGGGCAAGACGGACTGGGGAGAGGGCGACGTGGGCAAGGTGAAGGGACCAACGGCGGCAGCTAGAACGCACCGACGGCGAAGGAAGTGGCGACAGAAGGTCTCGGCTCGACGGCGATCTTTGGCGTGGTCGCGCAAAGCAACGACGGCGTCTCGGGTGGCGAGAGAGAGGGCAAACGAAGCGGCGCGGTGAGGCATTCCTCGGGAGGGGTGTGGCGCTTTAAATAGCGGCCTCGACGGCCGTGTCCGACACGGACTCCAAGACGTGCGGCGTGAGGACTCCGAGCGGCGGCGGCGGCTAGGGTTTCATGACTGCGATGTGGCGCATCGCGGCCGTCCACGCGTCGCGCATCGGACGGCCGTGGCGCGCGCGGGCTGGGTGGGCCGCGAGGTGGAGCTGGGGAAACGGGCCGGAGCAGATTCGGCTCGAGGGGCTTTTTGAAATTAAAAACATTTTCTGATTTAAGAAAAATCAAGAAATTCGAATAAATGCAAATAAATTCAAATAAATATCAAATAAATTCAGAAAAATCCCCAAAAATACAGAAAAATTCCTTGGAGCACAATGAACCCAACTAAAACTGAAAATATTTAGTTTGATGAATAGTTTAGTCAAATTAAATCCTTTCATTAATAGGAAAATCAAATTAAGCTTGGATTAATTCAAGAAAAGTGCAAATGGTTTATTTTTGAATTCAAACATTCCAAAACTCAAATTTTTGGGATGTTACAAACCTCCCCCCTTAAATGGAATCTCGACCCGAGATTACAGTCGCTAGGAATAGGTGGGAAACTCGGACTTCGGATCCTCTTCGCGCTCCCAAGTAGCTTCCTCTTCTGAATGATGGCTCCACTGGACCTTGCAAAAACGGATGATCTTGCTCCTCGTGATACGCTCTGCTATATCCAAAATTTTAACTGGTTGCTCCTTGTAGGTAAGATCCTCTTGCAAATCAATAGCTTCGATTGGCATCTGTTCCTCTGGCACACGCAGGCATTTCTTCAACTGCGATACATGGAACACATCATGGATTCCGGTAAAATACTGAGGCAATTCTAACTTGTAGGCAACCTCTCCTCTTCGTTCCAAGATTTTGAATGGTCCCACATATTTAGGGGCAAGCTTTCCTTTTACTTGAAATCTCTTAACTCCTTTGAGAGGGGGTGACTCTGAGGTAAACATAATCATTGGGCTCAAAACTTAAATCTCGGCGACGATTATCTGCATAACTCTTTTGTCTGCTTTGAGCGATCTTTAAACGGTCTCGAATTAATTGGACTTGCTCTTCGGCTTCTTGCAATATGGCAGGGCCAAACAATTGTCTTTCTCCTGACTCCTTCCAGTTGAGAGGGGTTCTGCACTTTCTTCCATATAAGGCTTCAAAAGCGACATTTGCGGTGGCTGATAACTATTGTTGTCTGAAAACTTCGGCATAGGGAAAACACTTGTCCCACTTAGCACCATAAGTTAAGGCACAAGCTCTTAACATATCTTCAAGAATCTGATTCACACGCTCAGTCTGTCCATCGGTTTGAGTGTGATAGGCAGTACTGAATCTGAGATGAGTTCCCATGGCTTCATGCAGACTCTGCCAAAAACGAGAGGTAAATTGACTTCCTCTATCAGACACTATCTTCTTAGGCACTCCGTGAAGACTAACGATCCTTGAAATATATAACTCTGCTAATTTATCTCCTGCATAGGTAATCTTAACTGGAATAAAGTGAGCTACCTTAGTCAATCGATCCACTATTACCCAGATCGAGTCATAACCTGCTTGGGTCTTAGGAATCCGGTGATGAAATCCATACCAATTTCTTCCCACTTCCACTCTGGAATCTTCAATGGCTGTAGCAATCCTGCTGGTCTCTGGTGCTCTGCCTTGACCCTCTGGCAGACATCACAAAGTGCAACATATTCTGCAATCTCACGCTTCATACTAGGCCACCAATACCTTTCCTTGAGGTCTTGATACATCTTAGTACTTCCAGGATGAATGGAGTATAAAGTCTCATGCGCTTCTTTGAGAATCAACTCCTTAAACTCTTTCTGATCTGGTACGCAAATACGTTTCTCATACCAAATAGTACCTTGTTCATCTTCAGTGAACCCTAGGGCTTTTCCTTTCTTCATATTGCTCTTAATCTCCTTGACATCAGCATCATCTACCTGTGCTTCCCGAATCTGATCTTCCAACGTAGGGCGTACTTCCAAAGTAGCTAAATAACCTTCTTGGACCAATTCCAAACTAAGCTTCTGAAATTCCTTATAAAGGGCTGGCTGACTTTCCTTAATCATCAGAGTATTGCAGTAACTCTTTCTACTTAAAGCATCGGCTACGACATTGGCCTTGCCTGGATGATAATGGATTCCAATGTCATAATCCTTGATCAATTCCAACCATCTTCTTTGTCTCATATTGAGGTCAGCTTGGGTGAAGATATACTTCAAACTCTTGTGATCAGTATAAACCTCACAACGATTACCAATGAGATAGTGACGCCAAATCTTTAAAGCATGCACTACGGCTGCTAATTCCAAATCATGGGTAGGATAGTTAACTTCATGTGGCCTTAGTTGTCGCGAAGCATACGCTACAACCTTCTTATCTTGCATTAGCACACAACCAAGTCCTTGTCGGGATGCATCACAGAATATCTCAAAATCCTTCCTATTATCTGGCAGGATGAGCAGTGGGGCAGTTGTCAAACACTTCTTTAGTTCTTGAAAACTTTGCTCACACTCTAGTGTCTAAATAAATTTCTTCTCCTTCTTTAAGAGTTGAGTGAGCGGTCTAGCTTTTCTAGAAAACCCTTCTATGAAACGGCGATAATATCCCGCCATTCCAAGAAAACTTCGGATTTGGGGTGCCGTCTTAGGTGACTCCCAACTTAGCACATCTCGTACCTTACCAGGGTCAACAGCGACTCCTTCTGCTGATATGACATGTCCTAGGAAAGCAACTTCTTTCATCCAGAACTCACATTTACTGAACTTTGCGTAAAGCTGATTCTCTCTTAGCTTCGTTAAAACTTCGCGCAAGTGATCCTCATGTTCTTCCTCACTCTTGGAGTAGATCAGAATGTCATCAATGAAAACAACAACAAACTTATCCAGATATTCCATGAATACCTTATTCATCATGGTCATGAAGTAGGCAGGGGCATTGGTCAATCCAAAAGACATCACAGTATACTCATACTGTCCATACCGAGTAACAAAAGCTGTTTTGGGTATATCCTCTTGACGAATCTTCAACTGGTGGTAACCTGATCTTAAGTCAATCTTCGAGAACACTCCGGCTCCTTGAAGTTGGTCAAACAAATCATCAATTCTTGGCAGAGGGTACTTATTTTTGATGGTGACCTCATTAAGTGAGCGATAATCTACACACATTCTCTGAGTTCCATCTTTCTTTTCAACTAAAAGAACTGGCGCTCCCCATGGCGAAGAACTTGGTCGAACAAAACCTTGATCTTGCAGCTCTTTGATCTGTCTCTTTACCTCAACTATCTCATTAGCAGGCATTCTATAAGGTCTCTTGGAAATGGGTGGGGTTCCAGGAACTAGTTCTATCAAGAACTCTATATCTCGATCCGGTGGCATCCCAGGCAACTCATCTGGAAACACATCAGGAAATTCGCTAGCAACTGGCACATCTTCCAAACTTATTCCTTTGGCACTACAAACTTTAATCCCTTCGGAAGGATCTGAAACGGCTTGAACTTTTAACTTGGCTCCATCTGGACTGGTTAAGGTGATCACTCTATTCCCACAATCCAAAACTGCTTGGTTCTTGGAAAGCCAATCCATTCCTAGGATCACATCTAGGGACTTGGTGTCTAGGAGGACAATCAGGTTGGCTAGAAATTCTACCCCTCCAATTAATATCTTAACTTCGGGGCAGCCTTGGTTCGTACTCAAATTAGAACCAGGTGATTGCACTAATAAAATAGTCTTAAGAGGCATTGTCTTTAATTGATGATTTGCAGCAAAACTCAGAAACAAGCGAATCGTAGCTCGAATCAAACAAAACCATGGCGGATCTTTGAGTTGACTAGGAGCTTACCTTGTATGGCGTCGAGTGCGGTAGGCGTCCTCGGTGGTGACTTGATTCACACGGCCTCTTCCGGTGGCGGCGGAGTCCTGGTGGCTTGGTTGGGAGTGCAGGGCACTCCACGTCCTGATCCTCGTGCGGGGGTCTTGGCTGGCGTAGATCCCAAGTTGAAACGAGCTGGTGTCACAGCTTGCTTTCTTGGGCAATTATTAGCATAATGACCGAGTTCATGACAGTTGAAACAGGTGACTCCTGCGGTGGATTCTGGTCCTCCGAGGTGGATTCTTTGTTGGTGGTGAGGTTGCGATTGCTGAAGGAGTCGGGCGAGTCTTTGGTGCGAGTGTTCGAATGCATTCAGAGGAGTGAAACGAGCAGGCTGTTGAGCATTGGTTCTGACTCTCTGCTGATGACTTTGATGGGCTCCATGCTGCATCATGTTTCTCTTACGGGATTCTTCCAATTCACGGCGAGATTCTTCAATGAGCATAGCTTTATCTACCAGGTGTTGGAAATCTGCATAGTCATTGCCAATGACTTGCACCTTTAGTCCTGGATAGAGTCCACGCTTGAACTTCTTCTGGCGAGCATCATCTGTAGCTACATCCTCTGGAGCGTAGCGAGCGAGTTGAGTGAATTTATTAAGGTATTCACTCACTGACATCCCTTCTCGCTTAAGCTCTCGGAACTCATTCTTCTTCATTTCAACCTTGCCATCTGGAATATGAGAGTGGCAGAAAGCATTGGAAAAGTCTGCCCAAGTGATAGTCTGAGGGTCATCATGGGTGGCACTGTAGTTCTCCCACCATTCAGCGGCGGTGCCCTCCAGCTAATGAGCGGCATAGAGAACCTTCTCACGATCTGCGCACTGAGCAATTGCAAGCTTCTTCTCAATGGAGCGAATCCAATCGTCGGCATCCAATGGTTCTGAAGAGTTGGAGAAAGTTGGTGGACGAGTCCTCATAAATTACGCTAGCCGGACTGGGGCGAGCTTGAGGAGTGTGCGGCGGCTAGTTCTGTTGGTTCAATAGGTTAGCTAGAACAGCTGCGATGCAGTTACATTGATTCATCATGTTGTTCATCTTCTGCATCATTGTGTTCATTAGCTGAGTTTGAGCTGCCAGAAAATGTCCCATGTTCTGATCTGTCACTACTGATGGTGGCGGTGGTGCATTGGGATTGGAGTTGGTGTTGGCACTGGCACTGGCATCCACGGGCGAACTGCGACCGGCTCCAGAACGAGTGTCAACCATCTGAGATGCAGCACAAGGTTTGATAGGTAAGAGGGAAAAGAAGTAGACGAGTGGTAAGATCATCTAGGGGAGAAGGTAATACCCAGGGACAAAAGAACACAGCCGATAGGCTTCAAATAAAGAGGCAATTAAAGCTTTTTCAATTAAAGGCATGGTTGCGACACCGTGCTTGGGGCAAGTGTACAACATACCAGGCACACAAGCAAAGAAAATCTTATTATACGCAGACTAAACGTAACTAAACTGAAAGGAAAAATATGCTCAAGCACCGTTGAGCACTAGGAACCTATCTTATATGGTAGTCTTCTTGGCATAATCTTGACAGCTTGATCCTCACCTTCTTTGGTTGAATCCTTGCAGAAGACTCGAGGCTTTGAGAAGTTTCATGAGATAAGATCAATTTAAATTTTGAATCAATGTTTCAGCAAAGAAGAGGAATAAGAACCTAAGAATAAGGCGAGAGGAGACGAAAACTATTAAGTACCAATTTGATGGTTTGATTTAGAAAATAATTTTGAAGCCCATGCTAACTAGGATAGCGACCTACAGTCGATATGGCTCTGATACCATCTCGGTCGGGACCCGGATTTGCAAATCCGAAACCCTCTGTGTATATTGCACTAGTCCAGGATCACGCTAGTGCACACAGTGGAAACATAGATGAAATAGCATTCCATACAACGAATTAACTAAGAAGAAGCAAATTATTATTAAATAAAGCAAACGACCTTAGGGTCAATGTTTACACCATTACGCCTTAAGGGCTTAAGAAACAATTACAATTGCAGCGCAAAAGATAACTTGAGCCATTCGACATGCCACAGGCAATCGTCTGGGGAACGACTTCCTAATCCACGTAGTCTTCATAGAATTCCTCCTCATGATATTCATTATCTCCTTGAAGAATCGATCAACAAGGGCATAAAGCCGTGAGTACAAAGGTACTCGACAAGCGTAGGGAAATGATGCAATATATTCATGCGGCTTGACAAGGATGGCTATATATTTCATTAGCGTAAAGCGATAATTTGAATTGAAATACAATAAATAGATTGAAAGCATATTTATGAAAAGAAATAAATAAGCGATAGATCAATGATAGACAACAAAACAACGATGAACTCCCGTTCACATCCCAACAATTCCACATTCCACATTTTATGAAACACTCTATACCCGTGTGACATTCCGGGCTTTGTCCATGATCATGACGCGGCTATTCGAATAGTTTTACACTCTGCAGAGGTTGTACAACTTTACCCACAAGACATGAACATCTCTTTGTGCAATCGATCTTAACACACTTCCTTTGGTGTGTCGCAGAGATGTCATGACAAAGCCTTTGCAATGCACTGTCTAAACTCGGTACTGCCCGCTAAGGTTTCGCCACTTAGGGCCCCCTCTTGCGCCTTGCGAATCTACCCGTCCATCCCGAAACCCACACCACCAACTAGCAGTACTCAAGGCTAGACCTTGCAAATTAATCAGCTAGGTCTGTCCCATTCCAGACATGTGGTAGTACGGTTAGGCCCAGTTCAATGGTGCACAAGATTAAGTCTTTAAATTGTCTCAGGCAAGACATCCACATCCTAATGTGCTAGAAAGCACTCCCTTTACTACACGATCACTTGCTCGAGGGAAAACAATTCGTTCAACCAAGACCAATGGTAACCCTCGCCAAGGTACAACAAATTTTTAACAGAGGCTAACGGCCACGATTCAATATCTCATTAAGTCAAGATTAACATTATTCAATATGTGACATGAATCCCAACGTATATCTAAGCATGTCTAAGCATAGCTACGTAACCCAATGTTGGTATAATGATTATGTCCAACTAGTAATGTCCCAACCTAGGTTTAGCAATTGATACATGGCATACAATTAATCAAGGTGGCATCATATCAACTAGGTATACAACTACTCCCATTAAATAAGCATTGATACACAAAATAGCATGCAATTGTATAAAAGTAAATTAATTTTGCAAACATAGGATCAACATGATCAAAGGATTACGACTTGCCTTGCTGATCTAGTGCTGAATCTTGGTCTTCGAAGTCTTCGTTCGCTCCCTCGGAATTAGCGTCTACCGGAAAAGAAGCAACGAAACCAAATAAATTTAAAACAGAGACTCAAACAAGCTCAAAACTGAAAATAAATGGCTCTGGAAAATAGATCTTGATTTTAGAAAAATTTAGAAACTTGAATCGCCTCAATCGGAGTTCGTATGAGGGAGAACGAGCTTATGGAAAATTAAATCAGAGAAAAAGGCTGAAAATCAGAAATTCGGAATTTCTGGATTTATTTTTGTACTGGAAAATTGGTTTATTGCGCAACGCTGATGTCATCAGGTTCACGGTGGACTGGGTCCACGGCACTGCGCTGGTTCACCGTGCACCCCGCGCACGGCTGACGTCGGCGCTGACGCAGCGGCTCGACTGACGCGGCGGGTGACGCAGGCGGCTAACGCGGCGCACACGCGTCGCTCATCGGGCGGAAGGGCCAGATCGGATGGCCGGAAACGCTACTGCGGGCGGAGGTGACGCGGCGCGATCGGGAGCGTCCGTAGATGATCGGACGGCTGGGGCTTTTTCGATGCAACGCGACGGCGGGGTGGCGGCCTATCCCACCGGAGACGAAGAAGACGAACCGGCAAACAGCGAAAGATGGCCGGATCGGGCGCGGGGCAAGACGGACTGGGGAGAGGGCGACGCGGGCAAGGTGAAGGGACCAACGGCGGCAGCTAGAACGCACCGACGACGAAGGAAGTGGCGGCGGAAGGTCTCGGCTCGACGGCGATCTTCGGTGAGGTCGCGCAAAGCAACGACGGCGTCTCGGGCAGCGAAAGAGAGGGCAAACGAAGCGGCGCAACGAGGCGATCCTCGGGAGGGGTGCGACGCTTTAAATAGCAGCCTCGACGGCCGTGTTCGACACGGACTCCAAGACGTGCGGCGCGAGGACTCCGAGAGGCGGCGACGGCTAGGGTTCGCGGCGCGGCGACGTGGCCGCATCGCAGCCGTCCACGCGTCGCGCATCGGACGGCCGTGGCGCGCGCGGGCTGGGTGGGCCACGAGGTGGAGCTGGGCTGGAGCGATGAGGCTGGGCAGAGTGGGCTGGGGAAACGGGCCGGAGCAGATTCAGCCCGAGGGGCTTTTTGAAATTAAAAACATTTTCCGATTTAAGAAAAATCAAGAAATTCGAATAAATGCAAATAAAATCCTTTCATTAATAGGAAAATCAAATTTAGCTTGGATTAATTCAAGAAAAGTGCAAATGGTTTATTTTTGAATTCAAACATTCCAAAACTGAAATTTTTGGGATGTTACAATTCGCAAGGCGCAAGAAGGGACCCTAAGGGGCGAAACCTTAGCGGGCAGTACCGAGTTTAGACAGGGCATTGTAAAGGCTTTGTCATGATATCTCTGCGACACACCAAAGGAAGTGTGTTACTAACGTTTGCACAAAGAGATGTTCATGTCTTGTGGGTAAAGTTGTACAACCTCTGCAGAGTGTAAAACTATTCGAATAGCTGCGTCCGCGGTCATGGACAAGCCCGGGAATTTAACACTGGGTATAGAGTGTTTCATGAAATGTGGAATTGTTGGGATGTGAACGGGGAGTTCACTGTTGTTTTGTTGTCTAAAGTAATGCTATTGAATTTATTGGTTGATACCTGTTTGTTTGCACCAAAATTTGGCAAACATGGTCAAAATCGGTAATAAAGTTAGAGATACAGAATTAACGGACAGGATGGAAAGGTTTGGAGATATTTTGGTAACTGCCATATTTTAAAACAACCGTCCGAGATAAGGCCGATACGAAACGGACTTGAAGCGTGTTGTATCAGGACACGATCGGCCGCGGGTATAAAAGAAGGACCAAAGCGAACTGCAGAAAAAACCAACACAATACAATCAACTAGTCTTTACTTTTTCTACTTTTCCTGTCGACTAGGAGTAGCTTCTGTAATTTAGCCTTCGTAATCGATTTTGATCAATAAAGTTGCGCATCGCCGATTGTTGATCTTCGTCAATTACACCCCAGGTTTGATTTGTTCTGATTTTGTTGCGCATCGCCTTCTTCAGAATCGATCTGCCTTTATCCTCTGATTAGCCTTAATCGGCTAGTTAGACATCCTGTTACCTTAATCTTGATCGGCTTCAAGTTGATTAGATCTAAGCCGATTGATCATCACGATCGGCTTTGTGTGGATTTTATATTTTTCACCTTGTCGATTCTGAGTCAAATCGGTAGCACGCTCTGAACCGGTGTTAAATGCGGTGTCTTCTTTGTCGAAACCCTACATCAAGTTTTGACATCAACACACTCTTAGCACGCCGGTGGGACCATGTCTCGTCGGGAAGTCGATTCCGCCGTCGATCTCAACACGAAGCTATAATCGTCCCAACAATGGGCGATTTAACCGCAGAACAACGTCAAGAGATTGAAGATCGGAAAGCGCGTTAGAAGAGATGATGCTAAATTGCTACCAAAAGACTAGGCGTGGCGTTACGAAATCCGCCTGCCGACGGTCAATACACAGGAGACAAAGGTGCGCGAAGCGGTAAGTCGATATCTACCGCTCGGGCGAATTATCGGCTATGATTAACCAATCGTGCACCATGCTTTAATAAACCAATCATCGGCTCTGTAGCGACTCTTAAGCGATGATAGCAAATAGCGTTAAATCTATAGCCCGAGTTGGCCTCGTCGAGAAGCTGCATGACCCACTACAAGCTCGCCAAATTATCCTGTTTTTGATTATCACAAAACACGCGAGCACACCGGCCGATCCTAAACCATCGGCTATGACCTCACCTCCCACGATGATGCCCACACAACCTACGGTCATATTGCCTAGGGATCCTCGGTCAAGTGGGGTGAGCCATTACCACGCCTATACCGACGCCGCTAAGTATGATCCATCCATCAATCTACCACCGTCGGCACCTTTTTACGCTTTTCCCCAATCGGTTTCACGGTAGATTGGCTCGAAAGATATCCCCAGAGCCTACCCGCTTAGAAACCGGGTCCACAGGTAATGCGTACTCGAACCATTTATCCGGTGCGGAACCGCAAATTAGGCATAATCGCACGATCGGTATAATCGATTACGGCGGCGCGGCATAATTGGCAACCCGCGCTTGCACTCGGGGCGGGATCGATTATGGTCGACATTATCAAGGGACTCTTGTGCGGTGGCGATAATGCCAATTGGACCGATCAGATCTGTACCATTTTGAGGGATCAGTTTGGCATACAACCAAAAGGAAAAGTGATCGGCTATAGAAAGCCGTACCCCGATTACATAGATCGCATGCCTTACCCTCATAATTTGAGTCCGGACTTTGCCAAATTCTCGGGATGATTCTATCACTACCGGAGCATGTTGGGCGCTTTATCGCACAATGCGGTGAAGCGGCCCGATCCGACGGGTTAAAAATTAGGTTATTTCCGTTATCTTTATACGGGGCAGCATTTACTTGGTTCACTTGTTTGCCTCGAATTCGGTCCATTTATGGAGCGATTTGGAAAGCCGATTCCATGAATACTTCTTTTAGGCGGTTTAGAGTTAAAATTTCAGATCGAGTTACATCGCCAAAAGTTTGGAGAACCGTAATGATTACATCAAAGGTTTAGAAATCAGGAATCGGTGTTTTAGCGTTACGTTACGACAATCAACTCGCCGATTTAGCATTTCAAGGTTTGATCCCTCCTCTTAGGGAGAAATTCGGTGAGGCGAGAATTCACCGACCTTAGCCACTTATTGCATCGCGTATCGGCTCAAGAAAGCGATTCAGCGACAATAAGGTGTTTAATGGTAGATTTAAAAATAGTAACAACAAAGAAAAGGATAAGGCTAAGGTCAATATGGTTGAAAATTGTCCTAGTGATTCGTCGGAAGGCGAGGAAGCGAAAATAAACATAGCGAATGGGTAAAGGGTCCAAGAAATCCTTAGTCTGTTCTTGGCTTAAGCCGACTAGGAATAAATCGGAGGTCAAATACTCTTTCGATGTTTCCAAGTGCGATCGTATTTTGATTTATACGCAAGAAAGATATCGATTGCGGAGGGACATGTGACACCGTCGCCGATGAGATCAAAAAGCGCGGTATTGCAAGTGGCATCATTCTTATTCACATAACACTAATGATTGCAATATCTTGAGTCAGCAGATCGATCGCTATTGAAGATGGTCGGTTGAAGTTTGCCGATGAGCCGACCATGCGGTAGATGTCGATCCGTTTCCTATCAATATGGTACATTGCTTGGCTAAAGGAAAGAGCCGATGCAAGGCGAAGCGAAAAAAGATCGACAAGTCGACATACAATCAAGCTCGGATGGCGGCGGACACTTAAAATTACCATCGGTTCCTTACAAATAGAAGCCGATCGAGAAGGAAAAATTCAAGGACCATCAAACCCAAGGGAATCCCGGTGGGTAAATGGTACAAAGCGGAAAATCTCCATCTAGGCGGCCCGCGAAAGGTTTGGTCCAACGTTCTCACAATTAATGGAAGTATGAAAGGATGAACAACCGACCATCTGCATCATACCGTCGGTCGGATAATTTGTACCGCATGAGAACGTGGAGAGGGCACATAGAAAGTGTCCCTTTGGCAATTTCTTTGGGAGAGGAGAGTAGCGTTGCCATCACCGTATACACGCCGATGGAACATTATCCTCGAGACGATTGGCCAGCGCAATCGGCGGACATAAACTATCTGGGCGATTAGAGAGCAAGACAAAAGTCACGAAGGCGGTCCATGAAAGATTATCTAAACCGAATCAAGAACAAAGTCAAGCCAAGACACACAAGACCGATTCGATCAAGGAGACTTGGTGGCGAATCTGGCCGGTGGAACCTAAACCTGGTGGTGCCCATCGAGCTGAGCAAATCCTGCGACAGCGGCTTCAAGGCTAAGGACACAAGAAATTCGTGAAGCCGATGCCGAGAAAGAGAGATGAAGTGTTTAATGAACCGTCCAATGAGATCGCCAAGAAAGAGTGGAGAAGAAAAGAGCAAGCGAAGAAGATTTGAATCGGTGACAACTTGATTCTCCATGATTGAGATGACACACCTCCATGGATGTCAACATGGTGTTCACATTGCCGGCCGAGTTCAAAGTCGAGGCGAATCGGCCAAAGAAGCGATTGCTCGATTATGCTCGGTGCAGAGCGCCATCTTTGAGAAACCCAAAGGCGATCACGGCATCGAAACCTCTGTACTTGAAAGGATATATAAATGGCAAGCCGATATCAAGGATGCTGGTAGACGGAGGCGCCACAGTGAATCTAATGGCATACACAACATGTAAAAAACTGGGTAAGTCGGCGAAGACTTAATCAAAACTAACATGGTTACGAATGACTTCACAAAGCGACCCTCTGAAGCAAAAGGTGTTATAGTCACAGAGTCGATCGTCGGTAGCAAGACCTTGCCGGCGGCGTTCTTTGTAATTGATGCCAAAGGAAATTACAGTGTGCTGCTCGGACGGGATTGGATTCATGCAAACTGTTGTATCCCATCGACCATGCATCAAGCGCTCGTTCAATGGAACGGAGAAGAAGTCAAGGTCGTTACAGCCGATACATCAGCGCACATCGCCATGGCTAGCTCCGATGCGAATTGGCGACACGAAGAAGCTGGCTGTATATCGGGTAAGGTATTTGGACGGCTGCGATTTCATATCGTAAGCAAATACGGACTTATGCCGATCGATGTCAAGCGACACCTTTGATCGGGCAAACGAAGTGTTGCGCCGATGGGGACAAGAAAAACATTGAAGGCGCTACAGGACAAAATGCAAAGCTATCGACAAACAACGGATAGCTACGAAGCCATAGAAGACTTTGAAGAAATAGAAAAGTTGGGGCAAGGGTTCACATCTACCGATTTGCTTGAAGAAGTCGATATAGGTAACGGTGATAGGAAAAGACCAACTTTTGTCAGTACAAATTTAGATGTGAAATACAAAGAAGAGCTAATAAAAATACTTAGAAATTATAAAGATTGTTTCGCTTGGGAGTATCATGAAATGCCCGGATTAAGCCGTCAACTGGTGGAACATCGGCTACCTATAAAATCGGGCTATCGGCCGTTTAAACAGTATCCCAGGCGTTTTAATCCAGCCTTGTACCAAGTCATAAAAGAAGAGATAGAACGATTGTTGCAAGCAAAGTTTATCAGGCCTTGCCGATACGCTGAATGGGTTTCCAACATCGTTCCAGTAATGAAGAAAAATGGAAAACTTCGAGTATGTGTCGACTTTAGAGACTTGAACAAAGCGGCGCCAAAGGCGAATACCCTATGCCAATAGCCGATATGCTTATCGATCTTTGCATCGAGAAACAAGATCATAAGCTTTACGGATGGTAATCTGGGTATAACCGGATACTCATGGCGAAGCCGATATACCAAAACGACCTTGGATGTCCCGGTGCAATAGGGTTATTCGAGTGGACTGTAATGACTTTCGTCTTGAAAAACGCTGGAGCAACCTACCAGCGAGCAATGAATCTGATCTTCCACGATTTAATCGGCCACATCGTTGAAATTTATATAGATGATGTAGTGGTAAAATCTGCGAAGATTTCCAACATCTGGCCGACTTGGAGAGGTGTTCAAAAACATAAAAGCGCACGGTTTGAAGATGAATCCTTACAAGTGTGCGTTGATTGTGTCGGCGGGGCGGTTTTAGGTTTTATGGTACATGAAAGGGGAATCGAAGTCAGCCAAACAAGGGTCAAAGCCATAGCCAATACTAAGCCACCAACATGTAAAAACGAATTACAAAAATTGATCGGCAAAATTAACTACCTCCGTCGGTTCATCTCGAACCGCTCTGGTAGGATCCGTGCTTTACCCCATTCTTTGAAGTTAAAAAAAGCGAGGAATTTATATGGGGAGCGATCGTGAGAATGCTTTTGACGAAGTAAAAGGTATTTATCAACCCTCCGATCTTGGTGCACGAAAAAGGTATTCCCTTGATTGTATGTCTGGTGAAGAAGATACTATTGGAGCTGTTTTGGCGCAAGAGGTACATGGTAAGGAGAAGGTTATCTTTTATTTAAGCCGACGGTTGCTAGATGAAGTCGGTACCCTTTATCGAAAAACTATGTTTATCATTGTACTTCTCATGCACAAAGCTAAGGCACTACATACTAGCATCGGCTTGTAAAGTTATCGCAAAACCGATGTCATAAAATATATATTATCGGCTCAATTTTGTGAGATCGACTTGGCAAATGGGCTTACGCCTTGGTGAGTTTGACTTATCATACGAATCGGCCAGCGGTCAAAGGACAAGTCCTAGCCGATTTCATAACGAGGACATGACACGTGCAAACTTAGTCTTGGTGGCACCATGGCGGTTGTTCTTTGATGGATCGGTATGCGAGGAAGGATATGGTATCGGTATTGTACTCACTTCACCTAGAGGACATAGCTTGAATTTGCATTAGGCTAAATAGCCGACGTTCAACAACCGGGCCGAGTATGAGCGTTACTCAAAGGCTTCTTGTTGTTAGAAAATATTGGAGTAGGAATTTGTTGAGGCATATGGTGATTCACTATTGGTAGTACAATGAGATAAAGGAGAATATCAATGTCGGGATGAAATACTACTGAAATATTTAGAACAATGTTTAGAAATTATCAGCTCTTTTACTTCATTTTCTATCGGTCATATTCCTCGTGGAATGAACGATAGGGCTAATACTTTAGCTCAGCAAGCATCAGGATATAAGGATTTTGACCAAAGTCGGAGACCGAACTAGTGAGCAAGCGGTCATGTGCGCAAATATTGCTGATTGGAGAAGCAGATTAAAGATTATCTAGTCGACCCATCTAAGCCGTGGAGCGAAGGATCGGCAACAAGCATTGAAGTACGTTGTTATGGATGATATACTGTATTATCGGACTATGGAGGGCTTGTTGTTAAGATGTCTTGAAGCTGAAGAAACACGAGTGGCGATGGGTGAAGTGCATGAGGGCATTTGTGGTTCTCATCAATCGGCACATAAGATGAAATGGATGCTCAGACGGACAGGTTATTTTTGGCCGACGATGCTAGAAGATTGCTTCAAATATTACAAAGGATGTTAGACATGTCAAAAGTTTGGCAACATACAATTAGCACTAGCATCGACTTTACATCCAATTGTCAAACCTTGGCCGTTCAGAGGTTGGGGAATAGACATAATCGGCCAAATATTTCCTGCTTCGAGTAGAGGCCACAAATTTATTTTGGCCGCAACCGATTACTTTTCAAAGTGGGTTGAGGCTATCCCACTTAAGAAGGTGACTAGTGTTGAGGCGATTAGTTTTGTGAATGAACATATTGTCCATCGGTTTGGAATACCACAAACAATCACGACCGATCAAGGTACAGTATTCATGTCTAAAGAGTTTCAAGGTTACGCCACAAGCCTAGGGATCAAATTGTTAAACTCTTCGCCTTATTACGCTCAGGCTAATGGACAGGCCGAGTCGTCTAATAAAATACTAATTAAGTTGATCAAAAGAAAAATTGATGAGAAGCCAAGGAATTGGCATTCTACTTTATCAGAGTCACTTTGGGCCTATCGGCTATCGTATCATGGAGCGACAAAACTTTCACCTTACCAATTGGTGTATGGACAAGAAGCTGTTTTGCCTGTAGAAATCAACATTGAGTTGATACGAATAGCCAGACAGAATGATTTGTCGGCTCAAGATTACAATGACTTAATGGTCGACAGCTTGGATGAGTTGGCGGAATTACGTTTGTCTACGCTTGATCGGCTTAAGAAGAATAAGATCAGAGTTGCAAGGGCATACAATAAAAGGGTCATGCCTAAATCTTTCGTCCAAGCCGATTTAGTATGGAAAACGATATTGCCTGTTGGTTCTAAGGATAACCGATTTGGAAAATGGTCACCTTCGTGGGAAGGGCCATACAAAATTAATCGGCTAGTCGGTGGAAACTCGTACTTACTGGAAACACTGGAAGGGTATGTCTTGCCTAAAGAAATTAATGGGAAATATCTAAAGAAATACTATCCTAGCGTTTGGATCGGAGCTTAGCCGACTAAAAATCATGTTCAAAGACGAGATTAACACGATGCTGTTAATCGGCTGAAAGAATTGCAAATTTAGAGAATAAGAATCGGTTAAACAGCTGATTATAAACATAACAAGTTACAAGCATTCAGAACAAGTGTTTTCAAAACAACCACCAGAGTTTACAATTCAATACTGGATGCCCGATCCTGGAAGTGTCGCGCCCAAGGCCGACAAAGCACCCGCTGCCTTGGCGATGATGTCTTGAATTTCGTTTAGCAGGCGTTCATCGTCCTTGGGATTCCCGGGCACTGGTTTTACCTTGGCAGATTGTTTGGTCACATTTTCAACAGCCGCTGCAATGCTAAGTTTTTTATTCTTCAGCTCCGACGCAGTGGTCTCCAAGGTTTGTTGGCCTTCTCCGATTTGTTTTTTAAGCATGGCCAACTCTTCCAAGAGGAGTTTCTTTGTTTTTTCCAATTTAGAGAGGGATTCCTTGGTCGATTTAAGACGTTGAGCACCAGTATCAAACTTGCGCTTTTTTGCCTTGGCATCAGCAACCAATTCCACCAAAAGTTTCTGATCGGCCTCTTGGGCTTCACGACGTTGAATACGATTTTGTGCCTCCTCCACTTCAATTTTTCTATCATCCAGGTGACACACATTGAGGAGGGCTTGCATTGCTTCGGAGGAGATCGGCTTCAACAAAGACCATGGCATCTCTTATTGGTTGATTGTTAGCCAAGATTTCGATTGTGGTTGCATCACTAGTTTGAAAAGATTATCAAGGCGTTCTTTCATGCCCAAGGCGGAGGTGCGGTGGCGATGCTTTTTCTGATACTTGAAGGATTCTTCTAATTTCTGCATCATAGTCATCGGTGGCCATAATCTCCGGGTCGTCAAGATCGGCCAAAGAAAATCCGAGCAAATTCATTGGATCTAACGGTTCTGACCAATCGGCGATTGGAGTGGGTTGAGTCGGCTTCGGCGTTGGAACTGGCTCGGTTGAAATATTTGGAAGATCGGCTAAGATCTTCGCGATTTGAGTGGATTGCGTTGGCTAAAGGAAAATAAGACAAAGGGTGAGCCAATGCATTAAGATACATAAGTTATTATACAAAGTATCGTAGCTTACTTCTCCGATAGCCGATACATGGGGCGAACTCTCGCCGCTTTGTTCTTTAGTCTTGGGCCCCTTCTTTGCTGGAGCCTTGGTATACTTTACTTTTTTCTTTTCTAGAGATACAAATTGGATAAAGGTTAGTTTGAAAGAAAAGGAGAAGATGGCATTAATCGATTATGTTAACACTTACTTGGCTGTTTTTTCTCGATATCCGATAAGGATGGGCTGTGAACCCCTAAAGTACGGAGAGATAGCCCGTAAGGCGGTCGATTGATGTGCTCTCTTGCCCTGATCATTCCCGGATTGGCTAGAAATAGGTTTTTGGTCGACATCCTTAGCCTGCAAATACACAGTAAAAATAATTAGAAAAGTGCATCTGGAAAAAGACCGATGTACAAGATAAAGCTTATTCAAAGCCGATACCTTATCTACTAAACTTGAGTTAGTATAACCCGACGAGCTAGCTTCACTGCTAGATTCGCTGTTAGATACTAAGGATGGCTCTGGCAGGTTTGGAAAAAATTCTTTGATGATAACTGATGGAGTCTTCTCCATGTACAAACACTCTGCGATAGCCGACCACCATGTCGTGAAACCCCCTGCGCGGCGAGCATTCAAATGGAAGTGGGGGAGATTGCGAAGTTGTAGCTCGTCGGCTAACTCCAAAACTAGCCTTGCCGATGTGGCATTGCGGACCCTGGCTCTGGGCTGAAGCCGATCTAGAAGCGGCAAACTTGGGATCACCTGGCCGAAGCCGAGCTGTCTTGCATATACTGAAGGATGGTAAAATTCGTATGAAGGTTGAAAAGTCCGATTCCAAGTATGAAGGCCGACATGGAATATACATGGAGAGATGAAAATTCTATATAAGTCCAGAGTCTCCTGAGGCATCATAGAGTATCGGCTTCGGATGAAGAAAAGAAGGCGGGGAAAATCGGTGCATCACCATAACTAAAGAAATCTTGCTTTGCTTGAAGTCTTGATTGTTCAATTGCAAAAGAATGATAGAAACCTTTTGCGGTGTCGGAAAGGCCCTTGTCTCATTTTGGAGCACATCATAAATCTTTCACCAAAGGATCGGCATGCTCTAAAGCTGAATAGGTGCTCCTTGGGTATATCTTCCCTTGAAAAGGAGTATCATCGGTGAATCCAAGTTAAAAGAACAATTTGAATAAGCAGTACAACCATATTTGTACGAACCACATTGGGCCACCTCGTTACCAATGATAAATTTTCGAAACCCGTATAAAGCCGACTCCTTATTATGTAAAGTATCGATACACGGCACCGGAAGATTTTTCCTAGAGCTAGCCGACGACCCTCAACAAGTCGCTCTGCTATCACTTGATATACGAGTTGGTCAAGAGATGCTCATGTAAAGCGGTCTAGCCAAAGGTTCAGAAAAGCAACATGTTCTTCGTCCGATACTAGGCCATTAACTTTGTTATTATTTCCAATGTATTTGGCCCAACCCTCTCCCTTAGATCGGATGATCTTATATTTTGGTTTTCCACTAAAAGCCGATACTTGATCTCCATCGGCGAAGGCAACACAATTGAGCAACATCTAAAGAGTTGGGCGATGGGACCGGTCTTGGAATAAAAAGCATTAAAACAGTCAGACCAAAATAACAGTGTGGCCACTAAGGGCTCGTTGGCTTCAGGGTCGGCTAAGGAAAGTGAGATACACTCGGCTATACCCATTCTTTCCCATTCACTCCTCTTTTGGGCTGCTACTCTGATAAACCATTTTCTCCATCCTTTGAGAGTCATGTCGGCCAAGCCACAAACTCTTATTCCACCCTCTATGTTATGACCGGTAAGCAGAGGCAATCGAGGACTTCTTGGTTTGTTACTGGTATGGGCGTCTAGATTTCCCAATGGGCCCAAAAATATTGGTCATTCTGTTCGAATCGAATAAGTACGGCTAGAATCCATGGTAGCCGATGAAGAAATTGGATGAGTTGAAGGATTGCCTCGAGAATACTTCAAGCGAAAGTTCAAGCCGATTGCGGTGATTCGAGAGCTTATGTGCGTGAGGAATGACTAAGGTGGGGCCGTATTTTATAGCGTGGTGAAAATTTGAAGCGGCGGAAGTGAATCTCAAAAGCGCGGCGATTAAAGCGCACTACCCGCATGTCAAAAATTACGGCGAGTAAAAGCAACGATTAATGAGTGAAGTTCAAGCGTTAGCCGATTGAAAAAGCCGATTATTGATATTTTGAAAGATGACATGTCATCTCTCAAAATGGGGGCATATGTTTGCACCAAAATTTGGCAAACTTGGTCAAAATCGGCAATAAAGTCGAGATCTGGAATTAGCAGACGGGATGGAAAGGTTTGGAGATATTTTGGTAGCGCCATATTTTAAAACAACCGTCCGAGATAAGGCCGATCTGAAAGCGGACTTGAAGCGTGTTGTATCGAGACACGATCGATCAGCGGGTATAAAAGAAGGACCAAAGCGAACTGCAGAAAAAACCAACACAATACAATCAACTAGTCTTTACTTTTTCTACTTTTCCTGTCGACTAGGAGTAGCTTCTGTAATTTAGCCTTCGTAATCGATTTTGATCAATAAAGTTGTGCATCGCCGATTGTTGATCTTCGTCAATTACACCCCAGGTTTGATTTGTTCTGATTTTGTTGCGCATCGCCTTCTTCAGAATCGATCTGCCTTTATCCTCTGATTAGCCTTAATCGGCTAGTTAGACATCCTGTTACCTTAATCTTGATCGGCTTCAAGCTGATTAGATCTAAGCCGATTGATCATCACGATCGGCCTTGTGTGGATTTTATATTTTTCACCTTGTCGATTCTGTGTCAAATCGACCGCACGCTCTGAACCGGTGTTAAATGCGGTGTCTTCTTTGTCGAAACCCTACATCAAGTTTTTGACGTCAACACTGTTTTAGAAGGTGTCGGGTGATGCCTCGCCATTCTGTTCATGTTGTCTACCATTGATCTATCAGTTATTTATTTATCTTTTCATAAATGTGCTTTCAATCTATTTATTGTATTTCAATTCAAGCTATTGCTTTCTGTAAATGAACCATATGGCCATCCTTGTCAAGCCGTGCATGAATATATTGCATCAATTCCCTACGCCTTGCTGAGTACTTTTCGTACTCAAGGCTATACGCCTTTGTTGATCAGTTGCTGAGGAAGGATCAGGAAATGCTGAATACCATGAGGAGGAATATTATGAAGACTACGTGGATTAGGAAGGCGTTTTCTCAGACGATTGCCTGTGGCATGTCGAATGGCTCAACTTATCTTTTCCGCTGCAATAGTTATTTGTTTCTTAAGCCCTTAAGGCATAATGGTGTAAACATTGACCCTAAGGTCGTTTGCTTTATTTAATAATAATTTGCATCTTTCTTAGTTGATTCGTTGTATAGAATGATATTTCATCTATGTTTCCACTATGTACACTAGCGTGATCCTGGACTAGTGCATTATACACAGAGGGTTTCGGATTTGCAAATCTGGGTCCCGACAATAATCTCTACTACTTCTAATTACGACTTGGTGGCAGCGTTCCGTTCTCCATACCCTCTCTTTCCTTCTATTCGCTTAGCCGGCCCCCACCCCCCTTTCCTTCTGTTCGCTCAGCCTTTCCTTCTCGCTCAACCTTTCCTTATGTTCGCTCAGCCCTCCCCCACCTGATCCGGATTCCCTCTATTTTATGGAAATATTGCTGATCACATCTTAAAATGGAAGAATTTTATTCATATCTCTTACAAATGAAAGAGTTTCCTTATCATAACCCGCTTGGATGGAATGACATACTCACCATATCCCATAACATGAAAATCCTACTTCATTGTATCTCATTCGGATGGAAATACAGAGATTAAAAGGCAAGAATTGCATAATCAAATCACGTGCTAATCCCGGAGATCACAAGGCATCGTATCATAAAGGCCACCTTCAGCTCCATCATAGAGGACATAAGAAGAGACGTAGGAAGAGATAGAGGAGAGGAAGGCTCATACACACAAGAGAAAGAGATAAAGAAGCAGTACAAAAGATTCAAGGGGGGCGCAAGAAACAATATGGAAGGAGGCCATGGCCATGGATCCTTCTCTCTTTTTTTAAGACAGCTAAAACTGTGATTAAATTATGAGGGTAGAAAACAAAGTTTAAAGTTACAAGATGCAGAAGACTGCACTCGAGACAAAATGGGAGGAGAAAAAAAAGAAAAAAGACCAAATTCTTTAAAGTTGCCGTTGTACTGTCATGTTGAGGCTTTTTAAAATTATACTATCATGAATGATTAACTGATAATTTGAAGCACTCTTAAGTAGCTAATAAGTTCGCTTCATACATGTCTTTCTCATCAACCAACTTGGTTGTTGCTTTGAAAAACTTTTCTTAATAAGGTTATGTTTGAGAATTTTCATAGCAATGCTCGGGCACTTAACTAGTAACGTTTACATTTGAACTCGAGTTCCAGTAAAATAAATTTATAAATTCATCTAAAATTGCGTAGTTTCATAATATACAAATTTTTTTAATTTTTAGTAACAGTTTAAATTATTTGAAGTAAAGTTTGAATAAAACCCTAATATTGCACTATTAACAATATGAAAAAACCTAGCTCTTAAAAATATGAAATAAATTCCAAAAAATATTTAAGACCATAAGTAATCCATTTATGCAAATATTTAATTCTTAACTTATGGACATAAGTTAAAAAATTTAAATTATATAGAATATAGAATATACTATATCAAGAATTTTTGCAAGTTAACTTTAAAATAAATGAAGCAAATATTTAAATATTCCAGAGCTCATGAGAACCCCATATCTGCAATGAAATCCAAATTTAGGCTTAGTTTGTATTCAATGCATAAATAAGTTAATTTCAATGCATTGGAAATTCAAATAGTAATAATCAGTGCGTATAAATTAAGAATACAGTGAAAACAACTCCTAAGCTCTATCAATACCTTGATATCCATATTTATACAATAATATTTCATATTTGATAAAAGTCCAAATCAAGTTTATAAATGACTTGGTTTCTATGCATATAAGAATAGTATAAAGTATCGCAAATAAATAGTAATACAATTGGAACCAACTTCTAAACTCTTGTAAAACCATATACCTACTGTTCTATAATAATAATTTAATTGTTCCCTGTAAGAAATAAATTTTACTTAAAAATGTTTAGTAAGCACATTTGTAATTCGTATGTATGACCTAGAATAGTCACTATTCGTGGTTACTATTCATTGGCCCCAAAAAAAATATGGAATAAGTTTCTAAAAAGCTTGCTGAAAACTTAAACACTCCAAATCTGCAAAAAGATTTAAAATTTGAATTATTTTGAAACTAAGTTCATGAAAGATTTCATTCTCTATATGCATATAATTGGAATATGAATAACTTTCACAAATAAAAACTAAAATATGCAAAACTAGTTTCAAGATATTTCTAGGGTCAAGACCTACTAATGGTACAAAATGATTATATATATATACACGTAAACTACATTCACAATCCTAAAGAGAAATCTAACATTTTATAACATAAATCTTAGAAATACACAAGATTAGAAAATAAATATGATATCGTAAATAAACTCTAATACCATTAAGTCCAGCTTAAGAATGCTCCCTAAGGCAAAACTATTCTATTATGCGGAAATAATTCTAATTAAACATGCTTTGCATCTGAATCCTATTAAAAGCCTAACCCCGTTTGCGCTATAAACCTCAAAATCAATAACACAAACCAATGAACTTAAAATGATAAGGAATCACTATTTAAAATGTTTTTATCATGAAAGACTTCAATTGTAATTCATTTTAAATTTGGATTCATTTGATTTCTTTTTCCTCTTAATGTTATTGCTTCTTATCATCGTTGTATGGTACGAACGTGTAGACGCCGACGCAATTGAAGCTACTACTGAATACTTGGACCCCGAATTAACATATGAACCAACAAAGCAAACAAAGTACCCCCTTTGATCATATTGATCCCCATGTTTTATTTTTTTGTTTGTCAAATCAATTTATGTATGTGTGTATTTTATGTAACTTCGTTATATTGTGGTACTTGTAGATATACCTATTATCTCATGGAACTTCCATTACTACAGAATGATACAACACTATCGCTTCATCTAGGTCGGTTCTTAACTTTTTAGGAAAAAGCAATTGTGATAGATGATTTCGGAGAGGGTGTTAATAATAATCACAATCGGTTCTCAAGTTAGAACCGATTGTAATGTAGCATTGGGCATGGCACATCACAATCAGTTCTTATCTTAGAACCAATTGTGATGTGCCTCGCTAGGTTATTTATACCCTTGGACTGAACTCTCCTCTGTTGTTGTTTGAGAGGCAAAAAAAGCCACCACATCCCCAGAAAATACCTCATATTTTGGTTGGAAGCAATACTTGGTTGAGAAATTATGAAATCCTCGAGGTTGGGTGTTAAGAGGGTATAGTTGAAGACCTAGCTCAAGGAGATTCCCCCTCAATTTCCCCCATTTGTGGTTTTCTTCAAAAGGTGAAAGTTCCTTCAAACTCCTTCAATTTTGCACTAGGTAATTCGATATATCACAAAGAGAATTTAGGTTGCACTTGAATTGTGTATATCCTGTTAGATTTTTCACACCCTTTATTTGACAAGCACACATCCATTTAATTATCTTTGTAGTACTCTCATGTTAATTTGAAATTATTGTTACTGTAATATGATGAATGTTAGAGTTTACGTTATGTAACCTATGTCTCCCAGTCGAGGGTGCTTGTTTATAAATACGTTGAAATATCACATTTATAAGCAAGAACTCTGGAATTGTCCACTTTTTTTTTATAGTTCAAGGATATGTGGTTCGAACTAGTTCCTGAGCCACCGTACAACTCTGAAGAAAGTTTCGGCAGCATCTCCTTGATGTTCTCCGGATACACTCCCCTCTTGACTTGTTGGCGAGACGTGTATTTGGAGAACAACGGGGAGATGCTACCAAAATTTTCTCTGGGGTTTTACAACAGCTTAGGAATTGCCCGAACCACATATCATCGAATGGGATTAGGACCTAACCTAATTAGAGATTATGAGTCATTGTTGGTACGTACTTAGCTGGTCAATAGATAGACATTAATTCCTGAAGATCGTTTAATTTTTAATGCTTTCATCCTTATTTTCTTTCACTGAAGTCAATTGGATTTCAAGCTTACTACATTAGGTAATTCGATATCATTGTTGATGTTTTGAACGTATGTCTCCTAAGTACGGAATTGAAAGCTCTTAAGTAGGGAAGAAGTTATCGGGAGTGAAACTATATATCTTGAAACCCATTCTCTATTTTGCAAAGGTATTTAAATAATGTCTCAATATTCAAAATAGCTAGCTACCACTCCAGTTTTTCCTTAATTTAGTGTGTGTAGTTTAATTGCAGATGGACTGTGAAGAATGGATGTATCAAAAAAGCCGTGTGAGTGCTGAATTTCAGAGTGGTTCTAATGAGTTCAAAAAAATTACAAAAGAAGACATGGTGAAGAGGGGTGTAAACTTCATATATTGTTTTTGCTTTGATTGCATCAATCTCAGGAGATTTAACAAGTTAGCTCAAATTGAAGACCACTTGATTTGACATGGCTTCATGAGGAATTACACGTGTTGGATCCATCATGGGGAGACAAGTAGTACTTGTCCGGTATGCAACGAACACATGTTGGAACCTGATCATGAGTCATAGCTTGATATGTTTGAGGAGGATAATTTAGAGCAAATGTTGCAGGATGTGGAAGGAAATTACTTGCAAAAGTGTTTGAAAAGTTTAAAAGCTTGATGGAAAATGATGCCAAACCGTTGTTCTCGGGTTGCAAAGCAGAATACACCAAGTTGGGTTCGGTCCTTGCAATATTCGAACTGAAGACAAAACACTGTTGGATAGATACAAGTTTCAATGCACTTATAGTTCTTCTATCGGATGTGCTTTCAAAGGGAAATGACTTTGGCTAGTCGAAAACTAGTGGTCGAGTGACTTAAGTAGAGTGAGAGTCGAGAAGAATCAAGTAGGGATGTTGCCAGGTCAAGCGGCGGGTTAGTTCAAACACTTGGTCAATTACTGCCAAGTTCTCGTCTGGTCGAGTAATACCCCATCGGCTTGTGGTCGAGTGTAACATTCCAAAAATTGGATTTTAGAATGTTTGAATTTCAAAATTCACCATTTGCAATTTCTTTGAATTAATTTCAGCTTAATTTGAATTTTCAATTTATAAAAAGATTTAATTTGATTAATCTATTCATCAAACAAAAGATTTTCTGTATTTTGGGAGATTTTTCTGGATTTATTTGATATTTATTTGAATTTATTTGCTTTTATTTGAATTTCAGGAATTTCTTAAATTCGGAAAATGAATTTTTAGTCCGGTTTCCTTTTCGGGCCGAATCATTTTTTCCCGGCCCGTTTCCCCAGCCCATCTCCCTTCGCCCGGCCTGCTCCGCTTTTCCTCCCAGCCAGCCGAGCCAGCGCAGCCTGCGTTCGATCTGGCGCCGCGCGTGCGGCGTTTCGGATCTGCACGCGTCGCTGCCGCCCGAAACCCTAACTGAATCCCTGTGAAACTCGGCGTCCGTGCCGCGCCCGCCTCTCGAGGCTATTTAAAGCCCCGAGGGCCCCATCCCGAGGTTCCCCGCTCCGCTCCGCCGCTTTTGCCCCAAGCCTCGCCGCTCGAGTCGCCTCCGTCGCGGAGATCTCGCTCGCCGAAATTCTGACGCCGCCCGAGCGCTTCGCCGCCGCTTTTCTTCCTCGCCGGTGAGCCTCCGCCGCCTCTATTGGTCTCGCCGAGGTCCCCGCGTCTCCCTCTCTCCTTTGCCCTACGCCCCGCCCCGATCCGTCGCGGTTTTGCGCGAAGCCGAAGCCTTCTTCCCCGCCTCCGGTGCGCCCGCGTCGCCGCCGCCGCCGCGCCGTCTGCGCTGCGCCGTCGAGCCTCGGCTGGCGTCCGCGGGCGCCACGCGACGCCACGCGTCGCCGCTCTGTGCCACCTCCGCGCGCGTCGGCACGCGTCGCCTAAATCTCGCGCGCGTCAGCGCCGCCTCGGCTCCGCGCGCGCGCCGTGTCACCCGTCCGCGTGGCGGCAGCGTCGGCCGCGTCGGCCGCCACGCGTCGGCGCACGTCGGCCGTCGGTCGCGCGTCGCCCAGATCCCCTTGGTGGACGCAGTCCACCGTGAGCCGAGTCTCTGACTCGTGGGCCCCACGTGTCAGCGGCATTCCTTTTTCTTTTTCTGATTTTCCAGAAAACCCGAAATTCCAGCCAATCACGTCTCGCCACGTGTCAGCCTCTCTGTTTTTCTGATTTTTCTAATCTGGGAATCTTCCAGGAGCCCGTTCTCCTTCGTTCGAGCTCCGATTCCAGTGATTCAAATTTCTAAATTCATCTAAATTCAAGCTCTATCTTCCAGTACCATTCTTTTCAATTTTTGAATGTTATTTGAATTTGTTTTATTTTTTTTGCTCTCGTTTCGCGTGTAGACGACGCAGTCGAAGATCAGTCGAATCAACAATCAGAGGTAGAACCAGCAAGAGGCAGCGAAGGCAAGTCTTCCTTGAACATATTGATCCCAAATTTTACAAAATGCCTATATTGTTTTAAATTATGCATGCTTACTTTATGCAATGTACTTTAAACATAGTTTTAGAGTATAGTTAAATTCCAGTTTGTTATACCCTCATTGGTATTGATCATGTCGAACCTTTGACACCCTAGATGATATATACTGGCTATTTTATTTGGTGATAACCAGTAAATTAGCATGGAGCGGTAGAATTGCTTAGTCCAGCTTAAGCGTTTCGGTATTGTGCCATTATGGGAATCATTTCAAATATTGTTCAAACTTATTTGTGAAAGTGCGGCAATTGGTGTTGCTGCTGTGATTTAAATGAAATAAAGTGGAAATGGTTTAGACCGGGGCGGATGGATGTTTGGCGGTGTGCAAAGCACGAGACCTTGGTATGTGAATGTTCCGCCCTAGTCAATCAAGGACCAAGCGTGTGTTACCATGGACCGAGCACTACCGTACAACCACAAGTCTATATGGGTACGACCTGGATAAATAATTTGTGCGTCTCATTATTAGCTTCGCTTGATTGGTGAGAGCCGGATGTTGGCAGCGCAAGAGGGGGCTTCAGATCTTGGGCGGCTAGAACCCTAACAAATGTGAAACCTTAGCGGGCGAGGTTAATAGTGGGGTTGTGCATTGTAAAGGCCTTGTCATGATCTCTCTCCGACACACCAAAGGAAGTGTGTTAAGTGCATGGCAACAAGAGTCGATCATGTCTTGTGGGTAAAGTGTACACACTCTGCAGAGTTAAAACTACTTAAGTAGCCGTGCCCACGGTCAAGGGCGGCGAGTGCGCTTGCACATTGTAGATTTTATGGTTTTGTTTCAAAGGAAAATGATGGTTTGGGAATCCGAGAGCAGATGGAACTCTCGGGTTATGGTTTGGCGGATGGAGCGGTCGGGTAGATGGAACACGCTTTAATTGTTATATCAAATTCAATTACTATTCAATTACATTTTGTTGAACGATGCTTTATGAAATTACTATTGGTATTTCTGATTAAACTTTGCTTTATGCTAAAAGAACCATATTATGCCTTCAATTGCTTAGCCTTGCATATAGTTATCATGCATTATGTTTCCAAGACTTGCGGAGTACATTTTGTGCTCACCCTTGCAACATCCCCAACCTTCCGCAGCAGAGTGTGCAGAAGCTGAAGCTGACTACGATTTCTACGCTTGTGGTTACGACGAAGGTGATCCGGAATGCTAGGACGCGAACCCCAGTCGATTGCCTGTTGGGCAAATGGATGGGCTTACTTACTTTGCTGCTGTTATTTCGTTTCCGCTGTTTCTTATTGAACTCTAGCTATGATGCTTCTTATTTGTAATAATTGGCCATAAGGCTAATACTCTTTCGCTTAATTATATTATTTGATTCGTGATATGGATGTGCTGTCATCACTGTTTCCACTGTGTGTGCTAGCTTTTCCTGGACTAGCACAGGTTATACACAGAGGGCTCGGATTTAGAAATCCGGTCCCGACATCGAGTGACTCGAATAGAGTGAGAATCGATAAGTATCGAGTAGGGTTACTCGATGCTCGATATCGACTCATCGACTCGATTTTGAGCAAAGTGGGCAATGCTATGTGATGTGTTTCTTTGTTTTTGATGGTTGCAGGACGACGGTGCTAGGTCATGGTGAGGCGAAGGGTGACCGGGACTAGGTGAGGTGCGTCGGAGGTCCAGACGATCGAGGATCGCTGGAAGATGATCGGAGACAGAGTCGCTGTGAACCTAGAAGACATGGAATGGATGAGATGCTAGCTAGAGAGCTACTCAGATCAAGGAGGGCTGGCGGATCGTGGTCTAGGTGATGGAGTAGCGGGTCTAGTTAGCAGGCCTTGAAAACCCGGTGTGCTTGTTGGGTTTCGGGTTAGCCCATGTAAGGCTGTGTGTGGAGTCATCCTAACCCTTGATGGTGGTCCTTAGGGCAGAAGGATCTCATCCAAGGGTGGAGGGTGACTCGAAGGTAGTATAAATAGAGGGGGAGTGGCGGCCTTCCTTCTCTTGAAGGTTTTTTAGAGGTTTTGGCTCCTTTGAGCTTTTTGCCCACTTTGTTGTGAGGCTTTGTAAACCTCCATTCCAAAAATGAAAATTATTTTCCCTTATGCTTGAATTTACTTTACGCATTTAAATTCCGCACTTACATTCTTGCAATCTACTTATACGCAATTTGGATTGGCCTCCCCTCCTTCTACTTGCTATTGCCTCTTATTTCGAAGGATCATTGCGTTTTTGTTGCAAGAAACCGATCTTGTGTTCTTGAGTGATTCATTCTTGTAGATCGTGTTTGCGGAGATTTTGACTTGAGTTCTTGCTTGCTATGATAGGTGGGAGGTTATCCAGGATCATCTTAATCGTCAAAACCCCACAAGCAAGTCCATGATCAAGTTCTTGTGTTTTGCTTGAACTTGGTGTGTTTTTCCTACCAGGGCAAAAAGGTCAGAACTTTGATATCAATCCTTGCGATTGAAGGTTGGAATAAGTTCCTAACATCCTTAAGATCACATATACCAAGTTTCATGAGTTTTTGTTCAGCCGATCAAAAGATTCCTCAAAATTTGCTTTTAAGTTGTGCTGTTTTCAGAATCTGTTCTTGCTGCTGTTCGTGAGTTCGATGCTACCACCCATTGTGCGGTACTACCAACCTCTGGTGCTATCGGTCTCCCTGCGGTAGCATCGCCCAAACAAAGCAGTTACTACTTCCCATTTGCTCCTTTTGATTGGTTTGTCTGTGGACTTGATTAGATCATTTTGAGTGGGAAAAATTTTATTTGGGATCATTCACCTCCCCTCTGATCGCTATTTCGGTCTTCCACATGGGAATCAGGCCCAAGCTTGTAGTGATAGAGGAGGATGAAAAGGTTCGTACATCCCCGCTACATGCTACACCTTGTTCAAGAAGGAGAATGCAAGTGTCTCGAAGGTATTAAAGTTCCATCGGGCTACTCCACAAATATTAAAAAGTTTGTGTCCATGAATGATTTGAAGTTTCTTGGTATGAAGTCCCATGACTATCATGTAACTTCTCAAAAAATTCAAAGACAAATAAATAATAATTTAAAATTTAAAAATGACTAAGATAAAAATTTGAGTTTGAAATGTGACTTAATTTTGAATTTTCGTCTTTTCTGAATTTGTAACTTAAGGAAAACTTAATTTTTTTATTGAGCTTCTCTTTTCCATGTAATCAAAATCACAAAATGAAGAAAGTGAAAATTTTTAAAATATGATTTAGTTTTGGGTTTTGCTCTAAAGAAAAGCTTTTAATGATTGAGTGGTGAATCCTTAATTTTAAATCTCGAAATCAAACAAACAAGAAATCATTCGCAAATACATCCATATCCATATCCATATCCATATCCATATCCATATCCATATCCATATCCATATCCATATCCATATCCATATCTCGATGTCCATATATCAAATCGACACACAGAATGAACCCAAGCAAAATACATCGACATGTCCATATGATTAAGCATCTAATTTCAAAACACTATTCTAGAATATCAAATCAATTCAATCCCATACCTAATATACCAGTTCCATAAATCTCAACAAAAATTGAATATCCATTTTAACCTACATTAGAGAGCAATCAATTCCTTTCGATTACATCCATACTTAACGAAAGGTGAAAACCAATTCATAAATTTTGATACGACTAACATACATCAAGATCTTCATTGCCTCAAATTTCACATAAATTACAAGTTCAAATCTCATACAACAACCATTACACGAGTTCTCTAAAGTTCAGAAATAGGAAAACTTTGCTAAATAACTACCTTATCCCTTTTACCTTCTCCTACCTACCCAAACCAACCTCTTCCCAACACTGCATCCCGCTGGTTTGCAGCTGCCCATTCCTCACTACCAGGTGGAACGGAGGAAGAATGCATGCCTTCCACCTGTTTCCCTCCAGCCCCTGTTTTAAAAATCCAAGACCAAAATTTAGCCAACAAAGTCGGTAACTACTGCAGCATAAATAAAACAAGTACATTAGCATACATTGCATGCTAACCTCAAAAGTTTACAAAAGCTTCACACTTCTAATCTCGGCCATCTAAACCAACCTGCTGCCCCAAACCAACTTGCAATCAGCCAGCTGCACTCTCTCTCTGTCTTTTCCTTAGCCCCCAAGCAGCATCCCTCAATTCCCTCTCACTACCCATACCTCTACCCATCTCTTGCCCATGCTCCTCAGCCAAATGGCAGTGGGGAATGCTGCATGTCCTCCATCTGTCTCTACCAGCTCTGGTTTTATCTCTCAGCCCATAGTTTCCCCCCACTTGCCCAATTGGGCTCTCAATTTTCACCCTGTACAGCCATGATTCAACAGCCATGTCGATGAGCAAGTAGTATAAAAAGAGAAAACACTAGGCATAAACTAGCTCAGCATCTTATCTACCTCACCTCAGCATTTACTACCCTAGCTAACCTTCGCTGAAGTCAAGAAGCAGCCAGGGAGGGTAGAAGCAGCCATCTGTTCCTTTCATGTCCTGTCCACAACACATACCCTGCAATCACCAGGTACCAATTATTAGTGATACATTTCCTTTCCTCTACCCAATCAATGAAAATATACTTTTTGGTTAATCAAGCATATTGTAACACCCCGGCACCCCACATGCCCTAGATGTCACACCCTCAACAGCACCCAACATCCGACAAGAAAAGAAAAAAACATTGCAAAGCAACTAACATACTAGTAGGTTACCGAATCAACTAAACAATTTTGGCAGCACCTCCCCTAAAACTCGGACATCCACTTAGCAGACAAAAGACAAATTTCAATATATAAAACATACACATTTCCCAACATTATATATCATGGATGAGTAAGCCTACCAAAAAAACCACCATGAAACAAAAGAGGAATTAAGAGTATAGCCACCCCATAACCAAAGATACAGGAATTAAGAGTTAAACATTTAGTCTGGACATTGTTTACTGAAACAAGCAAATCTTTTGATTGGTTTAACATAAATGAGTGTTCTTGTGCTCTTTCCGCCCATAAAAGGATAAACTACCATTTCCCCATAGAAATTAATTCAGGAGATGTGCCAAAAATTCCCAAATTACATTTGAACAGAGACTGCACATTTTAAACCTAACTCAGGACAGTCTATACTAAAATGGGCATAACATTCAATTGGCTAAGCTAAAAGTTGAGTTCTTGGGCTCTAAATGATCAAAAGAGGATATCCTACAATTACCCCCAAGACATTCATTCAGAAACTGAGCCTAAAGTCCTCAACTTGCACTTTTCGTTTCAGTTCAGATTCTGAATTTTTCAGTAATTCAAGTTTTAGGGTAGTAACTTAAAAATAGCGTAACTTTTGATTTCTGAACCCAAATCAAGCAAAAGAGGACATTTTCTTGATCTAAAGGATATTTATCAAGTTTCTTCAGGCAACCAAAAATTCTAGTTCGACTCGCAAATAGCTCTAAACAGAAGTTCAAAACCTCAGCTACCAACACGAACTAAATCAGAGCAGCCTGCACTAAAAAGGTCATAACTTTTAATTGGCTGAATGAAATGTTGTGTTATTGTACTCTACGGAAACCTAAGAACACGAGCTACAACTTTCTCTACAGCCAACTACTCAGAAAATGATTCTTTTTTGCCCACAACACTGTCGCAAAACCGGTTTGAGCACAGCTCAAAAACTAAATAGTGTTCCCTCCAACCCTAGAGCCATTCCCCCCCTCCCAAAATCCCCAAATCTAAGAACCCTAGAACCAACCCCACCTGCTAGCACCTCCATTAGCACAGCAAGTGTAAGGCCCCCATTTTTGATAATGAATACCAATAATGGGTACCATGTGCATACAGTACTAGTCCCATGATCAGTAGCTAGTACGCACAAATACAAATTGATATCACAATCATACACAAGCTTTATTACACGGTGAAAGCATAGTTACATAATATTTTTACAATACCAAAAGTAAAACCGCAATTGAGACAACTTCTTGTAGTATGCCTTTTTAACCCATTGTCCACAGGCAACTGACAAGGTAAAGCCTTAGAAAAATTCATCGTTAAATTCCCCGAATCCTGCATCAACGTATCAGTCGTCGGGGTAATCTTATTCTTCACCTAAAAACATCAACATAAGCAAGTTGAGTACTTACGTACTCGCAAGACTTTTTCAAATCCTATAATACATGCAGGTCATTTCAATGGAAAGGCTATTATGGTTAATTTGCATAAAGCCAGTTTGAAATGTAAATACAGAATAATAGATAGCAACAAAATTTGCTTAAAAGCATATTAAATAAAATGATAGTATGTAAGCACGAGTAAATAAAATTTCAAACCTGGGTATGATGACCATATTCAAGGACCATTTCCACTAACACACAGTAGAAATTACCGACATACGGTAGAAATTACCGACATACGGTAGAAACCAGATTTTATGAAAATAAAAATTGCTAACTATATGATGACTTTACCAAGTGCCCATTACCGCGGGCGCGGCTAATCGATTAGTTTTTCACTCTGCAGAGGTATATAGATTTCCCCACAAGACATGACTGACTCTTTGAGCAATCGATATTTGCACACTTCCTTTGGTGTGCCGCAGAGAGTCATGTTATAACTGTTACATTATTTAATCCTGACTTTGCACCAGCACGGTGATGATAAACCCATTCTGGGGCGGAAGGACTCAGAGCAAAGAAATGATGGAACTCCCCATAGTATGGTGTACACCGTTATATTGGTAGACGTTTATTCCATAATCACCTCAGTGTGGACGTCCCGTCGAGCAATTCATTAAGAACAGCTCGTACTACTCCGTCCTTCCAAGTGCAAATCTAGTTTTAAATAACTTAATAAGTTAGAGCTGTCCCATACCAGCACTTGTGGTTGTATGATAATTCTTGGCTGGAAAACAACCCATAGTTCGGTCCTTAATGTGACACGGGCAATAATCTCCTCCTATACTACGTGCAAAGACATGTACTTCCGGCTATTGCCAATAATTGCCCGCATCTAAACCATAGTTTTATTTTCATTTTCCATCAAAATACCTGTAACATCCCAAAATTTGCTTTAATATGATTTTATTGGTTATTTGTCCATTTTATGTTTTTCTGGAATTTACTGGATTTTTTCGGATTTATTTGAATTTACTTTGAATTAAGTGTATTGGTCCTTTGTCGAAAACTATTTAAGTTTATGCAAAGTTAAAATAAAGTTTTTCCAAAAATATTTTATCTGAGTTCAAAATGTCTCAAAGTATTTTTGAGAATTTTCTTAAAATTTTCCTGATTATTTTTTTGCCTGAAACAACTCAAATGATTTTCTGTAATTATTTTAAATGAAAAATCCATTTAAAACGGCATGAACGAGAATGGACGGCCCATGCCTTTGCGCCCAAGTCACCCATGTGACCCATTTATCGCCAGAAACCCTAACCCTAATCCGCCGGCCGTTGGATTGAGATCCAACGGCCGCGCTTCCGCCGCGTCACCTGTCGCCTGCAGCCTTCGGATGGAGGCCCCGTGGACACTCCGGATGAGGCCGCGTCGCTCTCCGTATCACCGTCGGAGTCCGCCGCCGCCACGAAACTGTCTCCGAATTCCGCACTGCGCACGCCTCCCCGTGCGCCTATTTAAGGCGCCGCCATGGGCACTGAATCCCCACCCCGCGCCGCACCCCTTGGTCAATTCTCGCACGCCGAGACGCCCTTACCTGCCCGTGCGAGCTCGCCGAAGTTGCCGAAGCCTCGCCGTGGTTTCCATCCTTTTTTCGCCGTCGTCGAGCCTCTTTTTGCCGTTCTGGTTCCAGATCCGTGACCCTTGGACCGTGACGCATCTACCTCACCGTTCCCTGCCGCCGGATCGTCGTAGAAACGCTGTCGCCGATGTCATCTTCTCCGCTGCCGGTGAAGCTGCGCCACCGCACCGCCATCACCGGGTTTGAGCTCTGCCAGCCGTTCGATCTTCGTTTGATGCTCCGGATCGTGCCGCGTGGGTAAGCATCTCGGGTACCGGTAGCCGTCGGTTGCTGATCGTGCGATCAAGGCGTAGCCACGTGTTCCCCTGCCCAGCACCGTTCGATCGAATCTGTGCGCATCAGATTGCACCAGCACCGTGACCAATCGCGTGCCGCCGCGTGTCGGGCACAGAACCGTAGCGCCGTGAGCCGCGTCCACCGTGAACCGGGGCGGGCTGGTGGACTAAGTCCATACACCCGAGACACGTGGCAGCGTCTGATTGGCCGACTCGGTGATGATGTCACCCTGACGTCAGCATGACGCAGTAAATCGGTTTTTCAATCTAAAAATAATTCGGTTAATTCTGATTTTCTAATTTCTGTATTTTCAGTATTTATTCAAACTTCAAAAGGCTATAACTTTTGCATTTCAACTCGGATTTGAGTGATTCAAATTTCTAAAAATTTGTAAAATTGATATCTATTTAATGGTGAATTTTATTTAATTTTTTTGTTCATTTGTTCTCGGTTTTTGTATTTATTTGCTCTTCATCTTCGGTACGCGTAGACGTTGAATTGTGCAACACTTCGGAGGAAGATCCAACAACTCAAGAGCAAGCTCCAGATCAAGATAAGGACCTATTCCATGACAAGTTGTGCTTTGATCATGTTGAACCCATGTTTATACAAATGCTATATTGTTTTACTCTATTGCATGGTATTTCAAGTATACAATTGTTTCAACTTAAATTGGGATCTAGTTAAGCTACCAATTTAATCTATACCCTACCTTGTCATTGTATGCCATGATCTATTGTCACCCTAGATTGGTTCAATATAGTTGGTTAGTAATGATAATCAACATGGGATGTTAGACCGTATTAGTTGCTTAGCCATGCTACGCCATCACATGTACTTGAACCACTGATAATTAATCTTGACTAATGGAATATGGAACAATGATGTGAACTTGTGTGTCATGTGAGATCACACAATGAGATTGAGTTGTAGTGGCGAGTCATGTCACGCAACGATGTTGATTTGTTGATGGCACGTGGTGCTTGGTAATCAACTTGGGTGATAATTACTTAGATTGGGGCAAGTGACAAGGGGCGAGTATGCCAAGGTGGGCCCAATGGGCAGAGGGTATGTGGATGTCTTGCCTTGATCACTCTAAGGACTTAACCTTGCAAGCCTTTGACCTGAGTCAATCATGCAACCACATGTCTGGTATGGGCCAGCCTAGCTAATTAATTTGCAATGTATTAACTTTGGTACTATCTTGGTCGGTGTGAGTTCCCGAGTTATGGAGTAATTCACATGGCGCAAGAGGGGGTCCTGGATGTGGTAACCAGTCCCACCAGTGTTGAAACCTTAGCGGGTGGTACCGGGTTAAGCCAGCGCATTGTAAAGGCTTTGTTATAATCACTCGCCTTTGTGGTGTATGGTTGTATCGCGTGGGTAAAGTGCATAACCTCTGCAGAGTATAAAACTGTTCGAATAGCCGTGCTCACAGTATTGAGCAATGCTCGGGAATTACAGTTAAGGGTTAGTTTAATTAAAATGGAAAACTTGGCTGGGATGGTAGGATGCCATGTGGAAGATGGAATTTGATTTAGGATTGGAAACTTGGTTTACTTGAGAAACACCGAATCTATTTACTACTGTTATTTGTTTTACAGTCTTTATGATCTATTCATTGTATTTATTCATAAATGCTACTTATTGCAAAATAGCCATGATAGCCTATCCTTTGGAATAAGCCTTGCATATAGTTACATAGAACTGCATTCTGTGCACAACTTGTTGAGTGCTTTAAGTACTCATCCTTGCCAACAACATTAATCAACAGTCAAGGAATCTACACCTGTGTTGGAGGAGGTGTTCCAAGAGGACGCGAGTCATTAGGGTCCGAGTCTTGTAGGTTGCCTGTGGTGAACTGATGAGCTATCTACGTTTTCTACTTTCCGCTGCTTAATTCTTAGCTTATATTTCAAGTCTTGCTCTGCGTGTCTTAATAATGTAAGTTGGTCATAAGATCATACACTTAGCTATATTAATAAATGGAGTATTATTCTATTATCGTTGAGTATGATGTGATATGTACCAATGTTGAGTGTGTGCACTAGCGTTGATCACGGGACTAGTGCAATAAACACAATGGGGTTGAATCATGAGTTAAATCGGGCCCAGATTTGAGGCAAGCTAGCTCCTCGATATATTGGGCCTTATTGCATTCTGGAAAGGATGGGAGAGAAGGCATATAGATTGGAGTTACCTACTCAATTATCCAGTTTGCATAATGTCTTTCACGTGTCGCAACTCAAGAAATGTCTTCGCGTTCCTTCTGAGCTTACCCAATTAGAAGATCTTGATCTTCATCCTGACTTGACTTATCGAGAGCGTCTCGTAAAAGTTCTTGAAGAAGCGGAACGCCATACTCGAAACAAAGCCCACAAGATGGTAAAAGTGCAATGGAGCAATCATACGGAAGAGGAAGCAACGTGGGAACGGGAAAGATCGACTTAGGGAAGAATTCCCGGATTTCTTTTAGACCCCTTTTTCTTTCGGCCTGTCAAATCTCGGGGGCGAGATTTCTGTAAGGGGGGTGGATCTGTAATGTCCTGAAAATTTAGAACAGTGAAATATGTACAATTTAAATTTTAATATAAATGTTTATGAGATTTCTTGGTATTATTTGTTCCAAATGGAATTTCCTTAGACTTTTGTGTTATGTGAAAATATTAAACAAAAGAAGAAAAACAAAGGAAAGGGTAAAAAGATGAAAATAAAATTTATAAAAATTTTACCATGGTTCATGTTCAGGCTGGTAATAAAGTTGACCAGTAAATAAAATTTTACATGCTTTGGATTAAGGTAAATAAAGCATGTAGCTAGTTTTTGACTAGAAACAGTGAATCAAAAAGGAAAATGAAAAATCACCAATGTCAAGTAAAGCCAAGAAAATTTCTATGAATCCCTGACTGTTTAACACACCCCTGGTAAAATTTTAATAATTTAATTAACTGGATTAGGCCTCCTAAAAATTCAATTACAGGAAGTCTAGAAAATTTGGAAAATGAGTGTCAGAATTGTTATAAACTAATTACTCACTGTTATGACTTGAAAATTTTAGGTTGATCGAATTATAAGGATATGAAACTGTCCAAAAAGTTTCAAAAATAAATATTGAAATATGAACCTTTAATTGAATCAAAAACCGAAATCAAGGTTTAGGGTGCACTACAGTGTCATAATTTTAGTAAATTATCTATGAAGTGTTTTTTTCTCAAAGTTTTACAGTAGACGTGTGACTCCTATTAAGTTTCGTTAAAAAATTTTGGTAAAATTTTGACTAAGGATGAATCTTAAACTAACCCAAAATCTAGAGAATTCTCGTCCAGTCCCATCACATTAATCGTCCACTCTCGCTGACAGGTGGGCCCGGCCGCTATTGAGCTCGTTGCACTGGCAAGGCTGAGGCAAAGCTTTGTATCGCTACCAGTGGGCCCTGGCCCCGCCAGTCAGCCTCAGTTCGTGTTGTTCTTCTCCCTTTCTTCTCCCCTGGTCGACGCAAGTCGCCGAGACAGCCGTCCTTCGCCATCCGGCTCAACCACTCCCGTCCGGTCATGCTCACCGCCCTCCATGTCGCGTAGAGCTAGCCCCATGCCTGTGCTGCTTGACCCTGGTTGAGCCACTCGAGAAGTGAGTCTGCGCCGTCGTTGCCGCTCGGCACTGAAGCAACGACCGAAGCCGTGCACTCGATCGCGATCGCTTCTCCTTGGCTTTATGCCTTACGCTCGCATCGCAGTGCCCCTGCACACCTCACTTTGCCATTTCGGCGAGCCGAGAGCGCCGGGTGAAGCGCTTCTTCCCCAACTCGCCACAAGAGCCGAAAGAGGGGGGAACGGTAATTCGAGTCAACCTGTCCTCAATCTTTCGAATCAGTTGCATCCCGAGCATCCTTAGTACCCCAGGCTTACTGATCAACCGCCATTTTCGCTTCGTTCTGCCTGTAGCGCCGCCGCACCACTGCCCTTCTTCCTCCCGACCGGCGCACGGTGGCAGCTCGGTACAAGCCTTCTCCGACCCAGCCGACTGGTGAGTCCGAATCCTCTTGCCCCGCTATAGCCCACCTAGCCCTAGTTCGTCGGAATGTCGGCCGTTAACCGAGTTTTCGCCGTCGCGGCCATGGCACCGCCGCACCCTCACGCTGGCGACCACCTTCCCGGCCACCACCCGGCTAATGGGTACCACCCCTGGGTGCGCACGGGTGTGTTGGTGCCCATGGTGCTACCCATTCCGCCGCGGGGGAGCTACTTCGCCGGCGGCGAGCAGGAAACCGTGACGCCCTGTTTTGGGTCGCTGACTGGTGGGTTCCATACATCAACGGGTCAGCGAGTTTGAACGCATTTCTGCACGCGCAGCGGAAGGCGTTTTCCTAGTAGCGAAAACATATTCCGGATTTTTAGTTGGATTTTCCTAAACCGGCTGAAATTCAAATGCTTTTAACTTTTGAATCATCTGGCCAAAATTAGTAAAACTAGTTTCTAAATTCATGTAAAATCCTGTAGATTCTGAATATCCAAAAATAAATGATAGAAGAGCTCTGTGTAATTTTTAGGAAGTTAAAGATGCTCATGGGTGAGTATGAGGCCATGTGAATAAAATATTTTTGGAAAAGTCCAGTTAATGTAAGATAAATTTTTATGGAATCTCTGGGTTATAAGTATTCCAAATAAACAAAAGTGTTTGCATGATACCTTGTTGTGTGTCATGTTTACACAAAAATGAATATTAAGCATAAAGATGAAGTTTTGTAAATAAAAGGAAGGGGTTAAAGTTTAAGTGTTTAAAAGTTCATCCTGAAGGGGCATAGACCAATAGGAGCTAGCACATGTGGAAATACATAGGGAAAAGTATGGGTGTTGGTTGTTGTAACACCCTAAAATTTGCTTTAATTTAAATTTTGAAGTATTTTTGATTTTTAAGAATTTAAGAGAATTTATTAGAATTTAAATTGGATTTATTTATTTCTGACCTTTCTTGAACTCAATTAAATTCACGCAAAAGTTTATGCAAAGTTTTTCTGGAAATATTTTATCTGAGTTCAAAATGTTCCAAAATATTTACCAGAATTTTTCTGATATTTTTACTATTTTCTTTGGCCAAAAGTATTTTCTCGAATTATTTTTATTCGAAAAAGAATTAAAATCCGTGGAATAGTGTTTGGGCCGAAACCTTCGGTTCGGCCCAGTACTGTGCTCCGGCCAATCTCGTGTCACTGGCCCGCGCAGCCTGCCCCGCCAAAACCCTAGCCGCCGCCGCATCTCGCCCGTTGGATCAGCATCGTGCGATCAAGAAACCACCACGTCACTTCGCCGTTTTCGCCCGTTGGATCGCTGTGCGCGGACGCTCGGGATTTCGCCACGTCGCTTCTTCCTCGCGAGATCGTCGGAGCAACGGCCGCCCGCATGTCCGCCCGTTTCGCCGAGGATTGCGCGTACGTCGAGGCTCTATTTAGTGCGTCGCTGCCACCCCCGTGTTGCGCACACCTAGACGCGTCTGTAGCCCTAGCGCACACCTCCCGAAATGCCTCCGTTTGCCCGCAAAAGCTCGCCGTAGTTGTTCCCTTTGCGCGCCTTGTTTTCGCCATTTCCCTCGCCGTCGGTCCATCTCCGCCGTCGCCAAGGCCACCGGAGTAACGCCCGCCCCGAGACGCGTCGAGCACGCCAGATCTTCACACCGGAGAAGCCCCGTAGCGCCGCGTTGCATGTCGTCTTCTTCCTCTCCGGTGAGATCTACGCCGCCGCGACATCACCGCCAGCCGAGCTTTGTCCACCGTCCGATCGCCGCCGAACGCACCAGACTCATCCACGTCGCCACTCAACAGTAATCGTCATCTTCACTCCTCAGCCGTTAGATTTAATCAACGGTCTAGATTGCTTCGCTTAGATTCACGTTAGTTTTATTTCAGCCGTCAGATCTAGATCATAGGGTTTTTATCTAGCCGCGTCACGTAAATATCATAGCCGTCAGATGCGCGCCGGTTGCGTTGCATCGCGTCGCGTGTCGTGCCGCAGTAGGCCAGAGCCGATAGCCTTGGGTCATCGCGGCCGTTTGTTTTGAATCAAGCGGATGGGATCGCACCGCGCATCGGGCCAGTCTCGTGTTGACGCGTGACGTGCGGAAATCGAGGAGTCAGCACCGCCGTTTCTGTTGACGTCGCCCGATTAATCGTAGCCGTTCGATCTGGATCCGAGGGTCACTGTGATGCCACGTGTTGGCTTCGTGGTAGAGGTGAGGCGAAAAGTCGCATAAATCTCGGCCGTTCGTTTTAAATCAGATGGACGAGATCGAATCGAGTTTCGGCGATTAGTTTAGCGCCGCATGTCGCAATGGGATTGGCCGTGCTTGCGTCACCCGGCGCAGTACGCGCCGCCGCCGATCCTGATTGACGTGAGCGGTCGTGGACCCATCCATGGGCCGGAGTGGCGTGTCGCACGAAGTTGCCACGTGTCATCGACGCTATCGCCGACGCCATAAATATTTTGTATATAAAAATATTTTGGCCGAAATCATTTTCTGTGCCGACGTCATCATGATGCGATGCTGACGTCATAAATGCAATTTTTCAGTATAAAAATAATTCGGAAAAATCGGATTTTCTAATTCCTGTATTTTCAGATTTTATTCAAAACTTCAAATGGCTATAACTTTTGCCTTTTAACTCGGATTTGGGTGATTCAAATTTCTAAAAATTCATAAAATTGTGATCTCTTTAATGGTGAATTTTATTTGAATTTTTGAGGTCATTTAGTCCTCTATATTAGTTATTTATTGCATATATTGTTTGTACGCGTAGACGCAAATTTGCCGGAAGGTTTCGAGGAAGAGGTCGTCGCTCAAGATCAAACTTCGGAACACGACCAGCAACTCTTTGAAGGCAAGTGATGCTTTGATCATTTTGATCCCAGATTTTTAAAATGTAATTTATGCTTTGAAATTATGCATGCTTATTTATTAAAAATGAATTTAAATTAATTTGGGATAATGTAGTTAATCAACCCATTTTGTTATGCCACCTTGAAATTAATGATTGTATGCCCTAAATCATTGTCACCCTAAGTTTGATTGTATTAGTTGGATGTTAATACTGTGCCAACACGGGAGGCTAGACCGTGAATAGATGCTTAGCCTAGCAACGAATCATGAACGATCTTTCGGAAAAATGCTACCTTATTGACTAATTGAATATTGAATGTATTTTGAAAGTGGTGTGATGATGTCACATGATGAAATTGAAGTGTGGAGACCTGTGTGGTTCCATACCGATGTTGAGTTATTGCTGGCATGTGTTGCACAATAATCAACTGGGTGAGAAATGATTTAGATTGGGGCAAGTGGCAAGAGGCTGTGTGCCAGGTGGGCCTGTGTGGCAATGGGTTGTTGAGTGGTGTGAGTCTGTGTGCCACATTGGGCTGTGTGCTACTGTTTGAGTGTTGAAAGTCTTGCCTTGGTCAGTTAAGGACTTCACCTTGCAAGCCTTTGATCTGAGTCACCCGTACAACCACATGTCTGGTATGGGACAGACCTAGTGGATTAGGGTTCTGATATCTTTCCTCTGATACCTCGGGGTGGCGATGGCGGGGTGTATGCATGCGGGGCGTGCACGTGCTACGGCTTGGTGCCCATCCAACGGTGATTGACGCTTCCGATACTTCGGCTCTGTGTGAGGGAAGTGATAGTGAGGGTAATACCGGAGAGGTTCTTTGGTTAAGGTAGAGGTTCCTGAAAAGCTTTGTTGCGGACAATCACTTGTGTAATGAGCGGTTGTATCTTGTGGGTAAAGTGTACAACCTCTGCAGAGTGTCAAAACTATTCGAATAGCCGTGCTCGCGGTAATGAGCATTGCTCGGGGATTACAGTCAAGGGGTAGATCTTCATAAATAAAAATGTGGAAAGGGTGGTGTGTGCCAATGCTAAAATGGCTATAAGGTCGTGGTGTCGAGAATCTTCAAGAAAAACTATTTGAAGATATTAGTACTATCATAACTGTTTTACTGCTTTAATCTAAATAAAATATTGTTTTAAAATGCTGTTTGATGCAAAAGAACCAATTAAGCCAATCCTTTGGAATAAGCTTTGCATATAGTATTAGCACTACATTCCGTCCATTACTTGTTGAGTACCTTGTGTACTCACCCCTCCTTGCTTATCAACACCAACATCAGTGGAGGAGTCTACACCAGCCTGGGAGGAGGAGTACATTGATGATCCGAGCAATTAGGGGGCAAGCCCAGTCGGTTGCCTGTGGAAGATGAAGGCTTCCATGACATTTATTTTGGTTCCGCTACTATTTCGTTTACTCTGAATAATGTAAGCCCTGCGTGGCTGATTTTATGTAAGGAGACCATAAGGTCGTACAACTCGGTTTATATAAGTGTTGCACTACTTATTTTTTTTATATATCGCTGCGAATGTCTGTGATGTGCAACCCTGTAAAGACTGTGTGTGCTAGCGTGATCCTGGACTAGCACAGAATACACAGAGGGTCCAGATTTGCAGATTCGGGTCCCGACAGAGGTGGTATCAGAGCAGGTTGACTGTAGGTCTTGACCCTAAACTAGATTAGTTGTACCTAGGAGGATAAAACTATTTTCTAAGACTTATCTTTTCTTCCTTGCTTCATACCTATGCTGAAATCTTATTATTATTTTCTGGTTAATTTAAATGAGGTCTGTTTTGACAGATGAGGATGATCCACACCTATGGAGAGCGCACTTGAGGATACGCCGCTGAGTTATGGCGTATGATGCAGCTGCTCAGAGGATTTGACAGACCGCTTTATCGGGGGACCACGGTGGTACGGGCAGGACTTGACATTGCCTGGGATGTCAAGATCACTGTGTACGCCTGGGAGAGGACGAGGGCGAGCCGTCCTATTTACATCACGACCAGGAGGACTTCTTTTGAGGTCGGGATCCAGGAGACGGCACGTCTTGCGATGCGACAGATTGCCCGCACCTACTCCGCAGAGTTGGAGGGCACTGTCTTTCGTCACCATCCACGCCGAGACAATCGTTTTGACAGGATGGAGCTTTTGGAGGAAGACGCCACGATCACTCACCTGGCGAGGTATGTCATCGCCCAGGAGGACGCCTTGGACGAGACAGTCCAGGAGCTGCAGAGGACCCGCGACGAGGTCACGGAGGCGAGGATCCAACTGCGGGAGGGCTTAGCACACTCCATGCAGAAGATCCAGGAGTTGGAGATGGCTCTATATGGACCCGAGCCTGAGCCAGTCCTGGAGCTGCACGATCCAGATCCGGAGGAACCAGAGCAGGAGGCACCAGTGTAGTAGCCGTCGGCACAGGAGCAGGCAGCCCCGGGACCAGAAGAGTCGATGGGGTCATTTGCACCAGCTGAAGTAGGTCATCAGGACCAGTTCGCCCCGATGCCAGAGCACCCACCGGTGTATGCTCAGGGGGAGCCGCAGCTGAAGTTTCTTTTGAAGTGGATACCTCAAGACCAAATATGGCCCGTAATAATCCACCTTCCGCGATATACGATGATTCGCTCGCTATCTGAGGCGTGGGTTGGCTCGATGAGTGATCGAGTCTAGTCGAGGGTAGTGTCGAGACTCGAGTGTTGAGTCGCGTCCTTTGCTTCAGAGTCACCATTAGGTGTGAGTCGTTGTGGAGTCCTACGTTGCTTACTTGTTTTTGGTTGTGAGTGTCTCGTATGTGTTGCATTGCCCTTAAGCACTTGTGAGCAACCATACTACCTTATATTATATCAATAAAGTTGCTAAATAATTTAAGTTACACCTGTCTCCCCACATAAGTTTTTTTTACTTGTCTATGCTTTCTTCTTTTCTTAACCTTGGAAGTTTGCAACAGATGGTGAGGACTCATGAAACATTGGAGCCACGGAGTGGAGTGAATCAGCCGACAAATGTAATGAGGAGCCAATCCCTCAACCGCCGCAAGTCGATATGCGAGAATCTGGGAGCCTTTTCCGCTGCCCAAACCCAACTTATGAACACGATGGTACGCACCATGCAACAAATATCCAATCGATCACTGCGAATGTTCAACACAGGGGTAACCATGGACCACACCCCTACTCAAGGTTATCGAGTTTATGCGAATTCGTCCACCCACCTTCTCCGGCAACGCCAATCCGATGGAAGCGGACAATTGGCTAAGTAAAATTGAAAGGAAGCTGCATATTACCCAAGTGTGTGGGACATGAGAGGGTGCTCTATGCCTTTCATCAACTCAAGGAACCGCCGCAGAGTGGTGGGAAAACTGCGACTCATGAAGACCCACGAGTATTACGTGGGAGGAGTTCACCTCGCTCGCCAATACCATGTACCCGAGGGTATCATGGATCTTAAGAAAGAGGAATTTTGAGCCTCAAGCGTGGTGGCCAATCGGTGGCCGACACGAATAAGTTTACCCGCTTGGCACGCCACGCACTGTAAGACGTAGCTACAGATAAGGCCGCATAATCCCGCTTTATGAAGGGATTAAACGCTGGATTGCGGTGGGACTGATCACCCACACATTCCTCGACTTTCAAGAGCTAGTTAACAAGGCTCTTATTTTGGAGGACAAGCGTCGAGAGTTGGATGACAAATGTAAAGCGCAGAATGGCGCAACAAGGAGGTCGTCAGGCAGCAGAGGCGTAAGACGGCACCCCAACAGATTCATCCGGCACCACCTGCAGGCGTGATGTGGCACCAATGTCGCAAATCGTCCGATGGGTGAGAATGCGGACATCGGCCGAACCGTGGTTCAGATCGAGGAACCTCATGACGGCAGGAAGACGTTGTTATCACTGCAACGAGTTGGGGCACTTCGCCAACAACTGCCCGAAGAATGGAGGTGCCACCCCAGTCCGTTTTAACCTAGGGAACACACCCGCAAGGACTCCCGCGCCAATTGTGAACCGCGGGGCATCAACAGCAGCAACTCCATCTCAAGCAACCGCACGAGGCCGAGTTAATCATATCACTATGGATGAAGTCCAGAACGCTACAGACGTTGTACTGGGTAAGTTCCTAGTAAACTCGCATCAGCTCATCGCTTTATTTGATTCCGGAGCATCACATTCATTTGTTTCTCAAGATTTTGCCATTCGCAATAATTTGGATATTGTGGAACATAAGTGTGTACTTATAGTCCAATCCCCTAGATCGGAACTCCGATCCAATATAGGATGTTCTGGGGTAAGGCTATTAATTAATGGAATAGAGTTCCTAGAAAACTTAATTATATTGAATACCCAAACCCTGGATGTTATCCTGGGGATGGATTGGTTAACCAAACACAAGGCCGTGCTGGACTGCGGAAAAAGAGTTATATAAATTGAGAGCCCAGAAGGGAGAAGGGTTGAGTTTAAAGCAAAAGTAGTACGAGATGGACAATTAATGGTCAACAGCATGAAGACTGTCAGCTTGGAGGAAGTTTCCATAGTTAATGAATATCTGGATATTTTCCCGAAAGATTTACCTGGAATGCCGCCAGATAGAGATATCGAGTTCGTGATAGAACTTGTTTCAGGGACAGCTTCAATAGTTAAGAGACCTTACAGGATGTCCATAGAGGAATTGGTGGAAATGAAGAAGCAAATTGAAGAGCTGCTGGAAAAAGGATTCATAAGACCTAGTTCATCGCCATAGGGAGCACCTGTCTTGTTCGTCAAGAAAAAGGACGGGAGTTTTAGGATGTGTATAGACTATCGTGCACTTAATGATGTGACGATAAAGAATAAGTATCCGCTACCCAGGATCGACGATCTTTTTGATCAGTTGAGAGGAGCAGGAGTCTTCTCCAAAATTGATCTCCGATCAGGATATCATCAATTGAAGATCCGATCAGGAGATATTCCGAAGAATGCATTTTCGTCAAGATATGGACATTACGAGTTTACAGTGATGTATTTTGGTTTGACAAATGCACCAGCATATTTCATGAACTTAATGAATAAGGTTTTCATTGAATAGTTGGATAAGTTCGTCATCGTGTTTATTGATGATATTCTTGTCTATTCCAAGACAAGAGAAGAGCACGCCGAACATTTAAGGTTAGTTCTTGAAAAGTTGAGAGAACAACAGTTGTTTGCAAAATTTAGTAAATGTGACTTCTGGAAGAATAAGGTTGAATTTCTTGGACACATAATGACAGCAGAAGGAGTTGCAGTAGATCCAAAGAAAGTGGAGACGGTTTTGCAATGGGAGTAGCCAAAGACGGTAACCCAAATTCGTAGTTTCCTTGGAATGGCGGGATATTACCGTCGTTTCATCGAAGGATTCTCCACGATTGCGAGACCTCTTACGCAATTGTTGAAAAAGGAAAAGAAATTCTTATGGACACCTGAGTGTGAGAAGAGTTTTCAGGAGTTGAAGAAAAGATTAACATCGGCACCTGTATTAGTTTTACCTGACGTTCATCAAGGCTTCGACATCTATTGTGATGCATCGCGTCAGGGATTCGGATGCGTGTTGATGCAAAACAGGAAGGTAATTGCCTATGCATAGAGGCAATTGAGGCCACATGAGGAGAACTATCCGACTCATGATTTAGAATTAGCTGCTGTAGTGCATGCCCTAAAAATATGGCGTCACTATCACATTGGAAACAGATGTGAAGTGTATACCGATCATAAAATTCTTAAGTATATCTTCACGCAAGCTGACCTGAATATAAGGCAAAGAAGATGGCTTGAGTTAATCAAAGATTATAATGTTGGGATTCATTACCATCCTGGCAAAGCCAACGTGGTGGCGGATGCCTTGAGCAGGAAGAACCACCGTGTAAATATGTTGTTGGAAACAATTCATGCAGCATTGTGTAAGGATTTCCAGAAATTAGAACTGGAAATGGTACCAGAAGGATTTTTAGCAACCTTGGAAGTAAAACCTACCCTGGAAGATCAGATCAGGGAAGGGCAGAAAAATGACGAAAAAATCAAGAGAATTAAGGACAAGAGGGATGCAGGCAGGGCAAAGGATTTCAAACTGGATGAGCAAGGTACTATGTGGTTTAAAGGGCGCATTTGTTTGCCGAACAAAAAGGATTTGAAGCAGTTAATTTTGGAGGAGGCCCATGACTACAAGTACTCAATTCATTCAGGAAGTGCAAAAATGTATCAAGATTTAAAGGAAAGATTCTGGTGGCCAAGCACGAAACGGGAAGTCGCCGAATATGTTGCATTATGTGACATATGCCAAAGAGTCAAAGCTATGCACTAGAGACCAGCAGAACTATTACAACCCCTAAGGATACCTGAATGGAAATGGGAAGAAATTGGTATGGATTTCATAACCGGGTTGCCCAGAACTCAAGGTGGATATGATTCCATATGGGTCATAGTGGATCGCTTAACTAAAGTTGCACATTTTATACTGGTAAAGACCACTTATTCCGGAGACCGGTTAGCAGAACTTTATATGGCAAGAATTGTCTGTTTGCACGGAGTACCGAAGAAGATAGTGTTGGATAGAGATACCCAATTTACCTCCAGATTTTGGGGTAAGCTACATGAAGCAATGGGGACTCGTTTGAACTTGATCTGATACCATCCACGCATGGATGGACAAACCGAGAGAGTTAACCAGATATTGGAAGATATGCTGAGGGCATGTGCTTTAGCATATTCTACTTCATGGGACAAGTGCTTGCCTTATGCTGAGTTTAGTTACAATAACAGTTATCAAACGAGTTTACAGATGTCTCCATTTGAAGCTCTGTATGGTCGATCCTGTCGAACACCATTGAATTGGAATGAGATAGGTGAACGACATGTTTTTGGCCCGGATGTACTGCAAAAAGCGGAAGAGCAAATCGCCTTGATCAGAGAAAGACTAAAGATTGCCCAGTCAAGGCAGAAAAGCTATGCCGACAACCGTCGCAGGGAATTGAGCTTTGAACCCGAAGATTTTGTGTATCTCAGAGTCACGCCACTCAAAGGAGTCAGAAGATTCCACGCAAAAGGGAAGCTCGCACCCAGATATGTCGGGCCGTTTAAGATCTTGAGCCGCAGAGGTGAAGTTGCATATCAGTTGGAGTTACCGCAGTCTTTGGCAGGAGTGCATGATGTATTCCATGTATCACAACTGAAGAAGTGTCTTCGAGTACCGGAAGAGCAAACGCCGTTAGAGGCAATTGAGCTGCAGGAAGACCTGACTTACAAAGAGCATCCGGTGAAGATTCTGGACATATTGGACAGAGAGACAAGGAACAAGTCAACACGGTTCTGTAGAGTTCAGTGGAGCAACCATTTGGAAAGTGAAGCAACGTGGGAATGCGAAGAAGACCTAAAGAAGGAGTTTCCTGACCTGTTTCTTTAGCCAGCCCTGAATCTCGGGGACGAGATTCTGTTAAGGGGGGGAGGTTTGTAACACCCTAAAATTTGCTTTAATTTAAATTTTGAAGTATTTTTGATTTTTGAGAATTTCTGAGAATTTATTAGAATTTAAATTGGATTTACTTATTTCTGACCTTTCTTGAACTCAATTAAATTCAAGCAAAAGTTTTTGAAAGGTTTTTCTGGAAATATTTTATCTGAGTTCTAAATGTTCCAAAATATTTACCAGAATTTTTCTGATATTTTTACTATTTTCTTTGGCCAAAACTATTTTCTCGAATTATTTTTATTCGAAAAAGAATTAAAATCCGTGGAGTAGTGTTTGGGCAGAAACCTTCGGTCCGACCAAGATCTTGTGCTCGCCCACTCAGATCGCCCGACCGCAGCCCGCCCGCCAAAACCCTAGCCACCGCCAAGCATCTCGCCTGTTGGATCAAGATCGTGCGGTCAAGAAACCACCACGCCACTTCACCGCTACCGTTGATCGCAGGCGCGACGCGGGATTTCGCCATGTCGCTTCTTCCTCGTGAGATCGTCGGAGCAACGGCCGCCCGCATGTCCGCCCGTTTCACCGAGGATTGCGCTCACGTCGAGGCGCTATTTAGTGCGCCGCTGCCACCCCCGTGTTGCGCACACCTAGACGCGTCTGTAGCCCGAGCGCACACCTCCTGAAACGCCTCCGTTTGCCCGCAAAAGCTCGTCGTAGTTGTTCCCTTTGCGCCGCCGCTGTTTTTCGCCATTTCCCTCGCCGTCGGTCCATCTCCGTCGTCGTCAAGGCCACCGGAATAACGCCTGCCCCGAGACGCGTCGAGCACGCCAGATCTTCACGCCGGAGAAGCCCAGTAGCGCCGCGTTGCACGTCGTCTTCTTCCTCTCCGGTGAGATCTACGCCGCCGCGACATCACCGCCAGCCGAGCTTCGTCCACCGTCCGATCGCCACCAAACGCACCAGATTCATCCACGTTGCCACTCAACAGTAATCATCATCTTCACTCCTCAGCCGTTAGATTTAATCAACGGTCTAGATTGCTTCGCTTAGATTCACGTTAGTTTTATTTCAGCCGTCAGATCTAGATCGTAGGGTTTGTATCTAGCCGCATCACGTAAATATCATAGCCGTCAGATGCGCACCGGTTGCCTTGGATCGTGCAGCATGTCGCGCCGCAGTAGGCCAGAGCTGATAGCCTTGGCTCATCGCGGCCGTTTGTTTTGAATCAAGCGATGGGATCGCACCGCGCATCGGGCCAGTCCCGTGTTGACGCGTGACATGAGGAAATCGAGGAGTCAACGCCGCCGTTTCTGCCAATGTCGCCAGATTAATCGTAGCCGTTTGATCTGGATCCGAGGGTCACGGTGACGCCACGTGTTCGCTCCGCGGTAGAGGTGAGGCGAAAAGTCGCATAAATCTCGGCCGTTCGTTTTAAATCAGATGGACGAGATCGAATCGAGTTTCGGCGATTAGTTTAGCGCCGTGTGTCGCAATGGGATTGGCCGTGCTTGCGTCACCCGTGCGAGCACAAGGCCGCCGACCACGGTGGACCAGAGCCGGTCGTGGACCCAGTCCATGTACCGGGGTGACGTGGCTGCGCCAGAAGCGGCCACGTGTCATGCTGATGTCATCGCTGACGTTATAAATATTTTTGTATATAAAAATATTTTGGCTGAAATCATTTTCTGTGCTGACGTCATCATGATGCGATGCTGACGTCATAAATGCAATTTTTCAGTATAAAAATAATTCGGAAAAATTGGATTTTCTAATTCCTGTATTTTCAGATTTTATTCAGAACTTAAAATGGCTATAACTTTTGAATTTTAACTCGGATTTGGGTCATTCAAATTTCTAAAAATTCATAAAATTGTGATCTCTTTAATGGTGAATTTTATTTGAATTTTTGAGGTAATTTAGTCCTCTATATTTGTTATTTATTACATATATTGTTTGTGCAGCAGAGAGCGCAAATTTGCTTAGGAAGGTTTCGAGGAAGAGTTCGTCGCTGAAGATCAAACTTCGGAACACGACCAGCAACTCTTTGAAGGCAAGTGATGCCTTGATCATTTTGATCCCAGATTTTTAAAACTTAATTTATGCTTTGAAATTATGCATGCTTATTTATTAAAAATGAATTTAAATTAATTTGGGATAATGTAGTTAATCAACCCATTTTGTAATGCCACGTTGAAATTAATGATTGTATGCCCTAAATCATTGTCACCCTAAGTTTGATTGTATTAGTTGGATGTTAATACCGTGCCAACACGGGAGGCTAGACCGTGAATAGATGCTTAGCCTAGCAACGAATCATGAACGATCTTTCGGAAAAATGCTACCTTATTGACTAATGGAATATTGAATGTATTTTGAAAGTGGTGTGATGATGTCACATGATGAAATTGAAGTGTGGAGACCTGTGTGGTTCTATACCAATGTTGAGTTATTGCTGGCATGTGTTGCACAATAATCAACTGGGTGGGAAATGATTTAGACTGGGGCAAGTGGCAAGAGGCTGTTTGCCAGGTGGGCCTGTGTGGCAATGGGTTGTTGAGTGGTGTGAGTTTGTGTGCCACATTGGGCTGTGTGCCACTGTTTGAGTGTTGAAAGTCTTGCCTTGGTCAGTTAAGGACTTCACCTTGCAAGCCTTTGATCTGAGTCACCCGTACAACCACATGTCTGGTATGGGACAGACCTAGTGGATTAGGGTTCTGATATCTTTCCTCTGATACCTCGGGTTGGCAGTACACGGGGGTGTATCTGTACGGGGGAGCGTACCTGTGCTACGGCTTGGTGCCCATCCAACGGTGATTGACCTGTCCTAGACTTCGGCTCTGTGTGATGGAAGTGATAGTGAGGGTAATACCGGAGAGGTTATTTGGTTAAGGTCGAGGTTCCTGAAAATATTTGTTGCGGACAATCACCTGTGTGGTGAGCGGCTGTATCTTGTGGGTAAAGTGTACAACCTCTGCAGAGTGTCAAAACTATTCGAATAGCCGTGCTCGCGGTAATGAGCATTGCTCGGGATTCTGATCAAGGGTAGGTCTTCATAAATAAAAATGTAGAAAGGGTGGCTGTGTGCCAATGCTAAAAATGAACTGTTAAGGCTGTCTGCCGAGAATCTTCGAAAAAAACTATTTGAATATATTAGTACTATCATAACTCTTTTTCTGCTTTAATCTAAATAAAATACTGGTTTAAAATGCTGTTTGATGAAAAAGAACCAATTAAGCCAATCCTTTGGAATAAGCTTTGCATATAGTATTAGCGCTGCATTCCGTGCATTACTTGTTGAGAACCTTGTGTACTCACCCCTCCTTGTTTATCAACACCAACATCAGTCGAGGAGTCTACACTAGCCTGGAAGGAGGAGTACATTGAGGATCCGAGCAATTAGGGGGCAAGCCCAGTCGGTTGCCTGTGGCAAGATGAAGGCTTCCACGATATTTATTTTGGTTCCGCTGCTATTTCGTTTACTCTGAATAATGTAAGCCCTGCGTGGCTGATTTTATGTAAGGAGACCATAAGGTCGTACAACTCGGTTTATATAAGTGTTGCACTACTTTTTTTTTATATATCGCTGCGAATGTCTGTGATGTGCAACCCTGTAAAGACTGTGTGTGCTAGCGTGATCCTGGACTAGCACAGAATACACAGAGGATCCAGATTTGCAGATTCGGGTCCCGACAGTTGTTCAATAAAGGAAAACAACGCTTGCAATGGCAAAATAGGTGTGATCTGTCATGAATAGATTCAAAATAGTTCAAATTCAGTTTTGAAATGTTTTTAAGATCATGCCCTGATGTCAGGAGGAAAATGAATTAAAATTGATAAGTAGTTTAGTAGTAAATGAACGTGCAAGTTGAATTGGTTATAAGGCAATTTTTGTGTTCATATAGCCCTTTTCAACATTTGATAAAATAGATTATATAAATGAGAAAGAATGTAAAAATAGTATAGAAACATTCCACATAGTATATACTAATAGGTTCTGGAAAAATAATGACATTTTGCTAAGGTTTGTATCCAAAACAAGTTAGTAGAATGAGCCTACTTTTTATGTTTTGCTGAATGTTTGAAACAATTAGGCATTTTCAACCATGTGTAAAGTAGCTTATCCAAGTAAGAATTTTTGAAAGAATAATGTAGAATTGATCACTGAAGTTTTTACTACTAGATTCCAGAAAAATATTCCATTTAAGAGCTGTGATTCACTTAGTTTTCATAAGGGTAACAACCTTAAGTGATATTGCTTAAGTGCTTTCCTTAGCCAATTTTTGTAGCCTAAGTCCAGATTTCCAACTAAGCCTTTTTAACAATAGTTTTTAAGCTTTTTCCAAACCCTAAAAATTAAAAGAAGTCATTAAAATTGACACCCAAAGTATGCTTTATCTAGTTCAAGATCAAAACCCTAATTTTGTTAGATGTTGCACTTAAATCTTAGTGGATGTGTAACCCTAAATGGCATTGTTTTTGAGTGTTCATTTCTTGAAATCTTGAAGAGGCAGAGAGCTCTGTTTTCTAGTGCTGCTCTTTCTTGCTTTGTTCCAAAGAAGCTAGAGATCAACCTTCTTAATCTAAATAATTTTAGCATTTATAATTCGAAGTATGAATTAAAATAATTCATAAAAAGCAACCTCCTGTTTGGTTCGAACTGTGTTTATTCGTTTGTCTGTCTGTTTTCTTTTTGCCATTTGGAGTTTACTAATGTTCGTTTGTTTTTCGATCTTCTCGACGTTTAGACACCGACGTCCTTGAAGAAGAAGACGACTGTCCCGCAGATCCAGATTATATTCCTGACAACGAACTGCAAGGCAAGCAACCCCTTGAGCATATCGAGCCCAATAATTTACTTACATTATGTTGCTTTTGCTTATGTACAGTGCATCCGGATAATTCTCCCTAAAAGTGCTAATTTGGGTTAGAACTGTAGTTAATCCTGTAAATTATGGTTTGTCTCAATCTGTATGGACATGTGAACCTTGTAAACCCTAGTTTGAACTAGACATACTTAATGTCATGTGTGGGTATAATCGCTAGCATAATATTCTTGCTTAAGCTTCTCGTTGGTATCTTTTCAGTCTTTTCAACCAGTATGTGGTCCTTTTGGGGAAATGGTTGGTTATAGTTTGCTAAAAACCCTCAAACAAAACTATGGTTTGACGTGGGTGATTATTGGCACTAGCCGGTTATGCAAAAGGATATGCACGTAGTTAGGGTGGAGTATCGCCCATGTCGAATTAAGGGTCGAGCAAATGGGATATTGTAGATCCATGTTTTTCGTGCAACCACAAGGGCTTGTATGGGCGGTTCTTAGCTTAATAAGTTGTTTAGATGTGGCTTTGCATCTATGGAAGGCGGGAGATTGCACAGACATTCCGGTCAGCTCTGTATGTAGGGGTTTCTACATACCAATGCAACGGTGTACGCCTTGCCCTGGACAGAGATGTGGTGTGTGTGATAAATGTGGATCCACGACTTGGGTGAGTGTCTCTGTCTTCAAGGCGAGGGTTAACGTCCCGTGCTGGTGTAAAGCCACGTCTAGATAATGTAACAGCTTCTCCTTGCCGACACACCAAAGGAGTGTGTTAATTGGCCTGGAGAAAGAGGTTGATCATTCCTTGTGGGTAAAGTTGTACACCTCTGCAGAGTGACAAATCTGATCGATTAGCCGCGCCCGCGGTAATGGGCACTTGGGGAAATCCTCCCAATGCTAAAGTCATCTGAGTCTTTTTGGAAAAATGGGTTTGGTTTTGGAAACCGTTTTGTAACCAGCTTTTGTGTCAAAGGATCGACACCGGGGATCTATGCAGTCAGGTAGACTGGGTTAAAAATCTGGATTAATTGCTTATCATTCTGTATTTCAATTGCTTTTATTAAAATGCATGTTCTAATCTAATATGCTTATACATTTTTTATAGCTTTCATGCAACTGCAAAATAACCATAGCCTGCCTATTGTTCAGCCTGCATAATTATTTATTTGCGTCTGTGAACCACTATAAGACTTGCTGAGTACCAATGTACTCAATCTTGCATCTGCTGTCTCAGAGGAAGAAGACTGCGATCTGCCAGATGACGCGCTCTTTCAAGCAAGTCTCGGGGGTTTCGACGATAGTCTTTTCTAGGTTGCCTAGTCAGTTGCGTGAGGGTTTAGTGGGCAACCGCAAGGCTGTTAGGAGTTGTTCAGCTTTATTTTGGTTTCCACTGTTAAATGTTTTAAATTTGTACTGAACTCTATATAATTAATACTGTTATGTATGTCTTTCTGTTTGTCTGCGTGTATGGTTATGATATGAATGTTGTAAACCTGTGAGTGCTAGCTACTGATCCAGGGAATAGCACAGTAATCACATGGAGGTTCCTGTTCATCAGAACGGGGTCTCACATTAGTTTGGTTCTTAATTGTCTGCTGAGTGTGCAGTATGTGTTGTAAAGCCCTTAGGCATTGTAAGCAACCATACCAAGTATTAATAAATATTACTTAAGTTGGGTTTAACCTGTTTTCCCAGCTCTGGAGATTCTTACATCTCATCTATGCTACATCTATCTTTCCTAACCCAAGAGGCAATCAACAGATGGTGAACACCCGTGGAAACAACGGTGCTTCAGGAAGTAGGCTGCGCCAGAATGACAACCCCATGATGGAGGCCATCCTCAACCACCACCACCAGTTGACATGCAGAATCTGGGAGCATTTCTCGCCGCACAGACTCAACTAATGCAAACCATGATGCAGCAGATGACTAACATGGCTGCAAATAACAACAATCATGTGAACCAGAAGAACAATGGTGGACCGCGGCCATACTCCAAGCTGTCAGATTTTATGAGGACTCGGCCGCCAACCTTTGCTGGGAATGTTAATCCTTTGGAAGCCGATGACTAGCTTAGAACTATTGAGAAGAAGCTGCATATCAATCAATGCGAGGGCAATGAGAAGGTGCTCTACCCTCTCAATTGGAAGGAACTGCCACAGAGTGGTGGGAAAACTTTTGTGCCGCGCATGAAACCCCGCAGGAGATCACATGGGATGAGTTTACTACTGCTTTCTGCCAATACCATGTTCCAGAGGGAATGATGGATCTCAAGAAAGAGGAGTTCAGGGCTCTGAAGCAAGGAGGCCAGCCCGTGGCCGAATATCTGAACAAGTTCACTCAGTTAGCTTGCTATGCACCTGAAGACGTAGCGACAGATAAAGCTAGGCAGTCCCGCTTCATGAAGGGACTAAATTTCGGACTGCAAGTAGGGATGATCACCCACAATTTTTCGGACTTTCAGGAATTGGTTAACAAGGCATTGATTCTGGAGGACAAGCGCAAAGAGCTGGGTGAAAACCGTAAGCGCTTGATGACTAATCAGGGTGGACGTCCCAACCACCTGCGTCTGAGAATGTCACCGCAGCAGTTTACCAGATTCCAACCGTCAGCTGTAAACAAGGCATCAACTCCTGCACCTCGCCTTGCTAATCAGAACTTTCAGACGCCAGCACTGGGCAGTAATGCACCAGGAGGGAGTCAGCAGTCTGCAATCAAGAGATGTTATACATGCAATGAGCTAGGGCACTTCTCTAATAGGTGTCCACAGAGAGGAGGCATCACGCTGGTTTGTTTTAACTTGGGAACAAAACCTGCTAAGGCACCGGCTTTAGGAGGAAATCGTGCACCAGGTCAAGTTGGAGCAACCCCTCAATCAACAGCGCGTGGTAGGATCAATCACATCACTGCTGATGGAGCTCAAGAGGCTACGGACGTCGTACTGGGTAAGTTTCTGGTTAACTCAGCACCCGCTACAGTTTTATTCGATTCTAGAGCTTTGCATTCGTTCGTTTCTCAAAGTTTTGCAACCAAGAATGGATTTAAAGTGGTGAATCTTAAGTGTGTGCTATTAGTCCAAGCCCCAGGATCTGAGCTTAGATCTAGTCTTGGGTGCTTGGGAGTTAAGCTGCTTACGGATGTGATAGAATTTCTAGCGAATCTTATCTTGTTAGATGCCAAATCCCTAGACGTTATCCTTCGAATGGATTGGCTGACCAAACATAAGGCTGTTTTGGATTATGGCCGAAGGATCGTATCACTGGAAGGCCCTAGTGGCAAGAAGGTAGAATTTCAAGCGACCGTAGTTCATGATGGACAATTAGTGGTCAACAGCGTGCAAGCCATCAGCTTAGAGGATGTGCCAATAGTCAGAGAATACCCGGATGTGTTTCCAGAAGATTTACTTGGGATGCCGCCAAACCACGATATCGAGTTTGTTATCGAGTTAGCACCAGGGACAGCACCGATATCAAAAGGACCTTATCGGATGCCTACCAACGAGTTAGTGGAAATGAAAAATCAGATTGAGGAACTGCAAGAGAAAGGTTTCATTAGACCAAGTTCATCACCGTGGGGAGCACCAGTTTTGTTTGTTCGTAAGAAGGATGGAAGTCTTAGGATGTGCATCGATTATCGTGCACTTAATGAGGTAACGATCAAGAATAAGTATCCGTTGCCCAGGATTGATGATTTATTTGATCAGTTAAGGGGAGCTGGAGTTTTCTCCAAAATAGATCTTCGTTCAGGATACCATCAGTTGAAGATCCGAGCGGAGGATGTGCCTAAGACTGCGTTTTGTATGCGATATGGACACTATGAATTCACAGTCATGTCATTTGGATTGACTAATGCCCCTGCATATTTCATGAACATGATGAATAAGGTTTTCATGGAGTATTTGGATAAGTTTGTTGTGGTCTTTATAGACGATATCTTAGTTTTCTCTAAGACAGAGGAAGAGCATGCGGAACATTTAAGGATGGTATTAGAGAGGCTGCGAGAACATCAGCTGTATGCTAAGTTCAGCAAGTGTGATTTTTGGAAGGAGAAGGTTGAATTTCTTGGTCATGTAATGACTGCTAAAGGAGTTGCAGTTGACCAAAGCAAAATGGACGCAATGCTGCATTGGGAGCAACCGAAGTCTGTTACTCAGATCCGTAGTTTTCTCGGAATGGCGGGATATTACCGTCGGTTCATAGAAGGATTCTCAACAATTGCTAAACCCCTTACGCAGTTGTTGAAGAAAGAAAAGAAGTTTGCATGGACGCCAGAGTGCGAGAAAAGTTTTATGGAGCTGAAGAAGCGTTTGACGACATCCCCCGTATTATTATTGCTGGATGTGCAGAATGGTTTTGATATTTATTGCGATGCCTCAAAGCAAGGTCTGGGGTGTGTGTTATTGCAAAATGGCAAAGTCGTTGCTTACGCATCGAGGCAGTTTAGACCGCATGAGGAGAATTATCCGACGCATGATTTGTGAAACATCGAAAAAGGCGACTAGAGGGGGGTGAATAGGAGCCAAATAAAATTTTCGAATAAACTCTCCCCCTAAAATTCAAACCACCAAAAGACCAGAAAGAAACTGCACTGGTCGGGTATTTCTGGTCGGATGAACAGTACCCCCGACCTACAGAGGTCGGATGAACAGTACTCGGAATGAATAGTGTTCGGGTGAACAGTACCCCCGACCAGCACCGGTCGGATGAACAGTACTCCCGACCTGAAGTGGTCGGATGAACAGTACTCGGGTGAATAGTGTTCGGTGAACAGTACCTCCCGACCAGATGAACAGTACCCCGACTGCGGAGGTCGGATGAACAGTACTCGGGTGAATAGAAAAATCAGCACGATCTCAAAAACAGAAATCGATGTAACTTTTGATCGGCTGATCCAAAAACAGTGAAAATTGGTGTGCACCTCCCAAAGGATGTCAGGAACCTATTTCAATCAACAATCGAAGGAATTAATACCAAGGTTCCATCCTTTTCAGTTTAACAAATGCAACACTAAAAACAGAGTCACGAACACAAACTTCACCCCTAACTTGCTGGTGGGAGTTGATGGTCAGAAATCCTTGGATGACTCTCCACAAATCACAGCAAGTAAGTACACGAAGAAACAACCCTTCAAACAAATAGAAACACCATCTGAAAACTAGGCACAGAAATTGGTTTCTTGCAAAACTGAATAGAAGAGGTTGTAGATTGCCTAGATGATTGGGATATGATCTATAGGAGATTCATCCAGCAATCTTTCATCGTTGGCAACAAGAACCAGAAGCCAATCAAGACTAAATAACTGCATGTCACACGTTTACGCACTTTAAGAACACACAGATTTACAACTTGCAACAAGAACGTAAAGATTGCCTAAAAGATTGAAAGCACCGAATCCAGAGAAGAGTTCATCAATCATGAATTTCAACAAAGACTCAATAGCTTGTAGAAGGAGATGAGGCAAATCCAAATTACGTAAAGTAAATTGCAAGTAGGTAAATGCGGAATTTAGATAACAGAATTCAAGTGCGTAATGTAAATACGTAAGAGAAATGAAACAACAGTATAAATGAAGAACATTTCATTTCTGGAAGGGAGGTTTACAAAGCCTCACAACAAAGTGGGCAAAGCTCAAATGAGCAGCAAAAATCTCAGAACCTTCAAAGAGGGGAGGCTGCCCCTACCCCTCTATTTATAGTGACCTGGGATCAATTCCCACCTTTGGATGTCCTGCTTCAATCCTAAGCCAACATCCAAGAGCCAGGATTTGATCCTTACACTGTCACTCTCAACAACTCTCAACTACTTACGTACACTTTCCTCACCTGCTTACCCCCAAGGAGACACCCCTCTCCCTGTCTATTCATAGCAGGCTTGGAACACCTACCACCCTTGGATGAGCCTCTAAACCCTAAAGCACTCCATCAAGGGCTGAGATTTTACCCACTCACAAAGCTATGCATGGGCTCACCCAAACCCAACAACACAAGCGGGTTTTGCACGCTTTTCAACTCACACTAACTTGACTGCTACTCTATCTTCCGGACCGCGATCCAACGGTCCTCCTAGATCGAGCGGCTCCAAGTTAGCATCTCATCCATTCCTTTGTCTTCTCGGCTTGCGGCTACTCCCCGCCTCAGTCATCTTTGGCGACACCTTGATCATCCGGACCTCGGCTCTCCCGGCCTAGTCCACGATCCCCTTCGCCTCACCATGACCTAGCTCCAAAGTCCCGCAACCATCATAGACAAGGAAACCACATCACATAGCAATGTCCAACAACACATATCCATCTCAATAGAGCGGATATACACTACGCCGACCAAGCAAAACCCGACCACACGTGGTCCGACCACTCGGTCTCCATCCCGACCAACCATGGTGCGACCATCGGTCTCCATCCCGACCAACCATGGTGCGACCAGCGGTCTCCATCCCGACCACTCGAGGTCGACCACTAGTCTCCATTCGACCACTGAGGTCGGACGACCGGTCTCCGACCGGCGAGAGACGACCACTCGGGATCGACGACCGATGCGCAACACCAAAGCCCGACCACTCGGGTCGGACGACCCGACCACTGGCGGGTCGGACGACCCAGTCTCCAACCAGCCAAAGCCCCGACCACTCGAGGTCGGACGACTGGTCTCCAACCAGCCAAAGCCCCGACCACTCCGGTCGGACGACCCGACCACTCGGGGTCGGACGACTGGTTTCCAACCAGCCAAAGCTCCGACCACTCAGTTCGGACGACCCGACCACTCGGGGTCGGACGACTGGTCTCCAACCAGTAACTCAAATTGCTCTAGCTCGAAAAACAATCCAAATCAAACTCAAATTTGAGCACATCATGCTCAAATAAAGTCAAATACTCATCACAAACATGGATGGACCTCCACATGGTCCTTCAATCTCCCCCTTGATGAGTATATTGACAAACCACACAAAAGGCATAAATTTGAGTTTGAATGAGAGAAGAAGAAAGCAATTTGATTGCAAAGCCAAACTTGGTCCAGAGAGAAAGATATAAAATTATGACCAAGTTGGCAGAAAAGGGATTTTTAGAGCTAAACTTTAGAGAGAGCAAGTTTTCATCAAAAGCTCTAAAAGATCCAATAAAACTCACTCATAAGAACCAAAGTGGATTAATATTTTTCCTTTGAATATGCCTTTCTTACATTTTCTCCCCCTTTTGGCAATATAGGCATCAAGATTTTTTTTGTTTTCTCCCCCTTTATATATGTATGCATGAAATGCATCCTAAGTGAGCTTTGAGAATTATCCAAGTGATCATAAATTCAAGATATGACACCAAGCTAGTCAATTTAGAAAATGACTGAACTAGGATGTCTTCAAGAACAAATTCATTTTGCTCATAAGCTTTGTTTACAAGATTTTATTTTAGCAAGATTTGAACAAGTGCAAAACTTAGCAAAAGTTTCAAAGCTAGAAGCCAACACCACTCATAGGATCAAATGGAAAACCTAGAGTTCAACCTACTCAACACTTTGGGGAATCTTGAAGTACATATAGAGTCCTTCGAGCTCATTTTTCAATTCATGCAAATTCTTCTTCTTTGATATTTTGAAAGACATAGCGGGATGCAAATGTTTGACATTATTTGCATTCTTTACCCACTTATGTTTTTGTTATTTGCATTTCTTAATGATTGACTCAAGCCATGTTCGATCACCCCAAGAGTAACTCTTAAGAGAATGATCTTGGTCATACACGATATATTCCAAGTTCATCCCAAGTGCAATGGGAGGCAGTCTCGAGAATATATAGTGTTGAGTTCAATTTTGCACAAAAGAGAGTCAATTTTTTCTTAATTTAGCACATATGAGCAATTTTGAAGGACTAAAATATGGATCAAGCAAGTTTCACCCAAGTTGCTATAGGGACTCTAGAGAACTCCATAAATTCACAATTCATGGTAAAAACCTCTAGAGAAGAAACTTAACAAGAAAAAGCAACATGTTTTTCATTTAAGATTTTCAAGTTTCAGATTTTAACAAGCTTAGTATGATAGATGAACTTGGATAGACCTAAGCTAGTGATTTTCTTCAAAGATGTAGCAAGGTGCATATGAAGATTGAATCAATTGCATAATAGACAAAGCTCATAAAACAGAAAAATTCAGTCTAAATGCAATGCATGAACAGATTCCCAAACTCCCCCTCAACAATTGAATCAATTTTAAGCTCAAATCTGGTTAAAGTTGAGTTATTATCAAGATTAGGCATAAAGAAAACCCGAATGAACTCAATAATAACCAGAAAAACAGAATGAGGAGAAGAAGTCGAGAAACTGCAAAACTGGATGGCTATAGAGCATAGAAAAGATAGAAGAGACTCACTACGGCTCAGACTCGCTCTTATCTTCCCCAGAGACTGACATAGGAAGGCGACTCTAGATCCCAACTAAGGAGTGCACACAGACCTGTCTACCCGGAGGCCCAATACCGCTAGACTTATAAGACTGTGAGGGAACTCAACCTAGAGAGAAGAGAGAACAGCTAATCACGCATGATAGCAACCTAAAGCACAAGATAAGAGGACCATGCAAGGCATGCCAGAAGTCTAAGAGAGTGAACTCAACTCAAGAAAACAAGCCCAAAGTCACCTAGAAGAAGAGAGGAAATGCTGAAAAGAATATATAGTACATAATATACAAACCAGCTCCCCCTCTAGATAAGCCGTATGAGCTCATAAACCCAAGCTCAAATCCCCCTGAACACACTCTACTCCCCTTGAGGCACACTCTAAAACTCTCACCTCACAAGAGATAGGTAGAAAGCTAGAGGAAAAGAGATAAGATCTAAAACCACATGGTCTCTAAGGAGCAAGACGGCTCAAGGTAAAAAGCAACCTAAATATGCTAGAAGTCCAACCAAAAGACTCTAGACAAACAGGACACAAGCTCTACCTAAAAAAGAACCACAACCTCCTAAGAGACCCATCACTATCATCAACATTTTCAGAGGTACTTACCTATTGCAGTGTAGTGCAAGTAGTGGCAAATGACCTGAAGTGGATCCAAAAAGCAGAGGAAGAAGACTTAGAGATATTCCTAGGATGATGGTCTCCTCACCAGAAAGCTTACACACATGCATCCAACAAATCTATGCTTTGGCGGGGTTAGGCAGATCCAGTTCCTAGGCACGAATGAACAAGATACAGGAAAAAAGTGGCAAACAATCATCTAGAGCATGAACATGGTGCAGAAGGTAATGTAAGATCATGTATCACAACCAAGCTAAAGATAGCATCAAGATCCATATATCCATAGACAACAGTGAAAACATATCCACATGATAAACAACAGCAAGGTGCATCATAGCACTGTCATGCTGGCATAAGAAGCTAAGCAAGGTGTATCACAGCAACAAAATGCTAGCAGGGATCATGTGAAAGCCTAGAAATACATGGATCAAGATACTACCCTAAACATGGCAATGAGCATGTAAATGAGGAAATACCACAATGAAGCACAACAACATGCTACTAGATATAACATGAGCAAGATGAATGAAGACAGCCAAAGAGGATCATGCATAAAACAAACCAGTTAGCAACATCAAGATCCATTTATCCATAGTCTCAATAACAATATTTACTTGCTGCGAAAAGGCCCGTCAAAAGAAGACCAAACAAAGGTCATGAGGACACAGCAAAGCATGAAAGTAAATGGTGACCATGGACACAAAGATGAGAAGCTACTTATGGCAACACTCTATGCATGATGATGAATACATGCCATGAATGAAGGACACAAGCTCATGCAAAATAGGTATGAAGCATATAAGCATGAAGGACAATAAAAGGTGATCATGAACAATATAAGTCATCAATGCAGCTAGATCATATAAACCTAATCTCATGAAAGGCACTCACATGTAGCACAAAGTCTGACAAACAAAGTCTAAACAAGGCTAATCATGGATGTAATAGAAAATTAGGGTCATATAACCTAGATACTACTCATGACAAAATAAAGTAAATGATATATAGCACGTGCCCATAGTTAATACAAATGCTCATACCAAATGAACAATATCATGGACAGGATAAAAACAAGAAAATCACATGGTGGGAAAAAGCTCATGAATTTAGGATATAATACGTGAAGCACAAAGATGGTTGGGGAAAACATGCTATGGCACAAAACAAGACAGATAAAAACTAACAAGACCTAGCAAAGTACATATAATACACATGGGAGCAAGAGCAATCACAACATGTCATGGAAATGATGATCACAAGAATAACCGACAAGAGGGTATGAGATAGCTCACCATGGAAGTGAAAGTCCCCAATGCTGTTATCATGAAGCTCAACACTTGTGGAGCGAAACACGAGGCAAACAAAGTTGAAAGAACATGCAGGTTAGCATGATGCTCATGATGGTAATGCAGGAAGATCCAATCCTCTAGAGACAAGCCGCAAAGGCCAACTCGGAATTCACATCGAGTGCCAACATTGAAAAGCGACAGACCAATCCTAGATGAGATTAGTAAAGATCAACATGACCAACATACTTACCTTCAACTCTTGCCGTGAGTGGGTACCTCGAGGAAAAATGAGGTCCACTACTTATGTCTGCGAAGATGATGCCTCGGGACAACTCATGGACTAAGAATCGAACTAAGAAAGGACAAGTCCACAAGATGACCCAAAACCACTCCACTAGGCAGTGATCACATCTTCAAGCTAGCCTCAAGCGACTCATACCATGAGAAAGGCAAAAGGCACTTAAAAGCATCATCGCATAGACATGACACAAGGAATTGACACAAGAGGGAAAGATGACTCAGTACTGGGATAGAGTGAAGATCTGGGAACCCAATACTGAACCACATGACGCCTCAGTACCGATCCACGAGAAGAAGACTGGACTCGAGTGTCTCTCTGACGCTCAACTCTCACACGATTAGGAGCAACTCTGGTAGATAATCTAGGAGTCAAAACTGGGTTGGCACGCCGTGGTGCAAAAGCCGGACCATCCCAGTAAGGCTGCCTGGATCTCCTACCAGAAAACACCTCACGCCGCTGATATCTACCTCGATAGGAAAAACGAGGAATATCAAGAGGACGCGGAAAGATCGACTACGAACAGCTCGGGACTAAAACTCGAAGAACTAGCATGAAAACCAAGTCTGGAGCTGCCCAAAACAAAGCGACTCTCTAACTTTGTTTAGAAGCGGTGTGTGTCTTAGGAGCACTCAAAGTGCGGGATGACCCGAATACCCCTAAGAGGAGCAACACGCCACGCCGAGTGATCTTGGCGCTTTGAGCGTAAATCTACTAGGTGACCATCCTTCTTACGGAAGGTGCATGTGTACCGCCTTGCTAGAGGCGAAGCAATAGGAGTAACACCCTTCTGCTCGTGGAAGTCCTATGGACAACCCCAATGGACCTAAACACGGTGGTACTCACTCAGGAGCTACCACAAACTCACCACTCTTGGAGCCGCACAATGGTGGGAGGATGCGCCGGCGTGCTCCAAGGATCAAATCCTAGACCTTGATTGAATCTACTAATCTTGGATTGGTCTAGAATAAGATTGAGCTTCTTCTTGCCTCCAACAAACTTCTCGAGAGTGCTCATAAGATCTTGGCAATCTCGGAAGAAAGAAGCACAAGAAGAATAGGGGAAGGAGAGGAAGAAGAAGAACTGTAAAGAGAAGATCTCTCAAAGACGTGCTTTTTGTTCCCTTAGCACTACTGCCTCAATCTTGAGGGCCTCACAAGAAACGCAAGGAGCATCTCTAATCCTAAGGGTTTGGTCTTTTAACTTCTTCTTAAGCTCGACATGGATTTGATCCACATCATCCTTAACCCCACACACGACAAGCAACCGGTTTGTGACTTAACTAGTAAATCCTTAGCAAGTTGATCACACTTGACATTCAAAGCATCATTGTCAAGTTTTAGTTGCTTACCCTCACATGAGTATTGGGTCCTTAGAAGCATGCAATTCAAGTTCATCATTTCTAGCAAAAAGCTTCTTAAGGTGTGAACTCATGGCATCAATTTCAGCAAGCAATTTAGGGCAATTAGAGCATGATGGAGTGGAGTGAGCATGAAGAAAACTAGCCTCAACAGGAATAGCATCAACACAATGTAACATCCCAAAAATTTGGCTTAAATATTATTTTATTGCTTAAAAGTGCAATTATGATTTTCGGGAATTTATTTGGATTTTTCTGGATTTATTTGAATTAATTCTTATTTCGAGTTTATTGCCTTTTATTCAAATCTATTTAAATCTGTGCAAAGTCCAAATAAAGTTTTGCCAAAAATATTTTATTTGAGTCCAGAATGTCTCAAAGTATTTTTGAGATTTTTCTTGGATTTTTCCTAATAGTTTTATCCTTTAAAATAAATAAAATGAATTTGGAATTATTTTAAATAAGAAATCTTTAAAAAGTCGGTGAGCAGTGTTGGGACGAGCCCAAAGATTGTGCGCTTGAGGCTGCTTTGCGCGGCCCGATCCGCCCGTGAACCTCTGCGGGGAAAACCTAGATCGATGGCGTTCGTGCGCGATCCAACGATCGAGGAAGGCGCGTGTGCTCCCTTGTCTTGGCCGTCGGATCAGGGACACGCGTCGCATCGTCGTTCTTCGTCTCCGATGCGAACTCGGAGTCCGCCGCCGTAACGACTCCGGACTTCCCCGCCGTGTAGGGCTCGAACGTCGAGGCTATAAATAGGGGGGGTAGCACCCCGAGGTTCGCAGTCGAGCGCCGCGTCTTTTGGTCGGAGCGTTTCCACGAAAGCAGCCCTAGAACGTATCTACGAGCTCGTCGGAGTTAGCTGAAGTCCTCGCCGCGTTTTTCGCTTGAAGCTCGCCGTCCGGGAAGTCTCCGCCGTCGCCAAGGTCGCCAGCGTGTTAGCCGTGACGAGGCGCGTCCGTGAGAAGCGGAAGCATCGCCGGAGACCCTTCCTTCTGTCGTCGCGGTGGTCTTCATCTCCAAGTCTGGCGAAGAAGCGCTGCCGTGCCGCCATCGCTAGGCTAGAAAGGTAACGAACGTCGGATCTTCAGCGAAGGGCCAGGATCGTGCCACGTAGGGTTGTGATCGGTAGCCGTTAGATGCGATCTGTGCGGTGGGATTCCGCCGCGCGTGTGGACCAATCGGGAGCTGACATGTGTCGGGCGTGAGTGCCGAGGCGTCGTGGACCGAGTTCACCGTGGTCTCGCGCTGCGCCGTGGACTCAGTTCATACGCCAAGACACGTGTCGACTTGTGATTGGCCCAAGGTCTCGCTGACGTCATGCTTGCGTCATAAAGGGATTTTCAATTGGAAAAATAATCTGATTGCAAATTCTGCGATGATGACGTCATCATGAGGTCACGCTGACGTCATAAATAATTTTTTTTAGAATAAAAATAAATCTGTTAATTCTGATTTTCTGATTTTTGCAATTTCAGTATTTATTTCAAACTTCAAAAGGCTATATCTTTTGCATCGTAACTCGGAATTGAGTGATTCCAATTTCTAAAAAAATTTAAAATTGAGATCTATTTAATGGTAAATTTTATTTGATTTTTGGAGTTCAATTTCTCACTATTTTGGTATTTATTTGCTTTTCTCCTTCGGTACGCGTAGACGTTGAATTGTGCGACGCTTCGGAGGAAGATCCAGCAACTCAAGAGCAAGTTCCAAAACCAGATCAGGACCTATTCCAAGGCAAGTTGTGCTTTGATCATGTTGAACCCATGTTTATAAAATTGCTATATTTGTTTTACCCTATTGCATATTATTTCAATTATACAATTGTTTCAAATTAAATTGGGACTTAGCTATTATACCAATTTGATCTACACCCTACCTTGTCATTGTATGCCACGATCCATTGTCACCCTAGATTGGTTAAATATAGTTGGTTAATAATTATAATCAACATTGGAGGATTAGATCGTATTTGTTGCTTAGCCTTGCCACGTCATCACATGTGTCAGAATCATTGATAATTAATCTTGATTAATGGAATATGGAACAATGTTATGAACTTGTGTGTCATGTGGGATCACACGATGAGATTGAGTTGTTGTGGCGAGTCATGTCACGCAACGATGTTGAATTGTTGATGGCTCGTGGTGCTTGGTAATCAACTGGGTGATAATAACTTAGATTGGGGCAAGTGGCAAGGGGCGAGGAGGCCAAGGTGGGCCCGATGGGCAGAGGGTATGTGGATGTCTTTCCTTGATCACACTAAGGACTTAACCTTGCAAGCCTTTGACCTGAGTCAATCATGCAACCACATGTCTGGTATGGGCCAGCCTAGCTGAGTAATTTGCAATGTCTTAATTTGGGTACTATCGTGGTCGGTGTGAGTTCCCGAGTTATGGTGTAATTCACATGGCGCAAGAGGGGGGCCCTGGATATGGTAACCAGTCCCACCAGTGTTGAAACCTTCGGGGGTAGTATCGGGTTAAGCCAGAGCATTGTAAAGGCTTTGTTATAATCACTCGCCTTGGTGGTGTTTGGTTGTATCACGTGGGTAAAGTGCATAACCTCTGCAGAGTATGAAACTATTCGGATAGCCGTGCTCGCGGTATTGAGCAATGCTCGGGAACTACAGTTAAGGGTTAGTTTAATTAATTGGACAACATGGTTGGGATGGCGGAATGCCATATGGAAGATGAAATTTGACTTAGGATTGGAAACTTGGTTTACTTGAAAAATACTGAAGTCATTTATTATTGCTATTTGTTTTACATTCTTTACAATCTATTTATTGTATTTGTTCATAAATGCTGCTTATTGCAAAATAGCCATGATGGCCTATCCATTGGAATAAGCCTTACATATAGATACATAGAACTGCATTCTGTGCACAACTTGTTGAGTGCTTTAAGTACTCACCCTTGCCAAACAACAATAATCAACAGTTGAGGAATCTACACCTGTGTTGGAAGATGAAGTCCAGGAAGACAAGAGTCATTAGGGTCCGAGCCTTGTCGGTTGCCTGTGGTGAACTGATGAGCTATCTACGTTTTCTATTTTCCGCTGCTTAATCATTAGTTATATTTTCAGTCTTGACCTGCGTGGCTTAATAATGTAAGTTGGTCATAAGATCATACATTTAGCTATATCAATAAATGAACTATTATTCTATTATCGTTGTGTATGATGTGATATGTACCAATGTCAAGCTGTGTGCACTAGCGTTGATCCTGGGACTAGTGCAGTAAACACAGTGGGTTCAAATCAGTGGATTCGGGTCCTTACAGAGGTGGTATCAGAGCATACTGACTGTAGGTCTTGGCCCTAGATAGTATGGAGGTTTCTTGTGTGTGTCCAAACTATTTTCTAAAAGAAAATCTAAACATGACTAATAAAACACTCTCGACTCATCTCATTCTCTACTTCTCGCCTTTGCTGAATTTACCGTTTTACTTGCCGTTTTGGGTGGAGAACTTATTCAAAGTTCTTGTGGAGCAGATGCCGATTGTTCCGACCTTCGAGGAGTCAGCTGGCGGCTACGCCATGGAGTTGTGGAGAGTACTTCAGACGCTTGGGGGCTTTTATCGTCCGCTTTACCGAGGAGGCAGCTGATCAGTTAATGGTGTACACCGAGGATTTATTTGCAAGCGATTATCTACTCGGGAGAGCGAGGAAGCTAGCGGGCCAATCAACATCTCCGCCAGAAGATTCTCGTACGAGGTTGCAATTCAGGAGGTCGCTCAACTTGCTCTTCGCCGTGTCTGCCGCGACTACGCCGACGAGCTTCACAACTCAGTGTTCCGGCTTCACCCAGACGTTCAAGCATGCCGACGCCGACGGATCGTGGAGAACGAGTGTGCCACAGCCACACACCTTGCAGAGTTCGCCCTTGCCCAGGAGGATCATATGAGAGATACTACTCAGGAGCTGGAGACTGTGTACGAGGCACTCAGAGTGGCAGAGCAGGAGCTTGAGGTGACCCGTGCTTCAGCCATCGGGATGATTACTGAGCTGGGAGAGGCCCTGGAGGCGGTTGAGGACGAGTTGGAGCGCGTGACTCGAGGAGTTCAGGAGCCAGCAAAGGAGTCCGAGGAGGATCCCGAGGGGAGTGCAGACCCCGTTGTTGCAGAGGACCCAGTAGTAGGTCATCAGGATAGGTTCGCTCCTATGCCAGCTCACCCACCGGTGTATGCGCCGGATCAGCCTCAGCCAGGGTGGCTGGATGAGTGAGTGTCAGCCTTGGAGCTGTGTTGAGACTCGAGTGTGAGTCGCGTCTTTAAGTTAGTCTTTACCTCTTTAGTTGACGTTAAGGTTTCGTGTTTAGTTTGCTTTATTGTAATGCTGAGTGTGCAGTATGTGTTGCAAAGCTTGTAGGCTTAAATAAGCGGCCAGACCAAGAATAATAAAGAATTATTTCAGTTGGGTATAACCTATCTCCCTGCTTTAGAAATTCTTGCTTCTCATCTATGCTACATCTACCTTCCCTAACCTAAGAGGCAATCATCAGATGGTGAATACTCGAGGGAACAACGGAGCTTCAGGAAGTGGACTGCGCCAGAACAACAACACCAACGACAGAGGCAGCCCTCAACCACCGCCAGTGGACATGCAGAATCTGGGAGCGTTTCTTGCAGCGCAGACTCAACTGATGCAGACTATGATGCAAAGAGATCAAGCAGATGACCAACGCAGCAGCCAACAACAACAACCCTGTAGCTCAGAACAACCATGGTGGACCCCGACCTCACTCAAAGCTATCAGATTTTATGAGGACTAGACCACCAACTTTCTCAGGAAATGTGAATCCTTTGGAAGCCGATGACTAGCTTAGGACTTTTGAGAAGAAGCTGCACATCACGCAATCTGAAGGAAATGAGAAGGTGCTCTACGCCTCTCATCAATTGGAAGGAACCACCGCAGAATGGTGGGAGAATTACTGTGCCGCTCATGGAGCCCCACAAGAGATCACCTGGGAGGAGTTTACTAATGCTTTCCGCCAGTATCATGTCCCGAAGGGAATGATGGACCTTAAGAAGGAAGAGTTCAGGGCTTTGAAACAAGGAGGCCAACCAGTGGCCGAATACCTGAATAAATTTACTCAGTTAGCTCGCTATGCCCCTGAAGACGTAGCGACAGACAAAGCTAGGCAGTTTCGTTTCATGAACGGACTAAATTCAGGACTGCAGGTGGGACTGATCACCCACAATTTTCCAGACTTTCAGGAACTAGTCAATAAAGCTTTGATCCTAGAAGATAAGCGCAAAGAGCTGGGTGAAAACCGTAAGCGCTTAATGACTAATCAGGGTGGACGTCCAAACCATCTACGTTTGAGGATGTCACCACAACAATTTGCTAGATTCCAACCACCAGCTGTGAACAAGACATCAACCCCTGCACCTCGCCCTGCCAATCAAAATTTTCAGACCCCAGCACAGGGCAACAATGCACCAGGAGGGAATCAACAGTCTGCAGTGAAAAGATGCTACACATGCAATGAGCCAGGGCACTTTTCTAATAGGTGTCCACAGAAGGGAGGCATTACGCCAGTTCGTTTCAACTTGGGAACCACACCTGCCAAAGCACCAGCCTCAGGAGGAAATCGTGCGCCAGGTCAAGCTGGAGCAACCCCGCAATCAACAGTGCGTGGAAGGATCAACCACATCACCGCTGATGGAGCTCAGGAGGCTACAGACGTCGTACTGGGTAAGTTTCTGGTCAACTCAGTACCTGCTACAGTTTTGTTTGATTCTGGAGCTTCGCATTCATTTGTTTCTCAAAGTTTTGCAACCAAGAATGGATTTAAAATGGTGAATCTTAAGTGTGTGCTCTTAGTCCAAGCCCCAGGATCTGAGCTTAGATCTAGCCTTGGGTGTTTGGGAGCTAAGTTGCTTATGGATGGGATAGAATTCCTAGCGAATCTTATCTTGATAGATGCGCAATCCCTAGACGTCATCCTTGGAATGGATTGGCTGTCTAAGCATAAGGCCGTTTTGGATTGTGGCCGACGGATCGTGACTTTGGAAGGCCCTAGTGGCAAGAAAGTAGAGTTTCAAGCGACCGCAGTTCGAGATGGGCAGTTAATGGTCAACAAGCGTGAAAACCATCGGCATGGAAGATGTGCAAGAGCCGTGGAATACCGGATGTGTTTCGGAAGATTTGCGGGATTGCCACGGACCGTGATATCGAGTTCGTGATCGAGTTAGCGCCGAGGACAGACCGATATCAAAGAGACCATATCGGATGCCTCGGCGAGTTAGTGGAAATGAAGAAGCGATTGAGGAACCGCAAGAGAAAGGTTTCATTAGACCAAGTTCATCGCCGTGGGGAGCCTCGGTTTTGTTTGTTAAGTAAAAGGACGGAAGTCTTAGAATGTGCATCGATTATCGTGCCTTTGAATGAAATAACGATCAAGAATAAGTATCCGTTGCCCGGATCGATGACTTATTTGACCAGTTAAGAGGAGCTGGAGTCTTCTCCAAGATAGATCTTCATTCAGGATACCATCAGTTGAAGATCCGAGCGGAGGATGTGCCTAAGACTGCGTTTTCTACGCGTTATGGACATTACGAGTTCACGATCATGTCATTTGGATTGACTAATGCCCGGCATATTTTATGAACATGATGAATAAGGTTTTCATGGAATATTTGGATAAGTTTGTTGTAGTCTTCATAGGCGATATCTTGGTTTACTCGAAGGACGAGAGGAAGAGCATGCGAACATCTCGGAATGGTTTTAGAGAGGCTGCGAGAACATCACTATATGCTAAGTTTAGCAAGTGTGAATTTTGGAAGGAGAAAGTTGAATTTCTTGGTCATGTAATGACTACTAAAGGAGTAGCATTGACCAAGCAAAGTGGACGCAGATGTTGCATTAGGAGCAACCAAAGTCATTACCAGATCCGTAGTTTTCGGGAATGGCGGGATATTACCGTCGGTTCATAGAGGATTCTCAACGATTGCTAAACCCCTTACGCAGCTTGTTAAAGAAAGATAAGAAGTTTGCATGGGCCAGAGTGCGAGAAAAGCTTTATGGAATTAAAAAGCGTTTAACAATGGCCCCGTATTAGTGTTGCGGATATGCGTAATGGATTTGATATTTATTGCGATGCTTCAAAGCAAGGCTTGGGATGCGTGTTAATGCAAGAAGGCAAAGTCGTTGCTTATGCGTCAAGACAGTTAAGACCGCATGAAGTGAATTACCCAACGCATGATTTGGAGTTAGCCGCCGTAGTGCATGCTTTAAAGATATGGCGTCATTATCTCATAGGAAATAGATGTGAGATATATACAGACCATAAGAGCCTGAAATACATATTCACTCAAGCAGACCTGAATATGAGACAGCGAAGGTGGCTAGAGCTAATTAAGGATTATAATGTGGGAATCCATTATCATCCCGGAAAAGCCAATGTGGTGGCAGATGCTCTGAGTCGAAAGAGCCATAGCGCAAATACATTGACAATGGAGGATCAACCAGAACTATGCAAGGAATTTCAGAAGCTAAGGTTGGAAGTCGTTCCGCAAGGAATGGTAACTGCACTAGAAGTGAAGCCAACCTTTGGAGGAACAGTTGGAAAAGGCCGAAGGATGACGATAAGATTTCTAAGATTAAGGCTAAAAGGAAGAAGGCCTCATTGTAGATTTCACTCTGAATGAGCAAGGGACCATGTTCTTCAAAGGCGGATTTGCGTCTTGGGATAAAAGGAGCTAAAACAGTTGATTTTCGAGGAAGCTCACGATTCGAAGTACTCAATTCATCCAGGAAGTTCTAAGATGTACCAGGATTTGAAAGAGAGATTTTGGTGGCCTAATATGAAACGTGAAGTAGCTGAACATGTTGCTTTATGTGACGTATGTCAGAGGGTAAAAGCCATGCACCAAAGACCATTTGATCTGTTGCAGCCATTGAAAATTCCGGAATGGAAGTGGGAGGAAATCGGAATGGATTTTATTACCGGTTTACCTAAAACTCAGAGAGGTTACGATTCCATTTGGGTTATTGTGGATCGTCTAACCAAGGTCGCCCATTTTATCCCAGTAAAGACCACTTACTCAGGAGATCGTTTAGCAGAGTTGTACATGTCAAAGATTGTATGTTTGCATGGAGTGCCCAAGAAGATTGTGTCGCATGAGGTACCCAATTTACCTCAAGATTTTGGAATAAGTTGCGAAGCCATGGGAACTCGTGCGAATTTTAGTCTGACATATCACCCGCAGACAGATGGTCAGACGGAAAGAGTAAATCAGATTTTAGAGGATATGTTGAGAGCTTGTGCTTTAGCTTATACTGCGACATGGGATAAGTGTTTGCCATATGCGGAATTTAGTTACAATAATAGTTATCAAGCTAGCCTACAGATGTCACCGTTTGAGGCATTGTATGGGCGTGCTTGTCGTACTCCGTTGAATTGGAACGAAACAGGAGAACGTTTGGTGTTTGGGCCAGATATTCTCGAGGAGGCAGAAAGTCAAGTTGCAATGATCAGAGAGAGGTTGAAGATAGTGCAGTCAAGACAGATGAGTTACGCAGATAACCGTCGTCGAGATTTGAGTTTCGAACCAGAAGATCATGTGTATCTCAGGGTTACCCCTCTTAAGGGCGTTAAAAGATTTCACGTTAAAGGGAAGCTCGCGCCAAGATATGTCGGTCTGTTCAAGATTTTGAGCCGTCGAGGAGAGGTAGCTTATCAGTTAGAATTGCCTCAGTCCTTGGCAGGAGTGCATGATGTATTCCATGTGTCGCAGCTTAAGAAGTGTCTCAGAGTGCCAACAGAGCAAACACCGTTGGATGCAATAGAGCTGCAAGAAGATTTGACTTACAAAGAGCAACCAGTCAGAATTTTGGATGTTATGGAGCGCAAGACCAGAAACCAATCTATTCGCTTTTGCAGAGTTCAGTGGAGCAATCATTCCGAAAATGAAGCCACTTGGGAGCGAGAAGAAGATTTGAAGTCAGAATTCCCGAACCTTTTCTCTAGCTAGCCCTGAATCTCTGTCGAGATTCTATTAAGGGGGAGGTTTGTAACATCCCAAAATTTGGCTTAAATATTATTTTATTGCTTAAAAGTGCAATTATGATTTTCTGGAATTTATTTGGATTTTTCTGGATTTATTTGAATTAATTCTTATTTCAAGTTTATTGCCTTTTTTTCAAATCTATTTAAATCTGTGCAAAGTCCAAATAAAGTTTTGCCAAAAATATTTTATTTGAGTCCAAAATGTCTCAAAGTATTTTTGAGATTTTTTTTGGATTTTTCCTAATAGTTTTATCCTTTAAAACAAATAAAATGAATTTCTGGAATTATTTTAAATAAGAAATCTTTAAAAAAGTCTGGTGAACAGTGTTGGGCCGAGCCCAAGATCGTGGCGCTGAACTGCCGGTGCGGCCCGGTCGGCCCGTGAACCTCTGCGGGGGAAAACCCTAGATCAGTAGCCGTTCGTGCGCGATCCAACGATCCAGGGAAGGCCGCGTGTGTGACCTTGTCTTGGCCGTCGGATCAGGGACACGCGTCGCATCGTCGTTCTTCGTCTCCGATCACGAACTCGAGTCCGCCGCCGAACGACTCGGACTTCCCGCCGTGTAGGGCTCGAGCGTCGAGGCTAAAAATATGGGGGTAGCACCCGAGGTTTATGATCGGCGCCGCGTCTTTTGGTCGGGAGCGTTTCGCGAAGCAGCCCTAGAACGCATCTAAGAGCTCGTCGGAGTTAGCGAAGTCCTCGCCGCGTTTTCCGCTTGAAGCTCGCCGTCCGGGAAGTCTCCGCGTCGCCAAGGTCGCCGCCGTGTTAGCCGTGTGGCGCAGCGTCGTGAGAAGCGGAAGCATCGCCGGAGACCCTTCCTTCTATCGTCGCGGTGGTCTTCGTCTCCAAGTCCGGCGAAGAAGCGCTGCCGTGCCGCCATCGCTAGGCTCGAAAGGTAACGACCGTCGGATCTTCAGCGAAGGGCCAGGATCGTGCCACGTAGGGTTGTGATCGGTAGCCGTTAGATGCGATCTGTGCGGTGGGATTCCGCCGCGCGTGTGGACCAATCGGGAGCTGACATGTGTCGGGCGTGGGTGCCGAGGCGCCGTGGACCGAAGTTCACCGTGGTCTCATGACTGCCGTGGACTCGATTCATCTGCCGAGACACGTGTCGACTTGTGATTGGCCCGAGGTCTCGCTGACGTCATGCTTGCGTCATAAAGGGATTTTCAATTGGAAAAATAATCCGATTGGAAATTCTGTGATGATGACGTCATCATGAGGTCACGCTGACGTCATAAATCATTTTTTTAGAATAAAAATAAATCTGTTAATTTTGATTTTCTGATTTTTGCAATTTCAGTATTTATTTCAAACTTCAAAAGGCTATATCTTTTGCATCGTAACTCGGAATTGAGTGATTCCAATTTCTAAAAAAATTTAAAATTGAGATCTATTTAATGGTAAATTTTATTTGATTTTTGGAGTTCAATTGATCTCTGTTTTGGTATTTAATTTCTTTTCTCCTTCGGTACGCGTAGACGTTGAATTGTGCGACGCTTCGGAGGAAGATCCAGCAACTCAAGAGCAAGTTCCAGAACCAGATCAGGACCTATCCCAAGGCAAGTTGTGCTTTGATCATGTTGAACCCATGTTTATAAAATTGCTATATTTGTTTTACCCTATTGCATATTATTTCAATTATACAATTGTTTCAAATTAAATTGGGACTTAGCTATTATACCAATTTGATCTACACCCTTCCTTGTCATTGTATGCCATGATCCATTGTCACCCTAGATTGGTTAAATATAGTTGGTTAATAATTATAATCAACATTGGAGGATTAGATCGTATTAGTTGCTTAGCCTTGCCACGTCATCACGTGTGTCAGAATCATTGATAATTAATCTTGATTAATGGAATATGGAACAATGTTATGAACTTGTGTGTCATGTGGGATTACACGATGAGATTGAGTTGTTGTGGCGAGTCATGTCACGCAACGATGTTGAATTGTTGATGGCACGTGGTGCATGGTAATCAACTAGGTGATAATAACTTAGATTGGGGCAAGTGGCAAGGGGCGAGGAGGCCAAGGTGGGCCCGATGGGCAGAGGGTATGTGGATGTCTTGCCTTGATCACACTAAGGACTTAACCTTGCAAGCCTTTGACCTGAGTCAATCATGCAACCACATGTCTGGTATGGGCCAGCCTAGCTGAGTAATTTGCAATGTCTTAATTTGGGTACTATCGTGGTCGGTGTGAGTTCCCGAGTTATGGTGTTATTCACATGGCGCGAGAGGGCCACGGATGTAGTAACCAGTCCACCGGTGTTGAAACCTTAGCGGGTAGTATCGGGTTAAGCGAGCATTGTAAAGGCTTTGTTATAATCACTCGCCTTGGTGGTGTTTGGTTGTATCACGTGGGTAAAGTGCATAACCTCTGCAGAGTATGAAACTATTCGGATAGCCGTGCTCATGGTATTGAGCAATGCTCGGAATTCTGATTAAGGGTTAGTTTAATTAATTGGACAACATGGTTGGGATGGCGGAATGCCATATGGAAGATGAAATTTGACTTAGGATTGGAAACTTGGTTTATTTGAAAAATACTGAAGTCATTTATTATTGCTATTTGTTTTACATTCTTTACAATCTATTTATTGTATTTGTTCATAAATGCTGCTTATTGCAAAATAGCCATGATAGCCTATCCATTGGAATAAGCCTTACATATAGATACATAGAATTGCATTACATGCACAACTTGTTGAGTGCTTTAAGTACTCACCCTTGCCAAACAACAATAATCAACAGTTGAGGAATCTACACATGTGTTGGAAGATGAAGTCCAGGAAGACACGAGTCATTAGGGTCCGAGCCTTGTCGGTTGCCTGTGGTGAACTGATGAGCTATCTACGTTTTCTATTTTCCGCTGCTTAATCATTAGTTATATTTTCAGTCTTGCCCTACGTGGCTTAATAATGTAAGTTGGTCATAAGATCATACATTTAGCTATATCAATAAATAAATTATTATTCTATTATCGTTGTGTATGATGTGATATGTACCAATGTCAAGCTGTGTGCACTAGCGTTGATCCTGGGACTAGTGCAGTAAACACAGTGGGTTCGAATCAGTGGATTCGGGTCCTTACACAGAACTAGTGCTAGCATTCTTCAACCTAAGACCATCAAGTTCAGCAAGCACACTATCATGTATGGTCCTTAGGTTCTCCAACTCCACAATAACAGCATCACAGAGAACACAGTCATCAGTGACTCGGGAGGGAGAAGATCTAAGCGAAGCTAACTCCCGAGTCAAGGTACCTACTTCCTTTTCAAACTCAGAACACCTCGACCTAGCCTTAGCATTAAACTTGCCTAATTTATAGAAGGCAGCATTTAACTCGTCGTAGGTGGGTACCTCATCTGTGTCGCTGTACAGCTCGGAGTCGCTTACTTCAATGGCGCCTACCATGAAGCACATGCCGGAGAAGTCATCTTTGCCCTTCACCTTCTCTTACGGATCGTCCTCGCTTGCATCACTCCAGTTCTCCGTGTCAGAGAGCTCGATGTCGTCCAGTGCGGCGAGGACCCGGTGAAAGAGCTTCTTATTCTTGGCAAAGTTGCGGTACTTCTTCGCCAGCTCACGAGCTGGGGCCTTCTTGTTGCGGTTCTTGTCGGTGTGGTCGTTCTTGCCCGAACCGCCTTGTTCGTTTTTGCCCTTCTCCAGCTTGGGACAGTTTGCTCGAATGTGGTTGGGGCCACCACACTCGAAACAGGTGATCATCCCACCTCTCTTCCTCTCTCTCACTCTCTTGTATGCATATGAAAATTTGCGAGCAAGAAGAGCAAGCTCATTTTCTGGAAATTTTTCCAGTTGGTCATCGCTTAGCTCGCAAAGGGTGGAGAGAGAGAACCCAACAGAAGAATCAGAAAGAGAGGATCCAATGGGATCGGTGACCAAAGCCATCGACTGAGACTTCGTCTTCCGCGAGACGACATCGATCTCATGAGTCTTGAGGCGGGAATAAAGCCCGTCAAGAGTCAAGGTCGACAGGTCGGCGGTGTCCTTGATGGTGATCACTTTCATTTCCCAAACACGAAGATCAAGTGCGGTCAAGAAATGTCGAGCATTATCCGAGTCAGGGTATATGCAACCGACTGCTCGGAGGTCGCTCAAAATCTTCGTAAACCGACCAAAGCACTCGTCAAGACTCTCACCAGCGTGTTGTTCAAACTTGTTGAACTCACGCTTGAATTGGTCCTGTCGAACCGCCTTGATTTGGGTAGTGCCCTCATGGTAAGCATCGAGGGTCACCCAAATCTCATGAGCAGAACGAAGGTGAGAGATCTTATCGTACTCACTGCGACTAAGGCCCTGTATGAGGATGTTCCTTGCCTTAGCATTTGCCTCAACATCAGCCATATTGCCGGCCGTGACGTTCTCATCGGCAGGAACCTCATACGGGAGCTTCACCTTACGCCATATCAGAAACCACGAGCAATGATGTACGACTCCATCCGAGATTTCCAAAAGGAAAATCAACTCGGAGAAAATAGGAGGCTTGGTGGAATACTTGTCCATCGCCATGGCTCTCGAGACCGGTCAAGATCTAGAAAGAGCAGAACCGGCTCTGATACCAATTGAAAGATTGAAAAAGGCGACTAGAGGGGGGTGAATAGGAGCCAAATAAAATTTTCGAATAAACTCTCCCCCTAAAATTCAAACCAGCAAAAGACCGAAAGAAAGCGCTTTGGTGGGTATTCTGATCGGATGAGCAGTACCCCGACCTCTGAGGTCGGATGAGCGATACTCGGAATGAATAGTATTCAGGGTGAAGCAGTACCCCGGCCAGATCGGTCGGATGAGCGAGACTCCCGACCTGAAGTGGTCGGATGAACAGTACTTGGGTGAATAGTGTTCGGTTGAACAGTACCCCCGACCAGATGAACAGTACTCCCGACCTGCGGAGTTCGGATGAACAGTACTCGGGTGAATAGAAAAATCAGCACGATCTCAAAAACAGAAATCGATGTAACTTTTGATCGGCTGATCCAAAAACAATGAAAATTGGTGTGCACCTCCCAAAGGATGTCAGGAACCTATTTCAATCAACAATCGAAGGAATTAATACCAAGGTTCCATCCTTTTGAGTTTAACAAATGCAACACCAAAAACAGAGTCACAAACACAAACTTCACCCCTAACTTGCTGGTGGGAGTTGATGGTCAGAAATCCTTGGATGACTCTCCACAAATCACAACAAGTAAGTACACGAAGAAACAACCCTTCAAACAAATAGAAACACCATTTGAAAACTAGGCACAGAAATTGGTTTCTTGCAAAACTGAATAGAAGAGGTTGTAGATTGCCTAGATGATTGGGATATGATCTATAGGAGATTCATCCAGCAATCTTTCATCCTTGGCAACAAGAACCAGAAGCCAATCAAGACTAAATAACTGCAAGTCACACGTTTACGCACTTTAAGAACACACAGATTTATAACTTGCAACAAGAACGTAAGGATTGCCTAAAAGATTGAAAGCACCGAATCCAGAGAAGAGTTCATCAATCATGAATTTCAACAAAGACTCAATAGCATGTAGAAGGAGATGAGGCAAATCCAAATTACGTAAAGTAAATCGCAAGTAGGTAAATGCGGAATTTAGATAACAGAATTCAAGTGCGTAATGTAAATACGTAAGAGAAATGAAACAAGAATATAAATGAAGAACATTTCATTTCTGGAAGGGAGGTTTACAAAGCCTCACAACAAAGTGGGCAAAGCTCAAATGAGCAGACAAAACCTTAGAACCTTCAAAGAGGGGAGGCTGCCCTACCCTCTATTTATAGTGACACAGTATCAATTCCCACCTTTGGATGTCTGCTTCAATCCTAAGCCAACATCCAAGAGCCAGATTTGATCCTTAGTATCACTCTCAACAACTCTCAACTACTCACGTACACTTTCCTCACCTGCTTACCCCCAAGGAGACACCCCTCTCCCTGTCTATTCATAGCAGGCTTGGAACACCTACCACCCTTGGATGAGCCTCTAAACCCTAGAGCACTCCATCAAGGGCTGAGATTTTACCCACTCACAAAGCTATGCATGGGCTCACCCGAAACCCAACAACACAACGGGTTTTGCACGCTTTTCAACTCACACTAACTTGACCCGCTACTCTATCTTCCTGACCGCGATCCAACGGTCCTCCTAGATCAGAGCAGCTCCAAGTTAGCATCTCATCCATTCCTTTGTCTTCTCGGCTTGTAACTACTCTCTGGCCTCAGTCATCTTTGGCGACACCTTGATCATCTAGACCTCAGCTCTCCCAGCCTAGTCCTGATCCCCTTCGCCTCACCATGACCTAGCTCCAAAGTCCTGCAACCATCATAGACAAGGAAACCACATCACATAGGAATGTCCAACAACACATATCCATCTCAGCAGACATGATATACAATACGACGACCAAAGAAAACCCGACCACACGCGGTCGACCATCGGTCTCCATCCCGACCAACCATGGTGCGACCATCGGTCTCCATCCCGACCAACCATGGTGCGACCACGGTCTCCATCCCGACCACTCGAGGTCCGACCACTAGTCTCCATTCCGACCACTGAGGTCGGCGATCGGTCTCGACCGGCGAGAGACGACCACTCGGGTCGGATGGTGATGCGTAACACGACCAAAGCCTCGACCACTCGGGTCGAGCGACCGACCACTCGGGGTCGGACGGTGGTCTCCAACCAGCCAAAGCCCGACCACTCGGGTCGGACGACCCGACCCCTTGGGATCGGACGGTAGTCTCCAACCGGCCAAAGCCCGACCACTCGGTCGGACGACCGACCACTCGGGTCGGACGGTGGTCTCAACCGATAACTCAAATTGCTCTAGCTCGAAAAACAATCCAAATCATACTCAAATTTGAGCACACCATGCTCAAATAAAGTCAAATACTCATCACAAACATGGATGGACCTCCACATGGTCCTTCAATTTGGAATTAGCTGTCGTAGTGCATGCTTTGAAGATATGGCGTCAATATCTCATAGGAAATAGATGTGAGATATATACTGATCATAAGAGCCTGAAATACATTTTCACTCAAGCAGATCTTAATATGATACAACGAAGGTGGCTGGAGTTAATTAAGGATTATAATGTGGGAATTCATTATCATCCCGAAAAAGCTAATGTGGTGGCAGATGCTCTGAGTCGAAAGAGCCATAGCGTGAACACGCTGACAGTGGATGATCCACCAGAGCTATGTAAGGAATTTCAGAAGTTAAAACTGGAAGTTGTTCCGCAAGGAAGTGTAGCTGCATTGGAAGTAAAACCAACACTGGAGGATCAGATTAGAGAAGACCAGAAAGATGATGAGAAAATTTCTAAGATCAAGTCTAAGAAAGAGGAAGATCTAGCCGTGTATTTCACTCTAGATGAGCAAGGAACCATGTTCTTCAAAGGCCGAATTTGTGTACCGAATAAAAAGGAGCTGAAGCAACTGATTCTTGAGGAAGCTCACGATTCTAAGTACTCGATTAATTCAGGAAGTGCTAAAATGTATCAAGATTTGAGAGAGAAATTTTGGTGGCCTAATATGAAGCTTGAGGTGGCTGAGCATGTTGCTCTATGCGATGTATGTCAGAGAGTAAAAGCCATGCATCAAAGACCAGCTGGTTTGTTACAGCCGTGAAAATTTGTAAACGGAAGTGGGAGGAAATTGGTATGGATTTTATCACTGGTTTACCTAAGACTCAGAGAGGTTACGATTCTATTTGGGTTATTGTGGATCGTTTGACCAAGGTCGCTCATTTTATCCCGGTGAAGACCACCTACTCAGGAGATCGTTTAGCGGAGCTGTATATGTCAAGGATTGTATGTTTGCATGGAGTGCCCAAAAAGATTGTGTCAGACAGAGGTACCCAATTTACCTCAAGATTTTGGAACAAGTTACATGAAGCAATGGGAACTACTTTGAATTTGATCTGACGTATCATCCATGAATGCACGGTCGACAGAAAGGGTAAATCAGATTTTGGAGGATATGTTGAGAGCTTGTGCTTTAGCTTATGCTACATCTTGGGATAAATGTTTACCGTATGCAGAATTCAGTTACAATAATAGTTATCAAGCTAGCTTGAAGATGTCACCGTTTGAGGCGTTGTATGGACGTGCTTGTCGTACCCCGCTGAATTGGAATGAAACGGGAGAGCGTTTGGTGTTTGGACCAGAAATTCTTAAGGAGGCAGAAAATCAAGTTGCTATGATTAGGGAGAGGTTAAAGATAGCGCAGTCAAGGCAAAAGAGCTACGCTGACAACCGACGCCGAGATTTAAGTTTTGAGCCAGATGATTATGTGTATCTCAGGGTTACCCCTCTTAAGGGTGTTAAAAGGTTTCACGTCAAAGGAAAGCTGGCACCAAGATATGTTGGTCCGTTCAAAATTTTGAGCCGTCGAGGAGAGGTAGCTTATCAGTTGGAATTGCCTCAGTCCTTGGCAGGAGTGCATGACGTGTTTCACGTGTCGCAGCTTAAGAAATGTCTCAGAGTGCCAGCAGAACAAACCCCGTTGGACGCAATAGAGCTGCAGGAAGATTTGACATATAAGGAGCAGCCTGTCAGAATTTTGGATGTTATGGAACGCAGGACAAGGAACAAGTCTATTCGCTTTTGCAGAGTTCAGTGGAGCAATCATTCCGAAAGTGAAGCAACTTGGGAGCGCGAAGAGGAATTGAAGTCAGAATTCCCGAACCTATTCTTTAGTCAGCCCGGAATCTCGGGGTTGAGATTCTGTTAAGGGGGGAGGTTTTGTAACATCCCAAAATTTGCTTTAATATCATTTTATTGGTTATTTGTCCATTTTATGTTTTTCTAGAATTTATTGGATTCTTTCCGGATTTATTTGAATTTACTTTGAATTAAGTGTATTGGTCCTTTGTCGAAAATTATTTAAGTTTATGCAAAGTTAAAATAAAGTTTTGCCAAAAATATTTTATCTGAGTTCAAAATGTCTCAAAGTATTTTTGAGATTTTTCTTGAAATTTTCCTGATTATTTTTTTTGCCTGAAACAACTCAAATGATTTTCTGTAATTATTTTAAATGAAAAATCCTTTTAAAACTGTATGAACAGTAACAGGCCGGCCCATGCACTGTGCGGCCCAAGTCAGCCCGCTCAGCCCGTTTATTGCCGGAAACCCTAACCCTAATCCGCCGACCGTTGGATTGAGATCCAGCGGCCGCGCTACCGCTGCGTCGCCTGTCGCATGCAGCCGTTGGATGGAGGTCGCGTGGACGCTCCGGATGAGGCCGCGTCGCTCTCCGTATCGCCGCCGCCACGAAATCGTCTCCGAATTTTGCGCTGCGCACGCCTCCCCGTGCGCCTATTTAAGGCGCCTCCATGGGCACTGAATCCCTCCCCCCGCGCCGCACCCCTTGGTCAATTCTCGCACGCCGAGACGCCCTTGCCTGCCCGTGCGAGCTCGCCGAAGTTGCTGAAGCCCCGCCGTGGTTTCTATCCTTTTTTCGCCGTCGTCGAGCCTCTTTTCGCCGTTTTGGTTCCTGATCCGTGACCCTTGGACCGTGACGCATCTACCTCGCCGTTCCCTATCGCCGCATCGTCGCAGAAACGCCGTCGCCGACGTCGTCTTCTCCGTTGCCGATGAAGCTGCGCCACCGCACTGCCATCGCCGGGTTTGAGCTCTGCCAGCTGTTTGATCTTCGTTTGACCCTCCGGATCGTGCCGCGTGGGGAAGCATCTCGGGTACCGGTAGCTGTCGGTTTCTGATCGTGCGATCGAGGCGTAGCCACGTGTTCCCCTGCCCAGCGCTGTTCGATCGGATCTATGCGCGTCAGATTGCACCGGCACCACGACCAATCGAGTGCCACCGCGTGTCGGGCGCAGAACCGTAGCGCCATGAGCCGCGTCCACTGTGAACCGGTGCGGGCTGGTGCACTGAGTCCATACGCCCGAGACGCGTGGCAGCGTCTGATTGGCCGGCTCGGTGATGATGTCACCCTGACATCAGCATGACGCAGTAAATCGGTTTTTCAATATAAAAATAATTCGGTTAATTCTGATTTTCTAATTTCTGTATTTTCAATATTTATTCAAATTTCAAAAGGCTATAACTTTTGCATTTCAACTCGGATTTGAGTGATTCAAATTTCTAAAAATTTGTAAAATTGAGATATATTTAATGGTGAATTTTATTTGATTTTTTGAGTTAATTTATCTCTGTTTTGGTATATATTTGCTTTTCATCTTCGGTACGCGTAGACGTTGAATTGTGCGACGCTTCGGAGGAAGATCCAACAACTCAAGAGCAAGCTCCAGATCAAGATCAGGACCTATTCCAATGCAAGTTGTGCTTTGATCATGTTGAACCCATGTTTATACAAATGCTATATTGTTTTACTCTATTGCATGGTATTTCAAGTATACAATTGTTTCAACTTAAATTGGGATCTTGTTAAGCTACCAATTTAATCTATACCCTACCTTGTCATTGTATGCCATGATATATTGTCACCCTAGATTGGTTCATTATAGTTGGTTAGTAATGATAATAGAAATGGGATGTTAGACCGTATTAGTTGCTTAGCCATGCTACGTCTTCACATGTACTTGAATCACTGATAATTAATCTTGACTAATGGAATATGGAACAATGATGTGAACTTGTGTGTCATGTGAGATCACACAATGAGATTGAGTTGTAGTGGCGAGTCATGTCACGCAACGATGTTGATTTGTTGATGGCACGTGGTGCTTGGTAATCAACTTGGGTGATAATCACTTAGATTGGGGCAAGTGACAAGGGGCGAGTATGCCAAGGTGGGCCCAATGGGTAGAGGGTATGTGGATGTCTTGCCTTGATCACTCTAAGGACTTAACCTTGCAAGCCTTTGACCTGAGTCAATCATGCAACCACATGTGTGGTATGGGCCAGCCTAGCTGATTAATTTTCAATGTCTTACTTTGGTACTATCTTGGTCGGTGTGAGTTCCCGAGTTATGAAGTAATTCACATGGCGCAAGAGGGGGACCCTAGATGTGGTAACCAGTCCCACCAGTGTTGAAACCTTAGCGGGTGGTACCGGGTTAAGCCAGCGCATTGTAAAGGCTTTGTTATAATCACTCGCCTTTGTGGTGTATGGTTGTATCGCGTGGGTAAAGTGCATAACCTCTGCAGAGTGTAAAACTATCCGAATAGCCGTGCTCACTGTATTGAGCAATGCTCGGGAATTACAGTTAAGGGTTAGTTTAATTAAAATGGAAAACTTGGCTGGGATGGCATGATGCCATGTGGAAGATGGAATTTGATTTAGGATTGGAAACTTGGTTTACTTGAGAAACACCGAATCTATTTACTACTGTTATTTGTTTTACAGTCTTTATGATCTATTCATTGTATTTGTTCATAAATGCTGCTTATTGCAAAATAGCCATGATAGCCTATCCTTTGGAATAAGCCTTGCATATAGTTACATAGAACTGCATTCTGTGCACAACTTGTTGAGTGCTTTAAGTACTCATCCTTGCCAACAACATTAATCAACAGTTGAGGAATCTACACCTGTGTTGGAGGAGTTCCAAGAGGACGTGAGTCATTAGGGTCCGAGCCTTGTCGGTTGCCTTTGGTGAACTGATGAGCTATCTACGTTTTCTACTTTCCGCTGCTTGATTCTTAGCTTATATTTCAAGTCTTTCCCTGCATGGCTTAATAATGTAAGTTGGTCATAAGATCATACACTTAGCTATATTAATAAATGGAGTATTATTCTATTATCGTTGAGTATGATGTGATATGTACCAATGTTGAGCTGTGTGCACTAACGTTGATCCTGGGACTAGTGCAGTAAACACAGTTGGTTCGAATCAGTGGATTCGGGTCCTTACAATACCAATCATAAAGAAAGTCATACGCAGTAAATGTCATATCCAACATTTTTAATCATGTCATGGTTGTATGTTCATTTGAGCATGGCTAAGCAAGATACTATGTGTGAGTAACCCAAATTGACATCAAATAATGTCTACGCTATTCTGGGGTTATCAAGGTTCACAATTTTATACTTATCAAGGAAGTTCTATGTAGCTACAGGTACAACTACCAATACCCGTAATATAGCAGACTTCAATAAAAATAAAGTATGTAGTGAAATATTTAATGAAAGCATTTATAAAACTGGGATCAATATGATCAAAGGGGGTGCTTGCCTTGTGGATTCTCCTCGAAGTCTAATTCCTGATAGTCAACTATATCAGGCTCGTCGGGTTCTACACGTCGTTCGGCAATATATAGCAAATACCAAATTTTAATAGGGCCAAAAAGAAATCAGATAGAAATATTCAAATAAAATAATTTCACAATTCAGAATTGGTTGCAGGGATTATTTGTTCTTATTTGCTATTGAAAAGATTTAATTTACTTAGATCATTATTGTACCATTTTATCACATATTTAACAACTTAAAATTTTCTTATAACAAACCCTAAGTATTTTTATATATTCAGGTTCCTGAGGTTACAAGGAGTCTAAAAAATTTATTTTACTAAATTTGGTGGTTATTTGCAAAAATTCTATGAATCCCATATTTCTAACTCTTTTTTAAATTTGAATTCAAAATTTAAATAAAATCCAATTTTGAAATATTTTTGCATATTCTGAGTCAACATGATTTATCATGAATTTTAAAATTTATTTCATGAAATTTGGATTTAAAATACGTAAGATATAAGCTATTGAATATTCTAGTTTTTACAAAATACAAATAATTGGAAAATTGCCGAAAATGGAAAGTGCGCTTTCGCGAGGAAAACGCGCTTTCCTTTTCGAGTTAGCGCCGCCGAGGCGGCGATCGAGCCCTGTGGCAATCGCACTCAGCCGACAGCGCGGGGCGTCTTGCGGCCTAAGCTGTCGGCGAGACACGTGCAACTGACGCGTGGGCCCGCTCGAGCTGTGCGACGCGGCGGCTGACAGGTGGGGTCTGCAAGTCAGTGACACATTGCGCGGCATGAGCGACTAGGGCTGACACTCGGGTCCTACTTGTTGGTGACCGAGACAGAGAGAACGGTGCCGAAGCCCGTCGGCGACGGAGCGTCACCGGAAAAGTGGAATAGGTTCCACCATGGGCTTCAGGGCGACCGTGCGCACACGTGGGTGGTGCTACTTCGGTTGGAGGCGGTCTGCAGCAGTGCGTCACCGACGAGAGGCGACGGCGGCCATGAACGGCGGCGACTCTGAAAAATTAAGCTTTCCCGAGCTTGAAGACCACCTGGCGAGCATCAGCGCACCACATGGATATCATTTTCGGTTTTTGTTCGGAGAATGAAGAAGTGAAGAAGCTTCTCACCGTGCAAGGGCGACGACGGCGGAAAGAGCTCGGTGCAGCGGCTCCCCGAAGAAGATGAGTCCAAATTAGCGGCGAAGGTAGGTTTCAAATGCTCTCGGGTAGCTTCGGGTGAAAGGAATTGAGCTATGGCGGCTTAGGGAGAAAGATGGCCGACAGTTTGGACTAGGCGGCAATGAGGCTGGTTTTGGGGAAGACGGCGGAGATAGGGGAAGGTTCAGCTGTGGCGCGGTCTAAAGGGCAGAACGGCGAGCCTCTGAGCCTCGGCAGGGTTTAAATAGTCGAGGTGAGGCGGTTTGGCGCGGGAAAGGTCGGCTCATTCGTCTCTGCCCGAAGGCTCGGGAGAAGAAGAGGGGAGAAGGTTTGGGTCTGCGGCTGATGCGTAGCGGTGAGGTGGCACAGAGACTATCGGCAGGGGGCCAGCTATTCACGCGGGCCCACATGGCAGTGATCGAAAAAAAGAGAGCTCGGCGAGGTTCTGGACCAAACTGGATGAAAACAAAAAATTCAATGGCTAAAATGACTCAAGATTTTTAAGCTTTATGTAGAATTTTAAATAATTCTGACAATGGGATTTCTTTAATTCTACCAAATTGTTTTTCATTTAATTGATGACAGAAATAAATTTAATATCTTGTAAATCTTTTTATGAGAGTCTTAAATGGTGTTATACACATTCCATAAAATATTTAGATTTTATTTATTAATATTTAAGTTTTAATAATTCTGATATTATAATTTTTGATTTTATTTATTCACAGTTCTCGAATTTTTAAAATTATAAAATGAATCATTTAATTTTTAATATTTTTACTGAAGGTACGAACTGTGTTGATGTCAGCAGGGCAAAAATATTGACTCAGGATAGCTTCTTGAGAATTCCTAAAAATTCTTTTACCATCTGCCCTGATTTTCTTTTCACTTTCTTTTGCTTTGATTAAATTATATTTTAATTGATCCAGGTCTTCCACCAACTTAAACTGGATGTGGAGAGCCCTAAGATTTTTATTATGACTTTTGTTGATTTTTCTGACTTGGTATTTTTAGTTTCACTTTTAGCATTTTACTATATCCTTTAATTCACTTTCTTTTATTAGGGAAAAGCCAAAAGAATTTCTAATAATTCCAGAAAATTCAGAAAATTCAAAAATAATACACAAAAGACTTTTAATTCACTTTTCTTTATTTTATTAATTTTGAGGCTATTACAAATCTACCCCCTTACAAAAATCTCGTCCCCGAGATTTGGAGACGACTAAAAAAAATCGGGGAACTCTTGTCGGAGATGATATTCTCTTTCCCATGTGGCTTCATCTTCCGTATGATTACTCCATTGGAATTTCAATATCTTGTTGGTCTTGTTCCTCGTCTGACGTTCTACTTCTTCCAAAATGCGAACTGGATGCTCCCGATATGATAGATCTGGCTGAAGATCTATGCTTTCCAAATTGGCGAGGTCGGAGGGAACGCAAAGACATTTCTTGAGTTGAGATACATGGAAGACGTTATGAACGTCAGATAGCTGAGGTGGCAATTCCAGCTTATATGCCATCTTTCCCATTTTCCCGAGGATTTGATATTGTCCAATGAATCGAAGGGCTAGCTTTCCACGGATTTGAAATCGACGAACTCCACGGAGAGGCAAGACTTTTAGATAGACATGATCACCAACTTCAAAACTGAGTTCACGTCGACGATTGTCGGCGTAACTCTTTTGGCGAGATTGAGCTTCTTTAAGTCGGCTTCTGATCATATCTACTTGCTCTTGGGCTTCTTGAATGAGGTCTAGGCCAAAGAATTTCCTTTCTCCAACTTCAGACCAAAAAAGAGGGGTTCTGCATTTCCTTCCATAAAGCGCTTCAAAAGGCAATATTGGAAGGCTGGATTGAAAACTGTTATTATAAGAGAATTCAGCGAAGGCCAAACTTTTCTCCCAATTAAAGCCATAGGATAATACACAGGCTCTTAACATGTCTTCCAAAATTTGATTGGTCCTTTCCGTTTGTCCATCTGTCCGAGGATGATAAGCCGTACTGAAGTTCAGCTTAGTTCCCAGAAGATGGTGCAAACTTTCCCAGAATCGAGAAGTAAACTGGGAACCTCGGTCAGAAACAATGCTCTTCGGGACACAATGAAGACGAACAATATTTTCCAGATATAATTTGGCGAGTTTGTCTCCAGAATGAGTAGTCTGGACCGATATAAAGTGAGCCACTTTTGTTAAGCGTTCAACGATTACCCATATGGAATCATGTCCCTTCCTGGTCCTTGGCAAACCAGTAATAAAGTCCATGCTGACGTCTTCCCATTTTCACTCTGGGATTTTCAAAGGTTGGGGAAGTCCAGCGAGACGTTGATGCTCGGCTTTAACTCGCTGACATATATCACATATTGCAACATATGCAGCAATATCCTTTTCAAACCGGGCCACCAATATTCCCGTCGGAGGTCTTGATACATCTTTGTACTCCTAGGGTGAATGGAGAGGGCAGATTCATGGGCTTCTTTAAGGATCAAATCTTTTAATTCAGGATCATTAGGAACATAGATTCAATTTCCGAACATAAGCACTTCATCTGGACTTTCACAAAATTTGGATTCAATTCCTTGTTTCAACTCTTAACAAATTCTGATGATAGCTTCGTCTTTGAGCTGAGCAACTTTAGTTTGGGATCTAAGGGTTGGTTGCACTTCTAGTGCGGCCAAATAGCCTTTTTCAACGATTCCCAAATTAAGCTTTTGGATTTATTTTATAAGATCTGATTGACTGGTAAAGATGAAATAGCAAGACAATGAAGTTTTCGACTCAGAGCATCAGGTACAACATTGGCTTTACCAGGATGGTATTGAATGCTAAGGTCGTAATCTTTTATCAACTCTATCCATCTTCGTTGTCTTAGATTTAAATCAGGTTGGGTGAAGAAATATTTTAGACTCTTATGATCTGTGAGAACACTGCATTTGTTTCCAATTAGGTAATGACGCCAAATTTTCAGAGCGTGCACCACCGCAGCTAATTCCAGGTCATGAGTTGGATAATTGAGTTCATGGGGTCGTAACTGACGAGAGGCGTAAGCTACGACTTTCCTTTCTTGCATAAGAACACAACCAAGCCCGCTTTGAGATGCATCACAATAGACATCGAAGCTTTTATGGACATCGAGTAACACCAGCACAAGTGCTATTGTTAACCTTGTCTTCAATTCCTGAAAGCTTTCTTCACATTCAGGTGTTCATTTAAACTTCTTTTCTTTCATTAAAAGCTGGGTTAAAGGTCGGGCGATTTTGGAAAAATTCTCGATAAAGCGGCAATAATATCCTGCTAAACTAAGAAAACTTCGAATTTTAGGAACAGATTGAGGGGCTTCCCAGTCTAGAATAGCTTTGATTTTACTAGGTCGACTGAGATACCACCCTTGGAAAGAACATGACTAAGGAAAGCAACTTCTTTTAACTCAAATTCACATTTTTCGAATTTGGCGAAAAGCTTATGCTCTCGAAGCTTCTCGAGCACCATACGCAAATGTTGTGCATGCTCTTCTTCGGATTTAAAATAGATAAGGATATCATTGATGAATACCACTACGAACTTATCCAAATATTCCATAAAGACTTTATTCATGAGGCACATGAAATTAGCAGGAGCATTTGTAAGTCCGAAGGATATTACGGTATATTCATATAACCCGTAACGAGTGGTAAAGGCGGTTTTTGGAATATCTTCTGGTCTGGTCTTCAATTGATAGTACCCATGCCTTAAATCAATCTTAGAAAATATCTGAGCACCACATTGGCCGCCTGGCTCTGAACTCCAGCAGTCCTTCCTTCATTATTGCCCGAGGGATGAACAGAAGGGTGCTGAGGTCAAGGGTTCTGAACTTGCCGCCTCTGCTGCTGCTGACGAGGCGGAGGAGGTCGAACATTGGTTGGTGGACCAACGCGTGGCCTTGACAAATTAGGATTGGCGGCTTTCCGCGCTATCCACTTCCTTTTACGGCTTTCCATCACATCTTGTGTACTATGCTCGGCTATAATAGCCTTGTCCACAAGCGTTTGGAAATCGTAAAAGTCATGAATAGCCAGAAGATGCTTGATTTCATTATTTAGATTATCCCTAAAATGCTCAATCTTTCTTTCTTCTGAGGTAACTTCTGATGATGCATATCGAGCGAGATAATCAAAGCGATGGAGATACTCGATCACTGACTTATTTCCTTGACATAAATCAAGGAATTCCCGTCTCTTTAGATTCACCAGACTTGATGGGATATGAGTCTTCCGGAAGGCTTCCTTGAAGGCATCCCAAGTAATTTCCTGATCTTGGGGCCTGATTGCTTGAAAATTCTCCCACCAGACTGCGGTTGCAACCTGAAGCTGGTACGATGCATACATAACTTTTTCATGATCATTGCACTTGGCAATGGTCAATTTACTTCCGATTGATCATAACCAATCATCAGCATCAAGAGGATTCGACGAAGAAGAGAAGGTCGGGGGCCGAGTCTTCAAGGATTCTCGCAATTTAGATTGGTCGGATGCTTCACCTATTCTCGCCCTAGCACTTGCGGCGCCAAGGTTGGTCGTATTCTGGCCCAACTGTTGGAGCAAGAGGGTATTAGTCTGGCGACCCTGCTCAATCATTGCAAGCACTTGGGCCATGGTTGGCGGTCCTGGCAATTGCCCTTCTGGAACTTCATCTTGGACTTGCGGAGGCGAAGAATCTCGATGGCTGGGGCGACGCGAAGTAGAACCTCTAGCTGCAGATGGATGAATCGGATTGGGCTGGGTCAGAGTGGCTGAAGTCACTCGCTGAGGGTGAGTTTCTGGGGTTTCTTCACTCCCCAAAATCTCATTTAAAGACCTAGTGGCAGGCATCTGAAATAAGATTGGCAACAATTTAACAGGTAAGGTCTAATTCAGTTTTAATTCCGAATGTTACCATTTGTTTTAAGAGCATGTCTCAATATTATTATTCATGGATTGATTATTATTATTAAGGATCACAACATCGTAAAAATACTAACTGAAGGTTAAATATTTACGAGTAGGAACCAAAAGCACCCAAAATAATCTTAAACTAGAAACTTTATTCGACTTATAATATTCACAACCAAAACATGAACATAACATTTATTCTCGACAACTACTACATAAAGAAAGGCAACAAAAGTTATTTTCAAACCCTACTCATCTTCTGACCGTCATCTATTCCATTAACAGACTATTACTATCCTTCACTGACCTATGACTACTACTTTGTGCGTCAGGAGGAGAAAAAGTTTCCTGGCCATGACACTTCTGCGGCCTCTGAGGACACCGCGGGGGAAAACTATGAGGGTCCACCTGAATACTAGGTAACCTGGGGTGACTCCCTATAATCGACATCCTTGCCTGGCGATGCCTCAAGGGTGCTCGAGTGTCGTCGGGTGCAGGCACCTGTGGGGCTTGACCCAGAACTGAAGGGGGTACAATGCCTCTGGCAACACAAGGGGCAATAGAATTTTCTAGAAATGCTATACGGCGGCTAGCCTCCCTGTATTCAGTTATTGTCTGCCAACAATACTAATCTAGAGGCATTAATGAATCCGACTAGATTACATAATGTTGGATTTAATAATCCAGTGGCATCCATATAACAATTCTCCCCATCTGGTGGCCAGGATGGAATCCTCCTATACACGACTGCCAGTTCGGGTAGGGTATGACGTAACCTGACAATAGCTGTATAGGCCGCTTCGTTCATGGCCATCATAAGGGAAGAACCGGGACTCTCGAAGGATAAGTCTCCTTCGCTATCCTCAGCTCTGGCAGGGATGTCCACACTGGCTATGTATTCCACGGATACAGAACTAACTGCTGCGTGGAATACTATGTATCGTGGATTCTCAGAAAAGTGGGCAAACTCCAGCAGACGACCAAGAAATCCCATCATGCCGGAATCCTCCCTATGAGTGGATGTATAGCATGGGGTGTATCCGCCCATCTGCACATTTAATAAGGAATTAGCACCCCTGATTAAATGCAAGACAATAAAGCAATTTTTTGGAAGAAAAGATTCTAGCAGAAATTTAAAAACAGAAAAGAGTTATTATCAGGTATACACATAGCCAAAAGAAAAGTCATGCATATAAAGAATAGATAGGTAAGATGTCCTAACTCAATATTTTAATCTGGTTGGATCCTAGTGT